>JAMZTW010000068.1:0-652323 GCA_024706585.1 Penicillium simplicissimum
AAGGGGGGGGGGGGGGGGGGGGGGGGGGGGGGGGGGGGGGGGGGGGGGGGGGGGGGGGGCTAGAATAGTTGCTCAGGGGAAAAGCGGTCTAGAAGACCGTACGAAGGATCAACCTCAAGATACGAAATCAGTGAGGACCGTATAAGATCACAAAAGTTAGAGAGAGCATAGCAAAAAGAAAGCAAAACCACAACATAAGCGATCTAATATAGGAAAGCATAGGTAAAACAGAAAGACAATCCAACCGTACGAACTAAGAGCTTATCTCTACGGTCCAAGCTTACGTCTCTTTGGTCGTACGGTGAGTTCAGTACTAGGCCCAGCACCGCCATCACCACCGTCACTATCATCACCACCGTCACCACCGTCACCACCGTCACCACCGTCACCACCGTCACCACCGTCACCACCGTCACCGCCGTCACCCCCATCACCACCATCACCACCATCACCGCCACCCGTACTAGCCACAGGGATAGCAGGAGCATCAATTAGCTCCTCAAGGCGACTCGGGAGCGGTGTAGGCGTAGTCGTAGTCGGAGTAAACGGTGGCTCAAGGGGCATCCGGAAGCCACAGAACGGCGCCTGCTCCTTCCACTTACAATTCGCACAGACCCCATCCCAAACCCCAGGCAGTCGTACGACACCCCCACCGAATGGATGCTGGGCCTTGGACTTCTCGCAGGTGCCAGGAAAGTGGAAGCCACGACTTGCGATCAAGAGGCCGTTCACGTACGACTGTCGATGCGACCGGAGCTAAGGGGCTAAGAGTTAGTGATAGATCGTGAGGGAAAGAGGATCGTACGAAACGGACCTGATCGGCACTAATCACCAGCGTACGATCTTTCCTAAGTTTTACCATAAACTCATAGACCGGCCAGGACCAGACCTGACGTTGGAGGGGAGTCGAACAGCACTCCCGTAAGGCATTATTTCCATGCTTCGTGAGCCGTACGATGGTCCAGCCCGTTCCGCTGTTCGGCAGTACTTCGAATAAGGCCTTTGAGGTCGGGCTCACAGTCGCAGGATTAGCTGGAATTCGAGGGATCGCACCCGCCGGAATCGTGCCGGACGTAGCGGAGGCGGGAACTGCAGCCATGATCGCCGTACGAAGGGGTAAAAAAAGGACTACCGTACGAAGATTAGTAGATGATGGAAGAGGCAGAGGGAAGAAGGGATCAGACCAACACTAGGTGAATAGAAAGATGGAGGCGTGAGAGAAAAACCGGAGAGGGTGAAGATGAAGATAGAACGAAACGGAGATTCGAGGAAGAGCGAAGACGGATTTTAAAATGCTTCGGATACAGACAGGGCAGAGTCTTCCTCTCGCCTGGAACCCCCGTACGAGGAAGGAGCAAATATAGGAACTGACAAGGGTTCACATAATACGAGGACTGAGAATAGAATCAGAACTAAAGGTTGACTGCATGTCCGTATAGATCGACCGAACGAGAGAACGACTTCGCCAATCATCGTACGGTGAAAGGCGAAGGGTTCTTTCACGTACGGAGGTTATTCGTGTACGATTTTCAGCCACCAGGATAAAGAGAAAGTCTGTTCCTTCCGAAAACGCTGGTGGAAGCGTCAGCCGATGAACTGGATTCTTTGTTGAAATGGAGAGGGAACCGAGAGGCATCGGGGAGAGGATCTTCATGACTCGTCGTACGGTAGAGGAAGGAAGGGTTCTTTGTTGTATAGAGATACGTGGCGTACGATTTTCAGCCACCGGGATAAAGAGAGTATCTATTCCATGCGAAAACCCTGGTGCAAGAGTCGGCCGACGAACTGGATTCTTGGTTGAAGTGGAGTGGGAACCGAGGGGCTGAGGGGAGAGCGGCTCCAGAACTGGTCGTACGGAGGAACGTAAACTTAATTTCTTTGATAGAATCAGAATCACTGTAGCGATCGCTAAGGTCAAAGCGACCGGGAGTCGGGAGGTTGGAGGGATCCATGATACAGTCCAAGGTCATGAATCATCCGCGCAAAGACTCTCCTCGAAGTAGAATTCCTTGCAGGTTCGTACGAACGGAAGGACTCTCTGATTGTAGATGCGACGTAGGCAGATTTGATATGGAGCCGAGCATGAATGGTCGTACGAAGGAGCGGTTCGCCGGGCTGAGCGGGTGCGGACTTTGTCATCGCACATTATTGAGAAAAACGTGAATCGTACGACGGCTGTCAGTCTCTGGTCCTCTTGCAGATGCAAAGTAGGCAGAAGGGACATGTAGGTTAAAACGTCGTACGAAGGAGTGGCTCGCTAGGTTAGGCGGGTATGTACTTTGTCAGGCTACCCTCTCAAAAGAATCGTACGAACTTATAAGTCCCACGCTCTAATCGGACCTGGAATAAATAGAAACTCCGAGAAAATTATCCTCGGCGTCTAGCTTGCGAATATCTAAAGCCTTAAGCTTCGTACGATGTCAAGAACTTACGAAGGGGGTATATCATGTAGGCTTTGGACACTACCGATAACTCATGTAGTAGAGAGAGATCTACGTAGTTCGTACGGAAGATCGGCGACTGTCTAGGCTTGGCGGGCGATTTTTCTTCTGCGACCGTACCCCATCAAAAAAATGGGTCGAATTTTGACGAACTCCCACACTATCAACTGGTCGAATTATGATTTGAAATTCGAGTAGACAGTAGAAAGGATAGTAACTTAGAACTGACAAAAATTTCAACTTTGTACGATATCTAGATTTAATTCTAGTCTACACTTGAAAATGAAATGATAGTCTACCCCTGCCCCACTTTTTTTCCCTATACTTAAGCTCCCTACCCTAATTCAAGTCTACTAGACTATAATTACTCCCATAGGTTAGGGGTTTATTCCTTTAAACACGCGACCTATTTCTTTAGCTAGAATACTTTATTAGTATAAGTTATCTTTAATTCTTCTAGCTCTTCTCGGAGTTCGCCTAGAGTAATTTCCTATCTTTATATTATACAGAAAGCTTATTCGGGGTTCTTTTAGATCTATACTATAAGTCCTACGGCGTCCTTAATCTTAATAAGGGAATTAAGGTCTTTATTATACTAGAAGATCAGCGAAGTCCGTCGGGGTAGTCCACGCGAACGGGTACGTTCCGTTACGGCGTTATCATCGTCCTCCCGCCTAGCGGAGCGGGTCCGTGCTATCGTGGCGGTCGGTCGGTTTTCTGATTCGGTCAGTTCGGGTCGGAGTGGGGAAGCAACCAGGTAGCTGGGAGTTCTCTAGAATAGAGACTCCTTCGCTCGGCTGGTGCTGAAAAAGGGTAAAGAATTTGAGAAAAGAGCTTCAGTTGTATGTTACGGTCAAGAGAAAGATGCTGAATCTAACTGTACCATTCAACGAAGCAACTGAAGCTAAGGAAGAAAAAGAGAAAGGGTGGCGGTCTGGGGAAAGAAGCAGTCTAAATACGCTCGGCAGAATCCTCCTCACCGCCTTCCTTGTTAGGTCACTGGTCAACTCCGTAACATTACCCCCTTCCTGAATCTGTTATCTCAAGCATTCAAGGTCCAGTCTCAAAGTCTAATCGTAACACGCGGCCAGGCCGAGTTCCTATCAAGCTGTCTGTAGCGGGCTTTAACCTTAAGCCACGCCCCGCAGATAGGCTAACGCGCCAATCCGATTCTCCTTGCTCCGTACAGTTGCCCATAGGGCCACAGCCCTCAGCGACTCGAGTTTGAGACTTCCCATAGACAGACGCGCCTAAGCAGCCCACTAGCTTACTATATAGCTCCGCAACTATCGCGAGTCCTCTTACCCTTGGTTAGGTAACATTAACGCGGACGTACTTGCCGGTATTCAACACGTTACCGACAACGCTACTTCTAAACCACCCCTTCCTAGTTCAGAGGACCCTTTTCCTGTCGCCTAGCCTATCGATAGATCCGTCCTAAACAAAGCCGTCTGTAACGGGCCAGAGCCCGGTAATAAACCATTTGCCGTGGCCTTATGGACCACGTTGGCGGTTACCGACGAAGGACAGTCTTCTGCAGAAGAATACGAAGAACGGTCTTCTACAGAAGAACACTAGATCAGAACTTCAGAAGGATAGATACCGCCTCCGGCAGAAAGGCCCCTATATTGTTTCACCACCGAAGAGGGACCGTTTCCCTCCCTCTCTTTAAGAATGTTGTAGACACCATGTTGGCCTAGTTAGATTAAATCAAGTCTTGCTTTAGCCCTTCACATTATAAGCTATCCATAATTACCCTAAATCGTATTAAATACTATCTTTAGAATCAACTATTTAGATAAATATA
This sequence comes from Penicillium simplicissimum, assembly GCA_024706585.1. Classification (NCBI taxonomy): domain Eukaryota; kingdom Fungi; phylum Ascomycota; class Eurotiomycetes; order Eurotiales; family Aspergillaceae; genus Penicillium; species Penicillium simplicissimum. Next base: position 4,249 of record JAMZTW010000068.1, read on the forward strand.
CCTACTAGAATCCAGAAGATATACTGCTTTTTCAACACCATTATCGCCACCGCTACGTGTGATTTGGGATTGCTGCCAGTGCTAGGGAATAGAGAGATTTAGGCTCAGTTGTGTCATCCCCGAAGTCCAAGTATGTGGGAAGCATACCGCGATCAATAATGGTAATTACATTAGATGATACGCGTGCATAGTCGGGAAGCACATGGGCATTGATATAGACTGTAATGGAATGATCGACTCTTATCATTCTGATGAGCTTGAGACTGACAGCTCTAAGCCCACTTGGCTTAGGACGGTTGGCTTCAACAACAGTACAAGGACAAGTGAAAACAGTACTACTGGCGGCGGTAGTAGTGACAAAAGAATGGCTCCAGCGGACGTCAATACCCTGGCGCATTCACACTTTGCCGCTGGCATGCTCGCGGTTCTATTGTCGTCCATGTACATTTAGTCGACCAAAGGACGTACATTAATCAACGCCTCTATGTAAGCAATACAAGGCCCGAGGGGTCGCCTATCAATCAAAAACGAAAGAAACGAAGAACATCACCGATTCATAGCTCGTAAACTAATTTCTTCCCACGGACAGTCCCTTGACGAACTTCAGCTACTCCTCCAAGAACGCCCTCAAGTCCCCCTTTGCGTGCCTCAATGGGCATGGGTTGCAACAATCTGTTTTGAAGGAATTCTTCAACGCGCCGATAAAATGCGATCATGAAATCTTTGTCTTTCTTCGACGCCTCCCAAGTCCGCTTTATGCCCAAATCCTCCTTGTTTATAGTAAAGCGTCTTCCAAAACACGTGTAAACGATGTTCCATACACTTTGGATCTTCGCAGATGCTGGAAGGCATTCCGGTTGCTCTGGCACTTCTGGCGGGACCATCAGCCCAGCATATGTCAACGACGGGGCCTGTTCTGACGTGTGCTGGGGAACAGAAAAGCACTTATAACAAAAGGCTGCAGTCTGAGTGTTTGCAATGCAGTCCAGAATCGAGTACAAGCCGTCATTGTGGACAAGGGCTCTGATTTCCTCAACAGCGCCGGGGTTCCGATAATTAATGACCTCATCGGCTCCCAGAGATTTAAGCCAAGAGAAGTATTGCCCTGAGCAGGTTGTGATGACCCGGAGTCCTGAGCTATGAAAAAGTCAGTATAAAGATCTGCAACAACTCCGAATCAACTCACAGTTTTGCCAATTGTATAGCAATGCTACCGGTCGCAGTGCTTCCCCCATAGATCAAAATAGTCCGATCAGACGGTGTTGCATCACTGGTAGGCAATGGCAAAGAAAGCCACTGGTAAAGTGCTTGAGCAGCAGTGCTAATCCCCATACCTAGCGTTGAAGCTTCTGCAAATGAGAGATGTTCTGGTATGCGCATCAGAAGATCTGCATCCGCCAATAGATATTCCCGGAAGGAACCATTCGCATAGTTTGCAGCGTGACGTGGTTTGAGTATCTTGTTAATTTTTGCTGGATGTTCTGAAGGAGACAGGGAGACATACACGCATGAATCAACCCGGCTACTCGATCACCGATCGTCCAATTCTCGCATTTGTCTCCAATTTCCAGGACTTCGCCTGCAAAGTCAAAGCCCATTCCGGCGCCCGGTCTTCCCAACTTGTCCAGTGCCATCCAGTCAGGTGTGTTGAGTGCTATGGCTCGTGTCTTTATCAAAAGTTGGCCTGCGTCGGGCGATGGAATCGTCAAATCGGGCTCTATATTAGCGATTCCAGGGCCACTCATAATGATCCCAGACTGGATCTTGAGTTCTGACATGATGAATCAAGGACAAGATCAAGGTAGTAAGAAAGGAAGCTCAACGTCGATGGTTGGTGAATGGCATGTAATTTAAAGATTTACAGAAAGACTTGAAGAGTTCTTCTTATGATATAGAGGCCCCTGACAGAGAGATGGGCTGGATTCAGGTTATTGATGACCCGGTGACTAATCATGGAAAGCCTATCTCCTGGGAATGAGGCGAGCGCCATTATGGCTTCGGGGATACCAAGAATTCTACCCTATCTGGCTTCCATAGTGCAGGGACTATGATGCAATGTCGGGGGAATGAAAAAATAACCTGCTGTCTAATTGTCTAAAGATGTCGAACCCCTGCTGAGTGACATCGACTCGTGCTGTTGTGGCGTGGCACGGCAGAGCCGGGTATCCCTTGATAGCCTATTGATAGCCTACCGCTCCGGGTAAACCACTGTGGCGGCAACGGGCGGTTTTGGTGAATTACATGGCGTTACAGGAGTCAGCGGTTTGCTGACTAAGGTGGGCGGTATCCATATGTTTTGCAATTTCTTAGCTAGTTCGGGATTCCTTCCATAACAACCATCCCGTTTCAATAACAACGTTTCCCACCTGATTTGCGAATCTCAGTTCAGTAACCTGACGAGCTCCGAGTCAACGTATTGTCTCTTTTGTTACGGACCAAGTGACGGGAGACACGACGTCTCACCACGGTACCCATTGAAGGGTGATGACCACCAATGAGGCATCTATCCTGGAAAGATCTACCAAATGGACCTTTAGGCTATTTGGAATAGTGGACCATACAAAGTGTATCTCCCCGCGTTGAGACGGAAATAGGCGTCCCGCCAAAGCAAACATTCGGCCAGCTATAAATTCGAGCTGGCTTCCGAGTAACGTAGACTATCACACCACCATCAACGATTCATTTTACCACTCCTCGATCTACAAGCATCACACATCGATTATAAAGATGAACGAGCCTACCTATGATTCTAGGTGAGTGAAACAAGCATAAAATCTACGTCATCACATACTGATAGCTTGACGTAGCCGCCCGATGCCGGACATCAACATCGTCTACCAGTACAAACTGGGAAACTGCCCTGGCAAAAGCATCGTCGGCTTGCGTGTAGAATTCCCTCCAAACGGCTCAACCCCGCCTCACAGACACGGTGGCAGCGCCGTGTCCGCGTATGTTGTCAGCGGCACTCTATTGAACAAGATGAACAACGATCCGATGAAGGTCATCAAGGCCGGAGAGACTTGGTATGAGGCGCCCGGATGCCACCACCGTATTAGCGATAATGCGAGCAAAACTGAGCCGGCCACCTTGTTTGCTGTTCTGGTTTTGGACACTGAGGCGTTGGAGCGCGATGGAATGGGCGCGCTGATTCAAATTGATGAAGAGTATCGTTGATTCGTATAGATACCTATTGATGCAGATAGAAATGAAATCGCCTTCTTTCTAACTCTCATTGTGAGAGAAAATACACGAATGCCCGCTGTGTATATTATTACAATACTAGCTGTCGAGTTTCCTCCATAGCTCCTGATATGCTCGAGTCAAAGAAAGTACAAAAGTCAAATTCAGGCCCAGGTATCAATTCCAGTGAACTCAGATCAGCCGCTGAAGTTGCAAATGATGGGACCAAGAGTGGATCGGGCGCGGGTGCGGGCGATTTCTCGATCAGACACAATATCTCCCGCGCAATGATACCGATCTCTCGATATGTTCGTTTCCCCAATGTCCAATGATTACTGAGACGTTTCAATGTCCCCATAGTAAGTCGGATCTTCTCCCGACATTGCGCACGTTTCTTTCCTTCCAGAACAAATCGACAGCCTGAAAGGTGTGCGATGGTGACGTTCGCTAGCATGCAAATGATGAACGGTGAGTGAGTCGTGATATTGGTGGGAAGGGTCAAGAGGTATTGCAATTTGTCGATAGCGGCGAGGCATTTCATGGTGTGCAATTGGCGTTCCGCTGAGTTGCTACAGTTGAACGCATCGGATGGGGCCAATGGAGCACAGCGGGATATAGACTCAATCGTACTATAAGCAAGGGACGACATTGGCCGATGAATCTCAACGGTATAACTGAACGGGATTAGTCGAAGGGTAACTTGGGGGTTCAAGATAAACGGCAACTCACGTATGCATGATAAACTCTGCTTTGAACATGACTTCATCGACAGTCCCATCGGCTCGCAAGATATTTCTCTTGGAATTGGGCAGAAGTGAATGCCAAGCAGTGACACTTGTATCGGAATTTGAGCACATCAAAGAGTAAAGTCGGACATCAGACGTGGCTCCGGGCGACAAGGCTTGGTCAATTCCCCTCGTCAAACCGACGAGTTCTGCATATGATGAGAAGCCGACTTCATCATCAGGGAAGAATTCACGGTTGTCATATTCTTGCAGAGTTCTCGGCCTGGGAATTATCTGGACTAATATTCAGTGATTGTCATAGGTCATTCAATAGGGTGATTTCACTTACACCCGATTCGTAATCATGTTCTTCACAAGGAAGATCCACCGTCACTTCGATGTGACTACAGCGAAATGGAAACTTATGCGCACTACCAGCGATGTGCGCGTCTGTGATGTAGATCTGCCACCACGTCCGCCGCCAGCTTTCTGCCAGGATTGGATCATTTTGGCAGTTCTCATTTGCATACTCTCGTCGATTCATCCCAAGCTCCAAAGCTAGGCGAATAGCTTCGTCCACCAGTTCGACGCCAGCGTCTGGCTCATTGCACCAATATATGGCGATTGAGAAAAGGAGTACAGCTTGCACATCGAATCCTGTAATAGAGCGCGTCCTGTTTCGGATACCAATTAGGTAGCCCTGTATTTCTTGGTACAGAGGATCGGAAGACGTAGAGCTTGTAAACAAAGATCCGATGTGATTCAACACCAGTAGCAAAGGTTGAATTGCACTTTGATTGGCGTATGCATTCAAGAACTGACGAGGCAGGACACACGGATGAGCAGCATGAAAGAATTCGTAGTAGAGACCAAGCAGAATGGACTCTGGATTTGTTTGGCTTAGTTCAGCATTGTTGCTGTTCAGTGCTACCGGTGACGGACGATCGAAATATCTCTGGTCCTCAAGAATAGATGATGGAGAGCCGTCGGACACGGTTGTTGTTGTCGTCGAAGATTCTTGTGAATGCTTTTGCCTTGGATTTCCCCGGCGTCGAGACGCATGATAAACACACTCTTTTCTATCCACTGTGCAGCGGCTGCAGGTTGGCTTCTTGCCATCGCATCGTAAATGCTTGTATCGGCAAGGCGCGCATGCGAGCGAGGACCGAGTGGCCCGTCCAGGTGGCTGGGCGCTCTCATTCTCCATCGAGATCATTTTGATGTGTTCCATTGGTGTTTTTTCCGGCTCCTCTGGTTGGACTTAGTAATTAACGAAGCCCGTGCCGTAATGGACCGCCACGCACCGAAATGGAGGTGATTTAGCTGATGGCTGTTCTTGTACGAGACCCTTGGCAGGGAAGTGGGTCGATCTGGGATGTGGACAAACTTTGTTCCAGATAGCCTATCTGCGGTGGAGTAGGTCTTGCCTTGGCACTGCTCAACTATGAATGTGCAGGAAGTGTTTCGTCCCATTATAGAGAGACCTCAAACTCGGCTTTCATGGATGAGAATCGCAAGGCTTACACAAAATGTTTTAAAAGCCACCTAAGAATAATAGAGCGTGAAACTAGGTATTCCAAGGATGGCTGCCGCCTGGAAAAGACCTAGTAAGAGAGAACTCGAAGTTTTGATGGGGTAAACCGGCAGAATCTACTCGCAGTAGGGTGGGATTTTCTCATTGTTAACTTTCCTTTCTCCGAATCCGACTGAAGGTCACTTGTGAATCTCCATTCACTTCTCGAACACTTCTGTACTTAAATTATTATCTTCAAGCTAAGCTTAGCAACCCAAGCATATATTGCGTTCCGGCTGGAGATGTTAAAGAAAGTAGAGGCAGCTTATCATAATACGACTGGGTGAAAACTAATATAAGTCAAGACATTGCCAGAAGAAGAGTTGACCACTAGAATTGATCAAAGAGCCAGTTCGGCTGGACGAGCTTCACCTTGGACCACTTCAGCGTTCTCCCCTTAAGAGTTTTCCAATCAATTTCATCCGGAGGAAAACTTTTGAACACCATTGGGGTGTGCGAGTCACTCTTGTCAGCTATCAGCAGTGACGGCTCACTTGCCGCATTTGCCTCTCCCCTGGACATGGGAAGCCCCGCAATCGTGATATCATCGCGCGCGCCGGTGCCACTGTCATCCCACAGCCAGGTCGCGGCCTCAGTCGTGTCGACGCCGGGGTGTAAATCGACAAGAAGATCCTCGTGGATACAAGCAAGTGAAGCTATTTGATTCGGTGGAACTTCGTTCGACTCGAATACGTCCCCGATGAAAATGTATTTCCCAGAGGGCAACGCGTTGTTGTCGTTGCCTAGACTAGGATCGTGTGCAGGCATTTTAAACGTGGGCGTGGAGAACTGACCGACAAATCCATGCATGGTCATGTGGAACCAGTGCAGTTGGAGGCTATTTGCAGCCACAACGCCACGAGAATTGGGCTGGGTATGTTCGGGGCATGCGCGGACGATTAGACCCTGATGCTTGCCCTTGAAAGCGTCCTCGTACGGGAGCGGTTGGCCGTACTGGGCAAGACGCAACCAGCCCGGAGGCAGAACGGGACAGGCGGCCGAGAAATCGTGTTTGGCACCGCTCCTTGCATCCGTCATGTGTATTTTGAGAGGCGCGTATGTTGCAAGAAGGCTACAGGAGTCTTTAGGGCTGGCCTGGGCAATGCGAGCGTTCACAAGCTTCTTGACGCTTTCACGTTTATCGAGGTTGTTGATGAGCTCGTAGATCGGACGTATCTTGTAGCGAACGGTTGTGGGGTTTGTGTAGAGACTCTTCTGCCACTTAGGCAAGTCCTCGTCGCTGTTGACTGCCAAACCCCCAATGGTTAGGCTACGGATGACATCCATCTTCTCGGAGACCTTTTGAACAGTCTTCGTCCTTTCACTCGTTTCTGCCTCGGCTTTCCCGGCTTTTCCACCGGTTTCTGGATTTGGAATGGCGATCTATCTAGACTGTTAGTGGTTTCTTCTTGAGGCAGGATAAAAGGGAACTAACCTTCATAGTGAGCACATCCTTGAGGATTGAAGTATCCACAGTATCGCGTACATCCAGGGTGGAGGAATAGATGCGAACACCCCCAAACTCCGCTTCGCTCATGTAGTGGGTGCCAAAGGTATCCACGATCTTTGCATCGGACCAATTTGCAAAGGCACGTTCGGCATTTTCCGATAGATACTTGGAAGGATCCTCCACGCCACTCAAGGAAATCTTGTACAGAATTGACTGATCGTAGCGTGCGACGTATTTCTTGAAGGTTTCTTCGGTTGATTCTTCATCAAACGTACGCGTAAATTCCCCTCCAAAGCCGAAAAAGTCACCGCCAGCACCAATCTTGGAGGTGAGTTCCTTACTAAAAGTCCTCTTCGACTCCCCGGCAACAGAGAATCCAGTGGTAAGGGAGGACCAGGTAAGATTGAACCACTTGGGCACCTTGTACGTTGTCATCGTGCCGTCGGCTGTACCGCACTGGTATGAAACCGGAGCGTCTGCCTTGGTAACGTCAAACGCGAACAAACCCGGCCTGAAGCCTTGGCGGGAGTATAGTGGTTGCGTCGCATCAACACCACCGAAGCCGCTTTCAACATTCGGAGGAAGGCCGTCTACCTTGGTTCTTACCCCCTGCTCGTCAGGTTCTTCCTCGCCTGGATCGAGACTACCTGACAGGGCCTCAAGTATCTTTGTTTCTTCGGCAGTGAGTGCAGTTTTTGTAGTCCCTGTAACCGGTGTCAGCAAATTGCTTCAGTTATGCGACAGGGGCGAGATAAATTGAGACGAACCCCCCTCCGTCTCATCGGTTGCACGCTTCCCCAGGTCTCTTGCTATCCACTCTGTCGTCAACGTTCTCACAGCTTGGTCTTTTACCGTCTCGAACCCGGCCGCCGAAGCTCTGAGGACAGCCCAGTTGCCGGTATACGTAGGGCGTCGGTCGTATTGGAATACGTACGCGTGCTCAGTTTCGATCTTTTTACTGTAAAGTAAGATCCTAAAGCCGGTCGGGGCACGCGGTTGGCGGGATTAAGACGAGTCACCATGAATTCCCACTGGAGGTGTGGTGCCATGGCCTTTTGATATTCCTTTACATTCTTCCCGTCGCCTCCAAACATAGGTTTGATTCCTGTAAGAGCCTCAACCCTCTCCCTATGGCGAGAGAGGATGAGTTGCATGCTGTTAAACCCTTGAGCGGTGGTCATGAGGGCGAAAATATTTTGCACTTGGGCATCGGTGAAATCAACATTAGCCTTCTGTAGATACTCCCTAATGTCTGCCGCCGTCAACATGGAATCGTGGCCAACTCCTGCGGGCATGGAATGGCCCATCCATTTCGTCATCTTGATAAAGACGGGATCCGACATGGTGGGAGATCTCTGATACCGCAGGTTTCTTGTGTTGAGAAGTCACGTCCGTAGTCGCACAGAAAAAATGCTGTGTGTAGCTGCCTCCCTGATGGAGCGCTGTCATAACCCGCAGCTTTATAGACCGCTGAGCTGGGTGACCTGATAAAGAAGCCCGCAGCAACAAGGTCTCTCAGCCAGCCACGCTCTGACAATATTTTCGTTTCGCAAGCATGGAGATGCTTTACCATTTTAGACCAAGCCAGAATAGGAGAACTTGGGCTTGCAAAAAGAGAGATTTGGGCAACTATGCAGTCATGGACGAAGTAAAAGGTAGCCCATTGCCCACCTGGCAGGAAGGATGAAGCCCCGCATAAGCTCAAATGCTGAGGGAATGGGTGTAGCTTTCGTATCCAGATGGCAATAGCGGGCGAAGGCGCTGGTCCCGTGCGCTGTTTAGAGTTTGAACTAAAACGCAGACCAGTAGGGAGTCAGAGAGCCATCGGCCTAGATATCTTCTTCTGACAATGGGCAATCCGTGCTCTGCGCCAACCTGGGGTCTTCCCGGCGTCTTTCTTGGGTCACTGTCCAGTCAGACCATGATAACTTTCATCCTACGATCGATGCTATCTGGCCTCCATTTTACGTTGTAAATGTCACTATCATATTTGGAGTACATGTTCAGGCCTTTCTAAAGACTTCCAATCAGCGACCAGCACATTGGGGGGGCCACGACGAGGAAAAAGGCAAAAAGGAGTCTGCGGCTCTGGAGTCTGAGGGAGACAGTGGCCCATCGACAGACAAAGAACTTGCCCTTTCTGAACCATTCATCTCTCGTTGAAACAACTGCCCCCAAAATTGAGTTCGTTATCGTCGAGTGTGTAAAGAATCCATATAGTATACCGTCAGGCTCCGGAAGTCAACCAGGGTAGTAGTGTTCCTAGCGATAGCAGTCTCCCAAGGGGTAGTAGTCTCCTAAGGTGTAGCAGTCTGATTAATTGATTTATTCATAGACTATTCCAGCTTACCCCTTCCCCTTGGGCTACTCCTTCCTCGTGGGCTGTTACCATTCACATGTTTGCTAGTTGATGCCTGGTTCCTAAGGCATACATCTACTATTTAGATAGCTCTCCTGCCATCTCTCCTTCTTCCTTTCTCATGCTTAGTTGCTTCGTTGAATGCTACCACTTGCTGATTTGATATCCTTGTGCCTGAGCGTAACATACAACTAAGCATCCTACCCTAAAGGCCTTTGGTAGTATTGGCACCTGATCTTTCTCCACTGCTATCGAATCACCTAGTAAGCTGCGGCGAGAGACCTGGTTGATTCCTCTGGCAGTTTCCGTTCTGCGTACGCTAAGCGGGCTGTGTACTGTTTGTATTCAGCGCTGGCCGCGGAAGGAAGTCTCCGCTAGGATTTCTTTGTTCCCCTTTTTTCTTTATCTTCTTGGCTAGCAGCCCTGCCAAAATCTTTCTTGCTAGCTATCTATCTTTCTTACTCCTACCTATCGCCTTTGCTTCACGATGGAGCAAGAACATCTCGACCAGCTTCGCTTAGCCATCAGCAACGAATTCAACGATATCATCGAAGGCTTACGCGGTCAAAACAATCTGCTTCAGCAAGAGATTACCACGCTCCGCCAAAATATCATCAGCGTACAAGCAAATCAGCTCCAAGCCCAATCTCAGCCTAAGCGGATCTCACGCCCGAAACCTTCGCTTCCAGATCCAGATTCGAGCGAAACCTCTACGAAGCCCACGGTCACGAGTGGCCAGATGTCACCAAGATTTCCACCTTCCGTAAGGGTCTCAATCAAACCCTCCGCAATCGACTCAATCAACAGCTCAATCTGCCACGTACCTATCCTGATTTCCTTCGAATCACGCAGCAGCTAGCAAGCTACAGTGGCAGTAGTGGTTCGAATACTACTCAGAGGCCTAGTGGCGCTGGCGCTAGCAATCACGAGGATCGAATGGATATCAATGCGGTTGGTATCAGCAGGATTGCCATCAAAAACGATACATATCAAATGCTTCGGGACGCAGAAGCAACTGATTCTGATTGAAATTGTGGCCTGATTCTTGTGGCCAAGGGTGCGATCTTATTGGCCAATTCAAATTGATTAATCAGCAAGCCAAGGACTAAGTCATCGAGGACGATGCCTTTCAAAGAGGGGGGTGATGTTACCATTCACATGTTTGCTAGTTGATGCCTGGTTCCTAAGGCATACATCTACTATTTAGATAGCTCTCCTGCCATCTCTCCTTCTTCCTTTCTCATGCTTAGTTGCTTCGTTGAATGCTACCACTTGCTGATTTGATATCCTTGTGCCTGAGCGTAACATGGGCCACCTCTTTCCCATGGGGTACCGTGGTGGCCTATGCTATTGCTGTCCAGGGGTAGGCTACCTCTATTCTCCTTTACATCTTTTCTATATAGCTTTTAATCCATCCTTTATTCCAAAAAGATCTACATGAAAATTCTTACATGGATGAGTGCATTCTTTACCCTGCTGATAGAAACATTACATATGTCACTTCATTAGCAGTGAATAAAGAAGAAAATAAACATAACAGCTTTCACATTCCACATTGGTTATGAGATCTGAATAACTTTTGAATAACAAAGAGCAGAAGACTGCAGCTCGATAATTACTTGATAAGGATACGGCAGTTCTTGGTACTTTAGTGTGCAGCAGCACGGGTGGCAGCTCGGCTAAGATTGACTCGACGGTCGATCGAAAGCGGATTTCTACAACAATGATTTCTCTAGCCCGTGGACGCAGTTTTTCCTCTAATAGAAATGCTGCCTCCTATTCACTTTAGGTCTCCAGCCTCTAATTCCTAGAGAGAGATGTTTACTTACAAGTAATTAGGCGGAGAAGTTCACATCCAGGAACCGTCCGTTATCAGGTCACTAGGGTTTTCCCCCTGGTAGCTGAACGTCGAGGTCGAAATGCAGATAGTCGTTTAGCCGTACCTATTAGTCTCCCACGTACTTGCAGTCTCCTATAGGGTAGCACCCCTCCGATCACTTATTTGTATATAGCTACTTAAGTGCTTCTAGTTTCTTATCTACAAGTTAATTACCTTTCTGATCATATAAGAAAAAAGCATATACTAGATTAACTAGCTATTCAAACAACGCACGTCTATAAACCTCCAGCTCGTGGTTGTATTTAATGTCACTTCTGTAGAAACCTTTTATTAAAAAGCTATGCGGTATCTTAGTGTATGGCGTTCTGAACAGCATACGATATATATTAACTGTGATAGGCCTATGCCCGGTGGGTCTCCCTTATAATCATGGTTCCCGTTAATGATTGCTAGGATGCCTAGTTATATCGATACTTACCACATTAGTGCTTATAGGCGCCATAGGTTATATAGGCACTTAGTACTTCTTGGAGTAAGTCACAGTGCTATGTCTATATTCCGCCCACGGGCGGTAAAAGATGCTGTGGAAGGGGGCAAGTCAGGGCTGAGTCTGTCGAGCGATGGGTGGAAGTTGCGGACTGTCCTCGAAAGCATCCTTGCCTTCGGAGGTGGAGGATGGATAGGGAGGAACCAGAAACAGGTCGGTAGGGGCAGGTTTTAGCGTGGTGTTAGCGTGACTTTTCAGGACGATACGAGATGTACGGATTTGTATTAAACTGCCCGTTAATAGATATCGGGGCAAGCTGCGATAGTAATGGCTTCAATCTAGTAATCTACTCTAGATATATGAAAAGCTTGCTCTGTATCAGGCACGGAAGTTGTCCGTACTGTACTTCTCGGTGGATCTATGTATTCGATGCCCCAAACAGTCACACTACGTTGCATACGGTGAACAAAGAATTCCACAGGCAATCGTTAGAGATTTGTGGGAATTAAATTGAAATTCATTCTATCCTAGATCCTAGTCTGAGGGTCAGGATTTATCTTGCTCGGTCTTTCCTCTGTCCAGTCTGCCGTCGTTCACTCTCTTGTATTATTCGTTTCAGCTTTTGTCTCTTGCTCCTGCTCGAATCTTCATTTTTTGGTTTCTTTGTGTGGCTCAGGAAGTCCTGGCAAGCAAGCCATCTCCTCGCTATGACTGCTAGTCAACCTCCGTCGTCGACGCAAGGGTACACGTTGCCTGTGGCCCTGCTGGGAGACGTCCTCGGTCTATTATGCATAATCTTCTGGCCACAGGAGTCGAAACACATCTCGCACGCCAGCCTGGTCACTCGTGATGATACTGCCATCCACACTATAACGCCCGTTATCTATCCATAGTTTCTCATGTACACACCTCCCATTCTCATGGGACACACTCGCCTCACTCTCATAGTCATGGGTCTCCTATCGGCCGAGACAGTTACTCCTATAGCGCCAGCAAGCCGTGTAGCAATGGTGCGTGCTGTGGTGTAAGTGGGTTCTGCGGGTACGGCGATACGTACGCGGAGCAGGATGTATCTCGAACTGTAATGCGACAGCGGAATACGGGAAGGATACGGCCACAACAGGCCAGACATGTCCACTCAATACATGCTGTAGTAAGTTTGGATTCGTAAGTGCAGCCGTCTAACGGGACTTAGGTATCAGAAGCGCTATACACGTTTGAACTAACGAGTAATGGTATAGTGTGGAACGACAGAGGAATATTGCAAATGTAAGCCTCCCGGGCGGTGACTTATCTGAATATTGGATATATGCTACTTATTGATAGCCGATTTGGGATGTCAAAGCAACTGTGTTCCGAACTCCGAACCCTAAGCCGCCTGAGGGTATGGCCTCATCAGACGTGCTGGAAAATAGGGTTATTGGCTACTACGAGGAGTGGATGGCGCGAAAGAGCTGTCACAAGATCAAATCTACTAATTTCCCGCTGGATTCCCTGACTTAGTGAGTGAGTGACCTTCCTCCACAGATGTGCCTCAAGATACGTTAGCTAAGGAGCTGAAAAGTGTGAACTTTGCATTTACCTCGATTGACCCATCCTCGCATGAGGCCGTCGCTATGGACACCGCAACACTAACCAGTCTTTTCAAAGATACCACTAATATCAAATCCATCAAACAGGATATCAGTGTCTACGTCAGTATTGGGGGATGGTCGTTTTTCGATAACGACACCGACACACAGCCGTTGTTTGGTGAAATCGCCGAGTCGGAGACGAAACGACAGATCTTCGCAAACAACGTGGTACACTTCATACGGTAATACGGTCAGCGGTCTTCTTATATACTCTCTGTATACCTATATATAGATTACTCTACCATGTCCACTAGGGTTCGACGGCATCAATATCGACTGGGAGTATCCCGGTGTAGGCGATAGAGGCGGCAAAGTGGAGGACACTGAGAACTATGTCCTACTGCTTAAGACGCTTCGCGAGACTTTCGACGCTAGCGGCAGTACATTTAGTTTGATCTTAACTGCGCCTTCATCGTACTGAGGTGGTATCTTCGCTGGTTCGACCTACTGAAGATGGTCAAGTACGCCGACTGGATCAATGTGATGATTTATGACCTCCACGGAGTGTGGAATGCATCCGACCCGATAGGCAGTATTGTGCAGGGCTATACCAACCTCACCGAGATCAAAACAGCGTTGGAGCTGCTCTGGAGAGTGGACGTGCCTCCAGCAAAACTAGTGCCCGGATTTGGGTTCTATGGGCCTACGTTCACCCTCCAGGATACGGCCTACACAAAGCCCGGTTGTCCCTTTAGTGGTGCTTCTGATGCTGGGCCTTATTTGGGGACTAGTGGCATGCTTGCGTAGTATGAGATCATGAGCATTCTGCAAGGTACCTCGAAGAAACGGACGACGATTGAGCGACGCACGATAAAGAGCCCACGGTAAGTTATTTATTTCACGTTTGACAAAACAGATGGGTCTATGATGATGAAACCGCATTCAAACAAAGGTCGATTAGGCGAATGATGTTGGACTTGGAGGCGCTATGATCTGGCCATCAGATCAGATTTAGGTAAGTATTGCTGACTTCTTTCTTACACTTTGTTAAGTTAGTAATGACAGACCAGACGATGACAAGTACTCTGCTCACGAGGGTCTACTTGGTCGAACCGTGATCGATACATCCACACTTCAGCTCGAGAACAAAGCGGTCTCGAATCCAAGGTCCACCGTCAGAGACCTGTTAGGCTTTATAGGCCAAAAATGCTTCAAATATCCAGGAAAGTATGTGAAAGTAAGTGACAACGCAGCCATATCTAAAGCATGCTGGTCTAGATATACAGTTGTTGGCTGGGACGATGCTGGATGTGGCAAGAAAAGCTACGTAAGAATTAAGCCGAGTCCCGGTTAGATATCCTGATACTAACCACTGTGTAGCACTATAGGAAACCTATCTGCTGCCCATGGAAAGCTGTACCAAATAACTGTAGGTGAAGATACCGGCTAAAAGGGCGCTAGCTCAGATTGTAGTGGCTAATGTCAGGTGCGAACGCCAAGTGCAATGCCACAGAAGTCCAAATTGCCACCTCTTCTTTAGGTGATAGTTATACAACGTGCGATTGTACGATATTCACTACTCTTACTTTACTTATTACTTTCCTCGAAGCTAACACAGATCTCTGATCTGGGGGCCGAAGTAGGGCTGCGTGCTGCACGGCCAAGAAAGCACGTACACGTAAGGCAACGTGCACCAAGAACATCTGTGATATTATTAGCGGATACTGTTCAGAGGCCAGCAGCAGCAATAGCGACTATGTGAAACGAGACGTAAGAAGCGTGAGTATCCTGGAATCGTAAGACCTCGGAGACGAATTCCATCTTGATAAACGCGGCCAGAAGCGATTTACCACGGGGCCGCTTACAATTTTGTATTGGATTGCAAGCTATCTCTCTATTAGAAAGCTCTTACCATCCCCAGAGCCTCACCAGTCATTCGTACTGGATTTCGAGTGCGGTCGGGCTACTGTGCAGGGTCTCTTTGAGATATCATTCAACTTACTAACCTGCCTACCAAGACCGAGTATAAAGTATTCGTTAGATAAAGAATTCATTGGCCGATGGATCGAGGCCGCGTCAATAGGAATCCTTTCCTTAGGGAAAATCGCAATCCTTACGCCGATTTGGGAGGCCTTTTAGAAGGATAAGTGGGACACGGCTAACGCTGCTTTAGCCCAAAAGCCCGCTATGGGTAGCGCGACCGGTAAGCCAGAGGGCAAATCGCCGGCCAAACTGAGTGACCTGGTTGCAGAGTTCTTTGGGTTTACCTTTAACATACGGCCGTTTTTTGCCGTGGAGAAGGGAATGATTGCTAATGGAAAAATCTTTGAGCTCTATGATCCGGTAGTTGTCGACAAACTCGATGACCTCGCGGCAGATACAGTGGAGGCTGACACAGACGAAGCGGCCGACGCAATGCTCTTAACATTATAGACCGTTTGTAGCAGCGATCATCCGATCCATTCTTTTCGCCCCGGGGTCGTAGCGGAATTAACTAGATTGGGCAGGTATTTGCCTCATTAGAGTACATCCGCGATATCCGATTGCAGATTTAACGATGTTAATGAGAATATATACCGGTAGCTGAGTTATATTGAAGAGACGACCGAGACTTATAGCCTCTAGAACTAGTGGGGAGTATGGTTAGATGATCACTTCACTGAGGCTCTTCGGAAGGCACGACGCTAAGCATGTGAGGCGATTAGACATGCGCGGGCTCCATGTACTCAAGCCTACAACAACGGCCAGAATCTGGAAACGTGCGATCGGGTGATGCAGGCATTGGATGGATTGGAGGATTTTGATGCTGAGATCCAAATGCCGACGATCAAAAACTACAAGCGGACGAATCCTTATAACGGGGAGGCACCCAGTGGATATAATTCATAGCTGTAATGATCTGAATAAGACATGCATTTCGGGATTAATTAGAGAACACCATCAACTTGTATTACATGTGCTATGAAACTGATGTCCAACGCTGACAGCGGATTCACTTATTGGTGGCGATCGTTGGGTAATAGTGTTAAGCCACTGCTTTCCTGATACCCGCTTAACCAATATTGAGTCGACATGCTGGCAAAACATTTGCTTCGTATAAACTTTGGTATCGCAATTATTAGTGATTTTGCACGAACAATTTGACTCTGGGCTAAGAAGATTGTTCAACGGTTTCGGACATGACACTTGCGAATCTTTATAAAGAGCAATGTAACTTACTGATTGACAATCTCCTTACTAAGCATCATACACAACACTGGGCCAAAATGGCCCCTAAACCATTCAAGCAAATACATAGATTCTAGAAATTTCGGCCCCTTTCAAAAACTTCTTAGCCATGTATTTACCCAGGAACCTAATGCTGCTTCGAGTATCGTGGAAGATTGTCGAAAGGATCAATCCTGTTTGGTCCCAGGAACGCATCAAAGACGCCAGGATTCGTCGCACAGATCTCAGGAGCGTTGCCTACTCTTTGTTTGTCCCTGATCTGACCTTCGGTCATATGGCCTACCTTATTTAAGCTCTCCCCACCTCCGTTAGATCTTAGCTTCTTCAACTCCCTTGAATCCATCTTTCCACGATCTGCTGGTCCTTCGTAGCTTCGCCCTTCTAGAGGTTATGCGCCCTCGCGCGCTAGCGGGAGTCTTCACCGTCTCTCGCTGACCTGCCGCTTGCTACTCGCTGCTGCCCGGGAGTGCAGCACTTCCTGACGCCCTCGCGTCCCTTGGGCTTCTATTGCCCCTCGGGCTTCTATTGCCCCTCTATCTCTCCGCCTCCGCCGCGCCTTTCCTAGGCATCGTCGCCCTTCTCGTTTAAATGACGGACAAAATCACTGATTCGGTCACTAAGCTTAAGGGTGAATCGAATTACGATGTCTGGCGTCAAGATATCTAGGTCTACTTCGACCACAAAGACCTCGACCTCTGGCCTATTTTGACCGGGGCCGTGACCTCGCCTATCGACGCCCCTCTGTCTACTCCTTCTAACACTTACGTTCGCTAGCGTATCGCCGATAACCTGGGAGTCACTCCCGATCTGGTTACCGATACTGAGGTTCGTGAATGGATTAAGGAGCACATTCTAGATATCAACGATGAGTACGTCTGGTTCCGTAAGGCTAATGCCGACTGTCTTCATTACCTATCTTCCACTCTCGAGGATCACATTAAGCTATTCATCCGTGGTATTCGTGACTCGGCCGAGGCCTTCCGCATTATCTGTAATACGTACGGTGCAGTTAACGCCTATACCTTCCAACTTCGCTGGAGCGCCTGGGTCTCATGCACTTACAAACCTAGCGGCTAAGCCGGCCCGTTCCTTACGAAGTGGAAGAAGGCCCTTACCGAGCTTCTCGAGTACTCGAAGGTCAAACTCCCCTAGTCGTTCTAATACGCCTAGTTCATCGAAGCTATTCGCTCGTATCCGTCCACAGAGCAATTCGTCACTACGTATAAGCCCGACCTGTCTAGTTCCCGCCTCATCGAAGAAACCTTCTCCGAATTCATATCCGCTGAGTTAATACGCCGTTATTATTTAGCGATGGCTTTATCCTCGAGTAAGGACACTAAGGATAAGGATAACACGGATAAGGATAAGCCTAATAAGGATAATAAGGGTAATCGTCGTAGCCGTAATAAGGATAAGGATAAGGACAAGGACAATAAGGGCGGTAACAAGAAGGATTATGATAAGACGGAGTAGTGGTGTGATTACTATTATCGTAAGGTTTACTACTCGTCTGAGGACTGTATGTTTAATCCGAAGAATAAGGGTAAGAAGCCTGAAGCTCGCGGCCCTACTACCGCCTCTACGTTGGCTAATAACTCGAATTCTAAGGATAAGAGCGATAAGCTTAATGCTTCTATAGTCCGATTTAATGCTGACCGGTACTTTATAGGTGCTACTTCCGCCGTTATTCGCTTAGACCCTGTCGCTAAATCTCCTCCTGTTGTCGCTAAATCGCTACCTAGCGTCGCTAGCGCTGTTGTAGATCCCGATTCGAATTAAGATATCTGGATGATTGACTGTAGTGCTACTAACTATATAACGCCTTATAAGTCTGCTTTCGTTACCTTTACGCCCTACCGCGTATAGGTTAGCCTACCTAACGGCCGCGAGACTATTACTAAAGGGTACGGTAATATCGTCCTTTATATCTCTAATCCTGAGATCGATAAGACGACCGAGATAACGCTTCGTAAAGCCTGGTATATTCCGATATTCACTTATAACCTTATATTATTATCTCGTCTCTTCGAAGACTCTAATATTGAGTTAGTCTTAGGTAGATTTGGTACTCTCCGGAAGGAGGGGGGTAATTCTAGTCGGAAATTAACTAGTTAGGATATTCTTGCTTTCGTAGAGAAGATTCGCGGATAGTACTAGCTTATAACAGTTAATAGTGACGGCTAAATTGCTAGACTTTACGCCTCCGCTATCGCCTATAGCGATAAGATTGCTATCTTAGCTATTTGAGAGATTGATGCTAACGTATCGAAGCGTATAAAGCCTATTCCTATAGACCTAGCTTATCGCCGCGCCTGCTACGCAGGAGAACAGAAGATTTTGAAGATGCCTAAAGTCTCCGAAGGAGTCACCTTTATTAAGGGGACTAGTATTATTTATCCTATCTACCTTATATCCTCGGTAAAGGCTATTCGCTGCCCTTCGGTAAGGATAAGCCTATTACTACGCGTCCTAGCGACTGCCTACACACCGATATCTAGGGTCCTATCTCGCATACGGTACTTAGTGGTTATAAATACTTCGCCACTGTTATAGATGATGCCTCTCGCTTCTGTTAGGTCTATCTCTTGAAGTATAAGGATAAGATCGCTGGTGCTATCAAAGAGGTTATTCAATATCTCCTCTAGTAATTCAACTATAAGGTTAAATCTATCATCGGTGACAACGCTAGAGAATATTAGGCTATCGAGGATCTTTATAAGCGTGAAGGTATTACCTAGGACCCTACTCCCCTGTATACTCCACGCCGTAACGGTTTAGCTAAGATTAAGAATCGCTAGCTAGTTGAGCCCTTGGTTACCGTCCTCTCTGAGAATCAGCTGCTAAAGTATCTCTAGGGCGAGCTTCTACTTAGTATTAACTTCACGATGAATCGTCTCTGGCACTCGAAGATCCTGATGACTCCTTATGAGGCTTTCTATGGCAAGAAGCCTAACATCTCTAGACTGCGTGCCCTTAGCTGCTAAGCTTGGTATTATATTCCTAAAGATAACCGGGAATCTAAGCTATCGCTATATATAGCTAAGGCTAAGCTCGTTAGCTACACTCGTAATAGAGACTACCGGCTCTACGATGTCTATTCGCGAAAGATCGTCGTCTCTCGTAATGTTATCTTTAATAAGACCCCGGTTAAAGATCTTCCCGCGCCTAGCTACGACCTCGATACCCGCCCTAGTAGCAAGGACGGTGTCCCTCCTATAGATCATACCGCTTAATAGCGTCGTTACGTCCCTTAAGAATTCCTTAATCCTAATCGTATAGCTAACAGTGCTGATCATTCTGCTACTAATCCTCTATAGAGACCCTATCTAGTCGTTCCTACCCCGTTTATCTCTATCGACGACCTTCCGCTATCCGAACGGGCGAATCTACCGCCGCTTACCTCCTTCCACCGAAAGCGCTAACGTAAGCGTGTCCTATAGCACGATAGCGATATTAACGACCGCGAGGTAATCCGACGCCGTATCGCCGATAATAATCGTTTTCGAATCCTCGATTAAGTCGACGAAATCTCCTCCTCCGACGAGTCGCCTAACAACACTCCGCCTACGAACAACGATAACGATAATAGTAATAAGGGTGGTATAATTAGGAATGCTGTTGCTAATGCTAGTGGAAGCTCTAGTTCTCCTCCTCTTCGCTATTCGACCCGCGCTAAGAAGCTATCTTTAGCTAGCCGGGAGTCTTAGTAATACCTTAGCGGCTACGCTATTAACATTCGATACGACGATGGTGCCGATCTTCCCTTCTACGAATTCCTTGATCGTGGCGTTTATAAGGATCTATCTCCTCGCCCTAGTCCTGCTCTTTCGGCAGCATCGGCTATAATGCCTTACGAGCCTAGCGGATGGAAAGACGCTATATCCTACCCTAAGCGTGATAAATAGAAGATTGCTATCGATAAGGAGCTTAGAAAGCAGCTTCAGAATAGTATATGGCGTATCGTCAAACGCCCGCCGTTGTCTAAATTTAAGCCTATCCCGCTACGATAGGTCTTCAAGGTTAAGCATGATAGCACGTATAAGGCCCGCCTTATCGCTAAAGGATTTAAGTAACGTAAAGGCCGTAACTATCTCGATGTCTACGCGAGTACGGCTAAGGCGGCTAGCTTTAAGCTTTTTATTACTATCGCTGCCGCCCTTAGATAGAAGATATATCATATCGACTTCATCTCGGCCTTCCTACATACTAAACTAGTTAAGTAGATCTACATCGAGCTTCCTAAGGGCGTCCGCGAGTATCAGCCTCCTAACGTGTATAGCCTACTTATTAAGACACTATATAGCCTTAAGCAGTCCCCTCGTGAATAGAACAAGGTAGTCTATAATGTCTTTACTGCTCTCGGACTCAAAAGATTTAAAGCTAACCATTCGG
The DNA here is from genome assembly GCA_024706585.1 of Penicillium simplicissimum. Taxonomy (NCBI): domain Eukaryota; kingdom Fungi; phylum Ascomycota; class Eurotiomycetes; order Eurotiales; family Aspergillaceae; genus Penicillium; species Penicillium simplicissimum. The sequence goes on from JAMZTW010000068.1 coordinate 25,057, forward strand.
TCTATACTCTCTTTAACGCCACTCGCCGTATCTATCTTCTCGTCTATATCGATAACGTGATTATCCTGTCGCCTTCTAATAACGATATCGCCTAGATTAAGGCTGCCCTAGCTAAATCCTTTGATCTTACAGATAACAGTATCGTGACTCGATTCCTCGGCGTCGATATTATCTACGGTCCTAACGGAGAAATCTACTTATTATAGGAGTAGTATATCGATAAGCTACTAGCTAAGTTCGGCCTGGAGGATGCTTATCTAACTGATACCCCATTCTTCGAGAAGGAAGTCCTATAGCCTAATAAAAGCACTACTACTCCCGCGGAGGTACACGAGTACCGTAAGAAGTCTGGTTTATTGATCTAGTTGATAGTTAATATACGGCCTAATATCCCTTTCCCCGTCTCTAAACTAGCTAGATATGCTCACAATCCATCTCCCCGCCACTTCACCGCTATTAAGCGTGTATATAGGTACCTAAAGGGCAGCAAAAGGCGCTATATTCGATTCAAGCCGTCTCCTAACCCGCTTATTAGCTTCGTCGACGCTAACTAGGCCGGTAAGCATGCCGACAGCTATCTATCTACGTCCGGCTTCGTCTTTAAGCTAGCCGGTGGCCCTGTCTCCTAGGCTTCGAAGAAACAGACGTGTGTTACCCTATCATCCACGGAAAGCGAGTACATCGCCGCCTCACTAGCTACCCAAGAAGTTCTTTAGCTTCACCTGTTTATTGAAGAGATGAATCTTACTAACATCCTGCTGAACCGTCCGGATCCTACGCATATCTACGAGGACAATATCGGCGCCATTTGCCTTACCGAGAACCCTAAATTCTATCAGCGTACCAAGCACATCGATATGAAGTATCATCACATCAGAAGCCACGTTACCAGGGGGGTATACAAATTTGTCCAAATCCCTACCGAGGAACAGGCCGCCGATAGCCTGACCAAGCCGCTTCAAAAGATTCAACACGCCCGCTTCGTCAAGCTCCTCGGCATACGCGATGTCCCCGCCTCGATTCCAACTCCCAAGGCTGGATACAACACTTCAGCCCCAAGTCTCAAGGCGGGATGCGACACATCCACCCCAAAGTAAGTCAATTCCTGTGGTTTTGATGATTTCCAGAAGCAAGATTTGGTGTGGATAGCTAGGGGGGTCTTTGTTTGTCCCTGATCTGACCTTCGGTCACATGGCCTACCTTATTTAAGCTCTCCCCACCTCCGTTAGATCTTAGCTTCTTCAACTCCCTTGAATCCATCTTTCCACGATCTGCTGGTCCTTCGTAGCTTCGCCCTTCTAGACCTACCTTAGGAAAATATGCCCAGTTTCCTCGGTGTTACCGAAGTGAGGATAATTCCGTGGTGAATAAACCTCAGAAATAATCCGGTCCTGCATAGATTTAGGTCAAGACCGGACAAAATGACGTGAATATTGTTACCCTTAGGACTTACCAAATAAGCTACCTTCTTCGTTATGCAGAATTACGACCTGATACCACTATGTAATACGTGCCTGATAGGGCAACTCTTTTGCTAATCTCTCCTCTCTAATAGCATAGCTAATATTACTACTTATCCGGTAGAGCCGATAATAGTAGCTATGGGAATGAAATGGATCCTAGGAGTTCAAGTACGTACTTTCTGGAAATTGGTAGTTTAGCCATACTTTTGACCTAAATATTCCAAGGAACTAGCTTCTCGCCTTGCCATAGTGTACTACTGTAACATATGATTATTCTTTGTAAATAGAAGATAGGGTACCCGTCGAACACAGTCAGATTTCGTGCGGGAGTACAGTCCATAAAGCACATAATATGTCCCTTAAAGCATTGCGCGATAGACTATTCTAGCACTTGGTACATTTTCTTTCGTGGACAACACAGGAACGACACTCCATATACTTAAATACGGTCTAAAAATTCTCCAACGACACTATGGCTTTTGACTCCACCGAATATTCGATCCGGATTCACCTTCTGGTTTTTTTCCTCATCTCGCCTGGTTGTCCATTGCCAGCTTCATAGAGCTCAGCGCCAACACGCTAGGTGTGCGGTCATTTTTACGGCGTCACGTGAGATCCGACTTCCCGATAGCCAATGACTCCACGCTAGTCATCACGTTCGAGAACATGGTCAGCAATGTCCTCGATGGTATGCTTTTGTGGCCATCTTGTCGGCTTTAATACTTTTGTGTCTAACCTGGAGAGTTTCATGTCAAAATTAAGCCATGCCGCGGAGGGTTTTTAGGCCGATATATCTATCGGCTGGCACTAGGCAGGCGCATAGACGCGGTGCTCAGCCCTCTTATCTTGTCACCTTCAAGGCTTCAACCATGGCACCTCGGTCTATGCTCCCTCTATATTTTTATTTGCCTATCTACAAGATGACGCTATTAGAGCATCCTACTGAATTAATCCTGCTCATTGCACTTTCCCTCCCTGAAAGCGCTCTCGTCCATCTACTACAAGTTCACCGCTCCTTTTACAAACCTTTTCTCCCGAATTTTTTACCAGCGCCATCTACGAGACAGTAAACTTCAAGAGGCGCTCTTCTGGTGCACTGCCACGGGGAATGAAGCAGCTGCCAAAAAATTCCTTCACTACGGGGCAGACGTGAACGCCTCCATGGGCATGTTCATATTTTGAACAATTCGCCATGCAAGAATACCAGGTTTCCAGCCGTGGTTCGATGTGCAGGTACCCCTAAATTATAGCAGCAAACACAGATTAGCTGCCTTACTGCTAAACCATGAGGCGAATGTTCATGGATTCCCGTCTCGCTACTGGGGCAAAAGCAAGCCGGCGGTTAGGTAGTATATGCCCTGTTATCAGGTGTGTTGAACGCCACAATTAAAGGCTCTGCAGGGCAAGCTGAATCCTTGGCCGATTTTAGAATCTGCAGGTAAGACGAGAAATGCGCCTGAGGGCTTGGCTGCTTGGCACTTCGAAGCTAGTCAGACGGAACGGGACGATCACGTTGCACTGCAGGTTTAGGGCGTTCGTATTTATGTAGCTCCGTTCCTCGGCAAAGTCTGCGTTGATGCAGGAGAGCGAGGAACTTTGCTTTATAGTTATTTAACTCATGTTCTGTACAATTGTTTACACGTGTTAGATGGGTCGAGTTAAATGTACTATTGGTCCTGAATGTAATACATTCTCCGGATTCATGATTGAATCGTAAAGTGGGGATAAGATACCGTAAAAATTGAGTGGAATTTAAACATGCATGGCTCTATTGGGCCCGATCCAGAACTTCTTATCACTGAATTGATTGAATATTAATCCTAAATTGTAAGGAGCTGCGAGCAACCACCATAGATCTGAGCATGGGAATTTAAGGGTGGGTCGTTAAGGTTACATTTGTCCCCTGCTTTTCCTTAAAAGAGTTTAGTAGCAGATCCATCACAGCTTACTGCATTGTTCAGCAAGCGCGTGGAGACTTTAGCTGACAAGATTTGGATCTTATACACATGGAGTCATCCGGTTAATCTTGCCCCCTCTCGTTGCGTCAGTGGTACATGCAGATGCCACATTACGTGTACCCACCAGAGTCCGTCGGAGAGCTGGAGGCCCTGAAGTATTTTTCCCTTTTGAAGGTCTCAATTCTTATTTGGACTCGTATTACCTGAAGATCTGATTAAAATCGTTTCCATTCTTTCCATAGACAAAGATGGCCTTTCCTGCGCAACAGCGAGTCGAGATCATTCGTGCTAGCTGTGATAACTGCGCCAAATCCAAGGTCCGCTGCAGCAAGGATCAACCTTCATGTCAACGATGTGTGTATCAAGGCGTCCCCTGCATTTACAGTCCCTCTCAACGGTCCCGAAAGCGACCGCCGCCCGGCACTGCTCCCCACCCTCAAGGGGGTGCATCGACGAGAGATCGAAATGCTTCTATCCGTGATTCTTGTCCGGGACCGCAGAGAAGCGGCGATCAAGTGGATGGGAACCAACTCATGGCCGACGTTCGCACTGTCGACATGGCTAGTCCCGGTTCGCTACCAGTTCAGATCGACACTCCATCTTCCGAAAGAAATCAATTCTCCGCTGATCCAATGAGCCCGCTCAAATGGAGTGAGCTACTCGAGTCGTTCGACAGCACTACACGCTCTGTCAACGGAATGCCTGGTATCTCGGGGGTATCACAAATGACAATGCCAAGTCCGGAGTCGCAGATGGACACCAGCAATAACAATCTAGACGAATTTCCCTGGCTCTTACCATGCGACTCACACAAACAACCCTTTTGGCCACTCCCAGCAGCACACCAACCTGCACACCAATGCTCTCAACTAGTAATGTCGGCCATCTCACGACTAGACGCACCAAGGACCCCCTGTCCATCACTCAGCCGCCCAAACCGCTCTGACCCAGGGATACAAACATCCAACAACGGCCCCGGAGCCCGAAGCTTCGACGATATCCTCAAAGACAGCCATTCCTCTCTAGAAGACGTCCTCGCAATCCTCGAATGCCCCTGCTCCAAAAATACAGACCTTATATTCCTCGTCACTACAACATGCACTCGTGTCCTCTCCTGGTACCAAGCCAGTCTAGACCGGAGCGCCGGCTGTTTGACCCGCGATCCAGACAGCAGCAGCGGATACAGCGAGAGCAGCAGTGGTAGCGGGAGTGGGAGCAGAAGTCGGAGCCGAAGTAGCCCCGGTGCCCCATCTTCGCTGCTATCAACTCCCGAAAGCAATATCCTGCAGGGATTGTCAGAGTCGTTCCGTGAGTGGGTGTCAATCCCGTCCATTAACGTGGGTGCCTACACGCTTGAGCCAGCTCAGTCGCGACGGATGATTGCGCAGTTGATTTTGGCCGAGATCGATAAAGTAAGAGAGGTTCTGGCCGCGTTTAATCGGAGGTATTGTCGCCAGAAAGGCGTGTATGGGGCTGAGGATAATGAGAAGGGGTTGCATATGGCGTTGGAAGCTCACCTGCGGCATCAAATGAAGTCCGTGGCTCTCACGGCGAGAGCGCTTCTGAATTGATCAGTATGAATCCTTTTGGTTTTTCTTTGTGCTTATCGTCGATTTGATGTTCTCTCGTTTTGCTTGCTTTGCGGACATATGCATTGACTTCAGCAACATGAAAACCCCAATGGCTCTTGCTAACGAATTTGTTTTGTGACCTGTCTCTCGGCCATCAGATGTTTCCAACTGTCCCTATAACACAGCTTCACAGATTGGTTGATAGAACGAAGGATGCCATCTTAGAACGAGCTACGACGAAAGATGGGATAATGGTACACTATGTAGTCAATTCATAAATGGATTTATCTATATATTTTCCCTACTAAAGCCAGTTCAAAGACTTTCTTTTGTGATCCACCTCACCTTAGATCGGGCAGGCATCTCTCGAGATGTTCAGACATTCGGACCTGATTTTCAGAGCCGAGTGTCTCGGCACCGAGATGGCGACTAGATCGCTTCTCGGTCCCGAGAAGACGGAGCTGTAGCCAGGGGCTTGGGCCCGATGCAAAGCTAATGCATGGAGTGAGATATATGACGAAAATTGAACCCATATTGACCAAATCATTCACTAGTCGCACTTATTCTTTTATGGGTGGAGTGGTGGATTCTGCGAAAGTTCTAGCCCTGAGGGGAAAATGCTCGAAAATGACGCTTGCTCGCGTTCGGTAAGCTCCGTATCTATTTTGAAGGTGGGCCCCGCCATGGCGGACAAAAGCGAGAGTCATCGCCGACACAAACATTGTGAATGCAATTTGACGCGCCAATCTCCACATCTATTCATCTTACGTGATGGGGGTTGCGAGGAGACAATGTACCCTGCTTCCCAACAGAGCTGAGACAATAACAGTTAGGTCTGACTGCGTCTCGGGGCGAACACACCAGAGGGTTGCATGAACGATGTAGTATACCTGTCCGGGCCTCGGCCTGCAAATGGCCACGAGCAACTTGTCGGGTTTCGGAGACAATCCCGGGCTGTGCGCGCCGAGCATTGATCCGTGTATCGGGTGTCGGTTCCAACCTGTAGACGACTGCGAAACTCGATGATCTGAGTTTGGGATTGCTTCAGCAGTAAGTTCACTTAGTATTGAAGTCAGGATTCTTATAGGCCATATTGCGCGTGTTGGAGCGCTGAGGGCAAGCCCGGGAATGCGACATTCGGGATAGCCGACCGTAAGAGAAAAATTGCTTAATATTGCTAGCAAACTGACACATAGCCTGCTTGCTTTTATGTACCGGCCTTTAATTGAGTGACGGAAACTGAATCAAATATCTATTACTATCTTGCTATAGTTCATCCAACACAATGGCTCCAGCACTCGTCGCCGAGCCCATCTCTTCCACAAAGCCGGTCGCCGTCGAAGAAAAGGCGACGGTTCAGTCTACCCTGGAGGAGCTTGCGGATCAAGTCCAGCAGAATGCAAGGACCATCACTACTTTTCTTCGCTCCTATGGACACCCATCACCTTCATTCGAACGGGATGCACCTACATCTACACTTCCTCCGTCTGCTCCAACCGAAATCCGTGCGGCACGACTGGCCCTGATGGGAGCTGCTCTCAAGGCTTTCCAGCTGGCCGCTGGCCCTAGTGAATATTTACCTAACCTGGCTGTTGGGGTATATGGCAGACTTTGTTTTCATTTTGCGCAGATAGCTTAGCTAACACTGTAAACAGTATCAATACATCGCATGTCTAAGCTGGTTGACCCATTTCGGCATTTTCCATCTGATTCCACTCGCCGGATCCATTACATACAGCGAACTGGCTGCATCCGCAAAGGTTTCCACAAAGCAGCTAAAAACCGTCGCGCGCATGGCTATGACGAACAACCTCTTTTGCGAGCCGGAGCCCAACACCATTGCACACACTGCTACATCTGCCCTTCTCGTGACGAACCAGAGTTTCCACGATTGGGCGTCTTTCATGTGCGAGGCATCAGTTCCCATGGCCTCGAAGTTGGTCGAAGCATCTGAGAAGTGGCCTGGAAGCGAGGAGAAGAACCAGACCGCTTATAACATCGCTTTCGACACTGATATGCCATACTTTGACCACTTGGCAACCCTGCCTGAGAAGACGAAGCAGTTTGCGAGCTACATGAAGAACGTTCAGAACAGCGAAGGAACAGCTATCGGTTACCTTGTGCATGGATTTGACTGGGCCAGCTTGGGCAAGGCCACTGTCGTTGATGTGAGTTTCAGATCACCCTCGAATTCTCGTCCTTGTCAATGCCCCCATTGAAAGTTGTCCGTAGTCATGTCTATTCTTTTTCTGTTTTGGGGCTAATCATCTACTCTGTGCAGGTTGGGGGCTCCACCGGTGCTGCAAGCATTGCCTTAGCCAATGCTTTCTCAGAGCTCAACTTCGTCGTGCAAGATCTTCCCGAAAATGCCACCGACGGACAAGTCGCCCTCGCAGCACAGCCAGGCAACATTTCCTCCCGCATCTTCTTCCAGGGCCACGACTTCTTCGAAGCGCAGCCCTTCAAAGGTGCTGACGTCTATCTTCTGCGCATGATCCTACACGACTGGCCCCTGCGGGAAGCCACGACGATCCTCAAGAACCTTGTACCTGCCTTGAAGAAGACCTCGCGCATCATCATCATGGACACGGTTCTGCCCCGACCGGGTTCGATCCCATCTGCGCAGGAACGTCTCCTAAGAGCCAGAGACATGACTATGTTGCAGGCGTTCAACAGTCTGGAGAGAGACTTAGAGGACTGGAAGGATTTGCTGCAGGGTGTGGATGAGAGACTGCGTATCGCCAATGTTGTGCAGCCCGTTGGGAGCGTCATGTCTGCATTGGAAATCGTGTTTGAGCTCTGAGGCGCAACGGTGGAGGTTTCCTTTCTTCAGTAACTTTTAATGTCGGCTGAAACAAACTTAAGGAATAAATTAGGGGTTCCAATTGATTTGTGATGCTCCGATATCGAACTTTCGGCGGACCTGTAGAGTGTCTGTCCACATAGTCTCCCAAGACGTCGAGGTCGCGAACCACTTTAACTGCCAGCTATACTGATAACCATATATCCGCGGCTCGATGTAGATTTGTCAAACCATAGAGCCACCTAGTAGTCGAGACCTCTTTTTGACTCTAAAGGAAAATAACAACAAACGGGATTCATATCAGCTGTGGCTGAAACAAAAGAGAATGTGTTCAAGATGAAGACCAAGTCTACTTCTCCTCGTATATCTGCTGACACCATCTGATCAGGCCAGCAATAGCTTCAGAAACCTCCTTCGACCGCGGAATGTCATGTCCACTACCAGTGTCATACATCATCCTCGCGCGCTCATCACACATATACGCCAACTGCAATGCAGCGGGGTACCGCGGATCCTTGGACCCGTAGATATGCACCGTCGGGATCTGGATCTTCGAACTCTCCGGGAATTGAGACAGATCCATCCCGTAGACATTTTTTAAATCCCTTGTCGGGGAGTGATAAATGTTCACGATCATGTCTGCATCTCTCTCTGCTGCGTCACACGAAGCCCAGCGGTTTTTGCCCCGCGTCAAGACCGAGACGTCATCGTTCTTCTTCTCGAGCTGGATCCGCGTCCAGTCATCCCACTCGTGGGCCTCCTGGCTAACGTAGTGCCCGAGATCCTCCAGCACGTTCAGCGAAACTCCACCGCAGATGAAGACTGCCACCTTAAACGGTGGGGGAACCGCGGGATTGGTGGCTTGGTGGTACAGAAGGAAGCTTGCAATTAGGTTGCAGCCCTGTGAGAACAGTAAGACGCCATCGTAAGGGCCGTCGCGGGCAAGTTTCTGGCGAAGCCATTCGTGGGCGTCGCGAATAGCGCGGACGGATTTGCCTTCCCAGTAGGTGTAGTATGGCGGAGGGTAGAAGTGGGCTATATCAAGAGGAGGTTCGGACGGAAATCGGCCGTCAACGAACTCAAAGGTGATGGTGGAGTTGAGCCTGAGACGAAAAGAGGCTGTAAAAGGAGCTCATGTTAGGAATCGTTTAAATTTCATTCGAACTTTGCATTTTTCATCGCTTCTCTAAGGCGAAATTAATATATAAACTTACCAGTTTGAGACCGAAATATCGCGGCACTAGTGCCTCGACCGTGCAGACAAAGAAATCTCATGTTGGGGATCTTTTCTAGCTTGTATGTGGTTGTTTGGAGGTACAGCTGAAAGGAAGGAAAGGGTGCCACGCGAGAGGGAGATAGGTTCATGAAAGGATAATCAGGTCCAAAGGCCTCGGCTTCACTGCTTGCAGTAGCCCCACTGACAACTCATCTGTCATGCAGTAAACTAAGTACAGCTCGGGAAGTACATAGCGCTTAATTGATTGACTGCTTTCTTGACTGCTGAAACCGTCGCTAGTCCTCCATCCAGATCTAATCCCCGAGCAATTTAAGAAGGACTTATTTCAAACTGCCAGCACTAGGACGGTCCAGTATTACCCTCGGGATATGTTGCAGAGATAATCACGACTATGTCAGGGTATTGGAGCCTGTGATGAGCTCAGCATAAAATTTACAAACCGGGAAGGAGTTTTAAAATCTTCGTCAGTAGTCTGACTTCCGGGCTAAAGTTAAACATGACTAGAGCAACAGAAGCTAGTGGTAGCGAAATTCGCTCTGAGAGAGTGGGCTAAGGAGTCAGTGAGGTTGTAATTATTGAAGATAGAACGACCGTATTGGACGGACGGTCCAATAGGGCGCTCAGAATGGTCAAGAGGCATGCCGATCATCATCACGATAAGCACCATCGGAACTCGGGCAATAGCTCGGGGATCTGGCATTTATTCGTATTTCAGTCAACACATGAAGGGGTGGATCTAATTTACGGCATAGCAAATGATGTTGCATTCAACAAACTCGTTCACGGACAGTAAGTTTCTCTCCCACCGCGGGATGATTGTCTGTCTGATACATGGATGAGAAATCTGTGCACGACAACAATTTGGAATGACTGGCCTCGGGCAATTCTTTAAGGCCGAAGGATCCGGTTCTCGTAAGAGCCGCCAGCAGACGTAACCCGACCTTGAATCCGAGAGCAACTGACTGGCGCGAAGGTAAACGATCACTAAATATGTCTGTTGCAGTGAGTTTAGACTGGCAAGGCGTGGTTTTGGTCTCATTCTGCTTGAAAGTCCATGTCTGTCTGCACCGAGAGGCTGGAGAAATCCGTTAAAGGACCCGATGTAAGGCAATGAAGAATTGATGAGGATCTTGCAACTGCTATTGAAGAGCAGGGTTTCTGTTCGAACCAGTATGCTTTCCCTACATAGAAGCGAACAGCTCTGATTCTCCGTGTCCTATCAAATTTCCAGTATTGTATCCCAGAAATCCATTAATTACCATGAACATCCCTGAATGCTATCAGTCACTCGGGATCCGAGGTTGTTGAATACCGATAGCTCTTCTGATCCGCGGTGCTAGATTGGCGGTAAAATATCTTGACAACTGCACCTTGACTGAAAGGTTCCCGATCCTGTATTAGTTCTTCGGGCCTAGTGGCTTGCACAAAGACCGTGAAGCCCTGGTTGCCCATTTTGACTGGTACTTGCATGGCTTCTAAACTGAGACACTCTCTCGACCCATAGAATAGTTCTGCAGAAGGGCACAACAGTTTGGATCAAGTCGTTTGTATTTTCAATGAATGTCCCAATAGGTCGGTAGCGTTTAAGTTCCAGTGTTGACAAGTGTAATCCCGCTACGACCCGTAATCCAACCCACTGTTTGGAGCAGCTTGCCGTCCCGCAACCCTAAAATGATCAAAAGTTGTCAATGCCACGGCGTCCAGTATGTAAAGGACACTATATTGGACCAAGGTCCATAAACTAGGTAAGGAAAAACTGACATCATTTCTTTATAAATATTAGAGTCAGATATGGAACAGGACTGATTCTTGAGGATTGTAATACACAACTCTTCCACGCTATTTAAAGCGACCAAAAAACAATAGAAACAGCACATGTGGCTGACGGGTGCCGGAGCACAAGGCATCCTGAGGCCATAACCCCTCGCCATGCCCAATATGTGTGATGACATTATATTGGCGCATGTCGAGGATGGCCTCGGAGTATCTGAGGAGCACGGTTATGGCCTTGGGAGGTAAATTAAGGGACCGAAAGGCAGCGTGTACACACATTAACAGGGTCTGCGGCGACGCGGGAGGGGAGGATTTGGAATGCTTCGAAGGATGCTGTGTGGCAGCCATGCACCCCACTCCTTGGGTCTAGCAGCATTTTAGGTGGTACATGGAATGATCTTTACTCCGGACTCGAGGCCAGGTTGTTGTTGATGATGTCCAATATCAATGCATTTCCTGATTGACCCAGCGAGCTTCGTTTGCCAAACACGGTTGGACTGAACGTGCCTTCAGTGCCAGAAAGAGTGGCGCCCCGTGCCAGCCTAGATGCTCCTAAAAAGCCTCTCCCGTCAACTAGTTGAAGAGCAGGGAATGCTCGCAAGAAAACCTGTGCTCAATGGAATAGAGAACATTACTTTGCGCTTAGAAGAGCATCTCTTCGATACTTGATTACCGACCAAATACCACATGACATATACAGAAGCTCAACACGGACCGTGACCACTAGAGGGGGATATAGGTATCTCTCCCCCTGTTCATATGCCTCAATAAATTAAGTTGCAGAACTAAAGCCGACAACCATATGATTCATGTCAACATGGTGAAGGCCGGTAGTCAACGCAGCGATATGCCAGGTACCTACCGTAAAATATAATCCTAATCCCTCCATTGGAGTCTGAAGTAGCAAGATATGGTGGTGTCTTATTATAAACGGTCGTTGAGATGTTCCACTCGTCCGTCCAGGAGCGCTTGCCAGTACTGCCAGTCCATATAGGACATGTCAGTAGGAACCTGCCCCACGCCCTCCGGCCCAGGCTCTGCTAAGCTCACCGTGTCACCTGTGGTCAGGTATCCGGCTGGTGCTGTCGTGTTGAAGCCATCCGCCGCGTTCATCGATGATCGCACTTGTGACCCCCTTCGGAGTGCCCGGAGCTCACTGATGGAGGATGGCTCTACCGGCTGATAGAGAAGCTGTTGGTTGCGAGTAGCTGTGACTCGCACCTCCCATGCGCGGAGGGTGAGGCTGCCCACGGCAAAGAACAACGCATTTGTCCTCGACTCCGTGATTAGTTCTGGGTGATTCTCATACGCCTGGTTGACCTTCGTCCACGCTCGGTCGATGATTTCCCAATCATTCCGTGCGAGTAATTCCGTTAGAATGAGAATGAAGGCTTCAAACGGAAAGTTGATAGAAACGTGCCAGAGATATGGCGCTAGGCTCTTGTTGGAGTAAACCAGGTTTTCGTAGGTAAGGATCTGTAACGCCAGGAAGAAAAGTCGGTCCCTTTCTTCCTGGGGCACGCTCGCGCCCTTGTCCAGATACATCTGTGGATGGTGAGTCGACAGCCGCAACTGACAGACTGACGATCGTCCGAGATAGACGGCGAGCAGATGCAATGGGATAGACGAATCGCATTTTCTGAGGTATCCTTGATCGAGACGCGTCTCCAGCGCATCGATCGCCCGTGCCTCCTCAGCCATCCGTATGGCGCTGTTGGCTCTGGGCTGGTCGTTCTCGATTGCCTTCAATTGGCGCATGCAATCCCCGATCTCGAACCGAATTGAGCAAAAAAGCATTTCGGTCGGCCCTTCATACTCGGGGGGTAGTTCCCGCATCGAAGGTGATAGGTCGCTATCGTTCAAATTGAGGGGACGTTTTGTATCCCAGCAGAGATATGAATGCGCGTCAACCGCGACACCGGAGAGCTGGGCGGAGCGACTATCCATGATGAGAATCTGCCACCATAGCCGTCGACGGATCTCGCGTTCAAAGGCCGAGAAGCTGCCCAGGCTCACCTCACGATGGAGGCCCATCGCCTGACCGATGCGGTTGGCAAGCCCCGTGAGCAGCCATTGCGACTGGGGATCTTTCAGACGACTAGTGGCAAGCTAATGGGCTGTGTCAATATGGGACCGATGGCTGAGTTGTGATATTACCCAAAGAAAGTCTAGAGCCCCACTTGGGACGCGCAGGGGATGAACTCACCAAGTACAAGGTCAGCGCCTGTAAAACGACAATGTTTGTCGATCTGAGGAAGTCGGCATTGACCAGTGCCTGCTCAGCTGCTTTCGAGAAGCGCACCACGAGATCGGACTTGCTCCTGTAAAGTACTTTCTGGCATGACTCCTCATCCATGGAAGCGATTGCGGAGATGTAGATGGCGAACAGCAACGCCTCGGTACTTCTGGAAATGCTTCCAAGATCCGACGCAGCTTCCAGGACCATCCGCTGAACGGAGGGAGCATGAAACAGCTTGACAATGGGATCAACATTGTTTAGGAAGACTTGCCAAAGCTGAAAGAGCTGTGTCACCGCCGGGTGGAGGGTGTACAACGCCGCTGGTCGCGAATCAGCGATGAGAAGAAACCGGCCGCTCACGGATCTCGTCTCCATGATTTGCGACGACTCGTCATCTGAATCATCGGCCGGGTCACCAGAATCTTGCAACTACAATGGCACAAGAAATGACGTCAGCACAGTGCTGCTGTAGCAAACTGAAACTAAACGCAGTGCTGTGAAAGTCGCAGTGACTCAACTGGAGAGACCAACATACTTCGTCCGTCAGCCCTTTCCATAGAGAACTAGCAGCCCACAGCGAGATGGTTAGTGAAAGATCATCTCTCGACAGGAAGCGGACAATAGACACACTTTTCTACGTAGCGGGATTCTCCTCGCTTGACTATCATCTGCCCATCGGGAGATGTCAAGGAAGGGGTCGGCAACAGATCAAAAGGTGCCTTGTCGGTCAGCAGACGGTCCTCGTCAACCTTGATCCCATGCGCCTGGAGAGCCTCCTCGCAGTGCCTTAATCGTAGTAGGAGGCGTTCCGTCGCAGCCCTGGGTTTGTTCTTTCGTCGACTGGATGGTCTGGCCCTGACACCGGCTGTGCATTCCTCCCCATTTTTGAGGCAAGTGGAACACGGTCGCTGCCCGTCACATTTGACCTTCTTCTGCTGACAAACGAGGCACGAGTGTCCGCGAGTAACTTTAGAGGATGCTGGAAACATAGTGGATACAGAGAGCAGGCAAGAAATGCCCTGATAGACTGCGGTTCACCAGGCAGTACTAGTCATATACTACTGATGAGATCGGAGGTCTTCGCGGTTTATGGATACGCGGCTGACTTTGAGCCGCTCTAGGGTAGTATGCAATGTGCACTGCGAGAGCAAACAAGAGGGACGAGCGATGAGGCGTACAGAGTACAGACACAGCCTGGCCCAAAGTAAACGTGACCTATCTAACCCGCATAAACCACGGAACTGACTGTCGGTAGGGTACTCGGTCCCGCCGGTCCCGAACCAACTCTTTGACTGTTTCTCCAGCTGCAGCGCCCAAGTCCGGCTAGTCTGTGGAGTTCTCCGAGGTAGCCTCGTCCAATGGACGGATATTCCTGGTATAGGAGTATTGATATTCCGAGTCTATGCGAGCGCTTGGAGACTGGACCCTGACCGCACCGAGTCCGAGCAGCACAAGCATGCACGTTCGCACAAAGCCCGCATTGGGGGAACGCCGCACGACCATCCAATTGAAGCGAGTTTGTTGAATGCAACATCACTTGCATTGCCGTAATTCAGATCCACCCCTTCATATGTTGGCCGAATACGAAAGCACTGCGGGATCCCCGAGCCATTGCCCGAGTCACGACGGTGCGGTTGCTGACGATGATCGTCATGCCTCTTGACCATTCTGAACGCCGGTCCGGGCCGCGCTTGCGGGCGGGGGCTAGCAGCGGCGATCCAGCTACACACCCCACCAACACGAGCCTGCAATGAGCAATCACACAACCGTGATTACCGGTCCTCGGAGCCGAGCTTCGGATCTACGACCAGGTGGCAAAGAAGCTGAGTGCGGTGCTGGGCCGGCGCATCGAGCACGTCAAGCTACCGGGCGACGAGCGGTACCAAGGCCTAGTGACCGCAGGGGTTTCAGACGGCTCCGCCGGGTTTCTTACTCACCTGGAGATGGCTGCATCACGACTGGAGTTAAGGCCGGAATGAATGACGAGTGGAGAAAGTGGCAGGCCGGCGCCCAAAGGGTCTGGATCTCTTGGTACAGGAATATGTCTCCGCCTGGCTGTAAGAGCAGGGCAGGAAGGGTTGGAACTTGCATCAGGTCTTTAGGGGCCAGCTGATGGTCCCGCAATGTGATTAATGATAGCAACAGGACTGCGCGCAAGATTTCTTTGTAATTGTCCGGTGCTACCTACAGCGTGTCTAGACCATCAGGTGCAGGTACTGGAGTGGAAATACGAGTTCATCTGGTATCCACCAGGCAGTGACTGGTGTAATCGGATAACTTCTTTCACGTCGTGTTTCCCCGCTCAATTCCTATCGGCTTATGATATCAGGTAGGGACGAAAAGTGCGGTTCCGGATACAATCTCTATTTGTTGCTTTGGATTGCATGATTTCACAATATTGTGTGCTCTACAATGAATACCGACCTGCTGGCTTCAAATTTCGTAGCGTCTACTCCTCATGGTTTTGGGAAGGTGTAGAAGTGTATTTAAGGAAAGAATGGAATTTTTTAGGGATATGTTAAACACTCATTGGCAGCGAGGTAACTGACTGAGTTCATGCGAGTAGCTAACTGGTCGTGGTTTTCCCCGAGTACCAACAATTATATACGAAATACTAAGAGAAGACGGGTCACATAAACAACCAGAAGGAGTTAACTCCAGTATGTTTCCACAATCGTCGCCATTATCTTTTTGTCTTTTCTGTGTTTTCTTCCTCTCAAATTAGTGGGAGGCGGAGATGTCCTATTCTTTCCGTTCCGCGTTGACAATCTGAATATGAGCGATGTCACAAAGGTAAATTAAAGAAGTTTGGAAGAATGAATGAACTGAGGGTCTCTTCAAACATCGGCCTTCTCCTCAGCTTTCTCCTCCGCTTGAGAGTCAGCTTGAGCGTCCGTCTCGGTCTTAGATTCCTGCGACTGAGGTTGATCCTTTGCCTGAGCCATGGCTTTAGCCATAGCCTCACGCTTGGCCTTCACAGACTTCCACTCCATTCCAAGAGTGGGCAGGATCATCAAGCACGATACCGCCACGACGACAATAAACGCTCTCCGCAATCCCTCGTTGTAGTAGGTCAAAACTTCTGTCAGCTTATCGGCGGGCACGACTTTGGCCAAATCCGCAGAACCTGTGGCAAGGATCTTCTTCATGTCAATGCCAGGGATTGTGGAGAGATTTTCCGTGATGTAGTTGGTGAAGAGTGCCTGACCAATACAGATGAAGACTGAACCGCCGAGGGACTGCATGAAGAACATAATGGCCACACCGGTGGAGACATCCTTCCATTCTAGCACCGTCTGGGCAGCCATGCTTGGCTGTTGCATACCCACACCTAATCCAAAACCGAACAGGACTTGGTATCCGATCCAGGCCGAGTGGCCAGTAGACAATGTGAAGGTGGTGATCAGGCCCGACCCTACGGACACCAGGATTGTGCTCAGGTACATGAAGGGAACGTAGTATCCCGTTCTTGTGATGATGGATCCTGAGATGATGGAGCCAAGCACGAGCGACAAGACCATGGGGATGGTGTCAATACCGGAATGGACAGCCGTGGTACCCTTGATGGTTTGGAACCAGAGAGCCAAGGTGTAGAGCATGGAGATCATCCCTCCACCGATGCAGAGCGCGAAGATGGCACCAAAGAAGACGCTTCGCTGGCGGAGAATGCGAGGAGGGATCGTGGCATCTTCCTGGCGCCAGACTTGCACGATGCTGAAGGCAATGGCCAGCACACCAGCGACAACAAAGAGAGCAATGATCCGGCCGTTGTTCCAGGGGTACTTGTTGCCTCCCCATTGGAGGGCTAGGAGGAAGCTGATGACTCCTGGCAGGAAGAGGAGGGTGCCCAGAGGATCGAGTCGGATCAGCTGACGAGACAATGTCGTTGAATTCTTGTTTGCGGGGACGTGGAGGAAGAAGATGAGGACGGCCAGAGTAAAACCACCAATGGGAAGACTAATCAAACAAAACGAGTCAGCTTTTGAACCTTATATTCCTTGCGAACTGGGGATATGCATACTTGATGTAGAAACACCACCTCCAAGTCACCCTATCTGTAAAGGCTCCTCCCAGCAAAGGTCCAACAATGGAAGCAACGCCAAAGGTAGAGCCCATGAATCCGATATACATGGGACGTTTCTGCAGCGGAATTATCTGAGTGATAATGACAGTTGCACCTGAGAAAATGCCGGCTGATCCAATACCAGCAATGGCTCTGCCAATGATAAACGCAGTGGAGTTGGGAGCTCCACCGCACAGGGCAGATCCGACTTCAAAGATCAAGATTGCAATTAGGAAGACGAGCTTGGTATTGTAGAATGTGTAGATACGTCCCCACAGAAGCTGAGTCGCGCAACTGGTGATCAAGTAGGCGCTCGCGTACCAACTGATATCGTTCAAGGTATTGAATTCATTGGCGATAGTGGGGACAGCGGTTGCGATAATCGTTCGGTCCTATAAATTGTTATTTCCAGCGCTTCTCCATAAACACAATACGCAATAAATATTAGGTACGTGGGATATAGGGTCGGTGGGTTTACTTACTAGCGCAACGAGAAACATGGCGAGAAGGATAGCGGCCATGATCAGCGCCAGCCGAGTTCCCGATTCACCGCCATCCTCACTCAGAGGATCTGGCTTTCCGGGCGCTGCATCTCCCTTTTCAACCTTTAAAGACTGCTCTGGCTTCGCAGAGAGCGGTGTGTCCGATGTGCTCACGGCCATCTTTGTCGACGAACAGGTCTCCACAAGGAGATTTGCTCGTGTAGTAGAGAACGGCGAACAGAGAAGAAAGTTGGTGAGTAGATATATTTGGACTGCAAAAAAAAAATGGGACAGACCAGGCGTGCATATATTTTTATATGAAGGTAAACATTCCATTCTTTTCGGGCCCTGGTCCCCTGATCTGCGACCATGTCGGGAGCGCGAGGCAGCTTCGGGGCCGAAAAGACAGTTGGTGACCTGCCTGTCCGCCGATCGGCAGGGGGAGGCAGCTTCGGGACCGAAATGACAGTTGGGGACCGAGGGGCTTTGTCCACGATCCGCATGACGCGATCAATGACCATCTCAGTTGCCTGACCCTCGGAAACTCCCGTAACTAGTTTGACGTGATGAGACAAACATTTGATTTCACTTCGCAATGATTCCATGCTTTATCCGCGAATACCACAGAAATGTTCAATACAGGCGTCGCTGCGGCCGTTCTCGAAAGCAGACAGACTCTTGGGTATCCCACCCTGACCAGCACATATAGTTCTTCAACCAGACATTGATCAATTCATGATCCTCTCTTTGGGCATCCTCGATACTAGGCGATACGCAGATTCTTCAAGTTGGCGGAGTGATCAGCGTTGTGGTATTGTATTCAGAGGAGTGGGACAAATTGCATCACTCAGCGCCTTTGTCTGTACAGCCAGCACAGCCAAGAGCGGCCCCAGAGTAATTTTATTGTGGAAAGGAAGAATACCGTACTTCGAGGATCTGCTGATGGCCCATCGGATAAAAAATCTCTGAATTTCCGAACAATCTACGGAGTACTCCGTAAACACAGGCAATTTGTAACGTACTGTAATCCACAACCGAGTGGATCACTCACCCGCGACCGTCTCGCACGGCCGCACCCTAGACAATTCAACCACCCATCATGCCACTAAACCGAACTTAAGAAGTATACTGAGGAGGTAGCCCTACGGTAGAAGAGAAGAAAGGGCGATATGAACTGGAGCGCAACATAGGGACTCAATTTGAAGAAAAAATATTGGATGCCCGATGTAATAAAGCTATCTTTAGAAGGTTCTATAATCGAATTTCCAATATATATAATAGCTGGTCGTGGCTGAATTCGTTTGTTTTCTCGTTTCCTCGCTCACTGCGCGGTGGACTGATTCTACCTAGGGGTGGAGCTTACACGGTAATGGAGTTGGTTTGTACAGGATTTACGAGGCGTCCAGAATGACTAGCTTACGGAGAAAATAATAGCGGCATCATTTCAGCTCTTCCATGCCAGCCCATTCTCCTTCGATTGCAGGAAGGAGAAAAAAGGCATCAATTCCTTCTTTATTTGGCACACTATTGTGGGAGACCGTAGGTTGGGTCTTCGACTGAACAGATGGAACCTTTCCGTACAATCTCTTTCTACGTCGTCTCTCCCGGGCGACTGATCAGGTATTGAGTAATCCTGTGTCGGGAGCTCGTGCCTGGGCTACCTACCAGTCACAGTTGCATTCATGCAGCAAGATCTTCACCACGGTGGCCAAAAATGTATCGAAAAAGCAAGCATCACCCCCCTATTCTATTGACTAATTTGCACAAACAAAAGCAAACCAAATCAGGAACACGTAGTTATTACGGGTTCCAACCCTTCGCCCTCAGTTCCTTGTTCACCTTGATGATGGCGTCTCTCGCTCCCTCCCAGCGCTTTCTCTTGCCGCCCTCGAAGAGTCGGTACTGGAAAGGCAGCAGGAGGCCGTCCATGACCATGTTGCAGAACTCGCGATCCGTCAGCCAGAAGTACCAGCCTTTTGTGCCGTAGCCCAAGTTCTCAGCCATTTTAAGTCCGGCAGCTTCATCCACCCACTCCATCCAGTCGATACCCTTGACCAGACCAGGCGTCACGGGGCCGTTGCTGGCCAAGCTAGCGATCCACTTATGCTGCTCGTCCACATGGCGGTTCATTTCTGCTTTCGAGGGTAGCGGGGAGGCACCCTTCCAGACCTGCGCGAGAGCCATGCTGGCAAGATCGAACATAAGAAAAGCGGGGTTCATGAACGACAGGTTGCCCATAAAAGCAAGAGACTCGGGATGTTCCAGCGAGATGATATTCTGGTAGAGACGGGGCGCTTTGCGACCGTTGGCAACCTGGAAGCTCTCTGTCGCGTTGTAGAGGGTTGGGTTATTCTTCCCGAGTATCGAATAATCCACCGTGTATCCAGTACACCAGATGATGGAATCGACCTCCACCTTGGTTCCATCGGTCAGTTCGACCGTCATGGCATCGAGAACCTCTTTGATCGGACACAGGGACGTAATCAGGCCCTTGGAGAGATTATCAATTAGATTATCGCTGACAATGGGTCGCTGCTGATTGAACGACGGGGCCGGGTCGAGACGCCATTCGGGTTTCAAATCGTAGATCCGGTTTCTCATGCCCAGAATGAAGCTGTCCATTGTTCTCATCCACAGGTTAGGAGTGTATCGGGACATCAGTCCCAGTAGATAACCCTTGCGGTAGGTTCTTTGGTGGTCCACAGGCTTGCCGTCCACCCAACGAGGCAGCTGCGCGACTCAATCAGTCCCTGAAATTAAACGGCCAAAGTAATCAAGTAACTAGGTAGCGTTTATTCACTTACCACAATGGCGCCATGGCGGTGGGACAAGTAAACCTTGTCAGCAACGTCGACGAGAACGCCCGCAATGTCTGCAGCGGTATTACCGAATCCTACAACCAAGACTCGCTTTCCACCCCATTGATGAGGCCTAGAGAGACAGGTAAGGCCTTGTTAGCTGCCAAGTTTTGGGGCAAACGCTGAGAAGCGAAGCTGGCATCCATAACGTACTTCTTGAAACCTATCGAATGAGTTATATCTCCCTTGAACTTCTCGATACCTGGAATTTTGGGGACATTGGGGATCTGGTCGGGTCCCATTGCGTATATCACTTTGTCAAAATCTTCGATCACCCGATCGTTGCTGCCGACCTGTGAAGTCTCAACTTCCCATTTTCTCTTCTTCTCACTCCATTCGGCGCGGTGGATACTGGTATTCAAGCGAGTATTGGGCATCAGACCAAAATGTTCAGCATAGGAGACCAAGTATTTGGCCATGTGTGCTGCCGTAGGGAAATCGGGCGTGTCTGGAGGCCAAATTGTAAGAACTGTATCTCAGACGGGTTCCAATGAGTGAAGCTATCACCTACCATCTGGGAATGGGAAATCTGTAAAAGGTCCCTTTGTAATAGCATCCATCAGTATATGCCGACTGTGCTACGTCTCTTTATGCAATTTGCAAACCGTACTCTGTGCTTTGAGCCATTAGAAACAGTACCTGGCAATGGATACATCAGTTCTG
Organism: Penicillium simplicissimum; assembly: GCA_024706585.1. Classification (NCBI taxonomy): domain Eukaryota; kingdom Fungi; phylum Ascomycota; class Eurotiomycetes; order Eurotiales; family Aspergillaceae; genus Penicillium; species Penicillium simplicissimum. Next base: position 46,167 of record JAMZTW010000068.1, read on the forward strand.
CTGTCGATGGAGAATGATATCAGATCCTTGACTGACTTTCAAGCACCGAGATATTGCCGCCCTCATTGTAGTGCCAAAGACCGCCAACGTATGGATTCCTATCAAACCCCGTAACCTTGAAGCCCTCCTCAAGCATGTTCTTCATGGCAACAAGGCCAAGAGCCCCTAGATCCAAACTAAGTCATCATTGTTTGCCCAGTGCAAAGCTGATTCCACAAGCGCACTTTCACAAAGTAAAATGAGGGGAAGTCATACCCAAGCCCAACACCGCAACCGTTGGCGCTTTGTCAGACATATTTGACGGTGGTGCGAATCTTGTGTGCTGAATAGTATGCACTCGAGGAAGAAAGATTCAATCAGCTGTATAAATCCAGCCACTTATTATTTTATCGTCAGCTATAGCCTTAAGCCCCGCCCCCCAAGAAAAGCGCGCTTAGCTGAGCAGAGGACCCGTAACGCTGATATGCAACGTGATGCACCTGCGCGAGTGTAGAATGATGTGGCGTCTGGCTCGGTGGTGGTCTGATATCGCTGTAATCGGAGGTCCGTCCTGAGGGTAATTCGAAATCCGTGACTCGTCGGGCCTTCGGGCTTCGGAGGAGTGCATACCTTTCCAGATTTGTTTTACTTGGTGCAATATTTAATTCGGGCGTCGGATCTGCCTCGGTTCAGGTCCAAGTTATGCGAGGCTCGGCAGGGAAACTTCGTTTTCTCATCGGGACTCGGGATGTCTCAGAGTCGGGGGCGGTGCCTGCGGGCTTCGTATAGCACTTCCCGTACAAACCGATGTTGCAATCAACCCTGATCACTTTAGGACTTAGTCCCTCTACTGTCAGCATATTCTGGCATTGCCGGCTCATAAAACAATCGAAGGCTGGTAGATCTCGGGGACGGATATCCGACCGCGGAGCACGCTAAGGAAATCTCGCTGAGCCAATCGCAGTGCTGTCTGACAGGATGAATCGCTCAGGCTCTACGAGAAGGTATCTGTCTATTGCAGAACGAGTATTAAGACGGTTGATTATTAGAGAGCCTCGTGCGCTTCGTTTGTATCATTTATCTGCCTCCAACAATCTGGTTCGTTCATATAGAGATTCAAGCTGTTCAACATGGCGAATCAACATCAAATCTATCTCTTTGGAGACCAAACACACGAGATTTCTGCCAAGCTACAGGCACTCCTCCATTCTAAGAGCTCGCCAATCTTACAATCATTTTTTGAGGAAGTCCACCACAAGCTTCGCGCAGAGATCGGACAGCTACCAGCTCGAGACAAGGAGATCTTCCCCCGTTTCTCTAGCATTGCGGAGATACTAGCGTGGAGAAAGAGACAGGAAAAATACATCCAGGCAATCGAGAATGCCTTGACTTGCACCTATCAATTAGCCTACTTTATTAGGTTTGTCGCCCCTCTCCAAAAAAAAGAAAGGCAACCCACGTAACAATATTGACCATGTCGTTGTGCATAGCCAACACGATGGATTCGAGAAATCCTATCCTTCGCCCGCAGAGACTTTGGTATCTGGTTTTTGCACTGGCGCCCTCTCTGCGGCAGCCATTAGTTGCTGCAGGAGCGTCTCAGAGCTCCTGCCTGTTGCCGTCCAGACTGTCTCGATTGCGTTCCGTACTGGGCTCTGCACTTTGAACACTGCCAAGGCAGTGGAGCCGTCGGAAGGCAACTGGTCGATGGTGATCTCAGGAAGTTCGCCTGAGGAAGTGGTGGAACGACTGCAAAAGTTTTCCCAATCCAGAGTGAGTCAGCCGTGAAGATGATGGATACCTACTAGTATAGGGTGAAAAAAGCATCTAGCTGACACGGACAATCAGCACCTTCCTCTCACCTCCCGGCCTTGGATCAGCGCCCATGCTGAGGATTGGTTGACCATCAGTGGAACGCCCGTCGTACTGGCCAGTCTTCGCCGCTCCGAGGAATTCGCCGGCATTCATTCACGATCGATCTCGGTTTACGCTCCTTATCACGCCCCGCACCTCTTCTCAAAGTCCGATATTGGGGCGATCTTGGAAAAGACCCCCGCAAACGTTTGGGAGCGGTACCCTGGAATCTTCCCAGTTGTTTCGAGCACCACTGGCTCTTTGGTTCAGGCGGGGAATTTCTACTGTCGAGTAGAGGCAGCACTGGCTCAGATCCTTATCGAGCCTGTCAGATGGCCTGAGTTCACACAAGGAGTCGCATCCGCCCTTACTTCAACCGGGGCACCACAATTCAAGATTATTCCGGTCGCAACGAACGCGGAAGGGACACTGTCTGCTGCTCTGAGCTCGAAGGTTGAGGCATCCAGTGCTCCCACAATCGATATAGAACCCCAGACTAGCACTGATGAAAGCCAGGCCGATGTGACTGCACAGGGACGATCGAAAATTGCCATCATTGGCATGTCTGGAAGATATCCCAGCGCGGAGAACAACGAGGAATTCTGGGATCTTATTTTCCGGGGACTGGATGTCCATAAGGTCGTTCCTGACCTTCACTGGAGCGCGCGGACTCATGTGGATCCTACCGGCAAGAAGAAGAACACCAGCGCAACTCCTTACGGCTGCTGGCTCGAGCATCCTGCGGCGTTCGATGCCACATTCTTCAGCATGTCTCCCCGCGAAGCACCCCAGGTCGATCCTGCCCAAAGAATTGCGTTGATGACTGCGTACGAAGCGATGGAAGATGCTGGGATTGTTCCAGATGCAACGCCGTCGACTCGCAAAGACCGAGTTGGTGTTTTCTACGGAGTTACCAGCAACGACTGGATGGAGACGAACAGTGCTCAGAATATCGATACCTACTTCATTCCTGGTGGTAATCGAGCCTTTATCCCAGGACGCATCAACTATTTCTTCAAGTTTAGCGGACCCAGCTACAGCGTCGATACTGCGTGCTCGTCCAGTTTGGCATCGATCCATATCGCCTGCAACGCCTTGTGGAGAGGTGATATCGACACTGCCATTGCTGGTGGGACTAACATCCTTACAAACCCTGATTTTACAGCTGGCCTTGACCGCGGGCACTTCCTTTCCCGCACGGGCAACTGTAAGACCTTCGACGACGGAGCTGATGGATACTGCCGAGGTGAAGGCGTTGGCACTATCATACTCAAGCGGTTAGAAGATGCAATTGCGGACAAGGATCCCATCCAAGGTCTGATTCTTGGAACCTACACCAACCATTCAGCGGAGGCTGAATCCATTACCCGTCCCCACGTCGGAGCCCAGAGAGACATCTTCAGTAAGATCCTGAGCAATAGTGGAGTCGACCCCTACAGTGTCAGCTACGTCGAAATGCACGGCACAGGCACTCAGGCCGGTGATGCCAGAGAGATGTCGTCCGTTCTGGATACATTTGCTCCCGCAAACGCTCGTCAGTATCGTCAGGCTGACCAAGCACTGCATCTTGGCTCGGTTAAAGCCAACATCGGTCACGGTGAGGCGGCCTCGGGAGTGAGCGCTCTCATCAAGGTTCTGCTTATGATGAAAAACAATACCATCCCTCCCCACTGTGGTATCAAGACAAAGATCAACTCCAAGTTCCCAGTGGATCTCGAGGCCAGGAATGTCCATATTGCTAAGGAGGCCAAACCCTGGAACCGCGTGAACGGACAGCCTCGCAGGGTTTTCGTCAACAACTTCAGCGCTGCAGGTGGTAATTCCGCCGTGTTGGTTGAAGACAAGCCTCTCGAGATCCCAGTCAAAGGAACCGATCACCGCACATCTCATGTGGTTGCCGTCTCTGCCAAGTCCCCGGCTGCAATGGCCAGAAATTTGAATTCGTTGATCGCCCATATTGAATCGCACCGCCAGGAGCCTTTGCTCCTGCCTCAGCTCTCCTATACTACGACCGCCCGCCGTACTCACCATCTTCACCGAGTAATGGTTGTCGGTTCAACCATTGACGACATCAAGCGTCATTTGGAGGCTGCTGCTGCCCGCGGTGATGGTGCGACCAGACCCAAGTCTGCACCAAAGTTGACCTTCGCATTCACCGGCCAAGGCGCCCAGTATGTTGGCATGGCTAAGCAGCTCTATCAATCTTTCAGCCAGTTCCAGACCGATGTCCGCCACTTCGATGAGCTTGGCCAAGCCTTGGGCTTCCCGAGCTTCAAGGGAATGATCGACGACGACTCGGGCATGGACATCAAGGAGTTCTCCCCCGTATCTGTGCAGCTCGCCAGCGTCTGCATGCAAGTGGCTTTGTCCAGACTCCTCATCTCTTGGAATATCATCCCTCAGGCCGTTGTCGGTCACAGCCTTGGCGAGTACGCCGCACTCAACGTTGCTGGCGTCCTTTCTGACGCTGACACCATTTTCCTTGTCGGAAAGCGTGCTCAGCTGTTGGAGCAGCTCTGCACACTTGGCACGCATAGTATGCTTGTTGTCAAGGCCGCCCTGTCGACGGTCAAGTCTGCCCTTGAGGAGAAGGACTTTGAGATTGCATGCCTCAATGCTCCAGAGGAGACGGTGCTTGCGGGACCACACGAGAAAATCGAGGGTCTCCAGGAGACTTTGAGCCAGAAGGGTCTAAAGTCGAAGACTCTTTCTGTACCCTTCGCCTATCACTCCTCTCAAGTGGACGATATCTTGGAAGATTTCGAGACCCTCGCCAAGGGCGCGACATTCCGCAAACCTGCGATCCCGGTCATCTCTCCTCTTCTCGCTGAGGTGATCACCAATGCTGGTGTCATTGGACCAGAGTATCTCAGACGCCATTGCCGTGAGACCGTCAATTTCCTCGACGCTATCCGATCCGCAAAGGACGATGGCACACTGAAGGATGGATCGTTTGTGGTTGAGATCGGACCCCATTCGATCGTCACTGGACTGGTGAAGGCAATCCTCGGATCTGCCATCACCGCAGAACCAACGCTCCAGCGCAACCGTGATACTTGGAAGGTGCTTACAGAGACCATCGCCTCTCTGTATTGTGCTGGTATAGACCTCCACTGGCACGAGTACCATCGCGATTTCGAGGCCTCTCACAAAGTCCTGGAGCTCCCGACGTACAACTGGGTTCTTAAGGACTATTGGATGCAATACGTCCATGACTGGTCCTTGCGCAAGGGTGATCCACCTGTGGTCGCTCCGTCGGTCACGCCGCTTGCGTCTACAACAATCCACACGGTGTTACTGGATACTATCGACAAGGTCACCGTCGAGTCAGACATGTCGCGTCCTGATTTCAATCCTCTTGTGCAGGGCCACGAGGTTGATGGAGTCCCTCTGTGCACACCGGTAAGTAATCTTTGCACCCCTTTTCTTTTTCTGTCTTGATGGCTGTTGATAATCTAACTGTTTTCAGTCTGTCTACGCCGACATTGCTCTTACAGTTGGCAAGTACCTTCTCGACCGCTATCACCCCGACATTCAAGAGCGCCTTGTCGATGTTGCCCACATGGAGGTCCTGAAGGCTCTGATCGCAAAGCCAGGGGGTCCTCAGCCATTGCGCACATTCATCACTGCCGACTGGGCCGCTAAGAAAGCGAAGGCCCGCTTCTGTTCGTTTGACGTAAGGACTTTCTTGAGACACTTCATCAACAGTCATGCTAACTGAATCTACAGAAGAAGGGTGAACCAACGGTGGAGCATGCCAACTGCGAAATCCACTTCACGGATCGATCTCGCGTCAAAAAACTGGAGGCTACTGCTCAAGAAGTCAAGGCGCGCATGGCAGCCATGCGCAAGACCCTGGAGAGTGGTGAGACTCAACGATTCAATCGTGTCATGGTATACAAGATGATTAGTCCTCTTGCAAAGTTCCACAAGGATTATCGCCCAATCGACGAGGTGGTCATGGATAGTGACACCCGTGAATGTGCCAGCCGTGTGACCTTCCATGGCGTTGAGGCCGCTGGAAATTTCCACACTCATCCGGCCTATATCGACGGTCTCACGCAAGCCGGCGGATTCATCCTCAACTGCAACGACAATAACGATCTGGACGTTGAAGTCTTCGTCAACCACGGATGGGAGTCTCTGCAGCTCTACGAGCCTCTTAGCAAGGAAATGACCTACAGGACATTTTGCCAGATGTTCGAGAGGGACAACCGGAAGTTCCAGGGTGACGTGATTGTGTTCGATGAAAGCGACAAGATTGTGGCCAGCTATAAGGGCATCGTGGTAAGTCTCAATGGACTCATATTTTGATGATGTATGCTGACAGCAACACAGTTCCAAGGTGTTCCTCGTAGGGTACTCCGTTACTTCTTGAAACCCGAGGCTCCTAATGCTCGCGCGGTGCCCCAACCGAAGATCAACGGGAAGGCTGCAAGCCCAGTTGTGACTGCGCCAAGGGTTTCTGCGCCAGCAGCCCCTGCCGTCGTCAAGGCCGCCCCGGTTAAGATTGAACCTGCTTTGAAGGTCATTTCAGAGGAAAGCGGTGTTGCCCTCAGTGATTTGACTGATAACTGTGTCTTCTCAGACATTGGAATTGACTCCCTCCTCTCTTTGGTCATCACGAGCAGATTTCGTGAGGAGCTCAACCTTGATCTAGAACTGGATGACATCTTCAGCACGTACCCGTCCGTGAAGGAGCTCAAGAAGTTCCTTGCCCAGCAGACAGGTTTCGCGGAGTCGGTAGCGGTGGAGGCACCTCAGCCTAATGTCGTTACAAAAGCCACTGAGATCCTGGGCCAGGCACCTGCACTGTTGAACACGGCGCCGGTTGAGGTTGCTACCGCCAGCGCTCAGGTTGGCGCTGACTTCGACGCTGCTCTTGCTGTCGTTTCTGAAGAGAGTGGTGTTGCTATCTCAGACCTGACGGATGACTGCATCTTTTCCGACATTGGCATTGATTCTCTGTTGTCCCTGGTCATCGTCAGCCGCTTCCGAGAAGAGCTAGATATGGACATTGAGATTGACTCCGTCTTTACGGACTATCCGACAGTCAAAGATCTGAAGAGCCTGTTTGGACGAGGCGAGTCTGAGAGCACGACCCGCACCCCATCGGTCAGATTTGATAGTTCTGATCAGGAGGCGACTCCTTCGGCTACCTCGGCGGATTCCGACTTTGACCAAGACATGGGATATCTGAAGCAGGAACGCGCCCCTGTGCCCGCGGCAACCTCAGTCCTCTTGCAAGGCATACCCAAGTTTGCCGAGAAGACCCTGTTCCTCTTCCCCGACGGTGCTGGCTCTGCAACGTCGTACTCGGGAATTCCCAAGGTTGGCTCCAAGGTCGCCATCATTGGTCTCAACTCTCCTTACTACAAGATTCCCGAGCACTTCAAATGCACGGTGGATGATCTCATCGACAGCTACATTACTGAAGTCCGCCGGCGGCAGCCAAATGGCCCATTCAACTTGGGTGGATGGTCGGCAGGAGGCATTCTCGCTTATCGCGCGACCCAGAAGTTAATCGCGGCCGGGGAGACTGTTGACAATCTCGTCCTGATCGATTCACCTGTTCCGAGAGGTCTCGATAAGCTGCCGCAGCATTTCTACGATTATTGTAACAAGCTCCAGTTGTTTGGTCACGGTACAGGATCTGCAAAAACCTCCGCCAAGGCACCCGAATGGCTGATTCCCCATTTCAATGCGACCATTGATACTTTGCATGACTACTACGCCACACCTCTCCCTGCCGCCAAGACTCCAAAGACATCAATTATCTGGGCCAGTGAGAGCGTGATGGACGGCGTGAAGGTCCCCAAGATGCCACCGCATCCGGACGACACCGAAGGTATGAAGTTCTTGACCGAGAATCGCACCGACTTCTCAGCGGCCGGATGGCAAGAGCTGTTCCCTGGGGGTGAAATTATTCTAGATCGGACTGAGGGCGCAAATCATTTTTCGATGATGGTAGGTCTTCCTTTTCTTCCTTTTCCTCAGTCTTACCTTCTGGACTTCTTTGCTAACGAATGAACCTTGTGCAGAGAGGAGAGCATGGTCCCAAACTAGCCTCTTTCATCTCTGGGGCGCTTGCATGATTAGAAAATGAATTTATGTACTTTATGAACGCTCATATATAGACTCTTTTGTCGATAGGAGGTATGAGAAATCCAGTGACTCGACTCCGGGCAGCTGTATGGTCTGCGAGAGCATCCTTCGGTTTTGTTTCTTTCTTTTAGACTGCTATTGTTTTTGCTTTGTCTTTTTGTATTTCTTGCCCTTTTTTTCTTGGCTGATTTATGGGTATGCCTACCTTCGAGGATTTCTTAGCTCGGTAAGAATATATGTTTTTTAAAGAATCTGCTCCTGGAGAATCCAAAATAATCGACCGAGACGTTCCAATTTGACAGGGATGAAACTCCCTATTCTAGAATGGAACGTACCTAGGGGCCAAACTAGCGACATCACTGAGTGCAGTTGCAGCCCTGCAACAACCGCACTGCGGACGGGGCTCTGGCCTGGTATCCGTGAGGTGCTGATAGATAATTCCAGGCCGAAGATCACAGCGCCCGTAGAACCTAAGAGGTCCAGATAATCAACAGTTGGGAGATATATATCTCTCCGTTAAGAAATCTAACCACACGAATTTTACAAATAATTTACGAATAACGCACAGTTTATTCGGACGAACCTTATATCTGGAGAAAAGTGATTATTCGCGCGCATCCCTGACAAAGTATACCATTCACGTTTAACCTTCAGGATAGTGTATGATGAGACAGAATTATCTCACGATGAAGAGAAAGTATCACGAATCTCGTCCGCTGATGGCCAAAGCGGCGACGCTCGTCGGGGTTCGGAGCCACTCGCGGTCTCGGCCCCGAAGCGAGAGAGGCGGCCGACGATGGCCCCACTTGCCTCGACTTGTCTCCGAGGCTCCGAGCTCTCAGGTAGCCTCAAAGCCAACACCAACACCATCACCACCTTTACGGGGAATCTGTTATTGTGACTGTAATGTCAACAGCACGCGCAAACCACGCCAGTAGCACCTTTGCCTCTTGCTGGTTGGCTGCAAGTCGCTCTCCTCGTCTTTCAACTCCTTGCAAGCTAGGCCTTCAGCGGCAGCTTCAGCAACCGCTCTCCACGTCTTTCAAGATGCAACAAGCGGAGCAGCAACGCCAGATTTGGGCAGACTCCCCTTTCTCTCTCATCACCAGTACTGGTGTCAAAGCCAGGCCCGAGATCCCGCAGGACCATTATGCGCGCGAGTTCGCGCGCAGCATGGCGGGGATTCACAACGTACTCCTCCGCGCACTCAACGCTTCATACAACCAGTGCCTCTCAGTCTCTCCCGGTGATGAGGCGCGAGACTTTTTCATCTTCAACCAAGCCTTTTACACGATGCTGCAAAGTCACCACGATATGGAAGAGGAGTCCCTCTTCCCGGCGATTGGGAAAGTGAGCGGCAACCCGGACGCCATGGCCGTCAATGTCCGCGAACATGCCGACTTCGAAAAAGAACTCCTGCAATTCAAAAATTATATCTTTGAGACGGAACCAAAGGACTATGATGGTCCGCAGATGAAGTCCCTGATCGACCGCCTCGGCCCCCTGCTCCAGAAGCACCTGCACAACGAGATCTCCACGCTGTTGGATCTCCACGTAGTTGGCAGCGCCGCGCTCAAGGGCGTCTTCAGTAACGCCGAGAGAGGCACCTCGGGAGGAATGCACGATCTGTTTAAGTACGCTGCCGTTATTTGAAACACCCTTCGTATGTCTGACGAAAGTTTCCCGCTGACTGTGTTTGAATAGGCACATTCCGTTCACGCTGGTCTGTGCCGACAATACCTTCGAGCTGGACGGTCAAGTGGACCCGCAATTTTTGCCCAACTTTGCGAAGCAGTTGCTCAAATTGACCTTTGGATGGCGGTACTCAGGGGCGTGGCGTTTTGCACCCTGTGATTTCTCGGGAAACCCTCGTCCTCTGTCACTTCCCAATGCTTCGAATCTGTGAATGCGAATACCGCAATGCTGGCGTTTATGCTTGGATGTTTTATGGTTACCTCAACGCTTAGAAGGGATTCTTAGGCAAGACTAAATTGAAGAAAACCGTATTGGCCTTTCAGTGTCGTAGTATATGATCATTATAGTGCATTCTTATTGGAAGCGGCTTCGTTGTCGAAGAAGATTCTCCTTCTCAAATGCTTACCGCTATTATTTTGTAACTTTAACTTAAGGGGTCTTAATCTCGGTATTACATTTGAGGCTGTTTACGATCTGTGAACTTGTTTCAGTTGGACGTTACTTCGGCGAGAATCCATCCCGACCTTGCCCTTAGCGTTTCCATCTGTACCTACATGTTTTTGCTCCGCCATAAAGGATAAATCAATAGGCGCTAGGGTGATTTCCGAGATAGCCCCCATCAGCCAGCATAATAGAGCCATTGCAGTAGGCCCCTGCTTTCGATGCAAGGTAGAGAACGGTCCCTCCAATCTCCTGCATGTCACCAAAACGCTCTTCGGGAACCATTGAGGCTGGCAGTCGTCCTCCGGTACTCTTGTAAAAGTCTTCCGTCATTTCAGTGTGAAAATCTGGACGAAATTATTAGTCTTGGAGCTGACATTTGCCAACACACTGCCTCAACAAGGACAGTACTTACAGCCCGGTGCGATAACGTTCGCTCTAATCTTCCAGGGCATCAAATACGTGGACAGATTCTTCGTCATCTGCGTCGTGCCAGCCTTGCTCGCGCCGTATATGAATGCCGAGTTGTCTCTGCCAAATCCGCCCACGCTGCTCACCATGATCACCTGGCTTCGGATGAAGTCCTTGCTCCCATTCTCCTTCGCCTGCTCGGCGCGCACCTGGTTGCCTTTGTCTAGTAGCTCGAGGAAGGCAAATGTCACCATCAACGGAGCTGTGGTGTTTGCTTCAAGGACCTTGGCGTAGTCTTCGAAGGAAGGCTTGTTGAACCAGTAGTTGCGCATAGCTGAGACGTCCCATTTCGCGTTGGGGCGGGTTCTCTGCGAGCCCAAGTTCGGGGTGGAAATGCCAGCGTTGTTCACAACCAAGTTCACGTAGCCATCCTCGTTGGTGATATGGTCGACTGCGTTCTGCAGGTCTTCTTTGGAGGTGATGTTGCATTGGAGCGGGCAAAGGTTTCCGTATGTCTATTAAAGTGAACGTACACATATTAATTCGACATGCTCACGCGTTTGTACTCTTCTGAGTCTCTTTGAAGCACTTTAAATACTCACCGATTGCTTGGCAGCTTCCTGGAGGACTTCCAGTCGCCGACCCAGAATGTACACCTTAGCGCCGTTGGCCTCGAGAGCCTTGGCCATCATCAAACCCATACCGGTGCCTCCCCCAGTGACAACTGCAACGCAGTCACTGACATCGAACAACTCAGTGTGCTGAAGAGGGGCTTCGTTCGGCTCGATCGCCATCGTGCTCGTGTAGGTCCGATTCAATGGGGAAAAAATGCTAGGATCAGAACTCGACAGAGCATACAGTACTATGAGGTAAAGTGATGGCGATTGCTCTTCCTAATCTAATGGAAAGCTCTGAAGCGACATGTAGTCAATTAAAGCAATAAGCACGAGGAAATCTCTCGAAGTTGTCAAGATAAATTACCACTAATCCATCAACGCCGATCAACTTCTTGGATCAGAAGGGTCCTCGGTACTCGGAGACCTCGGATCATGACTGAGGGATAGGATTCGGGGGTATTTATGTAATTAATACATTCTTGGATACAAATACTGGGAATTTGATAGGACAAGAAGAATCAGAGTTGTTCTCTTTCATGGCGGATTGTGTACTAGTTCGAACAGAATTTCAGTATCCAGACAGAATAGTATTGGATAGCGAACAAGAGATAGACCGAGGAGCCTGAGGTCTGGACAAAATACGGTAAGTCAAGCGTAGCATAATTTCCATGAATACCAGAAGAATGGAATCTTTCGATAATAGATTACTAGGTTATAAATGCTATCCAGATTATCTACATTTCATATTCTTTCCAAATAGACATGGTTGTTGAGATATGAAGTTGTAATTTATGGCATTTAACATGGTGTTTGGGGTGAACCGCTCAACCGTGTGAGCCGTTGAGCCGTGAATTACGTTAACTACCCCGCTAACATTATCATTGAGGTCGACCTGCGTATGCTGTTGCCGAATCCCGACAATTTCGGCGTTGCGGTCGGGTTACGGAAATGGCTGCGTAGAAGTATGCTGTTGCCGAACCCCGATAGTTTCGGTGTTGCGATCAGGTTACGGAACTGGCTGCGTAGACGTATGCTGCTGCTGAACCCCAAGCAAAAAGAATGTTTCTAGTCGGGTATTTTGTCTCCTGTATCAGGACATGGGTGTATCTGTAGATATACTTCTAGGATTGAACTTCTGGTCATTTAGAGTGCATTCCTTTCGTCGGGCCCGACACGATTCGGCTGCCGTGGAGCGTCCTTGGAGGCGAACAACCACCGCCTACCTTTGGATCTTATATGCGAGAGCCCTGTGATAGCAAAGCTGTCTTGCATGGATTCTCTTGTATTGAGTTAGAGAACTTTTCCAGAACTGTCTACTGCAAAACTTGCGTATGCAGATTAGTTAAACCTTAATACGGTCATGATAATTATTTTGTCTTCTTATAAGAAAAACAGAAAGAGGTTTGCACAGTGGCCACCATCATCATCCTATACAGTATAGCGCCCAATGCGACTGTATCTTCCACTGAAATCTATACCTCATGCGACTGACACCGTACAATCTAGACTCCCAGAATCTCCAATTTTCTCGACTGTTTGTATCCACTACAAGACAGAGTCATCGATTAACGGCTGCAACCTCTCCATCAGCTCCTCAATGTCTAACCCCGAATACCCAGCTGTCCACCGCAGAAGTGAATCTAGCCACGACTCTTGCTGGGACTCAACTTCTTCTTGAGCACGCTTAGGTGGTAGCAGGATGTTGTCAAGTTTATGAACGACGCCATCCATGACCACGATATCAGCCTGCGCTATTCTGACCTCGTTGATCTTCAAGCAGCTGCGGGAACCGTCGATGTTGGTGGAAATGCTAAGATTGTACTTGGGATGTAGCGTCGGAAGGTCGAGCTGCACGAGCCGAGAGTATCAGAATATACCGAAGCAAGCGGCTTCACAGTAGATTACTTACAGTCGATCCCTCCGTCAGTGGAATTTGCCCTTGTCCATTGGCCTGGAAGTAGATATCGGTAAACACCGTGCGGTTAGCCACGACATGGTATTCAAGCAAAGCCTTCAGGTATTGCTTTCCGTATGGGCTGAATAAGAACTTGATGACCTTAGAGCCTAGCTTCTTGAACGCGGCATTGGACGGCGCAAAAACGGTCTGCCCGTCATGAGAGGAAGTGTCGTTGACGACAACGGCGACATCGGTCTGGATGAGTCCCTTTCGGAACGAGCTGAGATCGGGGTCCTCGCGCAGTAGGTCTGAGGTGGATTCAGGAAGCATGAGAACGCGGTCAATGTGATGTACGAATCCATTCACTCCAGCCTGAGGAAAGATACCGTGAGTGTGTTTCACAAGACTTGAATAAAAGGGCAGTATGACGACTCACAATGTCAGGCGTGACATATTTTGCTTTGTGATTCAACGAGAAGCGTCCTCCCTCATTCTGCGTACTGATGCGCTGGCGGTAGTTCTGGAAGATGTCGGCGAAGATGAACGATGGAGCTGTGTTCATCTTTGACAGATCTTCCATGGAGAAAGCGCCTGGTCCCATGTGGTAACCGACCACATACAGCCAGTAGAACGAGGGTAGATCCCAGGCGAACGTCTCCTTCTCGAACGCTTCGTTCGTTGGGACGTACACCGTGAACTTGGCCTTTGGCGCATTGAGACCCCCGACGATATCTTTGAATTCTCCAAGAATATTTGCAAACGTGGAGACTCTCGTGTCGTTCCTGATGAGCTCCCAAACCGTCACTAATGACGAGTCCGCAGCGATAGCCTCATCTTCTAACGCACCGAGAGGCTTCACATCTTTCTGCGAGTTGCGCAGGAATACTTGGACTCCGAGCGCGACGGTGGCCACCACCACTGTCGCTCTCGTCGCCTTGTGAAGGACGCGCCTGAGTCTCTTGCGCTCCATGCCCTATTGTTCGAAAAGGAAAGTCAAAAAAAAGAAAAGAAAAATAGAAAGCTGCAAACTTTCGTGAAAAATTGATAGAATTATTTGGAATGTGAGAGCAAACGAGGTCGCTTGTTGAATTGGACGACAGAAGCACTCTGGGCTTCGTGTCGTGGTATTCCCAGCCTTCCTGTTAGCCAATGAGCAGAAACAGAATATCACGATTCAACAAACCCATGGCAACATTCCGCGGTCTTGTAGTAGGCCTGGGTTGTATTCCAATTCATAGGCATGAGTCGCATGACTTCTCTCTCCCGGTCGTCGTGCACGCAGTCAGCTCGGGTTATGTCAGCCAATCCTGGCTTCCCCGAGTCGGGGTAACAGGCCCGGCCCCACAGCGCCATCGGTATTCGGGCTGGCACAATCAGATTGCATGATGGCTCGAGAGCTATGCATGCCGTCTTTCTGTTAATATTATCTCGAGGGCCTTCGTCTTCCCGCCTGACTCATGTGGATTTTCCTTTCTTTTTGGGTCGTTGGTAGGACCGGGTTTTAGATTTTGACACCGCTGGCCCAGTTTTGCACCATGCATCTCCCCTCGTATTGTCGGGTTCTCTTACTCTCTGCCCTGGCAGAGGCTGTGTCCGGTAAGATGGTGAGAGAGGAACTGACTTTAGAGTGGGAGCGGGGGGCCCCAAATGGCCAGCCCAGAGACGTCATCACGATGAATGGGCAGTTTCCAGGACCTACGTTTGTTTGGGATGAAGACGATGATGTTGAGGTTGGCATACGAGCAGCAATCGCAACTGAAATGCGCCAGCTAATAATCATACTCTGCTCAGGTCATTGTACATAACAAAATGCCTTTCAACACAACCATCCACTGGCATGGGCTGATGTACGGACTCATCTCTCCGAGCGCAAATCCTGATCTAACCGTGCCGCCAGGATGCTGAATACCCCGTGGTCAGATGGCGTGCCTGGTCTTACTCAGAAGCCAATTGAGATGGGCCAGTCATTTATCTATCGCTTTAAGGCTTCTCCTTCTGGAACGCACTGGTGAGCCATCTGTATTCAAGCGCTGTCGGAAAGCACAAAGCAGGTTCTGAACAGTCTGCTTGAAAATCCAGGTGGCACTCGCACACGCGAACAACAATGTTCGATGGCTTATATGGTGCCCTTTATATCAGGTACTCCCAGAGCTCAGATTTCTCATTCACAGAATTACCACTGACAAGCAACCAGACCCAAGCCCAGCAACCCAGCGCCTTGGTCACTGATTAGTAGTGATCCGAAGGATATTGCAGCCATGCAGAGGGCCGTAGCAAACCCACATGTTATAATGGTTTCCGATTGGACTCAATTCAAGTCCTGGGAATACATGGACGCTCAAGCGGCATCAGGGTATACGATCTTGTAAGTAATGTGGCCCCAGGTTCCCGTCTTGCACTCACCAGTCCTGTTCAGTTGCGTAGACAGCCTTTTGATAAACGGGAAAGGGAGTGTATACTGTCCAGGTGAAGATTTCTTGGTCAACCATACGAGCAACTATATGAAGTGGGCTATTTACCCGGGCCACGTCAACGACAAAGGGTAAGTGTACCATTTGTAATGCATGGCTGGATATGATTCTGACACCATCACAGATGCCTTCCGTTCGTAAAGTCCACTGAGAATAAATATCTTGCCGACGGAAGGCCAGAGGCTATCCCATTACACCTGCAAAAGGGATGTGTTCCGTCGGAGGGCGACCGAGCAATCATTGAGGTCGACCCTGGCGATGAATGGGTCAGTCTTAACTTTGTCGACGGAGCTACTTTCAAGACGCCTATCTTCTCCATCGATGAGCACCAGATGTGGGTATATGAGGCAGACGGGCACTTTATCGAGCCCCGATTGGTTGACACGATCAAATTCTACGCGGGCGAACGCTACTCCGTCATGGTCAAGCTGAACAAGCAACCCAGAGATTACACAATCCGTGTCACCGACAGCGGGTTAACTCAAATTATCGCTTCGTATGCAACTTTGAGATACAAAGGTGGCCGCCAGGATCTTGGAGAGACGCAGGGAATCATCAATTACGGTGGCTTGAATACCACTGCTGTTATCACTCTCGATCGAGACTACCTGCCGCCGTTCCCTCCCAACCCGCCAGCAGCACACGCCGATTCTATCCATCTCCTCGAGACGCACCGGTGGCACAGTGCCTGGCAATATACAATGACCGGCGGAGGAATGTACCAAGAAGATCGCAGCGCTTACGAGCCGCTTCTCTACAATCCCTATTCTGCCGATGCTATGAACGAGAGCCTCGTCATCCGAACCAAGAATAATACCTGGGTCGATCTGGTGATCCAGGTCGGCTCCCTTCCAGAGCAACCACAGGAGTTCCCCCACATCATGCACAAGCACACTGGGAAGACGTGGCAGATTGGTGCTGGCGAGGGACACTGGAACTACTCCACAGTAGACGAGGCGATGCTGGCCGAGCCAACAAAATTCAATCTCAAGAACCCGAATTACAGAGATACTTTCATCACTTCCTTCGATGGGCCGTCTTGGATTGTGCTGCGATACCATTCGAACAACCCTGGTCCGTGGCTCATGCACTGCCACTTCGAGATACATTTGGGTGGTGGAATGGCCGTGGCAATCCTGGACGGTGTGGATGCTTGGCCAGAGGTTCCGCCGGAATACGGCGCGGATCAACGAGGCTTTTACCTCGATGATGGACAGCAGCACGCCACATCGGAATCAGACAAGCACGGCAATGGTGAACCAGAAGCCGAGAACAAAGTCGACAAAGCTGCCTTGACTGGGGAGATTGCGAAGATTATCGAAGGCCACGAGGGTCACCGTCTAGGTGGGCATTGGAACAATTTAATAAAAGAGATTATAGCTTTCTTGCAGGCTCTAATATCCAAGGACGGAGGCGACTCGTCATAGCCTTATCATACTGTTTCGGGCATAGAAGGGGTTCTGTTTTTAATATCATACGTTGTTATCATGTCTCCTTCGACGCATCTGAATGGAGTGGACTGGACTGGTCTATAGAATTATGCAATTAAACTTCTGCTCAACCTTCCTAACTTAATTTTTGGTCATGACCGTAAAACTTCCGCCTCGGCTTCATCGCATCAATCACGCTATTATAAACTTACGCATACATTATAAGTGTACGAGTACACGTACTCGTCTACTCGATACTAATACCTAGACGAACAGAGTACTATTTCTCGCCGAACTAAATCATACAGGGCAAGAGCGAAGCATCATCAAAGTTATTTAAAGAAAAGGAATTATCTTCGTATATCACGGTGCATCCAACAAGGTTTACAGGCGGCAATAGATCTACGCATCTGCTGGCTATTTCCAATAATTGGGGCACAGGCGCCTGACTTAGGTTTGAGACGCTTTCTCTGCTTCTGATTGAGGGATCCTAGGGGGTCCCTAATGGAGTGCTTGTAGATCCTCAGATATAAATATACCTATCAAACCTGGTTTGGTTATTTCATCTAAGGTTCTGCTGACAGTTGCCTATCGCTAACTAGTCCACGACAACACACTGATACAGAGCCAACCTTCTTCGACAATATGCGCTTCTTATTTGTGCTTCTCTTGCATCTTTTTGCTGCCGTAGCAAAGGCTCAGAGCACTAAGAACGGTAGCAGCTGCAGGATTGACTGGGATTGCGCTTCTGACTACTGTTTGAACAAGGTTTGCACAAACCCGGTCGACGTTCCGTGCGAGGGAGCTGGAACTTCTCCTGGAAAGGCTACGAAAGTCATATATTGCTCAGAGAGATCAAAAACATGCCAACGATACATTCTTCACGGCGACAAGTGCACTGACAACGATTGATGCTGGCCAGGTCTGTGCTGTGTATCGGAAAATGCAAAGATTGCTCGGGCGAGCAGTACTCAGAGTGCTCATCCCATCGCGACTGCAATCCTGCCCTCGCTTGCTTTAAACACTTCTTCTCCTAGAGAAAACAGTGCCGATATCCCGATGGCACGATCAACTCACCCTGTAGCAAGGAGCTTTCTTGCAAAGGCACACTCGAGTGCGTGGGCGGCAAGTGCACAGGTTGGGATAACCCACTGATTTGCCTGGTGGATTCGAACTGTTTGTAAGGGATACGTATGTTCGCGTTCGGCTGGTCTGGGCGGTGACTGCGTACGAGCCTCCTGAGCAGCACAAGGCTTCCCTTCCTCCTGCTGTCGCAGATGAATATCTCGAGAACCAGCTGCTCGTGGAGGAGCCCGGTTATTACCTGAGAGAGCCCTTGAGCCTGGAAGCCTGAGCCTTCTCGATTCCAAGCTTACCACTTGTGAAAAATTTGTCAAGGAGAATGTCTCCGCGCGGAATAAGTCATTTATAGGCCTGTGTTGAATGGATTCGGCTTCAAATGCCTTGATAATAAACAATAAATGATCATTTCAAACTTTGGTTTGATCGCTTTTCACTTGTGTAACGTCATTTTATCTTAACATTTCACTTTTATGTTGTCTGGTATATGACAAATGGAAGCTACACTAAGACCTTCGTATCGACCTAGACATGGCCACATGGTTGCTGTCTTTTAGCTTCATTTCTACAAGGGTCGCCAAACGAAGGGATAAGCTTAGCGCTAATATATCGTAGTATTCGACTCTCAACAGTGGACGGAACAGGATGGAACGAGTGCTGGAGGAAAGAGCGACTGAGTCTACGACGGGTTTTGTTTTCTTTTCTCTTCTCCTCTTTTTCTTCTCTACTTTCTTCTCTCTCTAGCTTTAGAATTCTCGTTTCTTGCCAACCCTCTCTCTCGTCGTAGATTATCGGCTTGTGGCCGTTCGTGACATTATGTTCTAAATCAAGGCTTTTCAACTAATATGACGATCTGAACGAAATCTGCGATCTAGGATGGACTTAGACGGGTTCTGCGTATTACAGCCAAACGGATGTCGGATCAATCCTGTTCATTCAAGGAATCAAGGACAGAGTCAAGGCTAGACGCCTAAGACCTTGCGAAATTGCTTAGGAAACGGGGCCAAATCGGGTATAGACTACCCCGTTGGTCTAGGTTTTGGCAATCCCGATCAAAAAAATCCACCACCAAAATCAGACCCTTTGAGGTTTAGCCATTATAATAAGATATCCGACTATCTGATTTCATGGAGAGATAGCTCGGATGGTTTTCATAAAACGTCTAAGAGAAATTGATCAAAATATTCCAAGATTCAACCTAGTTAGGGAAGGGGGGGATGACTTGGCCTCTCCCCCCTTGCCCAAGACTTTTTTTAGTGCGTCCTCCTGGGGACGGGCCCGAAAATCTTTAGGAAAAAAAAATAAACAAAAAAAAAACAAAAAGGGATACTATCCTATTTCTCAGAATCAAAATAGAAGTAACTGGTCGACTTTGTAGAAAATGCATTCCGTTCGTTCAGTGGATGAAAACCCTTCGAGAAATCAGAGAACCTGCTTCGTGCTTCTCCTAACCGATATTCGGCAGCCAGAAGCGTGGAAGAAACATCTGCGTAAATGTACCGTCGCATACCATGCTTCTCACCGTACCGCTTGGGAGAGCACTTAAAACAAACAGGGCACTTAGCAGTGCGAGTATGACTGGCATGAGGGCAGAGAAGAGCAATGGCTTCTTCTGGTCGGGCCGAGCCTAGAGATTGTCGGGAAATGTTTCCGTGGAACAGTCGAAGGTTCAAAGTTGGGTGAAGTACCAAACTTACCTCATAGATCCAGTCCTGTGAATATCCCCAGTGGGTATCGTACCACATATCGAAAGAACTCCACGGATAAATGAACCAGTTCTTTTGGGTCTTCTGGTCAATGAAATACTGCCAATAGATGGTGTTAGATACTCAAGAATGTACGCCCGAGTTTATAGCAACGGATGGCTCCGCTTACACTGGAGCAGGAATTATTGAAGATGGTCTTTCCAATCGCATCATGTAATATCTCGTTGTACTTCCTTTCACTTTCGGCCTTGACTTCGACGAAGGAAGACTGGTCCCGGACCACGGGGCCAATCACATGGCTGATCAGATCGACGTAGCTGGACAAATATTAGCGGAAGTAAAGTAAAATGTGGTCTTGTTTCAGCAAATAACTGACTTCTCAATGGAGTAGATAGTAGATGTGTGACCCTTGCCAGAGTTGGGTCCCAAAACGTAAAAGAAATTGGGGAATCCCGACATGGCAATTGACTTGTAGGCTTCCTTGTAACCAAAGTCATCCCAGTGGTCTGTTCGAGTGCGGCCATTGCGGCCTATCAACTCTACATCGTATTGCGTCAAGGAGAAGCCTGTAGCCAGGACCTTTTTTTTGGCAGGAAATGGATGTCAGCTTGGGTAGGAACTCCGAGCCCTCTGTTGGGTCGATATCAGCCTTAATAGCTATACTCACGATTGTGTCTGCGGGATATTCTCGCCCTGACTTGGTCAGGATTGATTGAGGCCGGAGAGCGGCAATTGGATCATCTGTGAGGTGGATATTGCTTCTCTGAAGACAACTGACATAATTGCAACTGTCGAAGACTCGGCGCTGATTTTCCATGAGTATTACAGACTACCCGAATCGAGCCCTGGAGTACGGACTTACTTTGCATCCAATTTCGTATTTCGGCATGAGCAGCGACCAATATTCCTCTTCAATGCCATCATGGTAAGCACGGGGGCAGATTGGAAAACAATTACCGATCAACGTACCAGGAGCGTTCTCTTTGATGTAAGCTCTGCTTCGCTCTGCGGACTGGTGCCTGGCTTTCGCACCATTTCCTGTCACTTTGAACCTGATTGCGGTACTCTCGAGGAAGAGGAATACTATAATCCTGAAGAACAATAGGGCACCAGGGATACGGCGGAAGATGAACTGCCACTTATCATTGATCTGCTTGTTTTCATTTCGTAGATAATGCTGTGGTGTCTAGCCTGGTCAGAAGTTTGGGTTTCGTATTGACGGCGCAACCTTACCCGAATAAATTGAGAGATACTTTTCGCCTCGTCGGCAATTGCTGGCACCAGTTGAGCCGCCGAGCCTAGCACTTCGTTAACATGTCCTTGGCTGTGGTGGAGACGATAGCTTACACCCGTTGCCCACAACGATTACATTCTTCTGCCGAAGTGATATGTCTTGCCTCCATCGTGCAGTATGAATAATGTCACCTTGGAAGTCATGGATCCCCGCAGTATCAAACTGGTTGGGATTCACTAGGCCTCCAACTGCGGATATGAGTATCTTGCACTCCTGGTAATACGTTTCACCCGTGGAGAGATCCCTCAGCGTGACAAGCCAGGTACTGGTCAAGTCCTGCCAGTAAGCCCCTTCCCATTCTGTATTTGGAATGACATGTCGAGTGACATCAAATCTCTCCGCGACAGTGTTGAAGTAATCCAAGATCTCAGCCTGGGAAGGAAAAACCTTGGTAAAGTTGGGATTTGGGGCAAACGACAAACTGTAGAAAACAGCCGGGATATCGACGGCGCACCCTGGGTCTTGATTATTTGTTAGCATCATTTGTTTTTTGGGGTCGACTGGATTGTAATCAAGAGACATTTGTTCGCCCACCAAGCCCCTCCAGGTGCGGAAGACCGATCATAAATCACATAATCATCACAATGAAACTTTCTTTGCAGCTGGCACGCCATTGCCAGCCCAGAGAAGCCGGCTCCAATGACTATCACCTTGGTGAAGGGTCTTTTCTCACGAGAGGTCATAATTCCAAGAACTGATAAAGGATGTACGTCTAGAGTGCTTAGCGGCAAGACTCCTAAGGTACTATGATTTCTAGACCCCAATTTATATCTCTGGGGTCTTCTTTTCTACTGGGTGAAGCGAGGTCCTCACGATCGACCGCGGATCGACGATGACTCGTAAGCTCGAGATTGAGGACAGTGTGTCTGCATATTGGGTTTCTACAAAATTCCTCAATTGCCAACAGGTGGTTGAATCTTGACACACGTTCAGAATGGTTGTCCGTCCACTGGCTTCATGATAGTGGCAATTCTAGCTGCAGGCCTACCATTTAGGCCATTTCCTATCTGAATTGATGTTACACAGATTTAGCAAAGCCACCAGTAATTGATCGAGCCTCTACACCCCTTTAAAGACTGGCATCAAGCATTGGTGCCCTTATCTGGATGTGATGCGGCGCGAGCAGTCAAACTGCTGTCGTTCCCGTCTTCACAGCGGCAAGTCTGGCTGGAAGTTTTGGATTTAGGCCATGTAATGTCTCCACTGGCTTTACATAGGCTCGGTCGAGTCACCAATCACCCATCGAAACTCTTCGTCCCTTGGGAAATCCGCACATGCGAGCCAGTTGTTGGTGGCGAGGCTACTCAATTTCTTACTAGTTTCCTACCAATCAATTCCAACGTGCGATTAACCGTCCTCAGGCGTCGACGCCCTTACTTTTGTGTACATGCGGTGTGAGTGGCAACTTACTGAAGGCCTTCATGGATGGATAGGTCTGCTTCTAACCTGTACTCGGTCTCCCAGGGATCTGGCTCAACCGCCAAAGGCTATGCATCGAACTCTTCCTAGTAAACAGAGATTTCTGTAGCTAACAAAGCTTGTAACGAGACACATCATCAACACCCCTTGGTTTTGTAGTTGCATCAATGTGGCAAACAAGGACGCCTAGCGCTGGTTTTTAGCACACTTGCCCGATGACGCTTTCAGTCGGCCAAACATATATAAGGCTCATAACCAGACTGGAAGAGTGTGCCCTCAGACACTTCGGCCGATTACCGACGGCCATGCTTGAAATCACGATGGGTGTTTTTCCGTCTTATCAAACATTCGCTCACGCGATTGTCGGAATTTCCTTCGTTCTGAGCTTACTCCAATCACTTCAGTCTGATCCTGCATTAGCAATCATGGATGTCCTTCTTGTCCTTTCTCTTGGTTTTGCTGATCTCTCTGACCATGTCGGCTACTTGCGAGTTTTCAGCGTACTGCTGCCCCTGTCCCTCCTGGCTGTTGCTGCCATTGTTTTTACCTGGGCCATGTGCGTAGCATTTGTCCAGCGAAACCTAGTTCTTTGGCGTGAATACAATCCAGAGCAGGAGAAATGTCTGCTTGGGAAACCCCTGTTCTTCCCGTCACGACTCACCCATGCAAGGATGTTCCCCGAGAAGTACCATTACGGAATTGACTACTTCCTTGTCGGAATCCCCGTCGGACTTCGTGGTCGTGTTGGTGCATTAATGTCCATCGACAGTGATGGGTCCGATCCGGAAGCTCAAACCGGCTCTTTCCAATCCTTCGCGAAGAACCTCTTTCGCACATTCTTCTGGTTCAGCGTTGATACGAGCCAGTATCTTCATCGTGGAGACGGTCATCTGAGCCTGACTCAAAAGCTGGAGATTTTCTTAAAAGAACGGGTATGTTCGTCTCTGACAAGGTACTCGTAACTTGGACTAAACTGTCCAGGGCGAGGACATAACCAACTATCCTTACGCATATCTTATTACCATTCCACAATTCTGCTGGTGGACAAAAAGCCCAATTTCCTACTGGTATCTCTACTCCCCTTCAAAGGAGCTCAGCGCGATCATCATGGAAATCAACAACTCCTATGGAGAGAAAAAGAACGCATTTTGTCGACTCGCCAGAGAGGAGAATTCCTGTTTTGACAAAGTGAAATGCTCCCAACTTGTTAGTACCTCGGTAGGAAGAGGACTCCGAGGCATCGAAACGGTCCAATTCATGTCTTCCGCACCCACTGCTAAGTACTACAAGGGCAGCTGGGACAAGGATATATTTGCCTCCCCGTTCGAGAAGGTTGAGGGCTGGTTCAACCTTCGATTCATGGACCCTCTTGATCCATCACCTGAAAAGGGGGGCCCGATGCATTCCAATATGACTCTTATGAGCATTCAGGGTAAACCAAAAGTCTCCAGTCGCTTGTTTTCATGTGGCCCACCACTTGACCCTCTCTCGGCGTCGTCATGGAAATTGGCCATGTTTCTCCTGAGCTGGTCGTTTGTCATTCCAGCATCTATAGGTCGCATTATGGTGGAGGCTCTCCGAATCCGATTCCGAGGCAATATGCCCTATCTGAACAAACCAGAGGTGAAGAAGAATAACATACCACGTCGTGCATCAAGACCAGAAAGGTACGTCTGCGAGGTCCCGTCCTTATCGCTAGTACTTCCCAACGATATTCATCCTGACAGAGTTTTGGAAACGTTCTTCCGAATGTATCTCTCGAGCATGGTTGATAAATATGAATCTCCACTCGAGGTGATTTACACCCCTGCCAAGTCACTCCAGCACCATCCCATCTCCATGCATTCCCCAGTGAAGACCTTCACTTCTGCCGCACCTCCCGTTCTGATGATACAGCCTCTTACCCCTAAGTTCTACACGAACATTTTGAAATATGCAGATACCCACACTGGCTTTGCGGCCGAGACTGAGAGCATACCACAAAACTGCGACCCAGTATCTCAACGTCTTTGGGTGTCTGACCCAGTGCTGTTGCAGAAATTGCTCAACTCAAATAATCTCCCTTCTGGCTCTGAAGGGGTTCAGCTCTGCTCGGTTCCCGCAAGCCGTCTTGCGTGGGAACAAGAAGGTAAACCGTTCATGGATGCTTTCACCGAGCGTCACTGTTCCAGCGATCGACGCAGAATTTATCGGGCCGCGCGCATTCACTGCTATCTGACAGAGACCTTTGCGTTGGGGTCATACAGAATAGCTGCCATTTACGGGTTCGTCCTGCGCACGATTATCATGCGTTTAGTCTGGAACAGGTTGTGGCGGATGCAGTGTAACTTGGCTACAGTGAAGTTCGCAGACGCCTTCATGGTGGTGGCCATTTGCTTCCTACTAATTCGTGCGTGGGAAGGGCTGACAGGGAGATTTTATCCATTGATCGTGCCGGTTGTATGGCCTGTGGTGAAGAGGGAATGCGTTGATTTGGATAAACTGGCCTTCAAAAAATACAAAATGTAATCAGAGAAGATATAGGTACTGGAAACGGATATGCCTGTGTACCTATCTTTGGATAT
This sequence comes from Penicillium simplicissimum, assembly GCA_024706585.1. Taxonomy (NCBI): domain Eukaryota; kingdom Fungi; phylum Ascomycota; class Eurotiomycetes; order Eurotiales; family Aspergillaceae; genus Penicillium; species Penicillium simplicissimum. Next base: position 71,130 of record JAMZTW010000068.1, read on the forward strand.
GTTTACTGTCGTGTTCGTTAACACCGGCTATCTAAAGTACAACATCGTAGTGTCTGTTCCGGACTGAGGTGAAAATGCCAAAGTCTTCCAGTCATACCTATGGCGCATATTGGGTCAGAGTACATTTTTCCTGGTTTCTTACTCGCATAGCATTCCTCAGAGTAGATAAGCTGTATGCCCCTGCTATGGCTCGCTCGTTGCTCTTGATTCGGGTCTGTGCCTGCCAAAATTCTCGGATCCTCCCCCATACATCTTGCGCACTTTTCGATTCGCGCAAAGTAGCTTTTCCGACCCGAAGTTGATCGACCTCAAATGCATTCACTCCCACCGTTTTGAATACCAGTTTGCTGTTATCTACATGCCCACCGGACGTGTTAATGACGAAGGACCTAACGGCACGTTCGACCCGCCAAGCAACCATTCCATACCGGATGGTCAGCGCGTAAACAGTCAATTCGGATCCCACTGGTATCCCCATCTCGCCAAGCGTTCGTCAGTATTCGCTTTCCCCAGATCCTTTCTTTTGAATGCAACTGCGGCAACGTAACCACCGAGTGTCGACCAGCTCTCACCGCACTGAGAGCGGGGTACCGGACCCGTGAATTTACCTCACCAAAAGTCATGGATGTTCAGCCACCATTTTCGTCCGCAGAATGTCATCTCTCTGCAAGTACCATCAAATCAAAAACCACTGTTGTCGGCAGTGGATGATAGCTCATGTCACTGCCGCAGTGTCCAAATTCTGCAGTGGGCGATCAAGGAAGGGGACCAATGAAGTCACTCCTCACAGTGAGCGGGTTCGCAAAATCCTCGCGATGTGTGGAGCAGCAATTCTTCAGTGATGCAACATTCGGAGGGCAACGCTGACCGCAAGTGCTCGGCCGGGGGTATCTTTACATGGTGATCAGAGGCTCGCGCGGATTGGAAGGCTGCAAAGCGGAAGAAGACTGCGGCTACGAGCACCACTGGGCACTGAGGCCGAGTTATTAGCCCCGTCGAAAGCAGGGAAGGCTCCATACACGTTGGCCCGCACTATCCAAGCAATGGTCTTCGAGTCCGGTCGCTCGGTTATTCTCATGCGCGATAACCGGCTACAGGCTAGGCTGTGGACCAAGCAATCGCGTACCATACGCACTGAATTGCGGCACGAGGTGCAAGGGATGGAGGCCGCATTATTCCTATGGTGACGGCGGAACATGGAGGACAGTGGACGCGTTTAGGAAGTCCTATCCTCGTCAAACGCATGCTCGATGGGTGAAGCACCGGGGTATGCCCGAGGATGTTGGCCTTCTTCTGTCTCAGTACTTTGAAGTTTTGAAGGAATTAGGTTAGCTTAACCAGCTCGCTAGTTTACCTGAGGAGTTGTGTCCGTCAAGGAAACCTAGTGGACCGTTTCCTTGCCTCTGAAAATCATTTATCCCTAGATTGATATTCCTCAAGCTTTTCGGAATTTTAGGTTGCATGTAGGCCCCCAGTGTCATTGTCGGTATTTATGTCAGCTCAAAGCAAGGGCATGAGTTGACTGAAAAGCAAATCTAGAGTTCCAGCTATTGAGCATTAACATTAAGCAGGTGTGTACCTACCCCTCGCAGGCAAAGCCGTAGGTAGTTTCAGTCGAGGTAACGTCTATATCGAGGAATAAGATCTCGGACAGGTCGGGATCAGATTGAAGTGATTGACGATCCCCCACTCTCATCGCAAATTACCCTGACCGCTCAGGGTGGACAGAAGGCATGAAAGGTCTCGGGAAGACAACCTTCGAAACGTTCTCTTCTTTGGATTTTCAGTGTTAATTTCCACCATCTCTTTAGCGTGGCAAACAAATCGCCTCGGCGGCATGACCAACATCATGAATGCGGGGCTGGTCTTGCACAGAGCAGTCCTAGAAAACAACCTCGGTTAAATGGCTGTCGAAAGGGAGATAAAAGTTTGGAAAACTAACCTCCGCCATTCCGGTTAGTGTTCCGTCGGGTATGGTCTGGACTGAAGCACTCCTGAATTCAACACCAGGGCGTGGGTTACCACGACGGAGCGGGATGAAAGTGGCCGCGAGTTTGGAAATGGTACAGTACATTATTTTTAGAGACGCCTGACTAACGGAGGGATCGGACGGGTGCGATCGCGGGAGTACCCGTCCTCTCCACACGGATATCCATGGATGATGGATGGAATGCGACCGGTGGGAATATCATGTTTCTGACATCTACAGACCATCACTTAGGTAGGTACCGACCGATGAAATAGGGAAACACAGGGCTGTGACCTCAGTTCCATAGCCGTTTTCAATGCCGCCGAGCCTTTGATGGCTCCAGATCTTGCCCTTCCCCGAGACGCACTAAACCTTATATGGTAAAGTGGACACTGGACAGTGCATTGGGATGGAAGCGTGTAAAGAACGCTTCTGGTTCCTACCCAGGGGTTACAATACATGTAGACATCTTCGATATTGCTCCACAGCTGGCATGCCCGCACCATCGCTCCTCCCAGTTCCTATTCCCTCAACTCAACTTGATTATATTCCAACAAATCCTCTCAGCTCCAACTCTTCTGCCAACGCAATCTCATCTGCCTCACTCAGCCCAGTCTCGCCCCCCCAACCCCTCCTCATCCTCACTGTCATCGCTGTCGCTGTCCGACCCGAAATGCAACCCCCCGTGAGATTCGGACTGCCTCGCCCCCACGCGCATATCGTTCCCCAGCCCGCGCCACGTCCTCTTAATTACCCGACACGCCACCGCAAACGCCTGCTCGTCCTTATCCTCCGCGGTAAACGACGCCGTCACGCCGGTAAGCCTCGACTGCTCGAGCCCGGCCTCTAAATCCGGCACGACGCCCCCTATAACGATAGGCACGCTAGCCACGGCCCCTACCGGTAGCCTGGCGCCCCTACCGGTGTTGCGGCCCGCGCGGGTCGACCTCTCGAATGTGGCCCTCCGCGCGCTTATGGCGCCTATAACGAGGTACACCGTCTGGTTGATAGGGCACATGTTAAGGAGCTTGCGTCGGACATCGGGGTTGGACTTGAGCGCGGCGAGGTAGTCGGTCGGGGATTGCAGCTGGCGGGTGGTGACGCGCGGGCTGGTCACGGTGGCGGTGGCCTCGGAGGTGGTGGACGCCGACGCGCGCGCGAAGAAGCCGGCGAAGGACGAGGAGGTGGATGAGGCCTGCGCCGTGAAGTGCGCGTCGCCTCTGTGCTAGACCACGACGAAGTGGGCGAACTGCGCTGGGGTGAGGGTGGTCGTGGGGGATCCGGGCGTGTAGTTGCGTAGGAGGTCGTCGTAGCGCTGGACAACCCGCCCGAGGATGTTGGCGCTCACGGACGGAGGGAGAGGTGTTTTGAGGACTAGGAACTTGGGTTCGCCTGTTTCGGGGGCCATTTCGGTTATCAGCCTGGAGCGTTACGGGCAGGGAATTGGAATAATGTTAACGACTTGGAGACTCAACGACTTGGGGACGGGAGCGACACTCAGGAAAAGGCGCCAGGGACCCCTATGGATGCGGCGTGCTGCCTGTACCAGGGTTGCTCATCTTGAAAGTGATGTATCTACTCGCTAAATAATACCTCGTGCTAAAAGCTTAATCCAGCCGAGGGTCCCTAGAGTAATCTAGACAACCGCCAAACAGGTTGCCTATCGGGCTATGGCCTCGTATGGCCTCCGCTGAGGCTCAGCCGCTCACTAAGTAAGCACCAATCGCCCGCCAACCGCATAACTTCGAGGACGGATAAGGTAACACTAACTTGTGGAAATCTCTCGGGTAGAGTAACTTGATTAATCCAAAGTTGTGTCAGGAGACTGACGGCGAGCTATTTAGTATAGTAGCTGATGTTCTAACCCTCGTCCATCAGCACCAACGTCAACCGTCACCAACTGCAAACCACCCAACGGCCCGCTACAATGTCCGTTACGCTCCGTCTCCGTGAAGTCAGCCGTGTCCCTGGGGGGACGACGAGCCCTTCGGCATTCCTCGGGCATTGGAACATTGAAATTAATAATGGCTTCAAGTCGTCGAGGATGGAACTCCGTGACCCGTCCTTTACCTTGTCCTCTCAGGGACTGCAGGGCCTCACGCCAGAGGAGACGATAGCGTGGGAGCTCAAGGTTTATCCCTACAAGCCTTTCGAGACGACACAGCACGACACAGCAGCAGGCCTTCTCACGAGCTACGGGCGCCAGTTGGCTTCTCAGATCGCCGCTGGGGACCTGGTGCCCAAACAGGGATATCTCTGGCTGCAGATCGTCACGCCGCGACGGACAGACCAGTCCCCCGAGGCGCTAGGACCGTCGTTGTAGCATTTACACTAGGAGGTTTTGGAGGACGTTAGCCTGTGGCCTCGCAGCTTCACCCTCACTAAGGTTAGCGTTATATGATCTCTAGCAGATAGCAGCCGTCGAATCTGCAACCCGCCTCTCTTATCCCCCTTGAGCAGGGCCACTTTTGCACGATACCTTGCAGGTGCTCGCCACCCACTTGGCAAGCGGCCTGCCGTTTCCCCCTTGAGAAATGCCAACCCCGCACGATTTTATCTCGCAGGACTGAATACTCTTCCGGTGGACTTTGAATTAACAAAGTTGGATATACTTCCGGTGGCCGACGCCGTACGGCCGCCCCCGCCGACTAACAACACCTTCCGAATTCTTCTGGTCGTCTGCCGTCCGAATGCTCGAGATGCGGCTGAGTACCAGCTCGTCGCTAAAAGCCTTGTGTCGATTGTCGACCACGTTTCGAGGACCAGAGGAGAGCGCACGATATCGCTGTATGCCCTCCGGCCGCCGACATGGAAGGCCTTGGAGAGGCATCTACACGACGAATCGCGACGTTACGATCTGGTCTACTTTGACACGAAAGGCAAGATCAAGACCAAGGGCACCCCGACGGCCGTCCTCGGGTTTTGTATGCCGGATGAATAGGACCCTGTATAAATGGTAGAGTATTGGTTATCGGCAGACGAGGTTTGTAAAATGCTAGTTCAGGCGCGGGTGCGAACTATCGTTCTAAATGCTTACGACTCGGCCAGCTTCCGGGCGTCTGTGCCGGGAACTAACATAGCCGAGCTGCTACTCAGTAAAGGGATATAGTCGGTGCTCGCCATGGCCTATAAGGTGAACGAGAAAGCTATCGAGATATTCATAGACGCTATACGTAAGGTACTATTTTACTACCCTATATTTAGGGAAGCTATCCTATTTCCTAAACTCAGAAGCACTATCCTACCGATAATCAAGTAATACTACTTTCCCGTCGTTAATATAGAGTAACCTGAACAGTAAGGTTACATTTGTTATTGTGATTAGGATGCACTGCTCACCTATGACTAATATTATATTTACCTTCTTGATAAACAACTGGAATGCAGATTTCATTCTGACCAAGTTACATTCACCACATGGGCACCAATCCACATCGGCACATAATCAGAGACAGCATACCATGGTGCCTTTTGCATTCCTGGCCAAATAAGCTTGCTATTAATTTTCAGTCCTTCAAAGCTGACAAATTCAATTTGTGAATTGTTGTCATAACCAGACAAGATAGAGAGATTGCCATCTGAGCCGTTGTATTTGACATTTCGCACCGTAATGTTAGACAAAGTCCCACCGGCGTAGGAGTCGTACTTGGGATTGTATGCCACTTTAAAGTTGAAGAGCATACCCAGGCGAAAATTTTCGACATGAATATTGCTGAAAAGCACATTTTTCACAGTATTGCCGTTGCTAGTACTCATGGCCATACAGCCCTGGTAGTATATTTGGGGCTCGTGCTGATCAAGAATGTCGATATTGTCGAACGTCACGTCAGACATTGTCTCGTTTCCTCCAAAGCCGCCAACATTCAGGGGATGTGCCACATCTGCCCACACGGCCGAGTCCCGGACGGTGATATTCTGGCTATTGCCGCTGTAGCCTGACGATGCAAGATAAAAAGCCAAAGAATCATCCGCGGTTCGCATGAACAACCTCTCGTAAACGACGTTGTGGCTGCACCATGTGTCGATGCCATCACCCCACTGGCCAGAACTGATGACTCGAACGTTGCGGACCAAAACATTGCGGCTGGAGCCGACACCGACGGATGCGTGGAGGGGGCTGAGAACGGTAGGGCCGTCGACGACGACGTTGTTGGAAAAACTCACATTCACGGCATTAAGGCTGCTCCCGTAGATAACACCATGTCCGATGAGGCGAGCGTTGTCGACGTGGAGGAATAAGAATGACCCCTGGACGACGGCGCCTGGGGCGAGATACACAGTCTCTCCAGATGACATTTCGTATGTCTCGTTAAGTTTATGGTAACCGGGGCTAAACGAGGTGACGCTTTTGTTTTTCTCCTGTTGAGGAGCGCCAGTGTCTATTTTATTGAGAAAGAGGTGGAGGACCTGGAAGACATCGCCATTGACTTCCACAACTAGGTTCGTAGGCTCCGCGAGGGTAAGCAGAATGGTGCGCCCATCGAGCTTCCACGGGATGTCATAAGACAAGGGTCGGATTCTAACGGAGTCGACAGATGGGAAAACATCCCGGCTGGGTTCAATACTGATGTTGACAACACCGTCAAAGTCGAATTTTCCCACACTTGAGTTGTGATATATTGCTGCCCCAGTCGTCACATTGGCTACCATGACCCGGGTCCAGTAGAGCTCGACTGGTTGCCATTGTGTGTCGCTGTCTGCGCGAACGTTCACGACGTAGCTATTAGACTGGGCAATAGGGCTAGGGACCGAAGGTACCAATAGGTTTCTGGGCTTATGGGACTCAGCTGCTGCGGCGTTGGCTGTGATTTGAAAGAAGCTGACAAGACTAAGCGCAGCAACGGAGGCTCGCCCTAGAGACTTCAAAGACTTGGCCATTTTGCCACTGGAACTAGAAGCTCAGAGAAATTTCCCTTACTTGAAATAATTCGGATACCAGAAGGGAGCTACCTGACAGTAAATAGGAAATCAAATATCCCAACTACTTGAGCAATGTTCCAAACCAACAGTAACCTGCGGGGGAAGTCCTGGGCCGACATCCGCTGCTTTACGAGCGCGCTCGTCTCCGTGAGTTTGCCCGGTAACACACGGGGGAAGTCCCGGGCTGACACTGGCAGGGCTCTACCCAAGGTAAGATCGATCTATCTCCGTGCATTTAGCCGAGATTCTCGAGACTGGAACGTTGGTTCGTGTTGAGAGGGAAAAGGAAGCTTGATTATTCTCATGCCAGAGGGATACAAAGAAGTCATCTTTATAGCATAATATCATTTCAGAGTGTGATGGCGAAGAATTAATGGGACGGGGGTTTGTTCTCTTGCGTAAGGTTTCAATAGCTCTCAAACTGAAATACATGTTCAGATATCAACGTAGGTTAGATCATAAGCGAAATCCTCTAATTATTTCGGCGACCTATGTTTTGTATCCCACTCTGTTCTGGACTGGTGAATGTATAAACTGACCTATTCTTGACCCAAGGTTGATTGCACCTCAAAGACAAGAGATGCATCTTTCTCCAATTACGTCATGTCAACATCCTTGAAGACTTCTTCACTCGGTTAGATTCCCCTTCCTCCTCTTCTTTTTATTTTAGCATCGCCATGCTCGTAGCCATGTTTTAGAGCTCCGGGTTAGATCGAGCTGGAATTGAAGAGACAATCAACTCCAGCGGCACGTTGGAAATGCATAATCACACTCTAAGTTCGTATTTTAAAGCATCAGCTGTGCCCAGCACTGGGCTACATCAGGCGTTACTTCAAGTCTGGCTCGAGGCAAAGAAGCAACGCTGATAAGTTAATGCACGGGGTATTCTGATATTTCAATATAACGTATGACCCTCTTGCTTCTGAGTTCGATGAGCACCTAGATAGCATCCAGCGTATCTTCATCCGTCGCATATTCGACATCGCGGCAGAATACTACATCCAAGTAGGATTTATAGAATTTTTGAGTAGCGAATCAAGTCAAATAGTAGTAAAACTCGGTAACCGAAATTCTGCCCACCTTCATCATAAGAAATAATCCTTGCGTGAAAAGGAATAAGTGAAATGTGTTTGGGCAAAAGTATCACCGAGCAAGGTCTCCGAGAGTCCATAATATATTGATGTATCGAAAGTTCCGATACCGTGGTGAATGAGCATGGCTCACCATGCTTTGAATAGGAATAGACTCGGGGTTTATATCAGTCTGTAGGAAACATCCATCCTCAGGAGCAATTGTGAATGTTAGTGATAAAAGTGGAGGCCTAGTACCCCAGCCTCCATTATTGCTACCTGAGGTTCGCCTGTGACTTAGTGGCAGAAATCCCGCATTAGAACTACTTCTGAGAGACAGCCGCCACAATTCACAAGGAAGGCAGAGGTCAGAGGACAGAGGTCGTCTCTTTGAAGCTGATAAACTAGTTACTAGCACTCATTATTAGATCAATACTTTCATATCATTTTAACGACCCTACTTCCGTTGCAGAAATTAAAGGCTATTGGCGGAAGATCTATACTCCAAAACTGGTCAACCGTGTAAAGATACTTCATTTCCATCTCCGTCGGGATATTTGGAATGACCCCATAGGCAATTCGGAAAATAAGAAAAAGTAGGAGTGGAAGCGAAGGGAAAGCACGAGAGATCACGGCAAAGCCCCAAGACCAAACACGAGCCTAAGAAGGTGTTCTCCACGAGCTACTGCTGTTCCATGGTTGTAATAACGGGCTTAGCAGTGTTTGTAATTTGTGGCATAATAGGAAATCGAGGGATGCTGTCCTCGAGCCCCTCAAGCCCCTGGGGCGTGACAGCTTTGGGCGATCTTACAAGCATCTCGTCAACACCACGGTTCTTAGCCCAGGTCCGTAAGGTGCAGGGCAATGAGATTGGCCGGGCGGATTACAACTTTCCTGGGGTGAACTATACCCCGCATTTTTATTAACCGAGAATATTACCGACGCTATTTTTTGCGCGGCTCCTGTTTTGTCGACTCGCGGAACACAAGAATGAACATTTGACAAAGCATAAATATCTTGGTCCTTGCCAGCACGCAATGTATTATTCACCCTTGCAATCACTAAACACCCGGGAGTCTCAACTCGCTGGATTTCCTTGCTAATATACCCAACATGCTGATCCTCTCAATTTTGGTGGTGCTTGGGGCAATGGCCTCGGCAGTCCGCGCAATGGCTAGAAATAATATATTGGATTCTCGATCCGCACGCAAGTACAGTTTCGCCTATTCCTTTCACTTTTGTTAACATACTCTAGATGGCTATCCACCTGCCCTTGTAATTTCAGGAGCAGTCTTGACTTCCAAGTGGTTCGAAGGGAGTAACTACGTGCAAGTCATTGAGATGACCGTTACCAATAATCACCAGCATAACTCTCTTACTCTTGCCGATACCCTCAATATCACTGCAGTTTCAAGCAGCTTCAATTTAGTAAAGGCTGGTACCCTCACCCGTCTTCATCCTGGTCAGTCCGCAATCGTTCAGATCGGAGTTCAAAACAAGGTGGGAGTGGCGCCTGGTACATCCTGCAGCGGCGTCGTCACTGCCACTTGGGGAAGTGCATATGGGTCCCCAATAACCACTACCGAGAAAGTCTCTGGAAGCTGTGGATTTGGCAACTATACGGCAGACGCAAGTAGTTTAGCGCTTCACTGGAGTCCGGATTGGTTCAACGAAGCCAAGTTTGGAATCTTCATTCACTGGGGCCTATATTCAGCTCCTGCCTATGGAAGTGTTGCTCCTAATGAAGACTATGCCGAATGGTAAGACATGAGCAACAACTTTAGAAATGTATTAACTGGCTTAGGTATTGGAAAAGAATGAACGACCCAACTTTCAGAACTCAGACATATCAATATCACAAGGCAACCTATGGCGAGAACTTCACATACGATGACTTTATTTCTAATTTTACCGCCACCAATTTCAATGCCGAAAGTTGGGTTAATCTCATTGCCGCGGCAGGTGCGCAGTACATGGTTCCTGTAACAAGTATGTTGATTTCGCTCGCAGGTGTCAAAATAAGAAGCACTAAAACCATATAGAGCATCACGATGGTTTTGCCCTTTTCAACTTCTCAACTAGCATCAGCCAGCGATCCTCTATCCACTATGGCCCGAAGAGAGACTTCATTGGGGAGCTTTTCGTTGCTGCAAAAAAATATCAACCACAAATTCGCCGCGGTACATATTTTTCACTCCCTGAGTGGTACAAGTATGTTTCTTGCAGCTTCCTTCTCCACTATATATGCTAATACGCCTAGTCCACTATATAAGACTTATGCATATACACCCGGTGGCGGTTTCCCGGGAGGTAGGTCCTCGTCCTCAAAGCTACCCCGAGGAGGTTAATGGCCAATATATTTCTAGGACCACCTACCAATCCATACACGGGAGCTGTGGAAACCTACACTGGTTTTGTCAACGTCAACGATTTCATCCAGGACATTCAACTGCCTCAACAAAATGTGCTTGCATATACCTACGATACGGAAATCATGTGGTGTGATATTGCCGGCAGCGCTAATAACGCCACCATTTTTGCCTCTCAGTGGATCAACTGGGCTCGCGATCAAGGCCGCCAAGTGACCTTCAATTCTCGCTGCGGTATCGCAGGTGACTTTGATACGCCAGAGTAAGTCCAGCCTCCAGCCACATATCGAAAGTGTCAATCTAAATTCATCTCAGATATCGCACCAATGGTGGCACTGTTCTACGCAAGTGGGAAACCAATCGCGGCATGGACCCTTTTTCTTTTGGATACAACTACCAGACCCCTGACTCGCGCTACCTAACCGGAAACGACATCGTCCAGACTTTAGTCGACGCCGTCAGCCAAAATGGCAATTTCCTCCTCGACATCGGACCAAAGAACGACGGTTCAATCCCAGCCATCATGCAACAAGGCCTCCTGGATGCCGGCAAGTGGATCCATGCCCATGCAGAAAGCATCTTCAAAACACGATACTGGTCCGTAACTCCAGGCTTGAACAACTGGCGCTACACCACAACTCAAAATGCCTTTTACATCCACTACCTTACAACACCTTCCAGTACAATTACGACCCCAGATGTCGTCCCATTCTTGCCAGGTGATACGGTGACTATCCTAGGAGGAAGCATGCATGGTACTGCGGTTCCGGTTACGTGGAATAGCAACGGAACACTTTCGTTGTCGGTATCGAGTGCTTTGCAAGCTTCGGATAAGTATGTTTGGACTTTCAAACTGGCATATACCAGTACCTGGTAGACTGCGACCGAGAGATTGAGCGCGAGAGGTGTTGTGTGGTCGACGGGGTAGGCATGACTTTCGGAATGACCTCCGTACTCGCAAGGAATCGATGAAGCACATGTGGACCATCTAAACGTAGGCATACTGTACATAGCAAGCATCAGCTGCCTGACTGGGCCTGTCAAGTGGTGTAGTCGCTAAAGTTGTCGATACGATGGTAGGAGATGTACCACTCATAGGAGACGGGATTTCTCCGTTATTCGAGACGGTTGACAACGTAGAGGTCCCCGTATCCAGAACAGAAGTAACAGCAGCAGGGTACTCCGTAGTTGAACTTGAAACATGCACGCTTTGGCCGAATATGCCAGAAGTCATGGTCATCGTGCTAGGAGCCTGTGTAGATGGGGAGGAGTCGCTTGACGTGGGACTCGAGGTGGGTAAAGCAAACTGAGAGGAGGCCAGATCCCCCACGTCTGGCTTATCCATGTGATACAGCAACGATCCCCAACCTAAACCATCGTAGTGACCAGCACCCTCTCCCCAGGAGCCGGCACCACCCTCTGCGCCGCCGTAATGTTCAAGGCTCTTGTTGAGGAACAAAGCGGACCACGGTGCCTCCATGCCCTTCCTCATCACGTAATGGTTGTAGAGAAGCTCCCAGGTAGGTCTAATGGCCCCGCGAGAGGCATTGCTGATCTCCGTGTAGCTAACTATCCCGTTCGTGTAGTGAACGAAAGGAACGTCATTTCCAAGGTTGTACCGCGCGAAATACTCCGCCCTAAGGAGATGAGCAATTGGTAAGATGGGGGAATGTATTGAATGGTACGTACCCACGGAGAATCCGACTATCATTGTAAGCAAACAAGTCTTCCCCTTGGTTCCAGGCCTGCTGCCCGATAACACCAAAGAGTTGGATGTCCAATGCTGAGTGGCCCTGGTCACGGCCGGACTCTTGGCCCTGGCCAAGCAAAGCCCCTGTACCAGGCTCTTCAACTATATTAGTGACTGCATTGTTGATCGCACCGTTTCCATCCCCGGCCTTGAAGTAATTCACAGCAAAATCCCAAACTGTTTGGTTTTCTGTTAGGACTCCCATGGCCATGGCCGAAGCGACATTGCACAGCTCCCAGTTTGCGAAAAAATGAAGAATGTTATGCTCCGACGGCTCTTCGTGGTTCAACCATTTATAATGCATCGGGATGAAGATATTGTTGGCCATTTCGATTATTCCAGGCAGGACATTGGTGGTGAAAGGATGATAGTCACGAAGAAGTTCGGCCGCGTTGGCGAGCTCGTACCCCTGCAGGCCAGCTGTGAGGTATTTGTCGTCGCCACCATCGATCTTGGTGAGGGTGGTCGCCCACGCATGTAGGATATTACTAGCGGAATCGGCAAAGCTCGAGTTTCCTGTCATCTTCCAGCGTAAGGCGAGGTTGAATGCGGCCGCGACATCATGCCAGAGGAGCTCCGCATTCTCAGCATGTCCATCCCAGGCGCTGCGGTAGACTGCGCTGACTGGGGATGGAGTGTAGCTGGCTTCAGAGAATGAGAGACTGGTTAGAACATTCCAAGATGTAGTCCACGGATCCCGGCCGGCTCTGATCCCTTCCTTGGCGCGGGCGATATCGCTGTTCGAGACGAGAAGGCCTGGGTGCACGAAGCTTGATACGAGGGGGATGAATGCAATAACAAAAGAAAGAACGGCAAACATTGTAAAAGAATGGCAAAATGAAAGGGTACAAATGTGTAGAAAGGAAGGAATGAATGAGTGCGATACTGGGGACAAAAACGACCACAGTATGAGAAGAAAAGGCCCAGTCATATAGGCAATCAAGCGATTGTGATTCCTCTGGACAGTCAATACTTCCTCGATCCAAGTCCCTTTGCGGGGATATTTCCCAAATTGGAGTTAGCCAAATTGGCGGAGCGCGGTGGGGATAGGTTCAGGATTATTTTTTAGCACTACAAATACTTCTGAAACGCTACTATCCAGAGTTGAGTCGCGGTACTACACGCTAGGTCTAATTGGGATCCCCTCCGCCCCACCACAACAAGATATGGACAGTACCAAGATCTGCATCAACCTTACCAAGCCCAAAACTATGCCAACACCTATCGAACATATCCGTGAGTAGGGCGACCTCTTCATACTCATAGGAAACTCGGCCTAGATTGCAGTATTTTAATTTCCCAAGTAGGAAATCATACCGGTTCTAAAATCTCTGCGGAAGTCGCTCGTGTTCCAAGTCAACGTTGCTAACCCGTGTTTCAATTTTCACAGCTAGCCCAGCGGGTGGCGCCCTGACCATGAGCTGGTTAACACGGTTTGGCGGAGTTTGACGCCGTTCTTCGAGCTTGGTATTAGCAACTACTGGCACATTTGCGATGACCACCGAACCAGTGTTCATGGCAGGCTGGGAACATCAGCGAAATCATAGGTAAGCAACTTCCAGAAGAGCGGTTGGATTCTGATCTCGGAAATCGGTAGGTTCGGTATCCACAATTTCATCGATCATGTCTTAAATTCCTTTAACAATATTAACCTTCTGCGCGCCGTGAAACATGATGTACCCAGGCGTGGCACTTCATTTTATCAAACTCTGATCCTTTGAACTCTCGCATTCCAGTTTGAAGATCATTTCTTGTAATGATGGTGTTTGCAAGAAGCTCGCCAAGATTGGGCCAGCAACTCCTTTTGCGCACAGGAGCTGACTGCTCAGGAAACAGAAGGGCAACAGTGAAACCCTGACCTTGTCTGAGGAGCCGCCATCTACCTTGAAGAGGAGCCCTCGTCTGTGCGGACAGGGTAAAAGAGGAAGAACGCTCGAAACCAGCAGCGTCTTCGCCATATTGAAACCCCCGATCGGAAGCTAGTAAAAGCAAGAGAAAACAGAAAGACGGGACGATCCCGTGATTCCGCAACCTTGACTTCGACCAGATCGGCATTAAACAATTTCGATTGGCTATCCTTCTTGAATTCCGTCCTGTCAACCTTTATCGCCCAGCTCCGTTCTCGATTGGCGGCGTTCGTCATCAACCGGCGTGTTGGACGTAGTCTTCCAAGACCTCTTGGTCGCCCGTGGGTTTGGTGTTCCTAATAGGCTAATACCCATCGTCTCCACCAACTGGGCCCGCCAGTCTATCCCGGCTCGTGGTCCTCATCGCCCTCCGCTGGTTCCGGCTCGATCACGACGTGATGGGACTGCCCCAGAAGGCCTGGTTGTACGTCAATTCGGCCACATCGCGGGTATCGAGTGTAATACAATTGCATCGTAGTCGATTTGAGTACCCGAGATCAGTCAACGTGATCTCGTGAAAGAAGTTCTTCCTTAGTTCAGCGTACAGTGGGCCCCGCATCAAGGTGTGTCTCGGTGTTTGGGGCCCCCTCCACAGTAACACTTATCTGATTCGATCGCCTCGGTTCTGAGCTGGAAATGATTCAGTGCAATTCGCATCGATCTCGTCGGAACCGGAATAGGGCTATACTGCTTCGACAGAGACTCAAATACCCGAAGCACCTTCCTATCTAGGGATTGACTGGTGGCTAGTTCGGCCTACCAGTTGGCTCCCTCGCCCACGTTGTGCCCATCTCTCTTTGCTATGCCGCCTCACACGGATATGTGGTGAGTAAGTGCTTTGCAGAAACCGGGGCTAAAAAAGTATGTAGTGACAATCAATAGGATAATCCCCCTTAGAGGCGGTAAGTTACCACGTCATGTATCTAGAGTATTCTTCTCTCTAGACCTAGGTAGTCTGTTCAAACAGCTGTGACGATCTAAATTCAACCATACCCACATAGGGCTGATCCTGTTAGACTTTACCGCATCGTCAGCATTGTTCCAGTAATTATCTCATTAATCTGCGACACTGTGGATGTAAACCGTAAAGCCAATGGACACAGAAATATGAGTTTTGACAGACGGATGGAATGAACAGGCCACGAGGAAAGCGCTGCCTTCTTTCCTCTACCAGTATGTCGCCCATGCACTATTCCCCCTCACAACATCAATAAAGTTCCGAGCTATAATTTGGTTTGTCCGTTGCGATGGATGAAGCTCGTCAAACCACATAAAAGAATCTGAACTGGGTAACCTTGTGCATGTAGTTCCATTCAGATCACAATGCTTGTCGAACCCGGTGACATTTGCAGGAGCGCTTCCATTTAAGTATGACGTTGGGTGGTTGTAAATATCAGTAAACTAGTAAGAGTTAGCTATAGACAGAACCTTTATGTCTGCCAGTGCTTGAACATACCAGTCCGAACATATCCATTAGAGCAAATCGAGCCCCAGGATATCGGTTTTGGATTATCAGTTCAAAGGGGGTCTGATATTTGAAAGCATTATTGACACTGGCAACCTGTTCCCACATCCGATAACTGATCGCCGTCAAATTGCTGGGCTTATCCGGCCAGTAGTGGTTCGGTCCGACGCCGTGATGTTCTGGAGTGGCATATAATGGGGCCAACTGCAACGGTGCTATATTCATAAGCACAAAGAAGCGACCGCCGTTTTCGTAAATTTTATCCAAAGCTGAATAAACGCATGCGATATAGTCGGGGATTGTCTTATTTGCCACTTGCGAGTCGGTGATGAATGCGTAATTACCCAAGTCATTTGTCCCGATCCATATCGAGTAAACTGTCTCGTGAGGTGGAATATGTAGAAATCGACCACCAGAAGCAGTCACATAGTGGCTATCTGCTATGTAGGCGGGAACCTCGTACTCCAGGACTGAAGGGAAGGGTGCATCAATATAAGAGAAGAACCGAGGTGTAATGTTGTTTGAACACGCTGCCCCGCTGACTGCATAGTCGTAAAGACTTATCCCGGCATAGTCAGCGACAAAGCGAGCCCATGTATAGCCGCCAGAGGCAGTATCATTATTCTAATCCAATAGATGTGAGTAAATTGCCATGTTCTCTCTGCGTGTCCTTGCACTAACCATTGGGTTAACCCATCCAACTGGTGGGGCCGAGCCATGATGTGTCATGAAATAGTTAAGTCGGGATTCATCTGTGTAACTATCTCCGAAGGCGACAAGGGTCTTAAAATGACGTAGTGACCAGGCATCTTGGGGAGAGGCCAGTGAAATCCCCAACAGACAAGCGAAAGCTCCGAACACAGAACGAGAATAGAACATTTTCAGGAAGTGCATTGGGTGGAATCGGCGGGCAAAGTGGTTGACATGGACTGGTATTTGAATTGGAGGGGAGTCTGCAGGGATGAAATGACCGGATAAATTGTGAAGGGATCTCCATTGATGTGAGGTGACTTTCCCCGCACAAAGTCACACAGCCCTAGCTAATGCTCCAATAGGAATATCTCCCTTGCACTATAGTGCTCTTTTTCTGTGGACCGTTGCCTTTTAGTGTAAGTGGAGATACGGCGATGGCTGCGGTCGAACCTGGAACAAGGAATGAACGGGTAAATCTAAAAGCGTAAATTTCAGATTAGCCTCTGGCAGATTGAGCAGGGTCTCTGCAAGAGCCTGGAAGAAACAGAAAACATGATAATGATTGTAAGATTATTGAGATGACATATTCATCGAGCATGAATTTTGGCGAAACAGCTATTGTGGCCAAGGACATGCCATAAAGGGCCTAGTGCCCCTATCGAATAGATATACATCACCCAGGTTCTTGAAGTCACTTTACCCCCTTGAAGGTTAGGTAGGGTTTCCTTTTCCCAGGCCTATTTATTCAAAATCCTTAACACTTCTCCAAGGATTGCTATTTTTGCACCTCGCCCTCGCTATACCGCGTCGCTGAGTCTCAGACAGTCTCGTACGAATTATGGCGAGGGTCACGATCATAGAGTTGTTTCAATTCCAGTGAGGGTGGTGTTTTGTACATATGCGAGGTCCGGTTCGAGTATGGCTGCTGCCGAGTGGAAGAGCCCGGATGTGCTAATGTGTGATAGGCCTATGCGAACAACGACAGCCGTGAGGACGCCGACGGCGAGGCTGGCTTTGGCTCCTTGGGAGATAGGTCGGAGACAGGTGGCGCTTGGGTGAACTTATACCATACTTTGATGTGTTTAAAAACTGTCCTTTTCTAGCGGAAGCCGAGTACATTGATATAAATCGGATGACTATATCTCGGAGGGACTCCATACGTGAGCCGTAATACATGGAAACCACAGAATTATTCTCGCACATCATCAAGACTATGCCTTCTCCTCACCGTTTCCAGTCGCTTGGTTGACTTTCTTTTGCACCCGAATATTCTTCCATCCTAACCCCCAGGAAAAGGCAAACGAGGCCACTGAGATCCCAATACCTAGGTATATCACATTGCCAATGGCTGTGCTGTACGCCTGTAGCACGCCAGCTAACTGCTCGCCGGAGATGCTGGAGGTTCCAAATTGAGTGAGCCACGGTGGCAATAATTGGTTACACTGGCGTTCACCCCGGGCACGTTTCCTATCTGCTGCCACAGCACGTTGCTGAAGATGGTCTAGACGGCGATCAGAAAGACGCCACTGCCAAGATTCTGGCAGAAGTCCCGGCATAATCGCCATGGAGACGGGGATCTGAGGGGCTGGAACTAAATATTGAAAAGCGAAGTAGGACTAGTTGGCGTTGGAGAGGGGGGGGGGGCATGAGAAGAGAATATATCGGACTGACCCCTGTGGCTGCTGCACCACTGCCTGTTCCGTGTAGGATCTGGTAACCTATCAGTGGCCAACCGAAGTAGATGGCAACAGCGTGCCCTGTAGAGCAGCCCTTAGGCAATAGACCTAATGCCCGTCCCGCTCACTAGCGGGGGAGATAGTGGCCGCGAGACTCCACTAATCAGATCGTCCACTGTCCTTGGTAAAACGTGGTTGTTCTCTCAGAAAATAGCAAAGGAAGAACCTCAACCATAGCACCAGATGTCACAGCAAAAACCACCTGCGCAATGATAGTCGACAGGATATGTACACCACTTATGACCGGGCGGTCATTCTTGACTGACTGGAAGTATAACCATGGTAGTTTCATTCTCGGTGGAATTGCGAACTCAATCTATGATAACTTGAACTGCTTGATTCTGACCGATCTAATTCGCTCAGTGTTGAGAAAAGCACATCTGGAAACATATGCCGCCGAAGGCGCCTACATGAGATTTATGACTACTATTCATATGAAAACTCCTTATGGCTGATATAGTTGCTGTCCCTGTCCTGTGTTGAGTTAGGTAGTTGACTATTGAAAGATTTTTTTTTTCACGATTTTCTACATCATTATTTACACATGTGTGGCAAGAAGGCGGACTCAGTACCAAACATGAAAAGTAACTATAGGCTGAATCATGAATCGGATACAAAATCCTGTGCTATGAGTTTTCCAATACAGCTATTATAAAGCGGTCCACGAATGGAGTGGAAAAGGGGGCCTTTGGAGCTCAGAGACCTGCCATTGAATATACTCGACGATAGCACGAGGATGTTTCAGTGTGTCATCAGATCCTCACAATCCCAGTGCCTGGCGCCTGCTCTTGCTCGAGAGGTCCAAGTAGGGCGCCTCGCCCAGCGAGGCGACCCGATCTCCAGCTCGCGCTTCGGCGTAGTCGTAGGTGGCGCAGTGCCACATGCTGCGGTTATCCCAGATGGCCATGTCATTCTTGCGCCACTTGAACCGTACCTGGGCATCGTGGTTCTGGGTCACCAGGTTGAAGAGGTAGTTGAGAAGCATGTCGGACTCATCCTTGGTGACTCCATTGATGCGCTTGGTGAAGCCCTTGTTTACGTAGACAGATTTCCACCCCGTCACAGCTGTCAAGTGTCAGTTGATGTGAAAGGTGGATGGGAACTGTGGGAAGGGACGAGAACTCACGATTGGTTCGGATCACGGGGTGAATGGCCTGAAGGTTCTCGCCAGAGTTCAGCGGCGAACCTCGGGTGCCCTTTCGGATGGGGTTGCCGAGACGTTTGGCCTCATCGTGGAAGAAGTTCGCATCATGGGTAGCTGTCAGGCCCTCGAGGAACTTCTGCATAGCGGGGGACAAGCGGTCGTAGATTTCATAGCCGGATGCCCAGAGCTGTTGACTGTTAGTTGAAATTCAAACAGAAGCTCCTCAACAAGGGACTAGCAGTCCGCCTAGAGGTTTCAGAGTTGGGTGTTGAGTTGAAAACATACAGTGTCGCCTCCCGTTGCGGGAAGGGTGTGAATCTTCAGCATGGCATAGTCTGAAGGGACGGGCTCGAAGGAGATATCAGTGTGCCAACCGGCGCTGGCAAAGCGGCTCACATCACTGAGCTGATGAGTGAGGCCACCGCCCTTCTTCTGCTTCTCACTGCTGATGACGCTGATCTGGTCACCGAGCTCGCTGCCCTCCTCGGTAAGGGGGTGGACATGGAGGCCTGATGACTCGGGCTATGGAAGACTCATCAGCCGGGGGTACTCATGGTAGAAACCAAAACGGTAGGAAGGAGAGGGGCTGCTTACGCATCCGGCCACTTCTGTCAATCGGAGGCAGAATTGTTTCATCTGCTCGGGGGTGACAACCTGGTCACGAAGGAACACAACCCCACGTTGTGAGACTGCAGAACGAGTTAATACAGAGGACCGCCCCAAGGTTCTGGTATCTGGAATTCCTACTGATGCTTGCAAGATCCCTGATCATGGCGTCATCTGCCGAGAGTAGTTCAGTCACCTGGAGACCTTCATACTCGCGGCCGATAACGGGCGTGATGTCTGCATGGGTGAACTTCTCCAGCGATCCCGAATACACCAGCGGCTCGCGGCATCGGGTCTTTGCTTCGGGGTTGCCGCCCACCATCTTGGACCCGACGGCACTGGTCGAGATGGTCTCGGCGGAGGGCATGTTGTCAGAAGAATTGTGAGGCAAGGTATGATAGAAAAGAACTTGTTGTGTTTGACACTTTTTCTGTCTCTATCTTCGGGGAGCTCACTTTGCATTTATCAACGAAGTCGATATCTCCGCCAAGCTGCCGACGCAGGAGAATTCGGGACTGGAGAGCCGATCATGGGATGCGACTTGTTCCCCCCACGGACATGTCCACCACTCCCACGCAGTGCCTCGCACGATCAATTGGCTCGACCCCGGAGAAATTCTCGGAGTTGGAAGCGGCGCGTGCGATTGGCAGGGATGCATGACCCCGTGGTCAGTACCCAATCGTCTTCCGCGGCCATCTCCAAAGTCCAAATGGATTTCTTTGCCAAAACGCCACGTGAGCACGTGCTTGGAACGCGATATTAGTCATCCCCGACATGGCCAATGGGGCCACCACCCCAGGGGCGACCTCGGCGATTCCTTGGATTTGCTTCGTTGGAGAATGGCCAACCTTCCCCAGGGGGTCTCTGGGGCCCCGGATTTGACCAGGGAGGATGGCTGAACAAGTGAACATGGGGGGAGACTGAACACCAGCAGAGTTCCAAAGGCGAGAAGTGGATACACGCATGCCCCAGCTCCTTTTATTGTGAACTCCCATTAATGCTCTGAGATCCCCCGCGGTAAGACCAGCTCGGACATCAATTCATCAACATCAGAAAATTTCCTCACTCTCACTTCTCGTTCATCAAAGTCGGAAATCCGTGACTCTTGCCAGCCGTGCAAGCCTCCTAAGTGTGGCCACCAGGCCAAGCAGCACGACCTCATCGACAACGTCGACATGGACAAGGCCTCCGTCGCACACGTCTCCGACGTGTCGGACGGCTCAGACGTCGCGCTGGCGCAGGTGGGTCGAGAGAGACTCTCCGATCGGCTTCCTCCACACGAGACGTATGAGGGCCGCCATCGGTGGGATCCCGACTTGACCTGGACCGCCGACGAGGAGCGCAAGGTGGTCCGGAAGACGGACTTCTACCTTCTCTCCTGCTTGTGCGTGATGGTAAGGTCTTCCATCATATTGCCTCCTCTGCATATTTTACTTTATCCTTGGCCCTCAATAGCATAGCGCCAGATCGCTGACTGTTGTGGGAGAATCTAGTTCTTCGGTCTCCAGCTAGATCGAGGAAACTTATCCAATGCGCTCGCCGATGATCTGCTCAAGGACTTGAAACTGACGAGCAATGACTACAACAACGTGAGAAGGCTTTACTTGCCCACTGGGGTGCGATGCTAATTAATGCAAAACAGGGAACCACGATTCAGCTCGTCTGTTTTCTGGCGGCTGAGTTCCCTGTGCAGATGATCACGAAGAGGCTTGGCTTCAAAAGGGTCTTGCCGACCATGATGTTCTTGTGGGGTATCGTCTGTATGTCTTCTTCCCCCCCGAAGCTCATGGCACGACAATGCACGGTGCTAACGCTGGTAAAAAAGCATGGGGCCAGGCGTGGATCACGAACCGCGCCAGCTTCTACGTTACCCGGGCGCTCATTGGCCTCTTTGAGGGCGGTTTCATTCCAGGTACGGTCAACATTATGACAAAAATGCAAACGAGAGATCTTAATCCAGGGTGACTTCGCAGGTGTCATCTTGTTCTCGACCTACTTTTACACGTCCAAGGAGCTCTCGACCCGGCTGGCGGTGTTCTGGTCAACTCTGAATGTTGCTCGTGTCATCTCAGCTCTCCTTGCTGCGGGCATCCTCAAGATGAGGGGCATCGGGGGCCACACAGGGTGGTTCTGGCTGTTCCTTTTGGAAGGCATCCTCACATGCGTGATTGCAGTGGTGGTGAGTTTGTTTTTTGCCAATGGCATGATGACATGACGACCCATCGCTCATATGTTCTCTGCAGGCTTTCTTATGGCTTCCTGCCAGCCCAACGCAGACCAAAAGCGTTATCTGGCGCAAGCCATGGTACACGGAGCGAGAAGAGTCCATCATGGTCAACGTAAGTCCCGTGTTTATTTCCAACCATCCCGGAATCTTTAAGATGGATTACCTGACGGCACGTTCTAGCGCATCCTCCGTGATGACCCGGCCAAGGGACTGACGGCCCTGAAAGAACCCGTTTACTGGAGCAACATCAAGGAGGCCTGGATGGACAGGTCCATGTGGGGGCTCTACTTCATCGGCCTGATCGCCTACATTCCTGCGACCCCGGTCCAGGGATACCTCACCCTCACCCTGAAGCGCATTGGCTTCACGACCTTTAACGCGAACATGCTTACGGTTCCGTCAGCAGTCCTGCAGATCTTCACCATGCTGGCTATCTCCTTCAGTAGCAACTATTTCAATGATCGGGCATTCCACGTCTTCTTTGGTGATTTCTGGGTCATGCCCCTCCTCGTTGGACTCCTCACGCTGCCTAACGGCGGTCGGGACTGGGCTCGCTTTAGTCTCGTGACACTTATCTCTGGTTGTAAGTTTTTTCTTTTTTTTTTCTGACCCCCGTCTCTTCAAGCAACCGCAACAGCTGACTAAGAGACAACACGCAGATCCGTACTTCCACCCCATTGTGTCATCCTGGATCTCCGAGAACAGTTTCGATGTCAAGAAACGCGCTATCACAGCCGCTACCTACAACGTCATTGTCCAGGTCGGCTCCCTCATCGGCTCCCAGATCTACCGGGCCGAGGATGCGCCGTACTATCACCGCGGAAACGCTGTGCTTCTGGCCATCTGCGTGTTGACTCTGGTTGTCGTGATCGTCCAGCGTGAGTTCCTCCGACACCTGAACCGGAAGAAGGCTGTGGCGTGGAAGGCCATGACGGTGGAGCAGCAGACGACGTACCAGAATGATATTCCAGCTCGCGAGAAGGATGGGAACAAGCGACTGGACTTCCGCTTCTCGTATTAGAGTAAAACCTACGACCAGCAGACATAGTTATCGTGACCGTGCTTTAGGAATGGTGTCGGCTGGTCTAGTCGCTCAGTCTGGGGGCTCATTGAAGGATTGCAATTGGGCCGGGAACTGTAGATAGCTGGTCTGGATGGAGGTTTAAATCCACCTAGCACTCCATTTGAGACGGGATGTTCTTGCGTGTATAAGTTGAAAGAAAAACTGTTCAAATGCAGTGGCCATCGCTTGTGTAGCGTGTTACTGCGAGTGCCAATAGGTACATCTGTGATCCCACTGGATCCGAAAATTTCTCACCGAGAAATATAACCATTCAAACCGACTAATTGTTGGTAAACATACGCCTCCACGGCCTTCGGCCATTACTCAAGTCGCCACTCCCCCACGTTCAAAACTCTCCAGGACAGGCCGAGGCTAAACCCTAATGGTATTAACCCTGCCGAGTCTGCGAGCTTACATCCCCAATAATCCAGCTTTTCCCCACATGCAACTAGACAAATGCCGCAACCAACACGAAAAATAGGCAAATGGGCCTGCGACGCCTGCAAGCTCCGAAAGGTCAAGTGCTCGGGCGACTCGCCATGTCCGGGCTGTGTGACTGCCGGCGTGCCCTGTACCTTCAACAAGCGTCCGTTGGTGCGGGGCCCCAGAGGCTTACGCGCAAAGACGATCCGGCGGATCGCTGCGACTCAACAGCAACAGCAGCAGGAGCAGGAGCACCAAGACTACGCCTGGTATCAAAGCGCAGGGAGCCCTGGTGAGAGAACGATAGGTCAGACACCAGCAGCGAGGTCGTCAAGTACACCGTCGCCAGCGAATGACCCTCCCAAATTCACAACCCCTGGTTTAAATAATCTGCCCCCGACGAGTCATACTAGGTGAGTAGTATCCTATCATATGCCCTTTAAGGAGTCTGGTAAGGCTCCAAGTCGAAGAAAAAAAAGAACAACGAAGAGAAGGAACGATTAAAAACGAAGGAATCGTGCTAACAAGCAAGCAGCGATGAGTCCCGCCGGACGTCGACATCGTCCCTGGTGCTGCGGCTTTGCGTCTACCGACTGCGATTGTTCCCGGTCTGGCCTATTGTTGACGTTGAAGAAGTCATGGGAGACCTTCACCGCGATCCGAACAACATGGACGCCTATGCCCTGGCAAATGCGATAGGAGCCGCAACTATCGCCCAGCTCAAGCTAGATAGCCCCGAGAGTGGGGATACGGCGACGGGGGCTTCCATGGAAGCCGAGTGTCAACGAGCGATTGCCCTGCTCCGGAAGGATGGAGGCGATTCAACTATGAATATCAATGCCCTGCGTGTGTCCTTCTTTTTACACGTCTATCATGAGAACCGGTCGCCGGGAGGATCGAGCTCATTGCTTTACCTGCGGGAGGCCATTACCATGGCCCAGATTATGGGCTTGCACCGCGAGGCGACATATTTTTCAATGACAACCCGCGAGCAGCAGATGAGGCAGAGGATCTTGTCCCTACTCTTTGTCACGGAAAGGTAAGGCACCACCTTCCACTGCTTGAACTGGCCGAACGCACGATGTGTCTGCGCATCTAGCCAAGTTTGTTCAATTCTATACCTTTCAAGGTCTGATTGTCTAACTAATATCATCCCTTTGCTTAGAGGAGTGGCGATGCTTCATAAATTGCCCGTCATGCTGCGGTACAATGCCCGTTTCATCAACCTCGACGAGGCCGACGATGAGTCTCATGTCCTACCCGCTTTCAAGAAGCTCGTGGGTCTCTTCTTAATGTTCGACCAGTCTGGCGCTTTTGACATGCTGCACACCTCAGATGAGATCCAACTTCCCCCATATGAAGACATGCACTCCATGAATCGTAATAGTTTCAGTCTCCTCCAACATCAGCTGCGAGAGGCCTCGATTCAGTCTCGGGAGACAAATGACGTCCAAATGGCTGATATCTGCGTCACAACCCAGTGGATGCAGGCCATCCTATGGAGGGCATCAATGAGCCGCAGGTCGACTCTTGACTCGTCCCAGCAGCAGATGCTCTCACTCTCGCATCCGATCCAAATCGCCAAGGAGTTTCTCGAGACCATGTCTCACCTTCCTAGCTCTGCGATAGAAGCTCATGGACCCGCCATGGTAAGCAAGCAATACCTCTGAACCCGTAAAACTACCTCCGTATCAAATGACTAACTGCAAGGCACCCATCTGCCTCGTTCCATTCTATAGGAGTACAAAATTTATGAGATTGCAAAGGCTGTGACCGACTCGGTCACAACCGAGCTCAATGGCCAGCCAATCTCGCTCGACATTCCAAGGGAGATCCTCCTCCGGTTGCAGAGCAAGCTGGCCTCTTGCCGTGGCGGGAACAAGATTCTCCTGCCCCTGCTGCATGCTCGTATATCCGAGGCCCTGCTTCGCCATAGCCCTCGCATATACGAAATTTCCGATCATGGCTCCTCGTCAAATTCACTACCAGGAGGGACAGTCGTCTATTCAACTCAACAGCCCCAAGCCTTTCCTCTACCCATCTCGCCACCGTCAAGATCGGCGGAAGGTTATGAGGAGCAGACAAATACGGATGGGCAGGGTTTCTCACAGAATACCACTGACATTGTCCCGACATTACGAGTTGTGACCTGGGACCAGAACATCCCCGACGCAATGCTCTCCTCCAACCAAGATCCCTTCAACCAGACTCAGGTGTTTCAAGCATCATTCGACAATCTTGAATCCACGGGGACCATGGAATTGCTCTTTGCAAATAGTGCAATGTGGGATTCTGTTGAGAGTTGGGATTCGCAGTTTACTGGCGCAGCTGTGGGGTAGAATATGGGATCGCACGGGAGAAAACAATTTATATAACGACTCTGATCCCATTTGGTAGGATCTTGAACTTATGAAACCATGTAACATACTTCTTGATATTTCTTTCGGTGATAGCGAGCGAATGCGACTTGTCTATTCCGTTACCAACATGGCAATGGCCTCGAATGGCTCCAACTGTAGGCCCTCCGCCGTCCGAAGACCCTCTTGAGATCGGCCAGTCGTTGTCGCAATCACCTCTTGGACGGTCGTTGAGATACCAACCCATTCAATATTCTCAGCGGAAAAGTTGCACACCACCAGAACCCGACCCTCCGGCGATGTTCGTGAGTACGCAAAGATCTTGTCATTCTTCTCGTCTACAAGATCGAAGCGCCCGTACACAACAATGTCCTTGTACTTTTTTCTTGTCTCCAGAACGGACCGCCAGCAGTTGAAGACCGAGTTGGGGTCATCAAGCTGGGCAGCGACATTGATGTCGGTGTAATTGGGGTTGACGGCCATCCATGGCTTCTCAGCAGAGGTAAACCCAGCATGCTGGCTCGAGTCCCACTGCACAGGGGTGCGTGCATTGTCGCGAGACTTTTTCTGGTATTCCCTTCGGAACATTGCCCGCGTTTCGGGGTCAGCATTCTCGCCTTTGAGTCTGTTTGAAGAGTCAGCTACTGTTTCGACAAAATTGGCGGCTTGGTCACCGCATAGCTTGGATCGGGCACGAACCTCCAATGATTCAAACAGTCAATGTCTTGGTATTCCTCCATGGGCCAGTCAGTGGGCACATTGTGCATACCGAGCTCCTGGCCCTGGTAGATGAAAGGAGTGCCGGCCTGTAGCCCGAGAAAGACCGCAATCATCTTGGCGCTCTGAACGCGATATTCGGGACTATCATTGGCAAAGCGGCTCACGGCCCGTGGTTGGTCGTGGTTCTCCATGTACAGGGCGTTCCAGCCATTGTTCTGGTACATGAATTGCTGCCACTTGTTGACCGTTCTCTTGAGATCTGAGAGTGACCATTGGCCAGGGTGGAACTTGCCCTCTGATCCGTGATCGATGTCCATTCTATGCCGATTAGCGCCTTGAAAATCTCGGAACGTGAGCGGAGTTGACAACACTTACAGCTCGAAGTGGAAAATCATGTTGAACTCGCCCCGGTCTTGTTGGACGCTCTTGATAATCTCCTTCGTGTCGTGGACGCATGGCATCTCGCCCACGCTGAAGGCATCATACTCTTTCAGAATGCTGCCCAGCTCCTGCAGGTACTCGTGGAGCCGAGGCCCAGCGGCATAGAACTCAGATCCCGGGAAGAAGTCGCTGGATGAGTCTGGGAACTCTGTGCCTTTGCTGACAAAGTTGATCACGTCGAACCGGAAACCGTCAATGCCACGGTCGAGCCAGAATCGCATCGTATCATGCACCTCGCGGCGAACCTCGGGGTTCTCCCAATTCAGGTCAGGCTGTTCCTTGCCATAGAGGTGGAGATAGTACTCTCCCGTGCATTCATCCCATTGCCACGCGTTGCCTAAGTATTACGATTAATACGGATAATTCATTTCCTAGCATGGCCCGTAGGTCTTATGGACAGATTGGCGTACCTTGAAAGTGGCTAACCCAATTGTTAGGTGGCTGACGGTTGCCCTGAGCATCAAACCGGGCAGGCTTCCAGATGTACCAATCGCGATACTTGTTCGTACGAGAGCTCCGCGACTGTTTGAACCATTCATGCTGGTCGCTGGTATGATTCATGACGAGATCCATGACGAGCTTCATACCTCGTTCGTGGAGTCTGTCCCTCAACGCGTCTACGTCCTCAATGGAACCATACCGTGGATCAATCACGCGGTAGTTACTAATGTCGTATCCCTGATGAAACATTTGCATTAGTTAAGTGCTACATGATAGGGTCGTGCTCCCGTATAACGAGGGTTTATGCAACTAACCATATCAACTTGAGGGCTCTCGAAGATGGGCGACAACCAGACGACATCGACGCCCAGCTTCTTGAGGTAGTCGACCTTGGAAATGACACCCTTCAGATCGCCCGTTCCCGACCCCGTCGAGTCCTTGAAGGAGGCAGGCCATATCTGGTATACGGAAGCCTCCTTCCAGCTAGCCCGTTGTTGCTCGGTCGGCAGATCTTGGACTTGATGCGGTGACATTTTTTCTTCAACTGTGAGACTGATCAAGGCAAGAGTAGAATTCTCCAACGAGTCTTGTCTCTTGTGGCGTGTAAACACAAAGCAAGTTGACAGTCTTGAACCGGCGGCGTGGTTGTGAGGAGAGAGGGGCACAACCCGAGCTCCCCCCCTAAGTAGTTAGCCCCGAAGCGACGCATATTATCACGAGTCCACCGATGGTTTCTCCGACTCGTCGTTCAGCCGAGCGATGATTTGGTGGGCTGCAGAGCGTGTGAATTCGCGCTGTTGATGTGGAGTGGCTCAGTCTGTCCGAGATTTTCTCCGGCCAGAGCCTCACCCCAGAATGAGTATGATAGAGATAACCTTATGAAGAATGTGGGGTACAGTAAGTGGCGGCGGCTAGTGTCGGGCTGTCGGCCGATTCAAATTTCAATCGCAGCCCGTTCACGTGAGTTTTGTGAATCGCCGATGGATCAATCGCCGATCGAAAACAATGTCCGAAAGGTGCGAGCTCCCATCTAAGAGAGAAAAACATTACAGCAAGGAGGAGAGAGGGGCTCAAGAATGTCACCGGTGCCTGAAAACTTTCTTTGACATTTCACCGGGGTGCGACAGTTGAGAACTGGACATTACAGTCACCCACAACTGCTCATGACCATGCCGCTGAAGTATACCATCACAGGCCGACTACTGGCACGTCTCGAAAGCAGCTGCTGGACGAGCTGTGCCCAACATGTAAGAAATCCTCACCGACTACCCCGACCAACACACCTGGGGGGAATCAGGCCCTATTCGCATCATGCAGGCCCAAATCCCAAACCCACAATGTCGTGGGCCGCTCTCGCGAGCAGAAGCGCCCTGGCTGTTGGGTTTGCTGCCGGCTCCCTCCAATTATTGAGCGACGACTCCTACGACAACAAACACACCAAGGTCAAGAAGGCCAAAATCAAAACCTTTCGCCTGGCCGAGGTCAAGCAGCACGACGGATCATCCAAGAACCCCTGGGTCATCAGGGGAACGTCAGTGTACGACATTACAGACTGGGTCCAGGCCCATCCTGGGGGCGAAGTGATTTTGACCGCCGCGGGAGGCAGCTTGGAACCGTACTGGGACATCTTTACGATCCACAAGCGGCAAGACGTCTACGACATTCTGGAACAATATAAGATTGGCGAGATCGACGAGGCGGATTTGAAGGATGGCCGGGTGCCCCAGGACGCCATCGTTGACCCATTCCAAAATGACCCAGAACGTGATGCGCGACTCAGGACACTGACGCCTCGTCCACGAAATGCAGAGACACCAGAGGAAGGGCTCAGGGAGTTCATCACTCCGAACGAGCTTTTTTATGTCCGAAATCATTTTTGGGTTCCCGCCGTGGATGGAGAAGAACACAAGCTCACCATCGAGCTGACGGATGGGAGCGAGAGGACCTACACCGTCAAGGAACTCAAGGAGAGGTTTCAGAAACACAAGATCACGACTACGCTGCAGTGTGCGGGAAATCGCCGCAAGTCCATGACCGATGGTGCGGCGCCGACAAACGGCCTGCAGTGGAAAGCAGGTGCCATCTCGACTGCCGAGTGGGGGGGAGTTAAACTCGTCGATGTCCTCGCCGACGCTGGTCTTGACATCAAGAAGCTGCCGGCCGATGCTCGACATGTCCACTTCTCGGCCATGGAGGCCTACGGAGCGTCCATCCCGATTCGCAAGGCCATCGACCCTTGGGGGGACGTTTTGTTGGCCTTTGAAATGAACGGCACCGAGCTGCCGCGGGATCACGGCTACCCCGTGCGCGTCATTGTGCCAGGCACGGTCGCAGCACGCAGCGTCAAGTGGCTATCCCAGATTACGATATCCGAGGACGAGTCTCCCACTCAGTGGCAGCAGCGCGACTACAAGAGCTTTTGCCCCAGCGACGTCAAGAATCCGAACTGGCAAAGGGCTCGATCGATCCAGGAGATGCCCGTCACTTCAGCAATTACACACGTCGAACCAACCAAGGGCAGCAATGGCGAGGTGAAATCCATCTGCGCAGAAGGCTATGCGTACTCGGGCGGAGGGCGCGAGATTATCCGTGTGGATGTCAGTGCTGACGGTGGAAAGACATGGCACGAGGCTGAACTGTTGGATGATGAGGCTCAAATGAGTGGAAGTCGGGCATGGTGCTGGAAGCGTTGGAAGTACAAGGGGCCGTTGCCAGAGGATGGAAAGACTGTTTCCGAGGCGTTGCTGGTGGTCAAGGCCACGGATGAGGCCTACAATACCCAGCCACAGACTTACGAGAGCATCTTCAATGCGAGGGGCAATCTGGCGACGGCATGGGATAGTGCAAAGGTGCCATGCTCCGGATGATGTTGCTAGGAGCGATGGGAAGATCAGTTGTATACAGCAGCATGGAGTTTCTGATCCATTCTTCTTTTTCGAGACATCAAAGTCTCCATTTACTTTGTTCTCTTTTCGGCACTTGTTGATTAGCGTGATGAGCCTTTTTTGAGATACATACATCTTAATTCCATTCGATTGTCGAGACTGTCCTCGAATTGTGTACGTGGAAGTTCAAATTTAGGCAAGCAGTTCAACCATCGACCGATTATTCCATCCTCGGGCATCAAGAACCATGTTCTATCAATCATTCACACCCATTTCCGCTATCCTAGATCAAAGGGGCCACCTCTCAATGGTAGCTTAACGGAGTGTGTCCCGCATTCCTTTCGAGCCCATGTATCTTCATAGCTCATCCCTATCAACAGGGTATCTTTGATACGCTTGAGTGTTGGGCAGTTGGTCTAGACGTCGCCACCCCCACACGTGGAGGAAAGGTTGGCCACATGGGTTGCAAGTGTTCTAGCCACAACCATTTTCCCACAGTAGAAAGTCATGGCATGACGTGAACTCCGAGAATTTCGCCGGGCATCCACCTCCGGATCGGACTAACCGCTTTGGGTCTCCGCGTCACACGGTCCACCGTTTCTTTTGAAGGTCCGTCGCCGTTCTCCTTTTCCCTCTGGCTTGCTCTTTTCTTTTTCAACTTCTCCATAATTCCGAGCTTTGCATTGAATCAACTACACGACTTCTTCCTCATCATCACATTCTCAATCAAATATGGCGTGGGCAGAACCTAGGAAAACGGGTATGCAATACCGCAGGCTAGGGAACTCGGGACTGCATGTCTCCGTTCTAGGCCTCGGAGGATGGCTCACGTATGTTCAATCTGGCTTGATGCTGGCTGCATATTCCAATTTTCCATGTGCTGACGAGATCTCTGTAGATTTGGAGGACACGTTGAAAATGGTTCGTTTGAAGTCTGATCTCCTCTAGGACACCCAATCTTATGAGAATAGAAAAAACCATTGCATGCATGAAGCAGGCTTACGACTGCGGTATTAACTTTTTCGACACCGCTGAGAGGTGAGACTGAGTGCGACTCTATGTTAAGATGATTCCACTGACAGTGGATAGCTACGCGGATGGCCAGTCAGAGATCGTCATGGGCCAGGCCATCAAGAAGCTCGGGTGGAAGCGCAACGACATTGTCGTGAGCACGAAACTCAACTGGGGCGGTGCCAACGGCGAAGTGCTTGTCAACAACCACGGGCTCTCCCGCAAGCACATTGTCGAGGGTCTCCGCTCATCCCTGGACCGTCTCAACCTGGAATACGTCGATATCGTCTACGCCCACCGGCCCGACCGGCTAACTCCCATGGAGGAGACGGTCCGGGCCTTCAACCACGTCATTGAACGTGGTTGGGCCTTTTACTGGGGAACTTCCGAGTGGTCGGCAGATGAGATTGCCGAGGCCTGTGGCATCGCCCGGGAGCTGCGTCTGATTCCGCCAGTCGTGGAGCAGCCACAGTACAACCTGCTGGCGCGTGAAAAGGTCGAGAGCGAATTTCAGCGTCTTTACAGCCGATTCGGTCTCGGCCTGACCGTCTTCAGCCCCATCAAGATGGGCTTGCTCAGCGGCAAGTACAACGACTCTCCCGATCAACCGCCCGCAGGGTCGCGTTTTGCCGAAAGCAACGACAAATTCAGCAACATGGTCAGGGAGTCGATGTATGGTAATGACGAATGGAGGCAGACGATTGCCAAGGTGATCAAGCTCAAGGTACGTGTTGATAGGAGCGCTTGGGAGCTGCTTTTTCACCTTTCTCTCATCGCCGACCAGATTCCATTCAGTGGTCGAGTATTTTTCAGAAGATTAACGTCTATTTTCCACTCTAGCCCATTGCCGAGCAACTCGGAATTACGCAGTCGCAATTGGCGCTTGCTTGGTGTCTCAAGAATGAGCACGTTTCGTCGGTTATCACAGGTGCATCGAACCCCCAGCAAATTGTTGAGAACGTCAAGGCGCTGCAGGTGCTTGATAAGTTGACCCCGGAGGTCATGGCAAATATCGATGCCATTGTGGGCAAGATTGAGCTTGCGCCTGCGAGGCAGGACTGAACGATCCTCGAATCGACATTATGGACCAAATATTTAGCTACATAATGTTTCAAGGTTGAAACATCTCTCAAAATTGTATAGAAATACCTAGGGCATAGAAAAACAGCATCTCCAAGAACGAATGGTGAACTTTGACACACATGAATCTCTCAGCATCACGCCAGGACGCGGATACTTATTTTTTCAAGTGGTAGGGTCTAGTCCATATATTTCTGCCGTTTCTCTTTGCCATAAATAGATTACGAAGTATAGATTCCTCGGTCAAATTGGCTTTCTGTGTCGGTTATGTTCTCTCTGGCGGGATTGGGAGTCAGTGTTGTCCTGTACACAATCATCCATTTGCTCTCAAGAAAGTTGAAAGGCTCATGAACTATACATAAAACTGTATTGTAGCAGGAAAGAAGCTATAGCAACCAACCCAAATTATCAAGCCATCAAACAGGCATACTGAAACTAGGTACCCTTTATGTCAGTCCCGATGTAAACCCTGCCCTGCAGTTTAACGCCGCTCAATCCTTCACATCCATATTCGAGAGCTTCGGCGTAACCGTGGCCTCAGGCAGGGAGGCTCTTGCATGCCTTACGTAATCCGCAAGCGTCACCCTCCTGGTTGGTTCCGTTGAGTTTCGTTAAGTCGATATCTGGTTTTCTCCCTAAAACTTCCGTGTTCATAGCAATCCCTAGAAATGTCCGGGATTACACGGAATTCTCAGGCAAGATACAATATCGGCAGCACCAGAACAAAGGTCTAGCCTTAGCTAACGGGCAGCAGATGCTCTATTTCGATGGCAAACCTCTTGCCATCAGAAACAGGGAAACTTGTTATCGAACTACGGTTCATCGCGTGGAACTCGAACCATCTTCAGTACCATCTCTATCGGGTATTGAAACAGTCATAGTTAAACAACAGAAAGATGGATGGGAAAGAGAATTTCAGGACGAGGTTATCGCCTACGAGAAATTGAAAGACCTTCAAGGGGTAGTGGTCCCGCGACTTCTTGGCCAAGGCTCCTTGGACGGGCTTCCCGCGCTTATCCTCTCTGAGGTCCCCGGCACCCCGATTCAGGATATCGCATACGACTGGCAAATGATTGATGAAAATTTATTGGGAAAGCAACTCACCAAGGCGCTTAGAATCTTATATGATCATGGCGCTGAGTATTATGATTTCAAGTTGGATAATTTCTTGCTCTGTGCCGACACCGGCAAGGTATGGATTGTTGATCTTGAGCAAATTCGGTTTCCCGACGACATTCGCCCTTGGGGAAAATGTTTTAACCTTTCTGGCGTCGATACCCTAATGAGAATGCTGTGGTTGATTCGACGGCCCCCGGGTTCCGGCGAACCGACGTGTGGGTTCTGGTTGACTGGACAAGAAAAGGTTGAATGGATAATTCTCCGGAAGCGCGATCATCCTCCGCCGCCGGTGGACCCCAATAAATGGGATACATTACGCTATGAACCCTGGGAAGAAGGAGAGCATGATTACCCCGAACGCCTCGGGAATTGGGAATTTTCGCGGAATGAGTTGCTTTGTCCGTTTGACAAAGTGACGTATCGTTGTCATTGAAAAAGAAGCGTAACACGAAACTCTCATTCTACCTATTTAATCTACTATTTCTGCAAGCTCCCACGCTAGAATCGCTATATATTATTACCTTTGTCTTCTTTCGCGAATTCGATTGAGATAGAGTCTTGTCTAGGTAGTTGTTAAAACGAGAGAGGTTAGTACATCAATCCTAGAATCATTGTGCCTGTAAAATGGCCATGTTGTAGTCGATCATCAAAACTATATAGGATCGTCGGGCCTCAATCTTCAGAGCTTTGAGTGACTTGTCTCCACATTAATAGATGACCTATTCAACACTAAGTAGGCAAAGTGATATGTATATTGCTCGTTGTCCCAAATAGCCTGACTAACGAGATATCCATAGGTATATGTATTCTGTCCTGTTTATCTTGACGGGAAACAGCGGATGCACACTATGCCATCGTCTCTTTACTAGAACAATACGATAGTTAACGTTCAATGAGGCCAATAGTATTGATTTTAATAAATTTGTGAAAGAAATACCCGACCTGCTTCCGAACTTCATAGTATACAAGTAAAAAAGAAAGCATTATGCTGATTGTACGACGAGCCACCGCGAATATAGAATTGACATCCGTATATGAGATTACAGCACCAGTGAGAAGCCGGGAATACTCTGTGGGCAGTAAGTAGTCATACAGTAGCAGACATTAACTATAAATTACTCCGTATTTCAAGCCTGGTATAAGTACTTGGGTTAGATATACCTTTATTCCAAAGCTAAAAAGATTTCAATCGACAAGGGTTTGGTTATCCAGCAACACTAAATTCTTTGGAATACTATATCTTTCTTGCTTAGAATATCATTTAAGGACTCGCACGTGGTCTCGCTTTTAAAATACAATTTCCCATGATGATAACATCTTGACAGTAACTGAGTGAAAGGCCTGCTGGGAACTGCGGATCTCCCAATGGAAGAAGCTCAATTTATCAATCCCCAGGCTAAACAGACTAGGTTCCATGCAATGTTCGACAGCCACGGTTTCCTGCTGATGCCTACACCTTGGTGGGTTCTGGGCGATGGGTTACCTAACAAACGGATGAGCAAAAGAGGTGGAAGGCGTCAACTGGATACTTGGGGACTTACCAGCCAGCTCCACGTTGTTACCAACGGGATCCAGGACAAACGCTCCATAGTAGTTTTCATGATACTCTGGCCTTAATCCTGGCTTGCCATTACAGATGCCTCCTGAATCGATAGCCGCCTTATGGAATGCATCGACAGTGGCCCGGTCTAGAACGGATCAATCCATCAAGATGGGTTAGGATTCGATTTTGTGCAAAGTTCAATTACCTGGAGCTGTAAAAGCGAAGTGAATTCCAGACGGAATATTCGTATCCTTCTGGGCAATCCAGAAGTCAGGGACTTCGGCACCCAATCCGACAAATCCAGGGAATCGCATAATCTCCTTGTAGCCTAATGGGGAAAGGGCGTTCTTATACCATTCGATAAGAGGTTCAAAATTCTCCTTCAAGGCGTAGATTGTGAGATGGTCAATTTTGCTGGACGCCATGGTTGCCAAAAATTTGAGAGATAAGCTTGATAATACAGGAGAGAAAATGGATGGAGGAAATGGGAATGCTCATATCACATCCTCGAATGGGATTTCTACCTGCTTTATATGTCGCGAGGGAATCCACAGCGACTAAACTGACAGATGACAGCATTACCGGGCATGATTCACGTAGCTTTGATTTTTTTTTTAATTTGAATTACGAAGCCAATCTCACGATTTGATTAATAGGTAAAAATTGAATGTCGCTTTACTGGGTGCGTCATGACTTTATAGACCAACCAATCATGTACAGATGTGCTGGTTATGATGCCTGGACAACACGAGCGCCACCTGTCGCAGTAGAGCTACTTGCAGAGCCGCCAAGCTGACTGCCTAGAGCGGGGTGATTATCACATCGTATTAGACCCTTGGCAAGCAAAGCACTGGGGGAGCAGCCCACGGAGTCCAGACTTCCAGTTTCCCTCAGGTTTGATGAAGAAATAGGAAATGCCTGGGAGAACAGCGGGTGGCGCTGGGATCAATTTGAGGAGAATTGGGATCCATGGTCTTGCAAGGCCTGCCGCTTGAATCAACTCAAGGATGCATTTCATTGAGGTTTTAAATCAAGTTGAACAAGGGAGTCAGCATGTTGCACTGACAAAATTACCAATTGGTATAAATTTGTGCCTACTATGTAGACTCGCTTGGGATGGAAGGGCGTCTGAGCCAGACTGCGGTCTTCTGCAGTCCTCGGCTCACTCTTTCGCCTTGGTCTACAAGGTATGAGAGAGACCCCCAACAGCGTCCAAGTGTGATTGAACAACCTGAGTCCCCACAAAGCTGCCCAGGGACGATGCGCATGGGTATTTAATTCAAAATAAACATTAGTTATGGAAGCAGGTATCAATTACTTAATTCGATGCATTTACAGGTTTCTTTACGACGTGGCGCGACCGAGGCTAAGCTGAAAGGTCCGTGAAGAGGTCCGACTTACACCTGTCGAAAAGCAATCTCGTTCAGTACTTGAGAACTACAATGAATAACAAAGAACAGCTCATGTTTTATCCTAGATAATGGCAAACCCAGATTCCATTGTACCAGGGCTATTGTATAGTATTCCATACCAGTCACTGTCCCAAGCTCTCCTCGGTTATGAGATTATGGCTTCAAAATGACATGTCCTCCCCACCCACTCAGCTTCGATGCTGCTTCAAGGGCATCTTCAACATTATCCAAACCAAATTCTTCCGTATGCGAAATTCCGGCTTTTTCCCCAAGTGGAAGAAGGCCCGATTCCACCATCTGAATGAATCGAAGCACATGCTCTCGGGAATACATAAACCGCCCTTGAAGACGCAAACTCTTGAACATCACCTCGAAGTACGGCACTTCGATGTTACCCATCATTCCACCCATGATGATGCATCGTCCAAAAGATCGTAAAGCTCCAATCCCGGAAGCCAACAACGCGGTATTTTGAATAGCGGGAGGTGAGAAGTCAAAATACGCGTCAGCTCCGTCAGGCTTGCCTGCTGCTTCACGGAAGAGTTCGGTATTTCGAGCTGTATCGCTTGTCAAAATGACGGTCCGTAAGCGGCCAGTAAGCCCATGAATCTTTTCAAGGGCTTGGAGGGCTTCTTGGTTTCTTCCGGCAGCAATCACGGTTGCCCCCATCGCCAACGCAACCGCAACAGCGCCTCCTCCAAATCGTCCTGTCGCGGGGGCAATGATGACCACCTCACCTGGCTTGACATCGACTTCTGACAAGCCTCCAAATGGCACCAAGCACACCGGCATCAGACAAAGATCAGAAACAGTGTAGCCCATCTTGTTGCACAGGATTTCCTCGTTGAGTGGATAGAGGTTCTCGAGTGGAAAACGCGCATATTCCGCGTATGTTGCATTCCGCCATTCACCGTCCATCAACTTCTGCGCTGCAGGATATCCTCCTCCATGGAGACCGTACAGGATAGAAACAGAGGGGTCATCTCGCGCGCGAATAGTGATGTCGCAAAAGACGAGCTGTCCAGGGACCAGCTGAACAGCATCCGGGCCAACTTCGAACACCCTTCCAATCGCTGTATTTCCTGGCGTCATGGGAAGCGAGAGTGGATAGGGTAGAGTACCATTTAGCACTTCTCCCATATAAGGAACGATGTCCGCGCCCAGAATTCGGACTACCGCTTCCCCAGCTTTGGCCGTCGGGAGAGGCTTCGTCTCCAGAGCCAAAGGCTGATCGCGTGCATGTAGAACGAGAGATTTGTAGCTTGCCATGATCTTAGTGCAACGACAAAATCAAGGGAAAAATGTATTTCGATTACTTTCAACCATCATGGCTCCGGCGAATAGTCTCTTATTTATGTTCCTGCCAAAGCCACGAATTCGGATACGAGCTTCGCTAGGGAGTATACGAACGCCACTATCTCCGTGAACTCCGGCGTCGCTCAACGGGCCGATCGGACAACTAGATAAAATCAGGAGATAACGGACAAGACTCGGGTCTAGGAAATAACTAAACACCTCGCTTGTCGGTGACCTCACTAAGTCCTAGTCACCAGAACTCGTCGATGCGGTTGTTTGTCGACACACTGTCACCACATAGTCTGCATCGCACTAGAGTCGTGCTAGATAGCGACGTGAGATTAACATGAGAAGCATCCCTTTGCGGCATAGTGCTTGGACGGGCTAGTGCTAGCTCTTAGCCATCACGAGAAGTGAGGGGCTGGACCTGGTAGCAGGTTCGTTTCCTGGTACTACCAATCAGTGCACACAAGTTGTGCTAAGGGTAAGAGCTTGATGGGGAAGTTCTGTGAGTAGGGAAGAGAAGGATCGCCTTCATTGAAGTTTTGAAGGGTTCACTTCTGGGGGAGAACCAGATTCATTGACAAGATTTATCTGTGAATTGGTAACCCGCCACGAGGCCTGGATCTTTATCCGGTCCAAGGGAATTGAACGATCCGAATGGATAGTGACCAGTTCAAGCCATCCTACCTCGCGAATCTATTCAAGGCTTCGGGATACCCACCAATTGGATCCGAGGAAGACATGGTGGCTAACTGGACTAACGGAGCCCTTTACACGGGAAGGTGCCGATACTGTATGTTCTCATTCTGTCTACAGGAAGATAGGTCGACTAACAGCTCTCAGACCGTTTGCGTGCTCTATCGAAACCTTCTTCCTGGCCATGACCCTTTTCCCAGAAGTGCAACGAATACGAATAGTGCAAGAGGAGATCGACCAGGCTGGTAGCAGGACCTGGCAGTCTCCCTACAGTGGCCGATCGTGAAAATCCTCCATACATCAACGCGGTTGTCAAGAAAGTCCTTCGTTGGCATCCCGTTGCACCCATAGGAATTCCAAACATGTCTGTTGAAGGCGGAATTTATGAGGGTTTCTATATACCCAAGGGGTCTTTAAAAATGCCCAACACTTTGTAGGCTTGGACCAAAATTGCGCTGCAGTCAAATAGTTGACGTTGCTAGAGGGCCATGACCCATTATCCTGAGGTGTAGGTACCACGACCCTATGACATTCAGAACAGAACGTTTCCTCAGGTCGATGAAAAGCTGCCCGAGATATATCTCCGCACGATTATGTTCAGATTTGGGCGGCGCATTTGCCCCGGTCGCATTCTGGCCGATACTACCGTGTATCTCGGCGTTGCCCGGTCGCTGACAGTGTTCAAGTGGACGTGGCCAAGGCGGTTGAGAATGGCAAAGAAGTTGAAGTCAAGCCAGAATTCCAGGCAGGTGTTATTAACCATCCGGTAATATTGAATTTCAATATCACGCCGCGAAGCTCGGCCCTTGAGGCTCTGATTTAAGTTGTCAGTGGAGAAGATACATCCTTGGGGGCGAAGCGATGGCCCGACCTGAGAATTTAATCAGCTTCCAGCCAGATCTTTAGAAACGTCAAAATCTTCAATCGCCGCGAGTATCTACCAGGCTGCTGAGTTAATCCTGTCATGACAGCTAAGCCATATGGTACAAATGGAACATATTGCCATATTGCTCTTATACTTGCGATTACGGAGAAATTCGAGATTTATGAAGAGTTGGTTCATTTTCACAGTAACGAGAACTAATATACGCGAATTGTCGACGCACAATCACTTCGTGGAAGGGTTAGGCATGCCCGAGGTATGAGGCCACTTGCGGAAAAGGTCGGCAAGATGGTCAATCGGTGCAGTGAGAAGACCAACAGCTGTCTCGAACGGGGGCTTGTCCGGTGCACTCGGGTGCGAGCGAGAAGGCACAAACATCTTGGTTCTTCCAAAAGTAGTCGAGATCCCCTCACTTTCCTCCTGTGAGAGTGCCGCTTCCAGTTTGGGCAAATCATTACTCTCTTCTTCCTTGATATGCTGAGCCAGATCTTGCATCAGAGCTTTGATAGTAGGAATGAACTGGGGGTCCGACGAATCCATGTTCTGGAACTTCTTGAGTTGTTCTTTGACCTTGTAAAGAGAATTATTGTTACTGAGATTCTTTGGGGGAGGGGTTATAGACCTTGACGTACTGTTTGGTGCTCTTGACGATCCTTGTTGGCAAGCTCGCGGCCGCCAGAGACATGCTTTTCAAAGGCTGGGTAGACGACCAGCTCCTCTCCGATTGAATGGCGAGCGAGCTCCCACGTGAACTGGTTCTGGAACCGAGTTTGCTCCGTCTTGTCAGTAGCTCGGAGAATTTGGTCGTAGTAGGACTCTATCTCGCGATGGTCTTTTTTAATCGTGTCACTGATGCGTGGCGACATGGCGAGCGAGGCGATGGAAAATGCACGTCTAGCTTGAAATAAGGGCGAGGGTGTGATATTGCACGCTTTTGATCCACGAAGAAGAAAGTTCATGATTGTAAATTTGAATTCTTATCTTGTCTAATCGGCTCTATCTTATACATGGAGTCAGTCTATACATGGAGCCCGACCTGATGGTTGACATCAGACTGACTCCAGCGATCACAAGGCGATACAGTGGCGTCGCAATATCTGGAAACACCCGGTAGCTAGACCTGCTCGAAGGTAAATAGCGTCTAAGGAATGAGAATCTAGGTCTTCGTCCAAAGCACCAGTCAGAAAGAAATCGTTTGTCAGATTACCTGATTATGACAGCTGGTTTACAAACAGTGGCTGTCATTGGCGGTCATTATGTGGAGATTTGAGCTTGGGATCCAGTTCCCACCAAACAACACTGAGACCATGCAATTGCAGTCGAAATAACATGCTAGGGCCAACCCAGAGGAAGAAATTTTTCAAGGCACCACAGGTTGCAAAAACAAGATTGGGTTCATCGGTCGGCCGGGTGACTATCGTGGGAACGCGACTGATAATCCGGGCGTATACCTGATTTTGCCAGGACAAGCAGAGATGACACCGAGAAGGCGAGGCTCCGACAACATGAGGTTACTGTACTTGCAAAGAACGAATAATTATTGGCCGGATTTCTGCTTAGCAAGTCGGAACATCCAAGATCCAGATTCGGATTCCTGCCAAGGCAGCATTAGTTTGGAAGATAATCCGGATTTCCAATATAGAAGAATTTCTCCGCATGTTAATTCGCGACCGTCCTCGTTCTTTGAGCAAACGCCTCATGTTTTAAGAATAGATTCTTCCGTATCGTGAGGCTAGTTAATCATAGAATTTAGGCCGAAGGGAGGAATATTGATTCTCTCGAGGCTAGACGTGCTTGAGACGCAGTGTTTCTTGTATCCGATGGTGCTAAAGTTGATGTCATCGCTTGTCATCAGCCACGGGCAACAGGGTCTTGTTCGATAGGTTTATCCGCGAGTGAATGTATAATGCAGCCAGTGGATGTCTACCCAGTGACTGAGATTTTCATAAAACAGGCAATGTCAGCCGATTTGATTACCATTATGAAGCAATTCCCAGGCAACCTTACAGGACAGTATCCCACATATATTCAATCGAATCGGACTTGAAGCTGATCTTCCACATAGTTACGAGCTGAGCAAGATCTGCAAGGATTTCCTTCCATAATGATCGTCACAGGCACGGAAGTAAGATCGACATGTACGTTGAAGTGTGCCATTTTCCCTTTTCGGAAAATGGTATCGGTATCTGCACGGAGCTCATTGCTCACCAGAATCAGATCGTGACCCACGATGAAGATTCAGAAGGCCATTGCGGAGCACTCTCCGATCGATGCCCGTGAATAATGATTCGTCAAATTTTAATTTGTAACCTCTCTTTCCTAATAATTCCTTCACTGTTTCCCTAATCTCCTGGGATGCATGTAGGAGAGAATCACTCAACAAGAGAGAATTCACTTTAAAAAAAGGATTTCCCTCCAAAATTGCGCGGTTTGCAGACGTTCATCAAGCGTACGGAACCCCAAAACTCCGGTCGCATGGGAGAGTCCCTTCTTCAGCTCCCTTTGCAGGACATCCTAACTAGAAGTGGAATATGATCGTTACTTCAACCTCAGTCAGCTTGATTGTGCTCTCGCACAGGTCGTCATCTCAGGGGAAACCCTGAGTCTCCATGGATCAACTTTAATACTGGCACCCACATGATGACCACAACCCATTTCGGGAATGGCTCGGCTTGGTTGGGAGATTTAAAAGGTCGTTCTATCTGCACTATGCCTTTAAAATCTTTCGACCTTGAGGTGCTATTAAAGAAGTCCGAAATCATATCGAACATCTTTTGACGATGGAGATCCTTCGTGTCGCAACTATTCTCTCTGCTGGGCTCGCCTCGGCCTATGATATACCTGATAATCTGCAGCAGATCTATACCAACCACTTGGTACGAGACAACCCTCCAGCGATGTGCCTCGTCCATAATACTCACAATCCTAGGCTGGAAATTGCAACAACGAGCTTGCCGGGGGCTTCACAGATGGAATTGGCGGTGACAACTCATTTGGTTACTGCGGAGACATTGACGGTGTCATCTTCCTCCATGGCTCCGCGAATGGCGGGCAATACGACAACATGGATGTGGACTGCGATGGTTCGAACAACACGGGCGGGGATTGCGGTAACGACCCGTCTGGGCAAAGCGAGACGGCTTTCAGGGATCAACTGAGCCAGTACGGTATCGATGATCTGGATGCAAATGTTCACCCGTATGTTGTGTTCGGAAACGCCAACTTTGATCCTCAGCAGTATGGCATGGAGCCTCTGAGCGTCATGGCCGTGGTTTGCAACAGCCAGGTGGTAAGATTGCCTGCTGAAACAGGCTTCTGATATACTTGAAGTTTCTGACTGACCATTTTTAGCTTTACGGTATCTGGGGCGACACCAACGGCGAAGCTTCAACCGGAGAAGCTTCTATCTCCCTTGCCCAGATGTGCTTCCCCGATGATGGCCTCACTGGCGACAATGGACACGGACCCGATGATGTGCTATACATAGGTTTCATTGGCCAGAATGCTGTCCCGGGAGGCAGTGCAAACTGGCAGGCTGGAGATCGCTACACCTTCGAGGACAGCATCAAGGGCTTGGGTGACCAACTTGTGGCTGGGCTTCAAGGCTAAAGCTGTAAAGCTGGGACGATTCACCCATGCCCAACATCTCCATTCGACTGCAACCATCCGATGGTTAGTGTACAGCGAGCATAATAGTCTGACAGAGAGAGTTGAGTGACAAGATAGTGGCAATTACAGAAGAGGTTTACTGCATGATTTGAAGCGCCAACTTGCGAATCTTCAAACCCATAGGATCTCAAAGTTATTCCTACTACGTCCTTTACGAACTCGGGAGATACATCAACAGGTGGATATCGATAAAGTCTAGAGAGCGCAGCTATCAACACAAAGTCTAAAAGCGCTATAAATATTCA
Organism: Penicillium simplicissimum; assembly: GCA_024706585.1. Lineage (NCBI taxonomy): Eukaryota > Fungi > Ascomycota > Eurotiomycetes > Eurotiales > Aspergillaceae > Penicillium > Penicillium simplicissimum. The sequence continues at coordinate 114,273 of JAMZTW010000068.1, forward strand.
ATTCCGAATATAAACCCTTCCAACTCCGAAACTCCCATAGAGCGCGAGATAGTCTAACCTCCAAGCACGGTAAAGCTCATAAGCCCAACCCAGCCGGCAATGAACACCACCGTCAAAATCCCAGCCCCAGCTTTATCCCCCGTCGTAATCGTGCTCTGCTTGGTAGTTGACGAACTCGTATCATTCTCACCCGCAGTCGGATTGCTGGTACTATTTCCACCCGTTGAGGCCGTAACCGGACCACTCGTGTTGAACTGAATCATGTTTGCGACAAAGAGGTTGGTCGCACTGATTTGCTCTTCCATGCCGATCCACCCGTCGTATGTAGATTGGTACCAGCGCACTCCGCAAGTGTTGTTGTTGTGGCCGGTGCAAGACTTGGCAGCGGCCTCAGCTGTGGTTTGGAGTTTCGGTAGAATCGTGCTGTATGTCGACGGGACCAACAGAGCCGTGAACGAGAGCCACGAAGAGACAAGGCCTTTGAAGAGAATTTCATTGTCGTTGCAACTTTCCGATGGCTCGCAGACGACTTCTTCGAAAATGCCACCATTGCTGTCCGGGAAGAAATGATCAAAGGTTTTATTCATCAGTCCGTTGACTGCAGTAAGCCATTCGGAGCTTCCGTTAGTCTATGAGTTCATCAGTCAGTGAGGGGAACATTTTTGAAGAGACTTTGGATCATATTATTTGGACAGCGGTGGCAGGCCAAAAGACGTGTCTTACATAGTTGTACATGTAGGCGGCACCCATCATATATGTGCCATAGTTGTATGACCACTGAGTGTTACCCTGGGTGGCACAGTCATTGTCCATGTTCGTAGAATCGGCAACATTCCAGGTCGAGTTACTGAGTAGCGGAGAGCTCAAAGACCAGTTCCAGATCTTGGTAGCCCATGTGGCGTATGTAGCGTCATTGGTGTACCGAGCAAGTCGGGCGGACAGCTGGAACAAGCCGCCGTTGGAGATCGCATTCTTCATCGTGTATCCAGATTCATAGGGCCAGATCTGCCAGCGCATTCCACCACCGCACGCTGACGTATCCCATCGTTTGATCTGAGTATTGAAGACACCCTGGGCTAGCGAGAGCCAGGAGAATCCATCCGAAACGTCGGCAAACGTCAATTCGGCGGCCGTCATGGCGGCCAGGCCCCAGAACATCTGGTCATCATTTCCCTACAAGCACGGCAAAGGTTAGCGAAGATGCTCTGAAAGGTCCAGAGCCAAGAAAACTTCTCACTAGGTAGCTGCTGTAGTTGCTGGGCATGTAATCTCCGTCGGTACCAGACTGCCATTGCAATCCAACGCGTAGCTCTTCGTTGTACGTAGTGTCGCCGGTGTAGAACCAATACTGGAGCAAAGCCAGGAAAAGAGCTGAGCCCTCCCACCATTTGCTAGCGAAGGCTCCCGGGATATGGCCTGTCTCATTTCCGTGATAGTAGGTCATCATAGCGTATACCGTTGTGCTGGCGGCATCTTTGATGGATTCTGTTCTCAATGATCGTCCAGTGATTAGCACATCGAGCTTTCACGTTCATCGGACCGTAGCAGTGATTCTCCGAGTCTGGCTCGTTGTCGGACGGCCACGCTTCACATACGTTCATCATTGATACTCAAATCGATCGCACCAGCCGGGCTTGTAAGAAGAAACGTGAGCGCCAGATTCTTGAGCTGACGCCCAAACCCTGGCAAATACATTGCACTATTCTCGGCGATAAAAAGGTGTTGCGGAGTTGTCGAGTGGGCCCGTTCTTCTATGGACGGAGGTACCTCAGAGAACGATTCGCCGGGTTCAATGCTGGTGCACACTCAATGGTAGACACAAAAGGCTATTATGGACGAGGCAAACTCTTCAAAGAGAGAATCCAGGAACTACTTCTCTCGCCAGAAATGATTCGGGTCCTCCATATTGCATCACACAAAATTAGATACAGCGTCAGGCGCATGCGTAAGCCTCGGCGCTAGCGTCGTCAACTTTCATTGTGGGGGGTGTGGCCACGCGCCTTTCAGGCTTTCACCACTGACTCTGGACTTTAGTGTTTTTCACAGTTAGACTAGGCTGTAAAAAAAGGGAAGTAGAAAACTCGGGCCGGCAAGCGGAGCCCGCCAAGCTTATTCAAGCTTTCTTGCCTTGCGATGATCAGGAACTCACTCTGGGGATATAGAGGTTCAAGAAGTCTTCTCTTCTGAAATTTGGCTTGAAAATCAAACATTAGCCTATGATATGATGCACTTGTGCTTGATGTTTCATTGCAAGCAGGTCGTGAACAAAACCATGCGAGAGTCGAGACACCTTCCACGGAAGCTGAATGCCGCGCAATCGCCTCCACTCTCGGTCCGGCCAATCTCTTTCCAAGTTCTGCGATCTCAATGAACACGATATTATCCTCTAGTCATAATCAGGGCTGCCTTTGGAGTAAATTGATGGCACCTCCGAATTTGCGTAGATGTCATGAACCCTTTCAATGGTTAGGCAGGACGCTTCACCCAGTCAAAGTCCCCCGACAGGCGTTCCCCACGCTATCTAGGCTTGAAAAGCCAGGTCATTTTCGACCATTTTACTTCCATCTATCCCAGGGCATCGAGACGTCCAATGTCCGCTATCTGCAAGCATTGACACAGTCACGGTCAATCTGGTGGCAGTCTTTGCTGATGAATACTTGCCTCGATTCCCCTGGTCGAGGATCTCGGTACTAGTTTCTAAAAGAGAAGCCCTCCACTGATCTTCCGCGAATGGTGCACCAAAGGCTTGAAACATCACCCAGCAAGCTCTTCTTCGGTACCCCTGATGACAGCAGTGTTGACCTTAAAACGACAATGTCTTTCTCCAGTCTCTACGGCCGCAGTCATTTTGTACCCTGAAGATTTGCTCCCTGAATTTGTGGGGCAGTGATGCTTCACATCAAATGTTTCAACTTCCGAACCTCTCAGTGTCCGATACATGGCTGCCTGCATCAAAACTGACAGCAGACTTTATGGAATCTGGCCATCGTGTGTCTTGACGGGATGGAGCGCGCTAGCAACGAAAAGGCCACGTCAGGCATCTGTGGTCCGTGCGTTCGGTTTCCACACAGAACGGGGCGCGGTTGATGCCTTTGTGCCTTTGTGCCTCAGGCCTCAGTCTGCTTTGCATTTGTTGCTCAAGTACTCCGTACTCCCTAAGGATGCTGGCCTTGGACTCCTCCTCCATTCAGCCCATCAATCTTAAGGCATGCGGAACACAGTGGCCGCATTAGATTTCGCAAATCCCAGTGGTTATCAACAGCCCGTCGGGAAAATTAACTCTTCGTGTCGATTGAATTATTAATGGATTTTCAGCTAAGGTGTATCATCGTCATGAAAGAATCTCGATGCTGTCATGGTTTCAAGTTCAACCCCTTGGGGTTGCTGGCATCATGACTGCCCTCCATCTGGTCCCCGTTCAACGCCGCCCTTCTCTTGTATCTCTTCGCTTGGGGTACTGCTTTCCCGCTGTTTTCGGGCGGCCTCCTTCTGCCTCCATGAATAGCCGCGGAGGTAAACCAGCCAGAGCACAGGGCTCGACACGAAATAGAGAACCGCCACGATCGTCGCGGTCCATCCAATGCCAATGGCATCAATAAGGGGCCCAACAAACGCGGTGGTACCGGCGCCCATCAAACACCGACAGAGATTGTTGGCGGCCACGGCCGTGGCAGCACTCTGAGAATTCGTATCCACTACCAGGGTGTTCAGTGTATTGAACGCGCCACTGGTGGTGATTCCCAGGAAATACAACATGACGATGGGGCCCGCGAGTGACGTGCGATACTGCATGACCCAGCCATAAGTCAGGATACAGATTGCCCCGATGTAAATCATGGGCAGGGCAATGGCCAGCCGGGCACGCTCGATGTCGAACTTCTCAATGTCCTGCTGCTGGTTCTTGTGGATCACCATCCCCTGGCGGCGTGCTTCCCGTCTGAAGTTCCAGTCCAGGACGGTACCAACAGTCCAGCGGGAGCTAATACTTCCCAGGCCGATTGGAAGATAGCACAGGCCAATCTGGATGGAATTGTACCCGAAGCGACTGTGCAGCTGTGTGGAAAGCGTACTCAGGACGGCCATGTAGCCTGCGAAGAGCAGGCCGCCGTACACTAGGATTATGCCCGCTTCCTTTTGCCTGAGGACGAACAACGAGGAGATCGGATTGGGCCGCCGCTTGGGGGTTTGAATGCTCGTGGTGTTGGGCGATTTCGCGTCTGGCCGCAATCGTGACTTGGGTGCCAGCAGGATCCAGAAGGGAGTGTTCCACGGGGGTGGGCGAATGGAACCATTGCCAACCACAGCTCGGCAGGTCTCGGGGAGGAACCAGAGGATGACAACAAGGATCGTACCCGAAAGGATAACGAGAAACCAGAAGATGGACCTCCATCCCATGTAATGATCCAGCAGGCCACCGACGATGGGGCCGAGTGCCGGGCCCAGCGACATTCCCATGCCTGCATATCCAATGTATTTTCCTCGTTCTGCACGTGTCGTCAGGTCAGCAACCACAGCACTTCCCAGAGCGATGGTCCCGCTGCTCCCGGCGGATTGGAGACACCGCAAGACCATCAAAGCCGGATAGCTGCTCTGGAGCGCAAGTCCAATGTTGGCTCCCAGGTAGAGAATGAAGGCCACAATGTAGGCAGGACGACGGCCATGGCCATCAGAAAAGCTCCCGACAAAAGATGGTGCAAGTCCTTGGAAGATCTACCAAGCGATACGGATTAGCACTTTCTCGCAATGACAAAAACCAGGGATCTCGGCAGGCATACCAGATAGGTTGTGATGGTGAGATTGATCAGCGAAACGGAGACGTTCATGTCATGAGCGAGAGAGTTGAGCGCCGGCAAATAAATGCTGCTGGAGAGCGGGGAGATTAGACCGGCAAAGGACCCGATGATGATCACAAAGGCTTTCTCTTTTGATGGGAAAGCGCTCCACGGAGGCTCAGCAGCGGCAGCAGCAGGAGCAGCTTCTTCGCGCTTTGCCTCGAGATCCTCCTCCGCGGGCTCCGTCGTGAGAGGGACTGGCACGGTCTGAGGTTGCTCATCCATTGCATGGCCGTGATCCGATACTGATTCACAAGCAGGATGTAACTCCGACGAGGAGCGAGGCAGTGCAGCCTCCTCTCTGGGGGCGGGCGTTGTTCCATTCATCGGCGAAAGCGAAGGGAAGGTTTTCCATTCAACAGAAAAGGTCCAGCGATCGCTGTTGTATAAGTACCAGCCCTTCTGTGGGCCAGCTCTTTCCTTTTCTTGTGATTGTTCCTCTTTACTTCCCGATGGCGGGCCGTTACCGGGATGACGTGAATGTGAGTGAGCGAATCAGCATGCCGCAACCATGTGGTCAAGGTGGGTCCTGGGCGCCCAAGGCGGTCTAGTTCGGCTCCGTCAGCCAAAGAACTGCCATGATCACATGACATTCATCTCTCAGCCATGCTGCAGACGTACAGTTGGACGAAGGGGGTCTCTGCAACGGAGATGCCAGGAGCTGCATTCAAATCAAAACCTGAGGATTTGGGAGGGTATTTGAGCGGATACTGCTATTATCTAGCCTGACTGGTGATTGTAGCGTAAGAAATTAGAGCACCGACACTCTGAAGAACTTCGAGAGAAATTGTAGTTTGGACCATCTCCAGTGAGAGCTGTCGGGTTTATTGTCAATGAGTCGAGAGCACGAGAAAACAGGTTGAGCCCCGTTGAATTTGATCCCGAGAAGTGTGTGAGAAATTGCTATCTAACTACACAAATAGCCCATCCATTAAGAAAGGTACTTTTCGAAAAAGTCGGCCAGCTGGTTGTACCTAGAACAAATCAAATATTAGCATCGCAGCACAAATATACATCACCATCACACATTTCAGTCCAAAACTCACCCTCGAGCGTACTCCGCCCGGCTTTCCTCTTGTTCAAGGTCTGCACGAGCACCCATCCATCCGTGCCACATCTTCGTGTAGGTCTCCACGTATCCTTCCTTCTGCCCGGGGTTGTTGCCAAGCAGGTCGGCATAGGCCGCGACCGCATCCGCAGGCTCATCTTTGGACGCCAGCACGATGTGGGGGATAGTCAGGGCTTGGGCATCAGCCACTTCCATACGGCTATACAGAGGTGTGAGCTTCTGAAGAAACATTGCTACTGGACATCCAAAAGTAGTCTTACCCGGGGTGGACTTGACCCGACGCAGCAAACGGGGTGTTGGGCCCAGACGCCAGAACGGTCACCTATTCCGCGAACAAATTGAAACGAGTCAGCTCTCAATCCACCCCCCACTTAATCAAAGGCATCACTTGCCTTTCCACCCCAGCACAGACCAAAGGCACCCCATTTGCGCACTGCGGAGAATCGGGCGCGATACTCCTGAACGGCCTCGGTGGCCACGCCGACGTTGCGGGCAATGTTAGCTTTGTGGGCCATGAACTCAGCGACGATCTGCTTCTTCTCCTCGGTATCAGCGGGAACATATTCATGCTTCAGGGGCGCTCCATCGAAAAAGTCCGGGATGAGCACGACGGCGTTCAGCCGTGCGGCAAGGAGATCGGCGCCCTGCATGGTCTGACTGGCCATCCCGAAGATATCGTAGATGTCCACGAGGCCAATCTTGGCATCTGGGCTTCCGGTGACGTCTGCAAGGTGGTTTCACCAGTGAGCTCCTGTGGTCAAGTTACGTGACAGAGACAGGATCGTCAACTCACAGGTGTTGAGGCCAGCGATGGTCTCGAACTTGCCCTGAGGGGTGTACCCCGACGGGGTCACGGGCGGGATGGTGCGGCAAGCTTCGCACGACATGGTGTCTGGTTATGGATTGGGTAGATCCAGAATGTCGTGGTCTGCAAAGTGCAGGAGATGGAGAGAGTAGCGGTGGATATTTATTGTTGTGGTATCATGCCGGGACCGGCATGAGATCGGAAGCCCCGCCCACCTTGTGGCCTGTGGCAGGAGCCTTTCGGTCTGCGATCGGAGACCCGAAAGAGGCAGGCGCGCATCTGTGGCCACCAGATGCGACTTACCCAGTGTATACAGTGCAGCATATAAATGCCGATGCCCACCTCGCTCGAGCTGAGAATGGTTGGGGGGCAGTATTTCTAGCCTATTGCCACTTCTAACCCAGACAGACGGGAATCAAAAGCTGGCCGTAGCTCAAGAATATACCATGAGTACATGGGTTATGTCCATATTAACAACAATCTAGCATATCCCCAAGGTGAAATCAAGCCATAGCATGAGCATCCACACGTTAATATCATATACGGGCACCAGACAAATCCATCACGGCCGCCAACGGAACGCAGGGTTGCGCCAGTCCATGTCCTGAATCTGCTTCTGCGAAAGACCCGCCAACGCAGCATTGACATCAACTTTGCTCCGCCGGCGGTTATCCCAGGTAATCCACATCCAGAGGCTCGCCCCAAGCAGAAGGGTCAACGAGGCCGTGGCAAGATTCAGCCCGTTGCCAATGTGGTAGTTGGGCGCATCCGAGGGCAAGAAGGACCAGGTAGAGATCAATCCACCGATGTTGCCAAACATGACGGTCGTTCCGATCGCGGACGAGCGAGCCGTGTCGGAGACCACGTTCGCCGAGACGTGGGCGTTGCAGAGAGCGCCAAAGGCAAAGCTGCCGCTGGCAATCAAGAAGGTAGCACCATACCGCACCATGGGGTTCTCGCTGGCGAGGAACATAATGTATCCCGTGATCATCAGGGGTGGGCTGATAACGAAGAAGACCAATCGCTGGTCAAATCGCCAGCTGAGGAAAGGGAACAAAACGGTGAAGAAGGCGCCCACAACGTACGGCGGGACGGTGTGCAGCTGCTGAGACACTACGGTCGCATGCGGGTAGATGGTCTGGACGATGGTCGGCGCGAAGAATCCCAATCCCTGGACGGTGATGTTGTTCAACAGGAAGACAAACGCGGTGGTCAGCGTGACGGGGCTGAAGATGCCGCGCAGCGTCTTGGTAAGGTCCAGCTTGTCGAGAACCTCGGTGGTACCAATACGCTCCGACTTGACGCGCGCAATGGCCAGGTCCTTCTCTTCCTGCGTGAGCCAACGGGCAGTTTCGGGTCGGTCGGTCATCGTCACGAAGGCGATAAGCGCAATGCAGATGGTGATGATGCCTTCGATGGCAAAGAGCATACGCCAGCTACGGAGACTGCCAAAGTGGTCGAGCGAAAGGATGCCGGAAGCGAGAAGGCCACCAAAAGCTCCGGCGAGGGGTGCCATAACAATGTACAGGGACAGACGGAAAGCCAACTGAGTCCTGTCAGCCGGAAGATGTTCACTCGTCAGGTTGTAAAATACACATCACTCACCTCACTGCGGCGGTACCATCGGCTGAGGTAGTAGGCGATTCCGGGCAACAGACCGGCCTCGAACATGCCGAGCAAGAATCGGACACCAGAGGCACCATGGATGTCATGCACGAAGGCAGTGGCGACCGAACAGATACCAAATCCCAGGGTAACAGCAGGTAGGAACCAACCAGGTCCGATCCATTTGCAGGCGATCTATGAATGGTTGGGTCGTCAGTAGAGGTCCTTCAAAGGATTTGTACTCAGATCAGCAGAACTCTTGTCGGGTATGCCTTACATTGCTCGGAATCTCGAAAAGGATATATGCGACGAAGAATATGGACAACACGGCGTTGTAGTCATAACCCTTCAACTTGAGATCTTTGGTGAAGCCGGCCAGCTTGGCGTTGCCTAAAAAGATTTTCATGTTAGCATGGGCTCCCGTTCAACTCGTCGCTGGGCCATGCACAGTATTTTCAAAAGGACGTACCGATATTTGCTCGATCAATGAAGCAGAATAGATACATCAAGGCCACTGTGGGCACGACGTACAAGTCAATCTTCAACCGGAGTCGGGCCTCAGCCTTTTTGTCAAACTCAACCAGGGCATGTCCATATTGATCGGTCGCAAGATGGCCGCGTTCCGCCGCATCATGAGCACCTTCCAGCATGAGGGATTCCTTGTGATGGGTGATGGCCTTGTTGTCCCTAGCGGACTCGGGGTCGGCGATGGGAGTGGCCATGATGAAGGCTCTACGAGAGGCGAAGCACAGTCGAGGATCTGGGGCGGGAGGAAAAGTGAAAATAAACGACTCTGCTGCCAAGGCGTCGCGGGGAATTACCACCAGAGGGAGGGGGGCATTCTATGATCCTTTATAGCTCGAGCCCTCCATCATCTCCGTGTGTTGACATCTCCCGCTCGGAAGTCCCGAACTTCGGGACTAGAGGGGATCTGGGGTTGCGGGGGAAGGTCTCAAGTCCGGGGAAGCACAACATAACGAGCACAGCATGCATATCGCCGCCGCGGCATTGCCTGTACCGATGAAATCGGACATACATGTATTCTCCACGGTACAGGGGACTGCTCTTTGGTCTGGATTTGCCGGTCGCCAAGAAGAATCGACGCCTCGTGGTCGGAAAAGGGTATCAGGCGTGAGCAATCCGTAGAAGTCGCAGCCTTTCATGTTCTTGGCGTTCCGAGATTTTTGCGCTTTTCGCATCGCAGAGACCAATCATAATGATGGCCAAGCATGGGCCAGGCTTGAACACCGAGGATCCCGGCCAGTGTGGTTGTTGACGATTTGATTTCTGGTGCTAGAATTCAAACCAGTCGAGATAGTGAACATTGTCCTCAGTATTTGAAGTCCATCTTCGGCTGCTATGGTTCAAGTGGGTCATCCCTCGATTGACTCGGGGTCTCATCGTGGGCAAACTCCACGCGAGCCTGCTTCCGATTGACTGGCCGGTTCCGATCCGACGGAATCAGTAGAGTCCTGAATCTGACTGATCACCAGTGGCGACCAGGATTCAGGCGATTGTTCGGGTTCTACCCCGGACTCGTTGGACGGGGCACAGAGAAATAAAGTGTTGGAGCGGGACCAGTCCCGCGTGTGAACTGTGAAGCCGTCTCCACAAAGTTCAAACAGACTTCACACAACAAGGACCATAAACTCAGTCATCCTGCGCTCGTTGGCCTAGAAGACCATCAAAGTTTCGGAATGTCAACCGTCAGCATAGGTCAGGTGCCGAAAGCTCTATCCGGGAGAGTCTCGGCAGTGCCACGATTAGCCACACTCACCCTTACTTTAGAAAGTTTGGGGGAAGCTTCAACTCGACTGGATTACATATTACCGCGTTGGAGCCTGCCAAGGGGGGCCTTGGCAGTTGTGCCGTGTGCGCGGGAGATTCCGATGCTAGCTACCATCGGAAGCAGGTCAGTTCCCTGAGCTGACGAGTCGGTAGTCCTTCCTGGAGTCCCGGAACCCGTCTGGAAGGTGCAGTGTGGGTCTACTTTGTATGGCAGCCATTTCGAAAGAAAGAGGAAGAGTGAACAGAGAGCAGGAGTGGTGGTTGGCCCTTGGAAGTTGCAACTAACAATCACGCAAACCTGCCGGTTTTCCTGCCTGAGATCCCGGGCTGCAATATTGTTGAGGCCCTAGTGCCTTAGACCACCCTTGCATATTTAGATCTCCTATTGCCCCTTTTCCTTCTAAGGTTGTCTTCTGTAACACTCTCTGCATGCTCAGCCATGCTGAGCATGCTTTTTTGTGTCTTTAGTCTTGATTTGTCGTTCTAACTACCTACAGGACTCTCGTGACCTTTGTCACAATAATGGCCCCAAGCACGTGATATGTCCGTCATCGAGGTCATCTTCGAGTGAGCCTGCAACAATAGACTGGTAGTCTGTGAGCCGAACATGCAAATGTGATCGCATACCAGATATAGCCACCTCTAACAGGTTTACGCTCGCAAACCTTATTGAATCCCTTCTTTCAAAATCTGGGGTCGAGAACTTCTCTCCTTTGTAATTTCTGAGTAAGTCGGCCAGCTCATCACGTGATGAGTTCGGATATAGACGGATATGCGCATGACGAATGCCCACTTCGCATCCACCACACGCGCAACAATCCCCATAGCGAGAGTAGAGAAAGCCATTGAGAGCCAAGTATCTGCCCCTTTTCCATGCCAGGCTAATTAGGCACTCTTACGCCGGGAGGTCATCCTGTACGCGCCTAGTGCCGAGGTTGTGGCCTCGTTCTTGCTCGGATATGGTTGATGCGTCGAAACCCCCGACTGCTGGTTGGCGCATTCCGAAGGCCTGCCAGGAGTGTCGAAAGCGCAAAATCCGGTGCAACGGATTGACCCCGTAAGATTCGCGTCGCACGATCTTGGCAAGATACCACTGAAAGATAATCTAATCAATTCCCTCAGATGCAAAACATGCCAACAACGAAACACTCCTTGTCTCTACAGGGACGTCATTCGGCACCGAAGGAAAAAGAATGAATATGCCCAGTCAGATAATGAGGACAAGAAGTCCCGTCGAACCTCTTCTCCAGTCACTCATTCTTTCAAGCCCGGCGGCCCATCCATGATGCTCGAGTTCCCCAACAGTGTATCTGCCACTCACATGGCATCCCCTTCTTGCCAGATGCAGCTATACTATGGTCCAACCTCGCATTTCTCGCTCATGCAGCACATCTATCGGGATCTCATATCTTATCCAACCACACAGCCGACACCTTCGGGCGAAGTCGAAGAAGCAGGCGCCGGCCTGGACTTGTTCAGCTTCCGGCGCATCTTTTTTGGCACTCCCGACACCCACGATGGCAAATTCACCAGCCCAGGCGAAATTCCTTTGATGTTCCTGCCATATGAGCTGGCAAAGCTTTTTCTCTCCCGATTCTTGACTCATCTGTACCACATGATGCCGCATCGCCCCAAGTCTTACTATGAGCAATGTCTGGAGAAGCTCTACAACCCATCCCCTACAATTCACCAGGATACCCTTACTCAAGCCATGATTTTGATCGCTTTAGCAACGGGCTCACTAGGTACCGAGCATTATGCCTGGGGTGATGTGCTTGTTGATCGTGTCAAGGTGTCATTGGTGCCCTACGACGACGTTGTCAATCTGCAGACTGTGCAGATCTCATTACTTATGATAAGTCGCTCCCATCTACCATTGGCTGTTTATTAAACTAACATGATCCTTGATTCTCGGGTATTACAGCAACTACCAAAATGAGCAAGGTCGGCCCAATTCAGCTTTCTTGCATCTTGGATCGGCTGCACGCAAGGCTCTCTCTGCTGGCCTGCACAAAGATGTTCCCCACGGTGACTCCCAGAATCAGGAGACCATCGAAGAGCGACGAATCACATTTTGGTCTCTTTACGCTTTTGAAACGTCCGTTCTTAATTCTTGACATCTATGCATGGAAAGGTAAAATTGCTGACAATACATTCCAGGTGGTTCTGCTTTCACGTCGGCCGACCGAGCTCATTATCCGTGAAGGATATCGCTATTGAACAGGCACAAGACCCATTCATCCGACTATTGGCTGAGCTCTGCAAGGCCGTTTCTCGCTCCGGTAACGAGATCTACGGTCAACGTCATGAGTCATTGCTGCACATGTGGCGAGTAGCACGCTCGATCGTCCAGGATCTTCGCGGTCTCGAGGTGCACATGCGGCAGGCCCTCGGGTTCGGCCTGAACGGGAGCATTCAGACGGGATCCCTAGGTGTCCAGCAGACCATATTCCTCACATGTAAGGTCAAGCCACATCATTGTTTGGAGAGGCTTGGTTACTGACTGACTACAGTGTACTATCATACTTTGCTTCTGACCTTCCGCCCTTTCCTGATATTTCGCGGACACTGGCAGCGAGACATGGCAACGCCCCTTCAACAGCCCAATGGGAGTTCGGGTAGTCGACCGACCGAGATGCCGACTTGGTTGAATGAGGCCTGTGACCATGCTCTCACGGCTGCGAGAAAGACTATTCATCATCTTTGTGAGGCGTCTCGCAGTAACGATTTTGTCAAGGTACATTCTGGTGATCCTCTCCTATCTTTCAATAACAACTGACCTTCCGCTTAGCAATTACGATACCACGGATATTTCCTTGGCAGCTCGTCCTTCACCCTAATATATGATCTTCTCCATAATCCAAGCACGGCTACAGCTCACTTGCCTTGGATCTACGCTTCCCTGCAGAATCTGTCCACAATGCGAGCAGGTGACCCAATTTGCAGCACCATCTCAGCCATCCAAACAGTCCTACGCAAAATCAACCCCGCTTTCGAATGGGCACCTTTTCGAAAGGCTGAAGAATACACCGAACCCAACTTGCAGAAACCGCCACCCATCTCTCAAGCTATGAGCAACCTTAACGATCAATCATGGATTACACCAGATTCTTCCCTTCTTCAAAGGCCATTTTTCAACCACCAACCGGACCTATCAACAACCAAATGGAATCTGCCGCTCCTCGAGGGACCGGAGACCGGGGGATCGGGGGCTTCCAATGAAGACCTTCTTGATTTCACCCAGTCGGACATGGGTTGGAATTTTGATTTTTCGACTATGGACTTGGATGCCTTCTTCTCGACGTACCAGGCCACGGATCCTGCTTTTCCCTAAAAGCAATCGCAAACCTCAACCCTGCATTTAAAGCAAGCGGCTCAGGAAATGTATCATATGACCGAGATTTGACGCACACATACTGGCTGGCTCTTCAAAAGATGCGGAAGTATAGTCTTCTTGATCCTGTACCCTAGAAGGGCCGGAAACCGCCAAAAGGCTTTCCGACCTGGCAAAGGGAGGGGAGCCGCAAAAGGCCGAAGCTGCATTGCTCTTCCAGAAACAAGAATGAAACGGAAGAACATGGTTTCTACTGGTCGCCCGTTATCTAAAAAGTGCTTATGGGGATGGAAAGGCCCCTTCTAGAAGCTCGCTGACGCGCGCTGCAAGAAATTGAAGGCTCTCCGAAAAGGATCTCAACCCGAGATCTCTGAAAATAGATCTATATCCGAAGGTGAAGACACGTTCACAACGCTATGTAGTCATACACCCGTTGTGGGTCTAATATTCAGCCAAATCATTGACCAAAGATCATGGATGGTGCCTGGACAAAGATTCAAACAATCATAAAGCCGACGGCCAAGGCAGACATTGCCGTAAGGTTGGCTGGACTCTCAGTCAATCCCGAGCTATCGATGATTCCATGCAAAATCGTTTCAGACTTATCTCCGAGTGGCCCACTATTCCGGCAATACGGATGTAGCGGTGTGAGTACACAGTGCTTAGACGTAGCTCTCCAGCATTCGAGATATTCTTTTAAAAGTCAATTGTCATCAAATTTAAGTTTTATTTCAATTGGAACGAGAAGCCACAATCTAGAATATCTCATTTGAGCAAGTGTGCATCGCACGAAACGCAAAGTGGTGACGCAGCCCAGCTTGGAAGAACAGACTTACTAGGATGGATACCCCATCGTCAGGGACGATAACACCGGTCGACTTGGAAAGTGTTGGCCGCAGTGACGATGTTCAGAAGCGCCTGACTGTGACATTTCGTGATCTCAATGTTCGAGTTACGGCACCAGACGCTGCGTTGGGAAGCACGCTATGGTCCGAGGTTGATCCTCGCCAGCTACGGGCTTTGTTCACACGAAAGCAAAAACACAAGAGGGTAAATACGACAAGATGCGCGGTTCTAATTCCAAATGCTAAGAGTTATAAAAGACAATTTTGAAAGACGTTTCGGGACAGGTCAGGCCTGGGGAAATGGTATGTGCCACAACACCCACAACCTTCCGTTGAGACTAACCAAAACAGCTTCTCGTTCTCGGTCGTCCAGGATCTGGGTGCACATCCCTCCTTCGAGTCCTGTCAAACGACCGAGATACATTTGACGAAGTCAGCGGCGAAACTCGATACGGCAGCATGGATCACAAAGCCGCCAAGCAGTTCCGCCAGCAGATTATGTTCAACAACGAAGGTGACTATATGGAGAGCGTTGAAGTTGACACGGATAACAAATTCCTGACAACATTATCGTTCCAGATGATCTGCATTTTCCAACTCTCACTGTGAACCGGACGATGAAGTTTGCGCTACGCAACAAAGTCCCTAACGAGCGGCCCGAAGCATTAGCCGATCGTAAGGACTACGTTCTGGAGAAACGCAACGATATCCTTGATTCCCTTGGCATTAGACACACGAAGAAGACTCGTGTCGGTAATGAATTCATTCGTGGCGTTTCCGGGGGCGAGCGCAAACGTGTCTCCCTGGCAGAGGTCATGGCAGGACAGGTTCGTCTTCGCAACCTCTTCTGGATCTACCTCATAAACTGACATTCTGTGAAAGAGCCCCGTCCAAATGTGGGATAATCCCACGCGCGGCCTTGACTCGAAGGCTGCTGTAGAGTTCGCACGGATGTTGCGTCGAGAGGCAGATGAGAACCAAAAGACCATCATCACAACCACATACCAAGCTGGAAATGGAATCTACGATACCTTCGACAAGGTCCTTGTGTTGGCTGATGGAAGGGTTACTTACTACGGTCCTCGCCGACTGGCCAAAGGATACTTTGAGTCGCTTGGCTTTACTTGTCCGAAAGGCGCAAATGTGGCAGATTTTCTCACGTCTGTGACCGTCCTCACAGAACGTATTGTCCGTCCTGAATGGGAGTCTAAAGTGCCCAGTACTCCAGAGGAGTTCGAGTCGCGATACCATGAGAGCTACATCCATCAAGAGCAAATGGACTCGATGGACTCCCCCGACAAATTGAACCACGAGACGGAGGACCTCAAACTTGCCGTGTCCAGCGAGAAGCGCAAGCAGCATCTTCCCCGCAATCAAAGTGTCTATACGACAAGCTTGTGGGATCACGTTCGCTCTTGCACCCTGCGCCAGTTTCAAATTATGTGGGGAGACAAATTTTCCCTTGTGGTCAAGGTAGTCTCAGCCATTCTTCAGGCTCTTGTCTGTGGATCGCTTTTCTATAACCTCGCCGACGACAGCAGCTCCATCTTCCTACGCCCCGGTGTGCTCTTCTTTCCAGTTCTCTACTTCCTTCTGGAGTCCATGTCCGAGACGACTGCCTCCTTTATGGGTCGTCCAATTTTATCCCGTCACAAGCGCTTCGGTTTCTACCGTCCGACGGCCTTCTGCATTGCCAATGCGATTACAGATGTGCCTGTCGTGGTCATTCAAGTGACCTGTTTCTCGCTCATCCTGTACTTCATGGCGGCTTTGCAGATGGATGCCGGGCGGTTTTTTACCTTCTGGATTATCGTAATTATGCAAACATTGTGCTTCATCCAGCTCTTTCGGGCTGTTGGTGCTCTCTGCTCGCGATTTGGCAATGCTTCGAAGATCTCCGGGCTTCTTTCCACAGTTTTCTTCGTCTATGGAGGTTTGTCACGGACTTCGCCTTTGACAGGAACTTTGGGAACTAATAAAGTATCTTCTAGGCTACCTAGTGCCTTTCCACAAGATGCATGTGTGGTTCCGTTGGATTTTCTACTTGAACCCAGGAGCGTACGCATTCGAAGCATTGATGGCAAACGAGTTTGTCGGTCGGCAACTTGTGTGCAAAGAACCCGATTACATCCCATACGGCTCTGGCTACTCAAGTGTCGCCTCTCCTCATCGAGGCTGCTCGGTGCTTGGAAGTAACGACGAGGGCATCATCGATGGCGCAGCTTACATCCGAGAGCAGTATAGCTATTCGTTCAACCACATTTGGCGGAGCTTTGGTATCATTGTCGGTTTGTGGGTATTCTTCATTGGTTTGACCTCCTTGGGATTTGAGCTGCGAAACAGCCAGAGTGGCTCGTCTGTTTTGCTTTACAAGCGCGGAAGTGAGAAGAAGCCAGCGAAGGACATTGAAGTGGGCACGATTTCGGAGCAAGAGGCCAATCCAGGCGCTCTGAAAAACACGGCAAAGCAGTCAATCTTCACATGGCATGATCTGGATTACCATGTGCCGTTCAATGGGGAGAGGAAGCAACTTCTGAACAAAGTCTTTGGTTATGTGAAGCCTGGAAGTCTGGTTGCCCTGATGGGAGCTTCAGGGGCTGGAAAGACAACGTGAGTCGCTGTTCACACTATATCATACATTGCTTTGCTTACACATTCTCTAGGCTTTTGGATGTTCTTGCTCAGAGAAAGGATTCGGGAGAAATTTACGGTTCCATCTTGATCGACGGACGCCCACAAGGCATTAGCTTCCAGAGAACCACAGGTTACTGTGAGCAACTGGATGTGCACGAACCCACAGCAACTGTGATGGAGGCGCTTATCTTCTCCGCTGTCCTTCGTCAACCTTCTTCAGTCCCATATGACGAGAAGATCGCTTATGTCAATCATATCATCAACCTTTTGGAGCTTGGCGATATTCAGGACGCTTTGATCGGAGGTGAGAGTACCTGCTCCCCATTTTGGTCGCATCAAACTAACAAAATCAACCAAATTCAGTGCCAGGTGCAGGTCTCAGTATTGAGCAGCGCAAGCGAGTAACTCTGGGCGTTGAACTCGTGGCAAAGCCAACCTTACTGTTCCTGGATGAGCCTACTTCAGGCCTTGATGGGCAGAGCGCGTACAATATTGTGCGGTTCCTACGAAAGCTCGTGGATGGAGGCCAAGCTGTGTTGGTAAGATATTACTGAGGCTCTTTGATCTAGTGTGATACTGACGTAAAGAAGTGCACGATTCACCAACCTTCTGCTGTACTGTTCGATGCATTTGACGGTCTGTTGCTCCTTGCAAAGGGTGGAAGGATGACCTACTTTGGAGAAAGTGAGTGTCAAGCAGAATAATACTACAGTACTTCAGCAAGCTCTGACAGTTGAGACCTGCAGCTGGCAAAGAGTCAAGTAAAATTCTTGATTACTTCGCACGCAACGGTGCACCTTGTCCACCTGATGCAAACCCCGCGGAGCATATCATCGAGGTTGTACAAGGAAGTGGCTCGACAAAGAATAAAGATTGGGTTGAGGTCTGGAGTCAATCCAAAGAGCGACGAAATGCCCTCGAGGAACTGGAGGCCTTGAACAAGTCTGGTTTGGCGGATCCAAACTACGTGGAAGATACCGCAAACTTCGCTACTTCACACTGGTTCCAGTTCAAGATGGTTGCTACGCGTCTCAGCGTTAAAATTTGGCGGTCTCCGGTATGATCGATCCACTCAATAATGATTAGGGTGATTATGCGGCTTACTCTCTTTCCAGGACTACATGTGGAACAAGATCATCCTTCATATCTTCGCAGCACTTTTCAGCGGTTTCACCTTCTGGAAAGTTGGAGACGGCACATTCTCCCTTCAATTACGACTCTTTGCCATTTTCAATTTTATTTTCGTTGCGCCAGGCTGTATCAACCAGATGCAACCCTTCTTCTTGGCGAATCGTGACATTTTCGAAACCCGGGAAAAGAAGGTTTGTGTGCTAAAACCCAGACCACAGTATCTGTGTTGTGTGACTGATTTGATTTGCCATCTCTAGTCCAAAACTTATCATTGGATTGCGTTTATCGGTGCACAGACAGTGGCCGAGATCCCCTATCTCATCATCTGTGCCACGCTCTACTTCTTATGCTTCTACTATACCGCCGGCTTCCCGGTTCAATCCAGCATTGCGGGTCACTTTTACCTGCAGATGATTTGTGAGAACTCTTCCATATTCTCCTCCTCCATCATGGGTGACGTCTAACAATTTCTCAGTCTACGAGTTTCTATATACATCGATCGGGCAAGGTATCGCTGCATATGCGCCGAACGAGTACTTTGCCGCTGTCATGAACCCGGTCCTGCTCGGCGCAGGCTTGGTCAGTTTCTGCGGTGTCGTCATGCCCTACAGCCAGATGCAACCATTCTGGCGCTACTGGATCTACTACCTTGATCCCTTCAACTACCTTGTCGGAGGCCTTCTGGGTGAAGTTCTCTGGGATGTCCAGGCCAAGTGCGAGCCTTCGGAGTTTGTGACTTTCAGCGCTCCCAGTGGCCAGACCTGTGGTGAATACATGGCGGACTTTCTCTCGTCGCAGGCGGGCTATTTGTTGGATGCAAATTCAACAAGCATTTGCTCGTTCTGTCAGTATTCCACAGGTGCCGACTATGCCAAAACTTTCAATCTTAAAGAGAAGTACTATTCTTGGAGAGATGTGAGTTCCCTGAATCTGTCTTACTATCTGGCCAACCACTGACAATTCAATAGACTGGAATCACTGCCTTGTTCTGCATCTCGTCATATGCTCTTGTGTTTCTAATGATGAAGCTACGGAGCAAGAAGACCAAAAGTGCCCGATCGGAATAGTCGACATCGAGCAAGCAACGAGGCCTGCGTATCCTCCTGTGCCATCAATCTCTGTTCCGTGTTGATCATAACGATTCTCGATTCTCAGCAACTTTCTTTACTCTGTTTCTGACTGTGAGACTTTTGTGATGCCCATACCTTCCATGTCATAGAACTTGATTCTTGGTTTATATTCCCCCTATAGATTATACTCGTTCCGTCAATCAAGATTACCTTTCTCTTCGCTCAATTCTGTCTACCCGATTATGCATGATGAATTCTCCATCTCAGTTACGAGGTTCAGCTAGCTCAAGCTAAGCTATGTTTTGGGTTTCGACTTGAGTACAACGCATCATATTCTTCGTGAAATAGGACAGAACCATGAATATCTGTAATCGCCTCCTTGGGAGAGAGAAACCAATCGTTATAATCCCACGCGTTCGATTACCAACAAAATCCTCTTGGAAAACTCAGTTACTCAAAAAGAAGCATTACCAAGATTGGTAGTAAAGTGCGCATCAATAAACGGCACAATAGCACTCCCAAAGTCGGTCGTGTCCAGCGCAGTCTGCGCCACAGTCGGCAAGGACTCCCACGCAATCAAAGGTTGGGTACCTCCCACAGTGCTGGTCAAGCCGCACTGGTGGTCGACCGGCCAAATACTGTAGTACTTGATCAACGGCGTAGTACCACTCAGAGTGAACCCATCGGTTGAGCAGTCCCAGCCGCCGTGAGCAGACGGGCAGACCGCGACGACGTTGCTGGCCGAGGTGCTGGTAGAGCTGGACAGCCAGACAATTACCCCCTCCCAGTCGTGACGGTGGCCGAGGCCTGTGGAGGGCTCGTCTTTGGGCATGTACCATGCGTACATTATGGCGTAGTAGTTGCCGTAGGTAGTACTGCGGGCGTAGACTTGACCAGTGCTGCTGCTGCACTCGCCGTCGGAGGATCCGGTTGGTTTAAGGCCAGCGCTGGACAAGTTAGGTTTTGAAGTTCAATCAATCACCACCGTGGCACATAGTGGACTGACTTGGTATTTCCGCTTGCATCCACGGCTGGGAATGGGACACAGCCATTCACCACATCCAAGTCAGGCTTGTAGGCAAGGTAAAGCTCACCAACGGTGCCGGAGGGGACGGCCTGGCTGAATCCAACTGTGAGGTAAATGAGTGTCAGTATAAGAATATGAACAACGGATCTTCCAATAATGAAGTATGCGACAATCCGAGAAGCCCTTCAGTAGACATTGAAATTTACCTATTTCGCTAGACGCAATGGTTCCACGGGGCGCCAACTTGGTAGGGCTGGCCACAGCCAAAAGGCATACGGCCAAAGGGCCAAGAAGGGGCTTGAAGATCATCGTTTGATAGGACTGGTGTTTTCAAAAATAAAAACTGCTTGTTATGGAGGGGTTTCGGTTGTTTTTTATTCTTGCGATGCCAGTCTAATCATCTCACGCGATGCTTGACTTGGTAATTCTCCGCTTCCCAAGCTCCCAGCATGATTCGAAGATCTGCACGCTCCGAGACCACTTCACCTCCCAAACGGCTTTCAGTCCCGAAGTGGGATGGCGGCCGACAGTTTGGGACTCCACTTGGGCATGAGGATTATTCTCGGCGACGATGTTCCTCGTGGGTTCCCCGCCATCTTTGATTCGTCTCTGAAAAGCATTGTATCGACCTGGGCCGCGAATCCGGCCCAACTTCCGGGATATCGCTAACCGTCTGCTCTGATCTCTGAACGACGGACGCGAAATTATTACTCCGAGCGAAATTCTCATGGATTTCTATATGAAATTGCATGGCTAGTACTCAAGGATGCACACGCTTAAGCTTTAGTACATTGCATGGGCTTGCATGGCCACCTGATTGGTGCTTCAGGTTGCACTTGAGGAAGTATCTCCACCAATTACGGCAAACAGGTGAACAGAGGGCTCAGTTTCTTCAAAATTACCCCCTGCATCGTGGCGTTGGCGTCTTCCTTGGTGCCTGCCACTCCAACCGACACGCTTGCGTAACATCCAGAAGCGAGTGAGACTCCTATCTCGCTCGGCAGCCGGGAGCTGCCGCAGGTTGTCACGTCGTCGGGGGTGATAAGAGGGATCGCGACGTGGATTCGTGACAGCACGAAGGAAAAGTCCTCGGCGGTGTTGCATTCCGAGGAGACTGCCCCGAAGTTGACATTCAGCCAGATCTATGAAGGTGGTTGGTTAAAACTCGTCAAAAGAGTTTCTGATAGGAGACTTGCATCATTTGGGAGATATGGAGTGCCAGAGGCGACCAAATGGTTCGTCAGATTGAGTGCAAGATCCGCGTACACTTGGCTGTAATGCGGGTAGCTTGTTGAAGCATTCCAGGCTGTCTGAGAACCGGTAGCTCCAGAGAATGCAATGGCGGGAATTCCAGCATTATGGGCCGCATAGGTAGTCGCTCCCACGGTGCCGGAGAGCAGTACAGCCAGGCCGATGTTGTTTCCAACCTACAAAGCGATCAGTACCAAACATTTTGCCCAGGTCTCCTGAACCTCCTCAACTCACGTTAGGGCCAGCAACCGCCAGATCAGGAACACCGTTGAAGAACTGCGGGCTGATCGAGTTGATCCCATACTTCATCGATGTCGCCGGATAGGAATTGACATAATTCAAACGAGGCTCCGAGGCATTGTGGCCCACGGCCGGGCTACCCGACGGGCAGCTGTTGAATTCACAGGCTTCAGTGAGAGTCGTGGGTGTTTTTTGCGAGGATCCTGGAGGACATAACGTATCAGTAAAGCATAGCAGGAATGAGAAGATTCCACTTCACATTACCAGTTCCACTCTGGTTCTCGGCTGGTGCAGCTACCACGACGGAGTGACCACCAGCAGTGAGCGTGTCAAAGAGAGCTCGGATGTTCACTTCGGCCCAGCCATCATCGTTGGAGGAGATGATGTTAATCGCGTTGGCAGACCGCGCAATTGACAAGGAGGCCAACAGGGCAGCAATCGCGCTGAACTGCATCTCGGGTTGCTTGTCACGAACGTCACCAGACTTGTTTTAAGGGATGCGAGTAATCGACCTCCTCTTGTCGAGGCTTCTGGGTATTGATTTATACCCTTCGACTATCACATCACGCGAATATACATGCGCCTTGCGACCGGATCTCACGGCTACCCATCGGCCGAGGCGACGATCGCCTGCTGCATTCAACCCGATATCCACGACGCGTTCCTAAGCGAGCCCACAACGGGTAACTATGGCGTGAATGGCACGGGTTGGCGAGACTTGTTCGTGACAGGGGGCGGGTCGTGCGGTTTCGACTTATGCGCACTCTTATCCTCGGTGCTTGACGGGCGATCAAATAGTCCGAGTTGATCAGTTCCAACTGGCGGGAACCCCGCCTTCCTCGTTTAGCGCGCCCGGAGTATCTTCGGCCTCCGTCGCCCTCTCTTCTCTTGGATGTTACTGTTTGGCAATCTACAGATCATCTTCTCGCGTAAATCAGCAAAGTTTCGAGCTAATCTGATTTGATCGTTCATCATGCGCGGTGAATTCCCCAAAAGGGGATAATTGTACGCGTGCCCGGCTTTCAACCTCAAAAACCAGTAGGTAAAGACGGGAGTACATCGCCCGGGATATATATTCTTCCATTTACAGAGAGGGAGACTTCCGCTGCACTATCCATGTCCCCACCGAACCTTTATCTGGCAGAAGGGGCCAAGGCCATTAGGATGGCGTCCGTCCAAGTAGGGAAAAGCACTGCGACCAATTTAAATCCATCTGGGGCCTTCTCATGCCACATTTCTTTTTGAAAAGCTTACCTGAGGAATGTAGTTTCACCCGGCACCTATGATCAAGGTCGTAACCGTGCGACTGGACCATCAGATTGATTAAAAACATGCTTCCATGGCAACCTTGAGTCCTCAAGATTCATCCAAATACCTAGGTATTGGGTATCTAGGTTTGTTCGGGTTGTATCCCGGTTGGGGATCGAAATGGTCGAGGACGCACCTATCATGCCTGTATATGTGGATGTAGAGTTGTTTGAAAACCTGGATGGATGAGAGGAATGCATTGGAAGAGACTATCCAGATCCAAATTATGCTCAGGTATAACATCCAATCTTGACTAGTCATTATTCATGGACAAGCGTTTGCTTCGCATTTTGCGATCAATCGGTCACCCAAGACTTATGGAATAGCCATGCCAAGCTGATCAGGAGCCGCATCCTCAAATCCATTGTTATAATAGAGCTTTCGTCCCGCCTCGTCGGCAAACAGCGTAATATACGGCTTCCCGTCAGCAGGAGCCTTCCGGTGGATATGCCGAAGCAGCGTTTTGAGAATCGCATCCCCAAGACCTTTCCTCTGATGGCCTGGATGCACGGCCATGTCCGCAATATGGAAATACCAGCCCCCGTCTCCGATCACTCTTCCCATGCCAATCGGTTGTGGATCGCCCGGGACATCCTCGAAGGTGATGTAGCACCCGAACCAGCTGCCCGTGGGAACCGCGGCTGCCTCGGACGTGGTTACTGGCGAGAGTCCGGACACGGAGCGGAGATATAGATATTGGGAGGTTGAAGGGTACCCAACCTGGAGTTTGTAGCCGTCTGGGAGGTTGATGTCCTGGGATTCCATGGTGGGATGGTGGAGAGAATGAGGATGAGGGGGTGAAGATGGAAGTGTGCGAGATCGACGCGACGCGTCGCGTTGGCGAGGGGGGAGGGGAACTTCACTTTGGGTATAGCGGGAAGTCTATAATAAGCTGCCCAATCGAATGTTAATGCATGAATATTCATGCAGTCACAGCAGTCAAAGGGTGCTCCTATACACATTCATAAGGTTACAATTTACTTCAGGCGAGATCTCCTACGGTTCTGACAACGAGCACGTCAGCTTAGTTTTAGGATTGGACGATGAAGCATTAGTTCCATGCCCTTTTGGTGAAGCGCTACCAAGAAAACCTCGCGTTTAAACTCGAGAATGAATGAAGAAAGAAAGTTGCTATCGTATCTATTCTTCATGTGAAGGACCTCATCGTGGAGAAAATAGATGGTAAAGCCATAAACCAAATCCGGAACACCATCCCTCACTAAGGACCCGTGGGGAGACATTGAGAGTAGTATGGATTCGGCGAACTGCAGGTAGCCTGCGAGTTGCAAGCAGTAGCACCGGTCCAACCGCTGCCTCCACACTGTCCATACACGGTTTGGGTGGAGCCGACACTCCCTGACGCGGTAGTAGTTGGAGATGTCGCGGTGGTGACATGGAAAGTCGTGGTAGTGGTGCTGGTCTTGGTTGCCAGTGGGGTCGAAGTGACCGAGGTTTTCGAGGTGGTCGATCCAGCAGCCGTTGTGCTTGTAGTGGTCGTAGCAGCACCTGTTCCAGTCACTGGACTCCCTGATGCAGTGATGCTCGAGGAAGACTGCGTAATGGAGACAGCACCACTGTAGGGCGTGGGTCCAGGCACGACATACGTTGAAAGCGAGGCGTATATGTTGATCAGAATGTCAGGATCGGTGGGACTGTAAAGTTGCGTTCCCAAAATACCCGAGGGTGTGTCCGATCCAGAGCCAGTGATTTGCAGATTGAAGCATTGGGGATATTTCTGAGCACCGTCCTCGGAGCTAGCGCCGTGCAGGGCGATTATCTCGTTTCGCATGACGTAGTTGCCAGGAGCAAGGGTGGGAGGAATTCGACAAGCCAGCCGTCGTTGTTGGCAATCAACTCGTCAGCGGCCCAGGTGCCCGGAGGAGTGGTGTCATCTACGAGGCCCACGCCATCAATCTTGATGAATTGGAGAGTCGTCTTATCAACGCTCTCGCAGGAGCCACCGCATCCAACTGAAACGCTTTCCAGCTTTTAGGTTGATGTATCATTCCATAATCCTATCTCCCGATCGTCGATGACAATTCCTTTATATTCTGTATTACCTAACCATTCTTACATGGATATGTTTACTCGTGATATCTGAGAGAATTGTATCAGATTGGCTTACAGCTCGCAAGATCATGTCGCTCGATTCCAAAGTTTTGAAATTCGTGCAACCTCGGGATGGCTAGCCATTTATCGTTAAGGTTCAGAGCCTACCGGTGACCGGTGAGAGAACAAGGATTCCAAAGCATTCATGTTTACAATGAATCGGCATGATGCCTGACTACCGAGCCTAAAATTATGTATTGGAACCACGCACAGGCCTCGAGTAAATTCAGGCGCTTGATCATGTCAGCGGACTGGAGTTCCTATTTTGGGGCCTTCTTGCTCAATCTATGTCAATGCCTGTCATTTCAAGTTTGACCTTCTCCTCAAAGCGTCAATTCTTTCTAGGCTGGCCAGACTTTATCCATCCACACTCGCTCGGCCTAAGAGTTTTCTATGATTAGGCCCTTACTGAACCTAAAATTCAAGGACTAGGGAAGTAGAATGCTCCTTTCACTTTCCGAGAACCTCATGAAGCCCAAGACAGGAAACAGATCCTTAGGTAGGTTCCATCCATGAGCATGAGAAATAGTGGATGGAAAAAAATTTAAAAGGGTATCATTCGCACGATTCTGCTCTCATTATAACAGGAGGAATTACTAGCTAATTATTTCCTGCCATAGAATGACCCAAAAATCCCCGACTTCGAAGCCCGCTTAATATCAACTGCTGCAATCTCTGAAGCCTCAAGCTCCACAGGGGGCTTTTGAAAGATGTGGGATTTTACCGGCTCCTTGAAATCGCGCTCTGGAAGCTCCAACTGGGTAGGGAGGGGATTAACGTGAACGTCGACGAAGGTCGCCTTTGGAGAATAGCAGATCTCCCCCTGCGTTGCAAACAAGAGTTAGCTTTGGTTGAAAGGAGCAGGCGGAAATCCATGAGACATACCGTGGGTACAATTGGTATCTTCCTCACATAGCCTTTAGCCTTTGATGAGTCTGACCACGACAGGACGATGGTCTCTTCGTCGAGCAGCGGCACAAACGCCAACGCAAAAGAGTCTGACTTCATCGGAATCACCTTTGATGTTGCGACCCTCCGGATATCCATGGGGATAGAGCTCATGTCCGATACGCGGTACACGTAGCCTTGGTCGTTGACCAGCGCTAGCTCACGTCCCGACGGCGCAAAAGCCGATGCCTGGATGCGATGGCCCAACTTTCCTTGCCGGTTGGAGGACGATGTTTGAGACCGAATTTCGGTCTTATGACCCACGTTAGGCTGAATGAGTACGGGTACACCAGACTGTGTCCAGGTTGTGATGCAGACAAGGTCATCTCTGCCGTCTGTCCCCGGCTGATAATGTACAGATGACACCCCGTTATCCTCTGACTCATGCAGGGGAACACGGTACCGGCAGGGCAGAATCTCTTCAAAATCCGTGAATGGGAACCGCGACAAGTACACCTGAATCGTTCCGTTCTTTGTGCTCCTAGTACTCGCAACAAGGACAAGTCCGTCATTCGAAAAAGATACCGTGTCGACGGGAGGACAGTCCTTGCAGTTCTGGTGTTGACGAGCATGTAGTCGATACTGCCGGGGAGCGTGCGAATCGAAGCAGTTATACAGGCCGACAGTTGCGTTCTCGAATCCGACCGCAACAACCCCTCCTGTTGAGGTGGCTGCAATACACCTACACCACGGCGAAGGCCTCATTCGATATTCAACGGCAGCGGATGACATATGACTCAGGCTCTTGATTCGAAGCTGCCGGTTACACATTAGTACAACAGAATATTTGCTCGACTTAAGAGCCAAGGCCACCTACCGTCAACCTTTGGTCCCGATCGCCAATCATATAGACCAAGTGCTTTCCCGTGATAGCGGCAAGGACGCAGAATCCTTCTGTGGAGACTGAATCTTTGAAACTGGGTGGAGATGTGCTCACATCCCAGATCTGAATAGATGTGTGCGTCCAAAATAGGTTGTACGTTGAGTCCTGTGAGAGAGCAACGTTGATGTTCTGAGCAAACTTCCCCTTCGTGGATTCCTTCGCCCGATTGACCAAAACTTTCAGATCAATCTCCTCCAGCTTCTGTGACTCTAGGGTAGCAGATGAGAGAGAGCTTGTGTCCCTGGTATCTGGTAAGTCTTTTGTATCCTTTCTAGCCACGCCGAATCGTGATTTCCATTTGGAAGATTTGTCGGTTCGGCCAGGGGGCGAGAGTGTCCGAGCCCCACTGCTCGATGACCAGCTTTGACTGGTGAAAGTGACTGCTTTGGTGGATTGATCGATTGAGGTAGTCCTAGAGAATTGCTCGCCCACATCGTCTGCTGAGAAGGGATGTTCTCCAGTAACGGCTCTTGGCGCCCTCGGAGGGGGAGGCGTGTCGCTCATTTTCCGGTTACCGAGGGAAGGCAAATTCTCGACAGACTCTGTGCGAACGCCATTCCATCGTCTCTGCAGGGGGCTGAAGGGGGATATCGGCGCCAACCCGCCTGGTGTACCTCCCGAGTCCCGCCGCAGCTGGTCAGCTCGGGGTGGTGATAAAAGAAATTGTGTCGGAAGATGTCGCTCCACATTGATAGCTTCCACATTCGGAATGATGGACTTGAGATTCTCCCACGTATAGCGCGCAAGTGGAACTTCGCGCAGCATGGTGACCTTGGAGCCACAAAGTGTGCACATCGACTCTGATGGAAGGGTTATCTCAAAATCTTTCCCAATGTCATCCTAGAGAACCGTTATCACGAGTGCTACGTAAACGCTCCAAGGTGGGGGATCTACCTACGGTGAGAGGCTTCGTTTTTGCTATGTTTTTGACCTGAGAGTATCCGATCAAATGACACTGTTGGCAATTCACCACGTACAGCCCTGGACTGGTCGACTTCATCTGGTCACTGGGATCGTCGAGAAGCTCAATATACCTAGTGATCTGGTACACACTGTGCATCACCGCTCGGTCGCTGATGCGGTGAACCATCTGACGGTAGCTGAGTTTGTCATGCAACGTGTCCCATGCGTCGGTTATATTTCCATCATGATCATGCCTGCTGGAGCCATGCTGCGCGAGGCTAGGGGTATCGGATAGAATGATGCGAAATGACTCGCTGATCACTGGGACCAATTTTCCAGGGGGAAGATGGGGCGGGGATCTGATGCGATTGATCGCGTGCAAAACGGCGTCGCGAGTTTTCTTCGAGGCAGCTTCGAGCTCGGCGTCGCCTGACCTTCGATTATTGACCGCATGTTGGATATTCGCCCCGACGACATACTGTGACACATCATAGAGTGCCAGCAGCTGCGATAACCAGTTCTGAGGTGACCCACTCTGGGGTACGATAGTCTCGATCGATGAGGACGACAAGCAGTCGGGCAGTGGATACTATAGCGGGTCGGGCCGACAGTCAATTTGGTGCTTTTGAACTCTGACAGAGTACACAATCTGGCTGGAAAGGAAGAACTTACCAGATCCTCTGACAATGATGGAAGCTCCTCTTTCATTCGAGGTGGTAAGGTGAGGGTATCGGGTGCAGAGCAGAGAGAATCTGCGATCGCTCTGCAGACGGAGAGGAGTGGCGAGTTGGTATCGGGATAACTGTCGCAAATTCTCTCCAAGGACCGTTGGATGCGCGCAAACCGGTCTCGGCGATCTCTTGCCTTGGAATTTGCTGGAGGCTTGGGGTGAAGCAGGAGAATGCGCACGGTCGAGAGTAGCAGCCGGGCCAGATATTCGTCGCGAAAGGACGCATCCCACAGGACCTCGCGCGCCTCGAGGACGGTCTGCAGAATAAATTCCACCGTTCGCACCGTCACCTCCCAACTCACCAGAAATCCAAGAGACCATCCTGCCGGTGATCGTCCTGGGGCTGGAAGTGTGAGTCGTTGGATGAAGAAGATCACGTCGAGCTGGGCGAGTAGCGCCAGAATCAAGTCCGCATACACGTCCTTGTTCGAATCTGCGTAGATCTTCTCGAGATCAAAGCGCCCGAGCAGTTCGATAATAATATCATCGACGTCGCTCCTCAGAGCCAACAGGCTCCAAACACCCGTCAAACTCGTGAACAACGAGGATGGTGGAGCCGTCGCCATTTCTACGTGTTGGTGGGATGCGAGGTTGTTTCCAGACATCCGTCCCGCACATCCTTTTCAGGTCGAGAATAGATCGGACAGCTGGCACGGGTGCTTAGGCACAACAATTTTGATCCCGTCCAATCTGTGCTGTTGACCGTTCGTATTCCCTCCTTGAGGCTGGACGCAGCACACGCAGGGCTACGATACGGGGTAGGGGGATGATTGGTGGGGAGCAGTAAGCGCGTCCGAATTAGAGCATGGGAACGCCGTAGCGTTACAGTTGAAGACTAGTGGGGTTTAGTCTGAATTTAAACGATAGCGATCGACACGCAAAATATCCCGCTCTGCCCTGGCGATGGTAAGTTTAACCTTGCCGTCTTCTCTATTATTGGCAGCTAGGCTCACAACCCTCGTATTGCTTCACGGAGGGGCTTGAGGCCAACTGGGTTCATGTGATAAATGCATGGCTTTCGCAATGCTGACCTCTCCCGCTTGATTGACTCCGACTCTTGTTTCTCTGAAGATTATATCCCGTCCATTGTGCTGGGAACGCACTGGGAAGACCACGATTCTTTCTCCATTGTTTGGATTGCCCATTGTCTTATCGCCAACATGGCGGCAGAATGGCAGGCCCCCGAGCATGATTTCCATTTCAAGGACGAAATCTCGGCCATAAACACGCCCGCTATAACTCCTGATCTCCCGGTGGACGATGGCTCACAGGATGAGGAAATCCGGGACCGCAAAAGTGACAGCTTATGGTGAGCAGCTCTTCACCTCTTGGGCTTAGGTTATGCCTAATAGTACCCGTCAGGAGAGTGTTGAATGAGAGACAGATTAACGTAAGTCAACTCTCATTGTAGGAGACGGCCCTGGTTGACCACGCATACTGACTGGATCTATTCCACGAGTATAGATGATTGCATTTACTGGGTATGTTTATCAGATTCCTGTCTAGTAAGGAATACGACGTTGACAGATTCTCTCTCGTCGTCGCAGAACTATTGGAAATGGTACATTAATTCCTTCTTGTCACAACATGGATGTCCTGGGCTCTTGTTAACCTCATTGAAATAGGACTCTTCCTGGGCAGTGGTAAAGTGCTTGCTTCCGCCGGACCTGGCGGTGCAGTTCTCGCGTATGCCATCATGGGTACCGTTATCTCGTCAGTTATTTCCTCTGTTGGTGAAATGACTGCCTTGATGCCGGTCAATGCTCCAATGATGGAATTTCCTCGTCGATTCTTGGACCGCGGTGTTGGTTTCGCCGTCGGATGGGTATACTGGTATGTACTTTCACGCCATTTTTTTTGGGAATCGTGCTGATGCTTTGCAGGTTCTCTTATGTTATCATGGGTGCCGATCAAATAGTTACAGTGGCATCTGCCATTCGATTCCAGTACGGTGATGATCGCACTTTCATTAGCTGGGCAACGGGCATGAACACAAATCCTGCGATATGGATTTCAGTGTTTCTAGTTGCTGTTGTTATTTTGAATATGATACCAGTGAAGGCGAGTTAGCTTCTAAGGAAGATGGTCGCATTTTCATGGTCTAACATCTTATCACAGTACTTCGGAGAATTCGAATACCTCGTCGGATGCATCAAGATTATCTTCATTGTGATGCTGATTCTGACAATGTTTATCCTCAACGTCATGGAGCGTGAGTACTTCATAACGAGTCGGTTGTCCCTACGTCGCTGGACTAACAGAGGCCAAAAATCTAGCACGGTCAAATGCCTACTACAGTAGTTCACTAGGCACAAAATGTAGGTACTCCCGTTATTTCCCTTCAAATAAATGCTCCGAGGGCGAAGCTCAACCTGGACATAGTTTGGAACACCCCGTATGGCTTTTTCAATCCTGTCCACCAGGTCAAGGACGAATCGGGAAATCTCGATCAAACAATCACAGGGTCCACTGGACAATTCCTCGGTGTCTGGTATGTTGACCGAGCTCTGGAAACACCGCACATTGCCCACAGATCTATTAACACTACATAGGACTGCTTGTACTCGGGCAATCTTCGCTTACACCGGCATGGATATGGTCACCATCACAGCAGCAGAGAGCAAGGCCCTTGCAGACTCTGAGGCCATGAAAATGGCTTCCCGAAAGATCTCACTCCGCATCATTACCTTGTACATTCTATGTGTACTGACCGCATCCTTCCTGGTGCCAACAGACCACCCCTTCATCAACGGCGAGGGACAGTCAACTGGATCCCGCTCGATTTTCATCATTGCCGTTGTTGAAGCTGGTTTGCCCACGCTGGCTCAATTTTTCAATGCCATGTTCCTCTTCTCAGCGGCCACATGTGCAGCTGACAACCTATACGTTGCATCACGAGTGCTACACACTCTTGCATTGCGAGATCAAACTGGACCAGAATGGATCACGCGGAGACTAAGACAATGTCGCGCGGGCGTGCCGATGAGAGCTGTGCTCTTGTCTGCGGCCGTCATGCTTATTGCCTACCTGGGACCTACCGGTGCTACTGGTGCAGTCAGTCAACCCCGATTCCATGAAAGACTTTCTATAACTGACTCCTTGAACAGAGACTCAACGAGCTTTCATCCAACTGTACCGTGTCATTCTTGATTGTCTACGCCACTATCTGTGCGACTTACCTGTGCTTCTACCAATCGTAAGGACCAAACCAATTTCCACTGGCGAAC
Organism: Penicillium simplicissimum; assembly: GCA_024706585.1. NCBI lineage: Eukaryota > Fungi > Ascomycota > Eurotiomycetes > Eurotiales > Aspergillaceae > Penicillium > Penicillium simplicissimum. The sequence goes on from JAMZTW010000068.1 coordinate 146,012, forward strand.
CCCACCTGGAACCGGGACTAACCACGCACAGACTGGAGGAGGCCAAGCAATATGGCAACACCAGCCAGACTCAAGCTGCAACATACGACCGAAACCATGTTCGATACCCTTACAAGTCCCATGCCCAGTGGCTGAAGGCTGGTTACGGCATGGTCGCCTGCATCATCATGCTTATATTCAACGGTGTCGACTCATTCATGACGACACCGTTTAATGTTCGCACATTTATCGCCTCGTACATCAGTGTATGTCATAGCTCTCGCATCCCTTCTTTAAATGGCTGCGAAATATTCCAGCAGTTGCATGAATCAATTACTAACCGCTGATTCTTTAGATTCCCGTCTTCCTCTTGCTTATCGTGGGCTACAAGATCCGCAGACATGGTTTCAGGCTCTCACAATGGGGCCCAGAACGATCCAAGGATCTTCGAAACTGTGTGCAAGTATCAAGTGACAAGCGAAAGGGTAGGCTTGAGTTGGTTGATCCTGTGTTCTCGTTCGAGAATGTGAAGAGGCTGGGCGAGTGGATCTGGGTTTGGACCAAGTGAGGCATGGCGATATCTGGCCTTTTTGTTCTGGGAGCCTTGGTTGGTTGCGCTTGGAGGGACACAGCTTTGGGATGATGGTCACATTTTTATGATGAGCCCAATAATTTTCGTTAATGTACTTGGAGTTTCACTGGCAATCTTCAATGGCAACGACTCTATTTCTCCTCGTGTCCTCGGTGAGATCGTACTGTCTGATATAAGGTTTCAGTTTGTACATTTCATGACCTCATAGCGAGATGAATAACTAGTATATCCATTGTTCCTGAACATACTCATTAGTTTAGAACCTAGGTGCCGCACAGGAAGCTCCAGAAAAATTCTCTAGAGCGATGCTTACTCGAATGAAGACTGTATCGGAGTCCTGTCCGTCACAGGAGAGCTTTCGTGGGGCACGATAATTTTGACCAAGTCCGTTCGATGTACACTTCGGGACCCAACCAGTGGCCCACTTTGTATAGTTAAGAGGGTGCAGCAGGGGGCAGGAGCTATGCCGCTTCAGAATCGAAATGGCCCTGCTCCGCCTGTGCTATCGTGGTCGGTCAAAATAGGCGCGGGCTGGAAGTGCACTGATCATGACATATGCGCTTTGAAAAGGCTGGAGATTTTTGAACTCTGGTAGAGGCAGGACGTTTGGAACTTGACCGGGCGCTTGAAGATCCACGCCAGTCCGGTGCGGTACTCGGGGGGTCCACATTGAAGATGCGATCAAAAAAAGTCGCCATCATCGGTACGAACCCCCGCCCAACCTACTCCCCCGCCGATCCAAACCACCCTACTACCCGATACGGCGGCGGCGAGGCGCTGGAGGGTCGCATAGTTCTGCTCCTCCTCCTCTTCGTCCTCCTCGTCTTCGCGCCAGCAACTTAGCAAGACCGTTCACGGCAGCCGGGCTGTATCGGTGGATAGAAGGATTAAATGTCGTGAACATCGAAAGCTGAAAAGCACTCTGAAAAGAGAGTTAAACAGCACGTGAAATTGTTGAAAGGTCAATCAGCGACAATTGATTCCATACCCATCGAAACACTCCAGCCTTCTTGATAAGATCGCCAAGCGCGTTGGAAGCAATGACCTCGGCATTTTTCTCCCGCAGCCCAAAGATGACATCCGTTCCATGGGTTTCAAAACCTCTTCTTTGTCTCTCTCTCTGCTCATTCTTCTTCTTTCTCTTCCTCTTGTGACCATTCTTTTAAACCGAATAAATCAGAAAATAGACCGACCGCTACTATAGCATAAACCCGTTCCCGGAGGAGCCTCCCTTCCTCTCTCCGACTAAGATCAGACTAGACGCCCTAGACTATAAAGATACCTGAGCGAGGGTCTATATAATAGACTAGATCTCCCGCGATCCCTTTACCTTCTTCTTCTCTTTCCGGATATGAAGGGGACGATTGTCCTGAAGACGCGATCGGGGGTAAGAACGCTTTACATCGTCTTAGAAGTTGGAGTAACAACTGGGCCATCGGCACTGCACTCTTTAGGATTGCCCCACTAACGTCCTAACCAGGAAGCATGTCAACATACCAACGCGATCGGCGGCGTTATTCAGACCTCGTGTCGTCGACGTATACGGTATGGTATCCTCGGTCACTCTCTTGCGTTATCACTCAGCAACTCTCTCATGAGGTACGCCGACCATGTTCAGCTCGACGGTGATTCGATGGCGATCGACGGCCCCCACTGTCACTCTGTCTTCGCCCAAGAAGCTTGTGAGGATGGTCATCACAGACAAAGTCACCCACTTAGATACCTTCCACCGGTCGCAGTGTGTCAACACAGGTTTTGAATCTCGATGCCTGACTTAAACGACTTTAGTGAGGAGCAGAGGCTGGCGCTAGTCGCTCGAATTCAGGACTGGCAGGTGAGTCTTCTCTAGAAGTCTAGGTGTCTTCCTCATTCCCCCGCGTTTCAACCCCCTCCTGATATGTGGAACCTTCCAACTAAGAGACGACAACAGAGTCAGTGATCTTGCGAGCAGGAGCTACACTCGCTCAACTGTAGCAGCTAACCTGGCTCGCAGTCAACCACGGCTCACTATTAAAGCTGGTCCAGTCGCAGACCTGGTCTAGCGTGCAAAGTTACCCGGTCGGGGTCTCGGTACGGTGTGTCCATCAAGAATGAAGATCACGTCTGATAGAACACCTCTTGCAGTGCTTCCCAACGCCGTACCCTCGGGCCAAATTCCAACAAGCGCAAGAGATCCAGAAAATCTACAATCGACTGTACTGCGCCGTCGCCGCGGATGAGCAGTGGATCTACGATGCGATTCAAGATCTCATCCCCGATGAACCTCTCGCGGTGGCACTGTGGGGTATACATGAAGCGGCAAAGGAAATAGGATATCGCCAAGATATCTCTGTAGGCATCTTCCGCTCGGATTATATGCTCCATTTGAACGAGGGCGTTACACCCGAGGCGCCAAACGCCATGTTTGAAACGAACCTGAAGCAGGTCGAAATGAACACGTTCTCTGCATCCGGTGGCTCCCATGCAAACAAGGTCGGAAACATGCATCGCTATCTCACTCGAACTGGAATTTACGATGTCAACGATACAACTTTGGACCCGGCGTCCCTGCCAGTCAATAGAAATATCGACTCAATCGCCTCCTGTCTGGCTTTGGCCCATACCACCTATGGTCGAGTAAGGAGTCAAGAAGCCAGACAGACCGCAGTATTGATGATTGTGCAGCCAGATAACGTGAGTGCATCAATACTCATCAGTGTTGAAGAGCCATAACTGAAAGCGGCAGTAGTTCAATATAGCAGACGAGCGCCCTATCGAATATGCCCTCTGGAGCCGCGAGGAGCCGGTGCCCACCTATCGACTTGAATTTGGCCCCGATATTCTCGAGCACACCCATCTCACTGAGAACGGAGAATTACTCTTCCATCCACCGTGGCTCACATCAACAACACCGATAGAAATCTCGGTGGTGTACATGCGCGCGGGATACGAAGCCGAGGAGTACAACCATATCGGCTGGGAGGCACGATTGCAACTCGAGACTTCCGCTGCGATCAAATGCCCATCTCTCCTCTCCCATATTACAACCTTTAAAAAGGTCCAGCAGGCACTGACCGCACCTGGCACACTAGAGAGGTTCCTTTCAGCGTCAGACGCAGGCACCATTCGGGAGACCTTTGTGCCGGTGTATCCACTAGACGAGTCTGAACAGGGTCTCTTCGCTCGGAAGCTGGCATGCGATCCCGTCAAATCGGCCAACTACATCCTTAAACCCTCCCTAGAAGGCGGGGGACATAATGTGTACGGCACCGACATCCCCAAATCTCTAGCCTCGATCCCTCAAGAACGGTGGTGCTCGTATATCTTAATGGAGCGAATCCAACCGCCGGTCCAGTCCAATCTCCTGATGGGACCTTACGCATTGGACCGCGGCGAGACCGTCTCGGAGCTTGGCATCGTGGGATGCTCTCTGTGGCAATCACACCCTGATCAAACGTCCGAGCATCGGTGCAGGATGCTCCACAACGAGGTCGGGGGCTGGACCTTCAAGACGAAATTTGCCGATGTCGACGAAATGAGCGTGGTCAAGGGCTATGGGCACTTTGATACGCCTCGATTGGTGGATCCGTGATGGGTTGGGTATGTGCTGAGCTGGGGGTGGTTTATCCGAGGTATATCCGACGCAGGCGACTCAACGCCCGTGGAGCCCTGGCCGAGATAACACAAAGGAGGTGTTGAGTCTGTGCGATTTATGCTAATGGCAGTCGTCGCTGTGGGATCATTTCATCCCCGATTAATTTTCTTTGCTGGTATAGAATGCCCATATTTTCAAGACCACGTTAGGCAGTCGATTACGAATGGGAATTTCACGGCTATCGATCATAGCTAACGGCCTCGATCATCTTGCGATCACCGAGACCGACCAAGGTAGATATTGAGGCCGTGGATTCGTAGGGACTCTAGGGAGGCCTCGATGAGCTGTCCCCCTTTGGGGAGGTAGTCCTGTCCTTCAGTGCAATGCTGGCAGCCGGAAAAGTCTCCGGAAGCGGAGAAACATTCCCGCAGCCTTACTGGCCGACTCCACCGAGGACAGCAAGGTCTTTTCATCAAAGCCGTTGGACACCAGGATGAGAACGCGGTTCGCGATGCAGATCTCAAATTCATGCCGATGTCCGGACCAAAGAACTCGACGTAAATTGTCTACACTCCTGGTTTCGGCGGAAAGTTGGGTTTCCGCTAGCAAGAACGACAGGGAATACAAAGTATATCATCTAGATGCCACGCCACGCCATGGCTCGGCGTTATCGCCTCTAAACTTAAATTCATGCCATGAGATGATGCGCATTGATGATTGAGCATGAATGAGCAGCAAGCGGCTACGAATTTGTGACGTTGGCGTACAGACTTTGGAGCTCAAATGGACAACAACAGCAACAAGCAAAGATTGTCCTCATGCCCGCAAGTCACAAGTCAGTCATGTGCCCGTCAGGTGGTGCTGCTACCGATTGCCCTTGGAATTTGTCCCGCTTAGAAACAAGGTCGACCTGCCCAACCGCCACGACGAACCAAGCATCAATCCAGCCACGCCATGTCCCCCACGCCAAGTACAAGTACGGCTAAGTGCACGGCGCATTTACTCCTTTCAGCGCCGCACCAGCCTTCTTGTGGGACAAGCCAATCACGGTATCCTCATCAGTAAGAAATCTGGCCAACCCCAGTTCCACCATGGAGAACTTCGGGCCCCGCTCCACGGAAGTTTCCCGAGCCCTAGCCAGGGCAAACTTTGTTCATTGCTTAGTCCATGCCTCCATGGACTTGATGGGCCGCGGATCCACTCATGTCTCATCTGTTTCCCAATGCGGTTGCGAGAGTGAGAGCAATCGTCGACCATGAGAGCTTTCACTACTTCGATCACATTCGAGATGGAGAAATCGAAACTACAGGACTCGACTCAATATGCAAGGGGAAAGCGCACAGAACCACCGTGCTGGGGGATCATCGTCGGCATAACCGAAACAAGTCTCCCCGCATGGCACTTCGACGCACATCATCGAGAACGCGCCCCAGCCAAGGCCTGCACGATGCACACTCCCCACCATCTGCCACCATGTGGTAGTTTTGCCGGGACCAACTCGGCTGTAACCCCTCCGAGGGTCCCATGTCAAAAGACCTACCCACCACGGCGATGCCGTCGAATCGCAGGCTGCGATTCGCAGCGGCGTGCCGTGGAGTTTGCCCAGCTCATCTCGGCATCCAAGCTCCCTTGGAAGTTGGCGCTGCCCCCCAACCTTGGCCGACTCTGTTTGTCCCACCGATATTCGGCCAGTGATGCTGCGTGTGTTCTGAGCCGCTCGCAAATCGGAGATTATTCTGGGGTTCCCACGGGGGCGGGGTGAACTGAATGGGCCGACAGTGAGAACTTAAAGACAAAGGAAAAAAGGAGATGAGGGGCCACAACAAAAGTTCCAGATGCTATTTCTCCTCGGACCAATGACTGCTTCGTCCACCATCTCGTAGACTCGTACTATGGTCCGAGTTTTCTCGCGCAGCTGGCTCTGGGGCCCCATTGGGCTCGGACGACCCCGAGTTTCTTTCCCCGCAGTACAACGGGGAATTTTCGCTGCGAGGATCGCACGATAGTTCAAAAGTATTAAAGAAAGTGTTGATTGCCCCGTAGCTTCTCTCATCCAGCCCGCCTTTTCTTTTCCGCTTCCTTTACCTCCCTCTTGTTCCTCTCCTCCAACGAACAACCCTTTTCTTCTCGCCAGTCAAGGTTTTTCTTCCTCGCCTCGCTCATCATGGCAGGCGGAGCCAAGAAGCCCGTCAACATCTTCCGTCTGAAGAATCTGGGCGAGCCCAAGGAAGTCTTCAACTGGAAGCTATGGTTCGCCGTCATTTCCTTTGGCTTGATGGGCGCTGCCCGTGGTATCGATGAGGGTCTCATTTCTGGCGCCTTCAACTCCAAGGATTTCCAGCGCTATATCAACTACAGCTCCTACAGCACGGTCGAGCAGACCAACATTAAGGCCAATGTTTCGGCCATGGTGCAGATCGGTTCCGTTGGTGGTGCTCTCTTGTAAGTGGAAGATAGGCGGAGAAAAAGAATGAAGCCCAAGCTCCAGTTTCGATTTATTAACGGGTTACTCTCTGGCGACAGTGCATTCCTGGTGTGTGATCGTATCGGTCGTATCTGGGCCACTCGTCAACTCTGTCTGTTCTGGATCCTCGGTATTGCCATTTTCATGGGTAACAATGGCAATCTCGGTGCGGTCTATGCTGGTCGATTCATTGCTGGTCTGGGTGTCGGACAGACGGTGGTCGTGGCTCCTGTCTATCTCGCGGAAATTGTAAGTGGCGATGACAGCAGCGCACACGCTGGGTGTTTGGCTATATCCCGATTAAAATAACACGACTGACCAACTCGTCTTAGGCCCCAGCAGCCATCCGAGGTCTTTGCACATGCGTGTTCACTGGTTTCGTCTATTTGGGTAAGCAATTTGAATATACCCTCTGTGTACTCGACGAGATCATCTCAACTTCCGCGGTTTGGAAGTATCTTGCTAACCATTCACTCCATTGCAGGCATCGTGCTCGCCTACTTCGCCAACTATGGATGTCAAGTGAACATGGGCGACAATACTCACAAGCGATGGGTAAGAACCGACCCTCACCTTTTCTGCCTCATGCTCGTCTGTACCAGTCTAGTACTAACAGCTAGCAGGAAGTCCCTACCAGTCTCCACATCATCTTCGCCGGATTGATCTTCTGCCTCTCGTTCCTCCAATACGAGTCCCCCCGCTATCTGATCAAGCGCGGCCAGTATGAGGAGGCTATCGCCAATCTCTCCCGCATCCGAAACCTGCCGCCCGACCATGAGTATGTGGTTCGTGAGATCGCCGCTATCCAAACCGCCCATCAAATCGAGATGGAGGCCACTCTGGGTGCCGGTCCTCTGGGTATCCTCAAGGAGGCTTTCCTGATTCCCTCTAACCTCTACCGAATCTATCTGGCCCTGATGGCGCAGATTCTGTCCCAGTGGTCCGGTGCTGGTTCTATCACCGTCTACGCTACCGATCTGTTCAAATTGCTTGGAGTTACTGGCAGCAACGAGAACCTGCTGGTGACCGCTGTTTTCGGTATCGTGAAACTAGTAGCAGCAGTGCTGTGTGCCCTCTTCCTGGTCGATGTCATCGGTCGTAAGCGCGCGCTGTTGCTTGGAATTACCTTGCAGGCTATCTCGATGTTCTACATCGCCGGCTTCCTGACTGCCGTGCCCGAGATGGGCGTGGTCAAGGGCTTCAAGCTTCCCGCTAGCAAGAAGGGCGCTAGCGAGGGTGCTATTGCGATGATCTTCATCTCCGGTTTTGGCTGGGCCCTAGGCTGGAACTCTATGCAGTACCTACTGACAGCCGAACTGTTCCCTCTGCGTATCCGTGCTCTGGCCACCTCGCTGGCGATGACTTTGCACTTTGCCAATCAGTACGGCAACTCCCGCGCGGTGCCCAACATGCTGCTCCCTGTGGCAGAGGGCGGTATCAGCCCTAAGGGAACCTTCTGGTTCTTCGGCGTGATTACCCTCATTGGTGGCGTGTGGGTGTGGTTCAGTATTCCTGAGACTGCCGGCCGGACTCTGGAGAGCATGGACCGACTGTTCGAGCTGCCGTGGTACAAGATCGGCCGCTACGGTAACCAGGATGCCGAGGAGCGCGATCAGGTGGTCGATGAGAAGATGGAGGCGATGACGTCTCAGCATGGCACTGCGCAGCATGTGGAGCGACAGGATGCCTCGACCCACGTTTGAGGAGGATGTCTTGATGAATAGGTTGGTCTGATGATCTACAGATGCGCAATATGCTATCTTCTGGATGAGATATGGTTTTGACGATTTTCAATTAAATTCGACCCGAACATTAAATTGAACAAAACTGGCCAGTATTTGACAAGCAGTAAATCCCATAAATCAACAAAACTACTCTCATTTTGTGCCCAACGCCTTGCCAAGTTGCCGATTTTGTTGTAACTCCCAAGAAATCACATCCATCAAACCAAAAAAAAAAAAAGAACTCCAACAGCACACTACTCCAGCCTCCCCTCTACCCCCGTAGTCGAAGACCGCCCCGAACCCATCTCATCCAGCGGAATAATCACAATCCTCGCCTTGAGCGCCGCCTTCTCCCTCGCCTCCTGATCCGAACGAGTCCACTTCCGATCAGTCCGATACAAATCCATACCAGTGAGATCCCCAATATACTCGTCGGGCAAATCAACCCTGATCACCACGCCCCTCGGCCTAAAAAACGTCTCATTCCACCCGGAGATATGCCTCGCCAACCTCTCCCCGCGCACCCCGGCCATCGCCGCAATCAGATTCCGCTGCTCCTGCCTCTTCCTCGCATTCTTTGCGACAAAAATCGCCGGAATCGCACTCAGCGCCCCGATCATCAACCCGCCAATCGCCAGCGTGCCAAGACCCTTGCCGATCACCGTGCTCCACTGCTGCCGCGAGAGCTTGGCCTCATCGACGATGACCTGGGTGAATTGGGTCCAGTGGTCTTGCGAGATGTTGTATTGCTGGAGCTCGGTTGGGTAGGCGAAGCCGGATGTTGTGGCGGTGGTGCGGGAGGGGACTTGGAGGCCGCGGGTTAGGGTTGATGATGTTGCGAGGCCGGGTTCGGTGGTGCTGGGGGGGAAGAGGAGGGTTTTTTCGTCGAGGGGGTGGTTGGACGTCCCGCCTTCCGAGCCTCCTTCGGCGGGGTTGTATGGGGGAGGGGCGTCGAAGGGATTCAGGTTGTGTTTTTCTGAGGCTCCCATTGTGGGCATGGAGAAGGATGGTCTTGACGCAACGAGCATACTCATAGAGACGATCAAGGTGATGCGTGGTTGTTGGGGATAGCGGACACTTTAAACAAGATTTCGGAGCTTCCCGTATACCTCGACCTCTATCAAACGAGAAGTTGGAGAAATGTATTTGCCTGGTGGATTGAGCTGTACATCCAGGCATCCATGACTGCATCATTTATAATCCTTGGTCTCGGAGGTCCTTGATGACTTGCAAAAGCCTCCAAGCTCCGCATCGTATTGGACACGAGCGACGTCGTGGCAGTGCTGCCTAAGAGTCATCATGTTTCGACATGACCTCGTAATCTAGAATCGCTCGACCCTGTTCTCCAGATGATCGGGCGGTCTCGATTTGTCAATTTTTAGGCAAACTCGTATATACGAAGATCCATCGTGTATAGCGGGCACCCAAAGAGGCTGTAAGCGACCGTTCGTTCGTCATCTTACTCGACGAATAAGGCTGCCGATATGGCCGAGGCTGAGCCGTGTAGAACCTGAAGCCCTATCTTGTCTCCTCCAATCAGAGAATAAGGCTCACTGGTCACCATTGAGTCAATTGAAGAAAAGTTCAACCTTGAGTAGCCAGAGCCACTAACAATCTATGAAATGTAGTATCCTTCTTGACTCGGGCATGAAAGCGTGTGAGTCACCGAGATTCACAACGAATGGAAGTGGAGTGTAACTTAGACTAACCAACTTAATACTGCATTTAGCCTCGTCGTTTACCGCTCTGGTTGGCCCGCCTCTCGCAATGCCCAGACTTGGTTAGTTCTGCCATTTCCTCCCAGTCAACTGGGGAAATTGGGTCACACACGATCAAGTGAATTAACAGAGTCAATGCTGAGAGAGTACAGTGGCGACCGTTATTGCATTCCATTGGATATGTACACATAGAGATACTGTTTCAAACCCTAACCACATGATAAGCTAAATCCCAAATTATTTTGCGTAAATACCAGTTCTCTATGTACATGGTAAAGATACTTAAATCTTGTACCCAACTGTACACTACAAGGTTGAGAACCAGGGAATCAACAGAGCATAACGTGGATGAGGTCCAGAGGCAATAGAGAAACTGTCAAGACGCAGGTTTCATAACAAGAGTAGGGCCATCAATAGCTACACAGCAAGATCCTTTCTATGAAATGTTAATTTGAGTTGCCTCAGCAAATTACCTTCGTTTCCGGGGAATGGCTGGCAACATACGGAACATGTAGTCAGTTAAATAATACGATGTGAACCAACTCCCAACCTACTTACCATTTCCGTAACATATCAACTTTCACTTCTTATGCACCTAATTGCTGTATCTGATAAAGTGGCTTGCGAACGTAGGTCCTTGTATCTGGTCCCCTTCAACAATTTTTGATGTCGTTTCAGGGTATCGGCATGCAGAGCTTGCGGAGCGCGCGCCACCAGAGGTATACACAGTAGGATGGTTCTATCTTTCCGATTGATCGATAAATATTTGGCCGAGGCCTTCTGCATCTTTGAATTCACTTGACTCGTTTTGATATTTTGTTTCGGAGTAAATTTTATGAAGAGATGTCAAAATATCAAGTGAGGTTGACCCAGAGTACAGCATTAGATGTCTGTTTAGCCACAGAAATGACGGCAAACGAATAACAACCGAAAATATAAAATAGCATGTTGAATGCTTGCATAATAGACGCGGGCCCTTGAAAGGTTGAGAGTTCAGGTCCCTAACACAAGATCATGATCCCTGCTAAAAGGTAGAATTGGAGTCTTTCACCTCAATGCAGCAGACTGGCAGTATGCCAGCCACTGTTTCTGTACTGCGCTGGACCAGTAGCGCGAATCTCGGTTCGGAGGTGGCAGTTTGTGTTATGACTCTGGCCTGTAGGATCGAATAAAACACTCTTGCACCGAGGCGTAGAAACACAGAAATCTAAACATTCCTTGAATGTCGCCTTGTTGGCCTCGCCCAACGAAACAGCGTGCCAGTCTGTGGAATTAGCCCTGGTTAATTCAAAAAAAGTCGCATGGAACTTACGCTGAGTACACCAAATCTTCCAGGTCTTCCCATCAATCACAACAGTCTTGGATGTGTTTGGTGTGCCTATAGACATTAATTGCCGAAACCATCTCTGGGGCTCCAAGCAAAACTTACAGGTCGCCAGGGCTTGGGTGCCGCGTAAGTTTTCCAACTCACGTTCGAGTTTAGCTTTGTCGGTCTCGCAGTTCTGTGACTTTTCCAGCTCGTGTTTAAGATCGACTTTATCCGCTTCACATTTCCCTAGTTGAGTTTCGTAGGTGGTCTTGTCAATTTCGCAGGCTGTCTTCAGGGCTTCGCAGCTGGCTTTCTCGAGCTGGCATTTTTCACCTTCGGCCGCACAAGCATCTATTGTCGTCTGGCAAGAGTCCAGCTTTTGCTGGCATTCGTCTTTGTGTGGGTTGGCACACTGCGCGCCATCCCAGATACTGCCCTCCGGGCAGAAATTCGTTGGGTTTTCGACACATCGTCCCCCAGAGAAATGAAACCCTGAAGGGCAAAAAGGCGTTTCGCGGGAGACGCATGCGCCATCCACAAGGCTATAACCAATGGGACAAGTGGGCGTTATGTTGTCGTCTTCAGGTTCGGATTCCCCACGCAACATATAAATCGACCAGGCGTACTGACCGGCATCGACGACTGGCTCAACCCTAGACTCCGTAAGATAGCAGCGCTGGGATTTAGAATCCCAACTTGCGCCAGTGCAGAGCTCGTCCTCGAGACAGAGTTTTGCACAATTGTCCGCTGTGTCAACGCCGCGTTGCGAGTAGTAGTAGTCATCATTCCAGCCGTGGCAGTAGTACTTAAACTTTGTCCCCGAGGATGAAATCGACTGACGGTTTTGGGAAGGGCAGATAGATTTAAACTCCTCGGTACTTTGTGCTTGGGTAACACTGACCCCAAGAAACGCCAAGGCAGAGAGCCATGGGATGGCCTTCGTGACAATCATTGATATCGGTCGGGGTACTGATATAGAAAAGTATCAGAAAACTTGGTAGATTGGTGGTTTCTTGATAGACAGGGTATTTATATCTTTCCAAGTGTTTAACAAAGGCTCACTCATACTACCTTAGACACTCTTGTGAGGTTAGACGCGCGTCATTATCTTCTGAAAGCAAGGCTTGAATAGCTGTGCGACAGAGACTCAGTTGAAGGCTCCACCGAAGGACCTCTCCTAAACCATTTCGGTGTGTGATGCTGTGGCTCTCCAGGCAAGTTGTCCCTGTGTGATTCTTTTATGTCATTCACTTGCTCCCTTGCATAATTGATATCAGTGGATAGAATGTTAACTAACACAAGTGTCCAGTGGGCGTGCCAAGCTTCTCACTGGATACTAAGGGACTCTTGAATAGGACGGCATTAGTTTCCAGGAAGTCAACAGGGTACTGTAACAAATTAGATACCAAATCCTCATTGCATGCCCGTTATCTTTTAGCTCAATAGTCTTCTGTTCCGTTCAAAAAATAAGTAGGAATCCCAACTAACATTGAATGATGTACAGTATAAGGCATTAGGCTCGGCACCAGATCGGGCCGAACCTTGCCTGCCCTTGCGTCGGCAGATCAAGTTGACGATTTGTGGACCCGCTAGTAGTTCAGCAAATGCCTAGGAGATCAACTGACTATATGCCCTTGCCTTCTAGCCCTGCAGTGGCAGTCCAGTAGGATTCGAGAACAGAAGAGCCTTTGGATATCGGTGAAGCTAGATCAGTTGCACAGTTGTATCCAAGTAAAGTAACCGGCAGTGTATGAGCTCATCGCCATCACCTTGATCAATAGACAGTAAGTGATCGCCTAGTTCGAGTGCATAGATCTGTAAGGGGAGGCGCGTCTGCTCACAGAAACCTGACAATCGATATGTCAGTATACTTTATATGTTCAAGATTTCTAAGGGAGTCGCAGAGTAAAACTCTCTTATAGTTGAATCCTTGAAGCATCCAAATTCATCAACGACCTGAGATAGTCGGGTGAGCGAAATTCAGATAGCTTATGCTGGCCAAAATCTCGCAGTTGAGGTTTCTGTTGTTTGGTTCTCTGTCTCGATTCCTTTTTTGTCCAGGCAGCATGAGAAAGAGCATGGTTAATGCCAGACGACGATGGTACTATATTGAACTCATCCCATAGAAAGGTAGCCATCTCTTCGACATATAGGGCAGGGTTTTCGGTGAGAGCTGTCAGGTCTGATAGAGACGACACTTGGTTGCCGATGTGGCACTGCCGAATACTTGCAAGTTTCTTACATATGGTAGCGAATCTAGCGATAAAGTTCTCATTACACGGGCTGCGCTTAGTACCTTAACGTTTGGGATGTAGTGAGAATCTTCTTGCTGTGAACCATATGAATATCTATCTTATGTGCCCTGAATCGAAATTTCTAGCCATTTTGTTAGTTGACTGGGTGACTGCAGATGCTGCCTGGGAATCGGATGACTGTGAACGAACAAGGTTAAGGTCGGCGTGGGGTGGTTATTTTTGGATTCGGGAACAGCACTGGGGTTACTGGACATGCAGAAGTCCATGGCTATTCAATTTGTACCTTCATCGTTGTTACCGGGTAAATCAGCAACGAATCGTTAAATACGGACCTAGCTATATACAGGTTAGCGTATTATGTGATTAGAGGCAACGTTCGAAACAATATTTTTCTCTATTCCCCGGTATGGAAGGCAATCACGGGCATCACTGTACTCTGTATAGACATTATTATGTTGGAAACAATGATCGACCTTTGTCTCTTACTACCCTCGCGATATCGACCGGGTCAACTCAAAAGACCTTTTCTCGACCTCCTCGTTCTGTCTCTCCCCACACTCTCTGCCCTCCAGTACATGGCTACCTCGCTAATAAACACCTTATAGGCTTGTACAGAGTCCATTCAATTGTGATGATAGAAAATATATATCCATCGAGAAACTTTGGAATGGATCTCATACGAATGAAATCCTCGGAGCTCGGAGGGACGTACACCCGAGCACCTCATTCTGGTCCCAACTCCCAACTGCGACTCTCCGAGTCTCTCGTGTGCTTGTTGCGGTCTCGTGAGTCTGTTTGTTTCCCCCGCCCTTTCGTCAATTGCCCACCTCTCCAACTAAAACAACCCACCACCACCACCACCACACCACCATGACCACCCGCTATCGTGTCGAATGTAAGCCTCCTCCTCACTGTTGATTCGTAACTGATGGCACCGTCCTCCATGAAATCTACCTGCCTGCTAATCTGCCACCCCAACTAGATGCCCTCAAGGTATAACACCCCCCTTCCGCTTTTCCCCTCACAGGATGAACACCCCCTCACTGACTCGCGCCGACTTGGCCAGGGTAGACTCATCGCCGCGATCAATTGGTATGTCCGAGCCCCGTTCCTAGATCGTAACCCCTTCCCCCACAAAGACTGACATTGGCAATAATCTAGATTGAATGGATCAAGGTAGGCTTGTCGATGGCCTCTCCGAGAATGTGTATGATCCAGTATTAAGAGCCCAAAAAAAAATCAGGGGCTCCTCGCCGTCCCCTTTGTGCTGCACTCCCAGCCCACGGCCATCTCGCATGAATCCAGCGAGCGGCTCAACACCGTCGCCGCCGACACGCACCAGCGCTATGCGGAGATTATGCGCGATGTCGAAAACCTGATTCTCGACCATAGTAAGTCGCCGCCTAGGGCACGAGAGTTAATCCCAGGCAACACAATAACTCTCAACATGACTCGACCCTCGATCTATTCATATCACGCTCGGCCATCTGGTCTGAACATTGATTGCTAATCCGGCCCCCCCCCCCCCTTAGTCGACCACAACGAGCGCAACGCCCCCGGCAAATCCAAACTCAAACTCCTCGTCCCCTCGGTCGGCACCTTCTTTACAAAACTCCACCTCGAAGACGCCTTCAAATACCAAGACGCACGCCGCTTCATCAGCCGCCGGCGCTTCGTCGCCCCCTCATTCAACGACATCCGGCTCATCCTCAACTCGGCCCAACTGCGCGGCCTCGTACGCTCCAGCGACGTCCAGCTCGTCACTTTCGACGGCGACGTTACCCTCTACGACGACGGCGCCTGCCTAACAGCCGATAACCCGGTGATCCCACGGATACTGCGGCTGCTCGCGCAGGGGCGCAAGGTGGGCATCGTCACGGCGGCGGGGTACGAGGAGGCGCCGAAGTATTATGGGCGGTTGCAGGGGCTGCTGGATGCGGTGTATGCGTCGGGGACGCTGACGGCCGCGCAGAAACGGGGGATTATTGTGATGGGCGGGGAGAGTAATTTTCTCTTTCGGTTCGATGCCGAGTCGGACGTGCGGCTGAGCTATGTTCCCCGGGATGAGTGGTTGCTCGATGAGATGCGCGCGTGGCGCGACGAGGATATCAAGGAGCTTCTGGATCTGGCCGAGTCTGCCTTGCGCGCGTGTGCGACGAATCTGAGTCTGCCTGCGGCGGTTCTGCGGAAAGACCGGGCTGTGGGTGTGTACCCCGTCAATGGGGTGCGGATTAATCGCGAACAGCTCGAGGAGACGGTGCTCGTTGTGCAGAACACGGTGGAGAGATCGGCGGTCGGTTCGCGACTGCCCTTTTGCGCGTTCAACGGTACCCTTCCCCGAATTAATGACATGGATTTTTGATAGTGATCGATCGCTTGCTCACTTCATCTCTCGCAGGCGGAAACGACGTCTTCGTCGACATCGGCGACAAGTCCTGGGGTGTCCGGGCGTGCCAGCGGTACTTTGGCGGGATCGATCCATCCAGGACGCTGCACATTGGCGATCAATTCTTATCGGCGGGTGCCAATGACTTTAAGGTATGCAACGCAAGCACTGAACGCTAGAATGAATGGGAGCTTATTCAAACCATCTGAACAGGCTCGACTCGCTTCGACGACTGCTTGGATTGCCAACCCCGCTGAGACGGTGGATCTGTTGGATGAATTGGAGGGCGCTGTAAACCCGTCCAAGTAGGTTGATAAGTGTGTATATGTGGGCGTTATCTTGGATATCGGTCATTGCGATCTGCATAATACAGCCAGCCTCATGCTTCTCGGTTACTGAAGTCTATATCATAATACAATAACCGGTTCGGTACACTGATCAAGCCATTTCTTGAAACCAGGCTGAGGTATGACGGTCTACTGTTGAAGAAACTGGCTGAAAATCTTGGTATTTTGCAGATCTAGTTGCAGTAGCTGTCTGTACGTGTGGAGTCGAAGTCCAAAAAGAAAACACAAAATGGGGACAGACAAAGCAAGGAGCAAAATGCAGCACCTCACCATGACATGTAGGCGGTCCGTGGCGTAGCATCATACAAACATAAATGGGGGCGTCCAGCGTGGTGACGTTGAGATGGTGACCGTCACCTGCTAGGGTTGACTAGTCTGGGAAAAGCGAATTTGGCATCATAGTGAAGGCCGAAGTTTCCGTGGCGGACAGCCGGGCGTCGCTAGTTTCCGGTGACGGTCAGAAGAATGGTGATCCAAGTCATGAGCAGGCCCTTCAAGGTGAGCTTGGAACGGAAGGAACAACGTGAACCGTGGCGGGATCTGGACGGGAAAGAAAGCGAAAGGGTTAACATCAGGTAGAAGAGCGGAGAAAGAACCGAAACACCATCGTCGCACATGGCTTGTGCGGGTCGAAAGGCCGAAAAATGGGTGGATGCGCAAAGGTCCAATGGGTTGCATATTTCCAGAAAGATAGGGGAGATGGTTGGTGGTTTACATACTGTCATAGATGGTCCAAGTATCCACAGCGCGAGCGGTGGAGCGGCCAGACAGGACGTTGACCACGTCCTGCAATTCAAGCCAGAACTCCGTCTTGGGGCGACGACGCTCCCAGTCAGTCTCGGTGGCCTCGAGTCCGGTCTCGCCACCCATCGGTGAGAACAGAACCTGAGAGCCCTTGACACCAATGACCGCAGCCGAAAGGGGATCCGCGGCAATGGCATCCCGGCTCATGCCAGCGTAGGACTCGATGTGCTGCATGCACTTGATGGACATGCGCAAGGCACGGACACGGTCCATAGGGGAGGGCTTGCCACCCTGCTGGAAGTGACCAGGAACCGCCGCACGCGATTCGAAGCGACCCTTGGCCTCCTCCTTGATCATGTCAGCAACAACCTGGGTGGTGTAGGTGCTCGAGGCACACTCGTTGCGGAGAATAATCTTGCCCGCGCGGTTCGCACCCTTATCGCGAATAAAGTTATTGCGCAGGAAATCGATATCGCGCGAGAGCATCTTGATATCAATGCCCTCCTCGGGAATGTACACAGCCACTGCACCAACCGCCAGACCAGCCGTGGTCGCGATGTAGCCAGACTTGCCTCCCTGGGTCTCGATCACAAAGACACGGCGGCGAGAGGAAGAGGCGGACTGCCGAATAGCGTCACAGAAGTCGATCAGAGTGTTCAAGCACGTGTCGCTACCCAGTGAGTATTCGGTACCCGGGACGTTGTTGGAGATGGTCGCGGGCAACACGATAAGAGGAATCTTGAAAGCATCGTACTTTTCACGAGCCTTGCGCAACTGGCTGACTGCAGTAAAGGCCTCGAAACCGCCAACCACAAAGAGGGCATCGAACTTGTAAAGCTCGAAGCACTTGGCGGTGCCCTCCATATTCTCCGACGGCAGGCTACGGTTGGTACCAATGTCTGAACCACCCTCGTTGACCCAGCTATCGGACTCGAGCCATTGGACTTCGCGGACCGAGCTGATGGGTTTGTCGGCATGGTGGCGAACAAGACCGGGGAAACCGTTGTGAATCGCAAGGGGGGTGTGTCCTCGAGTCAGACAGTAGGCCACAGCAGCACGGGTGGCCTGGTTCATGCCACCAGCGGGAGCACCGACGTGAATAATGGCAATACGCATTTTCTGTATACAAAAGGATCAGTCACGAATTGAGACTTTTGAGTGAGACCTGCGATTAGCGTGGCTTCAGATCTTACCTTGCCTTCAGGGAGGATCATCTTGGGGTGATCTGGGGTTGCTGTGTTCAGGTAAGCATGGTAGTATTCCTTGAACTCGGCGTCACGCAGGGTCATAGCGGCCTCAAAGTCCTTGGCGTGGATCTTTTCAGTCACATTCTTGGTGGCCTGAACTGCTTCCATGAGAGGAGTTCGCATGATCTTGTTCTCGCGGATGGTGATCACGGGTGATGGCGACTGAGGCGTCATCTCCAGAACAGCCCGGACGGCCTCGACACCCTGCAGAGTGGAGAGCCAGCGGTCGTAGGCGCAAGCTGCACCACCTCGTTGGGTGTGACCCAGAACGGTGGTTCGGGTGTCCAGGCCCAGCCGTTGCGTAAGGATATCCTTGATGGTCGAGCTCGAAATCTTGTTGAGTTGGCGATCCTGCGCTCCTTCGGCGACAATGACAATTGTGCGGCGCTTTCCACGCTCCTTGCGGTTCTATTGGGCGAAACGAAAAGAGTTAGACTATTGTTCATGGTGCTGTCAGATCTACTCTGGAGCCATACCTTGGTGATAATGGAGCACATGTCATCCTCCCAGCCATCCCGAGGAGGAATCTCGGGAATGAACAGCCAGTCTGCGCCAGTACTAATGGCGGACATGAGAGCTAGCCATCCACAGTGGCGACCCATCACCTCAATGACGAAGCCTCGCTGGTGGGAAAACGCAGTGTCGAAGACATCGTCAACCGCATCACAAATGCGAGTCAAAGACGAGTAACAGCCGATAGTAGCGTCGGTGCCCGACATGTCATTATCAATGGAACCGACCAGACCCACAATGTTAAGCACCTTGTAGGGCTTCACCTGCTCCTCGGTCAATTCACCAGCGGCAACGAGGTCGGACAGCAGAGTCGGCCACTCGGCGCGGAAGACATCAGCACCAGTCAAGCTACCATCACCACCGCAAACCACGAGGGCATCAATGCCCCGCAGAATCATGTTCTTGGCCGCCCGCAGTCGGCCTGCGCGCTCTCGGAAGGCCATGCATCGAGCAGAACCAATCAGTGTACCACCGCGCGACAGCCAGCCGCGGACATCCTCCCAATGCATCTGACGGATCATATTGCCGCCATTGACCAGGCCCTCGTAGCCTTCGAAGATGGCGTAGGCTTCACAATCGGAGTGCAGGGCCATGCGGACGACGGCCCGCACGGCGCCGTTCATGCCAGGAGCATCACCACCGGATGTGAGGACACCGATGCGGCGCTTCTTGGGGGGCTCGACGGGTTGCTTGGGGGGCTCGACGGGTTGCTTGGCGGGCTCCATGATGGGCAATTGAAGAGAGCCGACCTGTCCCAGGGAGAGGTCGAGTCAGGGAACCGCTTCAAAGGATGATGAGAAATTTGGCGGACGAGATCAGGCCGGACTGGAAAACGGCCACGTTAAGCACTGGAAAGCTAATGACGGCCGGTGTGGAGGGGGTTGAACCCAATTCCGGTGAGACAAAGCAGAAGTGGGGAGGTTACCAAGGGTATTTCGTCACAGACCCAGATGGACTTGATGCACAGCTGTGGAAGGAGGGGCAAAACAGTGACGAGTGAGACTCGACGAAGGGGCGAAGGGGGGAAATTGATCTGAAGTGGGGGAGTGACGGCAGACAACTGTTCTGACTCGTCAATGGCTGCTTGGCTGCGCCTGTTGTCCTGAGACTTTCTTTGACCAAAAAGTTACTCGCCATTCCAAACGAGACGGGGCGCTGATGTCACCGTCCGGTTTCTGCTTTGGGCTTAGGGCGGGCAGTATGGGCACGTGACTCTGACGGGAATCTGATCACCCAAAACTGGAAGGTAAAAGACTAGTGAGTAGGGTGACAGAAATGGATAGTCTGGGGCCTCATGAAGTCTCAGGAGAATCCTTCACGCTACAGTGTTCCGATGGATGTGCTCTGGCCAGAGTATCAAACTCAGGTACTTCAATTGTTCAGACAAGTGCCCCACCAGGCAATATATGAACGTTTGCACAAAACGACAAAAAGTTAAGCTGGACTCGCGGGGAATCGAACCCCGGACCACTCCCATGCTAAGGGAGTATTATACCACTAAACCACAAGCCCAGTTGTATATTAGGCAGTTGACTTTCATGCTCTCTCAATCAAAATGCTCCTCTTCGGCCGTGAGATTCAGAGTTGTGTAACCTAGTGTGTAAGCTAACCCAAACGTGCATCACAGCACCACAGGCTTGTATTCTTAATTACATCAGTTCACAAGCCGAATAAGATTAATTTTAGGTACTCTAATGCTAGGTCATTTGGAAATCTGGTTTTAGGAAGCATATAACTTAAGACTGGCAGGTTTGGAAGTGCGAGAGCAAATTATATATTTTCGCAACGATGCCTGGTGTCCGAATAGTACATGGATCCCGGGCTTGGGCATGCGGTTTCAATATATCGACCGACAGGGGCATCTATTCAGGATTTTCGGGGATGAAAAATCCCTACCAAGATGGACATTGAGATTTCAAAGTGAAATACTGCCGTAGAAAGAGAATTGACTGAAATATAGGGTGTAAATTCATGTTTTCGCTAAGTTACCCGTACAGTATTTAAATGGAACCCGCCCACACCCCCACCTTAGCGCATCTAAAAGACGGGGCTCCGGCCTGAGCATCTTAAACTTGAACCTGCGACAAACCTTAGTCGCAGGTACGAGATGAATATGAATATTCCGAAGTAAATAGGCATTCCATTCCACAAGTTAGATATCTAACTTTAATCCTAACTGGAGGTTGCTTCAACTCGTGCGAGGGTAAAAAGAATTACGTTCGTCCTTCAGCAGGAGGGCTACGAACAGGGTCTATCCATTGTTGTCTTCATGGCCCGACGGCCGCGATTGGATGTATGTACGTACTTCTTGTACAGATGAAAGAGTGGATGGAAGGATCCAATTGCAGCCTTTTGCACGTGCGTAATTTCAGAAGGTTCCTTTTGTACAATGAATTTTAAAAGTCAAGTAGGTATTCCAAAAATGCAAAATGTCATGGATGACATCCATATCGTTCCCCCAAGAAAGGAATCAATACTCCAGCCAAATCCCTAGGGCACCAGCGCCCTTTTTCACGCCCCCATCATTCACAGGGAGCTCATCAATCTTAACAATCATATCCTGACCCTCTGTCATCTGCTGCACGAAATCATCATCAACCAGAATCTCAAGGCCAGCCTTATTAGCATCCGTGTGCAAGATGCGAGAGACTTTTGATGCGTCGACACCACACTTCTCGCAGATCCTTAGGGCGAGATCCTGGGCAGTGCGCTCCCGCAGATAAATCGTGCGATAGTATCGTTCTGATGGGAATTCATCTCCGGACTTGTAGATATAAAAGCATGCGACTAGGTTAAAGAGCGAGATTAGCTGGATGTATCATACAAGTATATAAAAGAAGGTCTTACCTGGCATGGGCGACCGTCGAGAACAATTCGGTACTCGACATGTCACTGACACGCTATCCTGGGCAGAGTCAGGGCTGTCGAGGCGGCCCAGACGAACCGCACCGAACCAATCGTCCAGAGAGGTAGTGCTATTCCTAGACGACATCATGCGCTGTACTGACCTGGGACTTTGTTCAGACAGCAAGGTAGTGATGTGCATCTCAGGATCATCCTCCTTCCCACCACGAAGGCTCAACACACTCTCAGAGCAGCTCGAGAACAGCATGTTCCGAAGGGTTGTCAGCTTCTTCTGCAACTTATCCGAGTACGGATCCGTAGTTGAATCGCTACCAAGGTCCATAGACCCGCCATGGTCATGGTGATCCGAGACTTTGAGTTCGTTCATATTCTTCGCGACAGCACTCCCTCGCTTGCGCTTTCGGGGCGGCTCGTGGACGGCCGGCTTGGTCACCTGCTCTGTCAATTTCCTAATCCGTTTCTGGACGTTGGCGATATCGTTGGCTAGTTTCCGCTCAGCGCCATGGTCTCGAAACACCCTGATGTTGCAGAAACAGATTTCCGGCTGGTAGGGTGTCTCGAAGTTGTTGAGCTGATCGGTTTTGGCGCAAAGGCGAACTGAAACACCCTTCACCCCCTTCGCCAAGGTGAAATCCGTTGAAAGAAAGTTGAATCGAATCGGAATGCTGCATTCGTTTAGACCGGTGACTGGGTTGATCGTCCACGCTACCGAGAATCCGTCCAGGAACTCTTGTTCAACCTTCAGCTGGGGGCCGTTCGGACCCGCGTACTCGACGGCTCGAAGCTCACTATCTTTCTTGTCCAACTCGGCCAAGCCCCGGCTGCCTTTCCATAATCGCCAGTAGGCTTCGGCGTTCATTCGCTGTTCTTGCTCCTTGAAAGAAACACGGACAGATGTTCGGTACCTTTTCGTCTCGGTGATGGACTGAGGCGGAGTTGTGTCAACCACGCGTAGATGGTAAATCTGGCCTTTGTTGAGGTAAGACTCTGGTGCCTCGCTCGGATCACCGACCATCGCAGTCGAGGCTCGAAGACAAGTATGGAAGCGGAACCTGGAGAGTCAAAGTTAGTCTTGATATCCAACCACACTGGACTGGAATAGATTTACCTCTCGCTTTCTGTACGGGGCATCTTTGCGCCCTTCAAGGAAAGAGATCGCGGTGAAGGCATCATTCCACCTTCCGAACTTTGACGCCTGGAGAATCCACTCTGGGAGAGAGAGCGCGCCGGCTCATCCCATGTCTCGTAGCCAGAGTCACAGTGGAAAATCTGGCTTGGCTCGCAAGCATAGTTACCCGTGAGTAGATCGGGGTGACTTTGCTGCTGCGAGGGCATTGGCTGGCCGAACAAGCCAGGATGCAATTTCCAGTTTACTTGTGAGCTGGGAAGCCAACCATGGGTGGAGTAGAGGTTGCCGTCTCCAAACATGTTCTTTGGTGAGATTGCTCGGTCGACATCATTGGTAGGGTATTTCGAGTTGTGTTGATAGATCTGGAAACCCTGGCCCTGCGATGGCGGCGGCCTTCCCCCCAAAGATAGATCCATTGAGCTTGGTACTGTATAATCATCGAACGACCTGTGATCCCCGACCTGCTCAACCTCCCCTACAGTCCCAAAAACACTGGCAGCCGTGTGAGTTTTCAAGGATTCTTCTGCGGCAGAGTAGAGTGCATACCTTGGGGACAATGCAGGCCCATTTGGTCTGCCCGGGAACGTGTTATCAAATGCTGACTTTGGGTCAGCTTTACTATGAAAGAAAGAAAGGCCACAAAGGCCTTGGAAGCGCTCAATAAGCTCGCTGCTAGGCCGCTTGGAACTCTTACTGAAGAGAAGCAAGAATTCAGGTTAGTTGCCTGTAACTCAATGCCAGGAGGCAAATCTCGTTTTAATTCCAACTCACCGATTACAGAACATGGGGGTGATATGCGCGTTGCTGGTTGAATTGACGAAAGCAAGATGGGGATGCCTAGTCTGGTGTATGGTATATGATGCACTGCCTAATGACAGACACTGAATTATTTTTCCGGAGGCGCGACTCCAGGACTTTTAACGAGAACCCCCCACCCCAGATAGAGTAGGGATATTCTACTAAACGGTAATGGCTTTGTACCCCACCTGGTGAGCATTAAATCATACTTACTTCACGTTGGGGAAATGGATACTCGTAAGTGCCAGGAAAACTAATTAAATCAGAGTGGACGCATTTGACTCGCTGGGATAGGCACGCCCGTCCTGAGGCGTTTGTCTAACCTTCCAAATGTACATGGCGCATCCGACCAACGAGGCGTTGATATCGCGAAGGTTCTGCCGTCCATTCTCAAATCGGCGGATTCCATGATGTGACTGGCCGGCTGTTTGTTCCGTGGGGTCACCGAAGCTGCCCCACTTGCAACGCTCTTGTCATCGTGGATACGCAACTCCATCCAGCGTCATTGGTTCCGGTTGCGCCAGCCGGCGTCTGGCATTGAGAATCTCCATGAAGGTTCTTGGTTGATCCATGGATGCGATGGCCCAGTACAGTAGTACATTTGCTGCAGGGACCTGAGCACCTCAGCACGTTCGTTGTGGTTCAACCTAGACGTTCAACGGCAAGTGAGTCGAACTCGAGCCTCGTGTATGAATGCTACTGTACTCGTACTTCTGCTAAATCGATGACATCATACAAACAGTGCACGAGCCGATCTCAACGGTTTGGGTAAATTGCGACGCTGGGGCTAAACACTCGCTCTGTGCTGTTCCATAGCGAATCCCGAGAAAAGAAACCTATTTCGAAGAGCACAAAGCGCATGTGAGTTTTAAAATCCCAAGTGGACTGGGTCCTGGAAGAAATCGAGGTGAAGCGGAGGCATAAGATTAGGTACTCGAAGAAGATAGCTAGACATGAGGCTGGGTCTTGCTTACGCTCCATGCGTGAAAGAACTGCCTGTTCAGGGGTGTGGAGAATTAGTACTCCA
Source organism: Penicillium simplicissimum (assembly GCA_024706585.1). Taxonomy (NCBI): domain Eukaryota; kingdom Fungi; phylum Ascomycota; class Eurotiomycetes; order Eurotiales; family Aspergillaceae; genus Penicillium; species Penicillium simplicissimum. Next base: position 170,683 of record JAMZTW010000068.1, read on the forward strand.
CTACCTATTCAATGCTCAATGCCTTTGAATCACGCTAAACCAGGGTCAACTAGGTGCAATCTTAAGGGCTTCAAAGAAGGATTTCCTTCAAATGTCCTTCCCCTTGGCGCCATTACCAGGAGATTAATAAGCTGAATGGATGGATGATCATGTTCGAGAACATCTGGGATGGCTTATATCCTCGCCAAGGGAGTCCACACCAAATGAATCCACGCGATGGAGTTCAGCTCAACAGGAGGATCATGATCACCACATCACCCCATCTGTACTCCGTATCAGAACTCCGCAAAAGATCACTTCTCGAGCGAGATCGGCAGAATAAGGGAGCATTTTCCACCAACTGTGATGGGCTATCGAGGAAGCAAGCGAGAAGTTGGGGTAATTGCCGATCGTTGGACAGTTCGCAGTCGTAGATTAAATAATCTTTCTTCCACCTAACTAGGGGAACGGGCCTTTGTTGAGTACCTCAGGATTACTTCAAAAAGTACGGGGTACTTAGTAACATCTTCTCCGTCCAGATCGGGTTTGGTTGCCTTGCTGTTAATCGTTGATCGTTTTCTGCCTTACTTCAACTTACAAGTTACAACCTACAACTACATACTCATGAGTCTCATGTAGATCCAGACCCACTCAATAGGTCTGGACTCAGGAAGCGGTGGGGAATATTACCGACTATCAGAATCATGACTGAGATCAGCCCCAAATTGTACTGTAGGTCAGGGGTGCCCCCATGGCGCTCGGTACTGTCAGGCTTGTCAGCCCTTCTTTATCCACCATAGACAGTAAATTATCTATCTATACATGACAAGTAAAGAGCCACAAACTAAATAATAAGTTGGTTCTCTCAAGGAAGTTACGAAACTTGAGGCCAGAACTTTCTCAATGCATTTAAGACTGTCATGAATCATGATAGTGCAAGGTCGAAAAACAATCGCCAGTATTTGCTTTGATCATGATTGAGCTCAACAATTCGAAGATTGCGGTTGAAGACCCCGCAGAAAGTCGCAACTTCCAAAAAGGGGATCTGCCGGGAGTTTTCGGCAAGAGTCCTGTGACGTCACCAAGTGTGGTGGATCGATCGCACCGTTCGCCGAAACAAAGCATCTTCGGTCATCTGAACGTGTGATAGACGGCGTGATAGCGAAGAACAGTAGTGCACTGTACTGTAAGGTGGGAATATCTGATCGACAAACATGACCGGGGTGCCTGACAAGTCAAATCGACCAATAGCGCCGACTGGGCTGTTTATGGAACAAGGGGCACGTCGCTGCCAAGGCGACAATTCGACTTCGTGTCAAAGACATCTCGACATCGATGTAGAAAAGGCCTAGTCCCGGTAGCTTTGTCCATGCCAGCAGTCTTTACTTAGAACGCCCAGACGGTGAGTGATATTCAGAGGCAAGAATTCGTACCAGGCTGCAAAATTACGCAACGTGCGCGGTACGGAGTAACGATTCTATCTGCTCCCCCATAGCCAAGCTTTGCGCATGATCGATCGTAGGCATCCAAATTCTTATCCGGCGAAATGTTCTGCGATGGGCGATGTGAGCCATCGACCTGCCTTTCCAGGTGATCCCATTGGCGATTGTTGGGAGGGTCTTGCAAGCTACGCTCAAAGAAGAGAGCGAACCTTCCACTCAGCCACGCTGCTTGGCGTCACCAAACCTTAATTGGGGGGCCGGAAATCATTCCTTAAGGAGTCAAGGGGGCTTTGCAGGGTTTGCTTGACTCAGCCTAAAGAAGGTCACTGTGGACGCTTTATTGGACTATCAGTTCCAGTCCTTGGCTACGGAATATTATTAAAGGAGTTAAGGAGCTCGACTGCTGGAGAAAACGTTGTTCACCATCGTGCTCACGCGCTGCTTGTTTAGACTTTCAGTTGGAGCTTTGCGTTTTCTTTGTTGTTCCTTTCCCTTTTAACTTCATCCCCATTTTTACCCTCTCGAACCATCTCACTCGCCCTGATCGCTGGTGCCTCGAATACCCGTCGAAACCAATTTGCGACCGTTACGAAGTGTGCGACAGAGCACCACCCTTGTCCACCACTCCAGGGACCTCCAGGAGTCCAGGGATCATTGCTTAGCGCCCCGGCGCCCGGCGCCCGCCGCCCGCCGCCTCAACTCAACCCACGCCAACTTGAGCACGCGCGCAACGACGTCACCCGATTTTGAGCGTATTGTTAGTCCTAACGAGGCGAATTGACTCTCACGAGACACTGGAGTTGGATTTACGAGTATTTATACCGATTTCACCGCGAAACTGTTTATCGCACTCGGTTCGCCGAGCACCAAGGAAATGGGCCTTATATCCCCGAAGAGTGCGATCGCGCACATCTCCAAGGTGCTGGTACTGTCATATATCATCGATTGGATATTCATCATGTACGTATTCGGAAGCCCCCAGTGAAGCCCGGGGGCCTCTTGACTGACGGAGCACACAGCGGTGTCGCCCTGATCGGCTACGGCTTCTACAAACAAGACCCCAACGCGCGACCTTTCTCCCTCACCGACCCGGACATCTCCTTCCCCTTCACCGAGCATGAGACCGTTTCAACCGCGACCTTGGTCCTCGTGTCGGTGTTGGCCCCGGCAGTGATCATCGTCCTTGGAGCTGCGCTGCTCGTCCCCGGCACTGCGGCTGTTGGAGGCGTCAAGGCCTCGAAGTCACAGCTGCTGCGTCGCAAGTTCTGGGAGTGGAATGTGGGGTGGATGGGACTGGGACTTGCCCTGGCCGGTGCCTGGATGGCCACACAAGGATTGAAGACGATAATGGGAAAGCCGCGGCCGGATCTGCTGGCGCGGTGTAACCCCGAGGTGAAGCGCATTGCCGAGTTCGCGGTCGGGGGTCTCGGCGAACGCCTCACAGGTGCCCCGGTCCTAGTGGATTGGAAGATTTGCCGAGAACAGGGGTACAACCTGCGGGTGGATGGGTTCTCCAGCTTCCCCAGTGGGCATGCATCTCGTAAGTATTGATTTGGGTTGCAAAAGTGGGCTATACTCAAGGAGAAAGGACAGCAGCTAACTCCGAGTTCCATCTAGTCTCATTCGCCGGACTCGGCTATTTGACGCTCTGGCTGGCCGCCAAACTCTCCGTTGGATTCCCCTATCTGCCTCAATTCCCTGTCGAGGGCGATGATTATAGCGACGAGCGCACCTCAGTCCGCGCACGCGGTGCGGCGCCTCCCGTCCTGATGATGATCCTCGCGTTCTTCCCCACCGCGGTAGCCTTCTTCATCGCCTCCTCTCGATGGTTCAACTACCGACACCACGGATTCGATATCATCTGCGGTGGTATCATCGGCATCTTCTTCGCCTACATCGGACTGCGCATGTACCAGTTGCCCATCCAGCGCGGAGCAGGCTGGGCATGGGGTCCTCGCAATCCCCGTAGGGCGTTTGTTCGGGGCATTGGATTCCCCAGCTCTCTGGGAACGGACAGTTGGACATACACGCGCAGCTCTCCGGTGGCCCAGGTCTCGAATGGTTCCGGCCACGCTGAGCCTGTGCATGATGTCGAGAACATTCCGATGCAAGCGCAGCCAGGGGAAGCTGCTGTTAGCGAACGGGTGTAAATAAGTAATTATTGACGTTGCGGTATCACGAGTCTCATAATGGCGAATATCTAATTGTATACAATCGTTGGGATTTGGTCGGCCATGGCTGGCTTCACCTGTGTCCATGACCTTCTTCTCACTACTTTGACTAATTCACGAAAAGAACCTTATGCATGAATTCCATCTCGGTTTCCTCCATTTACAATGATATGATCACTCTGATCCCGCCTACACTAATCCGGAATGACATCATATGCTCAAGTCTTCTGAGATCCCATAAAATGCGCCAAGACATCAGCCAATTTGGATTTGTAATTGTAGACCTGGCTAACTAACTAGCAGTCTTGGATTTGTAAGATGCAATCTATAAGATTACTGTCACATCGTACTTTGTGAATTGACCGACATGCCAAGTCGCGACCGCGGAGTTAAGCAAGCACGGAGATTGCATCGTAATCCGCGCTGATCAACCCGGTTGCAGAGCGGGTTCGAACTACCTATAAACTTTCCCCACGGCATCATTTCATTCTAAACCAACCCAAATCACCACCTGGGCAGAATCCGAGATCCATTGAAAAGCCATGGCATCCTACTTGGTCACGGGCTCATCACGAGGGCTAGGACTAGCTCTCGTCGCTCGCCTGGCATCCATGCCCATTGCGCAAGTGGGCAAGATCATCGCGACCGCACGCCAGGACAACTCGCCCCAACTGAGCGAGATTGCCAATTCCTCATCTGGTCGGGTCGAGCTGGTCAAGCTGGACGTTACAAACCAGTCCAGCATCCAAGAAGCTGTCAAATCGGTCGAGGGCAAGTTGCAAGGGAAGGGGCTCGACTACCTCATCAACAATGCTGGTGTACTGGAATCGACTCCGGCTGGGCTGGAGGGAATGTAAGGAGCTACCAATGCCCTTGGATTTGAACAAGTTCAATCTGACATTGGTCTTAGGGACAATTTGAATGATCATTTCCACACAAATGTCACATCTGTGCATAACGTCACGCAAGCCTTTCTCCCTCTGCTGCGCAAAGGGGAGAAGAAAGCCGTGATCAACATGTGAGCAACAAATCGAGTTCCAGACAACATCACAACGGTAAAATCGGTTCGGGCTAACGAGATTCAGCTCGACCACTCTGGGATCTTTCGCCAAGGCCGAACTCTACAGAGCGGCTCCTGCACCGGCCTACAAGATATCCAAAGCCGCACTGAATATGTTGACTCTGCAATATGCCTATCAATACGAGGCCGAGGGATTTACCTTTCTGGCTGTTACTCCCGGTGTAAGTTTCATTTCTTGCTTATTACACCTTGTTGGTGATATGCTCGTGCTGACCTTTACAGTGGCTACGCACCGACCTTGGTAGCTCTCAAGCAGATCTGCCGGTAGAAACTGGAGCTGAGAAAGTTATGGATATTGTGCAACAAACAGGGCCCCATCAGAATGGAAAGTTTGTGAATATACATGTACCCGGCTGGGAGAATGCCCCGGGGCCCAATCAGTATGATGGGAAGGAGGTCGGCTGGTAGTAGCTTAACCACCTTGTGTTTATCATTCAAGCCATGGGAGCAAACTGATGAAGAAGGTTTAGAGCCACCTGGCCTTATGAGACTAATCAAGAAACGCGATTGAGTCTCATGACGATATGCAAATGTACCATCGAGAATATCCATCCTTCCACAGGAGGCGCAGAAATATGCAGAACCTGCTCACAACTTCGAGCTCAGGGATTCGATAGCCTTTGCGGGAGTCAGGATGCTCTGTAGTCTATGCTCACTGAGCTCATAAGCACCCGGAAGCCAATCGTCAACTTTCTCTCCCAATATCATCAACGCCAGTGCCTCCCCACACAGGAGACAATTCGCCATCCCATAGCCGTTGAAAGCCGCAGCAATCCATTCCCCTTTCCCAAGTCGGCCGGTCAAAGCTGGCGAGAGCTGCCCAACTAATGGCAGCCCGTCTGCCGAGAACCCCATGATACCACTCCACGAACTGACCAGCTTCCAAGGCGCCGTATTCTCCTTACCAAAGAACCGAGGAAGGACCGTTTGGAGGTGAGCCACCGAATGCAGAGCAACGAAACTGTCATCCGCCGACACAGCTTCATCCATGCGCGTGTTCTCGCCTCCAAAGTAGAAATAGCCGGTTTTGGCACTTTGACCGAGGTAGTATAGTCCATAGCCGTGACGCTTCGTGTCTGGCTCATACGTGGGCGGATAATGGAATCCCCATGACACAGATTTGCCTTGATTAGATACGGATGAGCCCGGGTCTTGAACTGTCATGGTCCCCTTGAAGGGGTGGATGCGCCCTCTTAAGCTTGGAAGGAGATGTCCGCTGTATCCGTTGGTGCAATATACCACGCTGGCCGCTTTCATTGGACCGCGCGATGTGCGCAGAGTATAAGGATAGACAGATGTTGTGAACGTTGGGTCTTTCTTGTCATATTCCACAGCCTCAACAGCCGTGTTGGTTTCAACAGTCAGTCGACTGGGGTATTTCTTCAGGAGTGCCTCGAAGACCTTGGTGACCAGAAGGTATGGCCATACTGTACCAGCCGGAAGCAAGGCACCGCCAGAAGCTCCATGAACTCCGTACTTCTGTGGTAGTCGTTAGGGATGGTATCGCAGATATGACCACTGGTAAGGTAGTAATTTCTTACCTTGAGTATGGTATCCCTGTCAACGATTGTATAGATACCTTTCATGGATGGATGATCTGCCTCCAGCCGAGCAATGCTCCTCTTAAAATCCTCAAACTTGGCCTCCGTCATAAAGACGCGCAACTTGCTAAGCTTCTGCATCTCGCTGGTCTCAACAGCATCATAATCTTCAATCAACTCTTGCATCTTCTCCAAATTCCGGAGCGTAAACCTCGCAATTTTGCCAGCCATCTCCGGTCCATAAACTTCGGCCAGATGCATATACTCCTCCCCAGCGTTGGCAGCCATCTGACCGCCATTGCGCCCTGTCGCTCCAGAACAAAGTGCCCGAGCCTCCAAGACAGTAACTGTGGCAGTGGGATGACGCTCTAAAAGAGACTTGGTGACAGAAAGTCCGGTGATGCCAGATCCGATGATGGCGTAGTCTCTCTCGTTCGGTAGATTTTCCGACCGCGTATTGGCAAGAGGATGCGGGATATGTTGCCAGTATGATTGAGTCGGGCTGGGACGTGGAAGGCCTGGATCTGCTGTGACCAGGCTTGCTGCAGGGAGACATCAGCCACATTCTCCATTTGAAATGCCGCGGATGAAGTGCCCCGTTAAGGTATCAAAAGCGACAGGTTTGGGGTCAACTTACCGAGCTGTTGGTCAGATGCCATGACCTGGGTTGGGGAAAGAAGATGAATAGTTTATAATGCTTTCCCGAGCAGGATTGTCAAGAATTGTAGCTGTCAGGAGACTGCCCACTGCTGATTGATTTAAGCAATTTCGAAGCTAGTGTGCGGGGTTATCTTTTCGACGATGATGCGGATAGAGTTGCCTTCCTGGGAATTGCAGCCTCGCAAAGCGATAGAAGCATACGGTATCTCCCTCAGGCGATGTCGACTTACACTCACCATGCGACGATATCGATACCGATGGATCAGGTAGCTCTCGCTCTAGTAATAATTGGGGCTGCAATTATCATGGACTCTAGGCAGCTTTCAGCGTCCTTTTGCTTTTACTCCGCTTCTCCTAACAGATGGAAGTCTGGCTCTGGCTCTTCCCAGCTACAGTAGCGCAAAAGCAACCCAGCCTTTTCTTTGTGGAAATACTATAGACATTGAATGTTGAGTTAGATTATGGCATAACGTTCTTTGTGGGAAACGGGATGCCCCTTGCATGTAAGAACGTGCCCGCTGCGAGCTACACTCCAGACGCTTATCAAGCCTATCTAGGGCTACCACAGCGATATCCAGCTTGTTGGGGTGATCCACCGAGTCGCCGACTGATCTAAATCATTGTGTTCTTGAAGCAGTTCCTTGTTACAGTGAAGTTGCCGGCAAGATTCAAAGTGCGAGCTCTCGCAGGCTTTGGTATGCAAGTTGGCGTAGCCGCATGCCATCCCACATACCCGGGCAACATGCGGCACCAAGCTTTTGGTATGGATAGAGGAATGTAAGATGATTGTTATTCTTGCAGACCAAAGCTCAAAGAAGCTGGGCAGGATTTAATATCCCTGTCATCCCAATTCCAGCCCAGACAAGTCTGACAATAAGTTCGGTTCGGTCATCACGAAAGTCAAAATGAAGTTCTCCTCCGTTGTCTTGACCATCGTTGCCCTGGCCTCAACTGGGCTGGCAGCCACGTCCTGCACGCCAAGTTTCGATTACTGCTCCGATGTCCTGATCAACTCCAAAGGTAAGCCGAAGCCTTCATCTCCCCAGATGGCCTGTTCTTAATCCATCCTAGGCTTCACCGAAGCGGATCTGAAGGCTGTTTTGAAGGGAACCGACTTGGAGAATGAAGATGTCAAGAACATCCTCTTCCACTGCACGAACCCGGGTATTGTGGGCCACCCCAAGCTTTGCAGCAGCGGATGCAAAGACCCGGCAACGGAGGGAAGTCACCATTGCGATGGGTAAGTCTTGTCTCACATTTCCCCCGCTTACACTTAAATCTCGGAGCTGAGAAGATACCCCATCTATCTACAGTAGCTAAATCGTACGTGATCCGGGCATCATCTCTCTACTTGCATGCATTGGCCAGTCAACGCTGTATCTACATCCAATGGGACATTTATGGAGCACACTATACGTTAAGCCACTGAAGATTCCATGGTATCGCCCTTCTATATCTAGAAGTAGTGTGATCTTATACCCTCGAACGAGTAAGGGTTATCATCAGCACACCCCTCAGGCCTCAGGGTCTTCATTAGACTTTCGGTGGGAGAGCGTTCACCCGATATCGGTTGATTTCCCCATTAGCTATAGCCCCGTGAACCTACCGTCGGTGGGTACCTCGCTCGGGTAGAATACATATCATGAGTCTCTGAGACATTGTCATCCTTCAAGCGGATGATTTCTCCGAAGCCTTGTCTGCTCGGCAAATTGAAAACCAATCAAGACAATTCCCGACTTGCGGGTATTGAATTTATTCACAAACTCTAATTGCCACGGAAGTTGACCGTTTTTCCCAGCCACCAGATAAGATAAATAAGCCTAATTAGGGTCCTTCAGACTCAATCTGGTGTCTACCACCACCCGATTGGCGCATTCTTATCTACAGGGCATCGCCAAGCGCACCAAATCCACGGGGCTTATCTGGGGGTGGGGACCAATTCTCGACTTCATCTTATTAGGTTATGCATATTGTCTCCCCGCGCCATGGCTTCCGATAAGGCTCCGAGACTATATGTTAATAATGTTATAACTTATATCTGATCTTGAATTCCCGCGAGGGGCCTACGACACCAGTGAATTGATCGCATAGTGTTCCAAAACATGGCGGAATCTCCTGAAACACCGACCAAGCCCCATGTGGCCACCACCATCGCCAGCGTCGAAATCGACCCTCGCGCCGAGCGGGCGTTGGTCTGGAAATTCGACCTTCGTCTGCTCCCCGTGCTGGCGATCATGTACCTCTTCAACAGTCTCGACAAGTCCAATCTAGGAAATGCCAAGACAGCGGGCCTCGAAGGTAATTTCAATCTTTCTGAGAACTGTAATTATAGACCTCGAATCTCACATGTCGCTTCATAGAAACGCTCCATCTCAAAGGCAACCAGTACAACATGATTCTCAGTATTTTCTTCGTGCCATACGTCCTCACCGCGCCCTTCCTCGGCCTACTGGGCAAGAAATTCGGACCTAATATCGTGCTTCCCTGCATGATGCTTACCTTTGGTCTTTGCACCATCTTGGTGGTCGCCGTGTACAACTTCAGCGGCCTCTTCGCTATCCGCTGGTTCTTGGGCATGGCGGAGAGTGCATTCTTCCCTTTGGTCATCTACTACCAGACTACGTGAGTTGATTCTTCCTGAATTCGTCTATTGACGGTCAAAGCTTATAAATTTCCAAAGTTTCTACCGCCGAGGAGAACTCGCCCGTCGCCTGGCCATCTTCTATGCCGGGCAAAGCATTGCCTCAGCCTTTTCAGGGCTCCTAGCCTTCGGCGTGTTCCGCATCCACACCGGCCCACTGGCATCATGGCGCTACCTCTTCCTCATCGAGGGCGGTGGTACCGTCCTCTTCGGCCTCTTCGCGCTCTGGTATCTACCTCGCTCAGCCTCGGAAGCCCGCTTCCTGACACCAGAGGAGAAGGAGCTTGCATATCTCCGCCTCCAGATTGACAGTTCTTCCGTCGTAGACGAGAAACTCAACATCCGGGACGCCTTCCGCATCTTCAAGCACTGGACCAGCTGGGCCATCCTGGCTATCCAGATCTGTCTCGGTGTGCCCCTTCAAGGAGTCCAGCTCTTCCTTCCAGTTATCATCAAGCGTCTCGGATACAGCACCGTCAAGACCAATCTTTACACCGTGGCGCCTAATGTGTCCGGTGCCGCGATGCTGCTGATACTCGCCTTCTGCAGTGACTGGACCAGGTGGCGATTCCCGTTCATCGCCCTGGGTTTCCTATTCACGTTTACTGGATTCATCATCTACGCCGCCATCGATGTGGAGCGCGACTTGAGCGTTGCCTACTTTGCCACCTTCATGATGACCTGGTACGTAATCGTTTCTGTTGACGCATTAATTGACCTTTCGCTAATAACCTCTTCCAGGGGTACCTCGGCACCATCTGTCCTCCTCGACTCCTGGTACAACAACAACATCGCTAACGAGGGACGACGTGTCGTACTCACTAGTATCGCTGTCCCCGTCGCTAACCTCATGGGCGTTGTCGCCTCCAATATCTTCCGCAACCAGGATGCGCCCAAGTATTTCCCTGCCCTGATTACCACCGCTGCCTTTGGTGGTACTGGCATTCTTTTGACGTTGGCTCTGGGTCTCTGGATGATGTTTGATAATAAGAAGAGAGACCGCAAACAGGGCGTTCATATGAAGGCGAAGGACATCCCTTCGGAGAACTTGAATGAAGGTCCTGCGAGCGATGACTTCCGGTGGTTTTACTAGAGGGACTCGATATGGGACTGTTAATGATTAATGTTCGTACCTGTGAATGGCATTTTCCATATTCAGCATATTCTTCCCGTCCCGCACATGTAGTTCTCTCTAATGATGAGGTGGTGTCCAAATATCTGCAATGATGCGGAGGGTTCTATACCCACCAGCGTTCCATGGGTGACTGCAGCTCGGACTACCTTTTCGTCGAAATGTATGTTCCGTGACAATACAATAGTTCGGGCTCACCCACAATAATATGGGCTTATGGTCTAGGGGTATGATACTCCCTTCGCATGGATCTACGATCCGACTGAACTGGGAGTGGTCCGGGGTTCAATTCCCCGTGAGTCCATGATCTTTTTATTTCCCGCAGATGATACGTCTTCCTTGGCATTGATAACAAGGGTCATCAGGAAATATAGGAAGTGTTTTTGATTTATCGATAGAGATGAAGAAAGACAATAGTGATCTAGCGCGATATGGGGTATCTATTGTATTGACTGCGAAAGATTGAAGAGCATCGACTGAAGCATTGACATTGTCAGCCCGGAGGGTAGCTAGGCTAACCTCAATCCAATGCCTCTGTGACGACAAAGTCCATCAGCGAGGAATATTTCTGGGCAGCAGACATATCGTCTGATGGCGTGGGGAATTTGCAGAGATGAGCCGCTGCGTTGTGCGACCGCTGCTCGCGGGTCCCACGACCAATGCCGTCGATGCTGCGGACAATGTAGGTGGTGAGGGTAAGGCCATCGCGCGAGAGGGCGACTTTCAGCTTCTTGTGCTTTTCTGGGTTGGTATGAGGGAGGAGGAGCTCGCCCAGGTGAGGATACACTGCTTCCCATGTTCGTGAAGCACCTGCGCTCTGGCTATTTTGAACAGCTGGCAGTGCATAGGAAGAGATACACGAGACTACGTCAAGGAGAAGGAGGTGGGAAATGGCTGCTTCAACCTCATCTTTCAATCCCAGGCGCCCGGGGGACTTGAGGTCGGGAACAGTAGGCAGCTGCAAAGAAACGTCGTAATGGGTGCCGAAAGGCGGCGAGGACAAGTTCGTTCGGATGGTGACGGTGAAGGAGCCACGAGTTGTGAGAAGATGACCACTGAAGGTAGACTCAATTGGTCGAAGGACTCTTTCCAATAAAGCTTCGACTGATGCTGGCGGCGGGGATGTCGACGGGATTTTCCAGCTGGCATATGTGTTGGAGGTCCACTCAGGCATATCCAAGCCGGCATCTCCCAGGACAGAATAGATGTCGTCGAGGAAGGATTTCAGCCACCGGACATGCGAGAGATGCTGCAAGTAAGCCAAGGGTGGACGGATGAGATGGTATTCGGGAGTTGTGGGTCGTGTCGTGGTCAAAGGACGGGGGATTTGTGTTCTGCGACGCAGATTTTGGCGATGAGCAAAACAAAGCAGGATTCGAATCGCGTGAGATAACCCATCTGCGAGTCGGCTATCATTCTGCACGGGACTTTGCTCAACAGGATCCTCGTGTGTATCGGCGTCTACGAGGTCCAGCAGGATTTCCATCTCGTCAGAGACCGGGATATGAATAAGATTTTGACGGATGGTCACGCGGGAACCCGCCATGGCCCTGGCCTCTCGGACCAGCTCATGGAAGAGCTCTTCTTCAAAGAGCGAATCTCGCGCCTGGAGAATCCGTTGCTCAACCGGGTCGGCATCGTTGGCGCCGGTTCCCGTTGGCTTTGAGCTCTCAAAGACCTGGTTTCCTTGTTTGACCCGGACCCGAACATGACGGGCTCCCGTCGGTAGCAGTCCCTTGTCTAGTATCAAACTTCCATCGTTCGCCCGTCTCAGTGACGCAAGCCCGCGGTCGCGGAAAATAGGTGTGGCTAATGTGCCCGGGTCAGAAACCGCGTTACTCTGCATGGGAGACGGACAGAAACATACCTTCCATGAAACCATATTGCACCGCCAATGCTTGTCGTTCCCGTGGATGCCGGCAGACTTTCCATCCCTTATCCTTGACTGCGATTACTTCGTTCCAAAAGCGGGTTTCCGATTCAATCTCAGTGTTGAGTCTGGCCGAGGCACTCAACAACTTGTTTGAGGAGGCATTGAAGTTCTGAAGTCGCCACCCTCTGGATACCGTTGCGATATCTTTGATAGCTGATACTGGTTTCGGAGGAGGATGGACCAGGTCGGAATCGAGGGAACCGAGAGGTGCGAGTTGCTTGAGCAACGGAGACATGGAGGTTTCGGCCTGGCGCGGTGCATGCTTCGACAGGAGCAGGGAAATGAAATCGAGCGCGAGCATGGTTTCCTGGTGCGATTTGCTGTTGGGATGTTGGTTAGCCGTAGTTCGCTCGAGATATTTCCTCGGCGTGATCAAGACGAACATTGCGAATTGGACGATTTCATGGCGTCGCTTGTACAGCTGCTCACGACGTTCGGTCGCATCAATTTCTCCAACCTCGTGTTTGTCTTCCTCCTCCGGTGCACCACGTAGCCTCTCCTCCTCGGCGATCTTAGCTAGCAGGATTTCCTCGTTCACCTCACGAAAGGAACCCCACTGGCTGTTGATCTGGGCGATTTCGACGGGAAGGGTGTCTGGGCGCTCATTCTGCTCGAGGGGCGGGCGCAGAGGCAGGGTAAAGGATTCAACCATGGCGACCTCGAGCAGTGCTGTACATGCGACTGGAAACTCGAAGAGATGCGACAAAGGTGAAGCTTGCAAAGTTGCGAGCGAACGAGCTACTGTACTCGGGTTGGGGAAGCGACGGTCACGTGCGAGGATGGGAGCTGGAGGCTAGGCTACCGGCTGCGGCAAGTTGGCAACGACGCTGTGGATCCTGCGAAGGTCGGCGATGAGGTTTTGCCATTTCTCTTGCAAAAGTGAGGTGAAACCCAGAGAGTAATCTGTCCTGTCTTCACCTGCGTATTTTCGTCCGAATCTTCTTACTTTGTTCAGATGAACTCGACCCATCTGGATTTACGCTTCGTCCTTGCAGCACCATCCATCACGCATGCGACATACCTGGGGGAGGTTGTTGCAAAGTCACAAATCCCTCATGAAAAGCCTTATCCATTAAAATGGCTGTTCATGGCCGCGGGACTGTAGATAGATGGTGTTTTGGACAAGAGTATAAACTAGAAACCTGAAGTAGACATCGATGATAGCATCTGAAAGGCTGCGAGTCTCTGCGGTACTATGAACTAGACAACAAATTTTGTGCGTCGATATACAATTCGGCGTTACAGTACGAGATGAATTCGAGAAGGCAAATTCTTAGGGTCGCTGAATGAAAAAAAGCCGTAAATGGATCGACGAGGGTACTCATAAGAATCAGTCATTGTCTTCAACGGGGGCCTAACCTCCCTGCTGTCTTGCCTTGACAAAATCAACCAGATCAAAAAAGCTCTTCCTGTAGAACCTTTCCTGAGTCCCTGAATGAACACCTTGAATACCAAAGTGACTCGGCTGTCCGAATTCCCAATTGTCAATAAAACTCCAAGCCAAAGCACCCATGACATGTACTCCATCCTCGTGGATGGCGCGGAGAATTTCGGACATGAAAGACAGATAGTATGAGCTGCGAGGAGAGTCAAATTGCTGATCCGAGATGTCTCTCTCAGACTCCAGATACACTGGAAACCCAAATTCAGAGACTAGGATAGGAGATCGGAACGTGTTCCATAGGTAGGAAAGGTATTCGCGGAAGTAGGTCGGTGTGATGTAAACGTAGGATTCTTGGTCATGTTAGTATGAAATTCCCAGGCTAGATGACAGGGCCAGTGCAATTTTGACTTGCCAGATCTGTAGCCAACATTCCACCCATAGACATTCTTTGTTTCCTGATTGACACAGTGAGGGAAAAGAGAATTAGAATTGGACGTGTTGGCTGCACAGGCATTGATCCCCTCATCGGCGGGCGAAACAACCGTAGCTGTATACGGATCAATGGCAAAGAAATCCGCCGTATGACCAATGTACTTCAATTCAGTCTTGTTCAACTGCCTCGCACCAGGCAGAGTTTTTAAAATGGAATCGGGGTATTGATCGCCGAGGAAAATCGGGTTTGCAAAGAAAGCAAGTTGCATCTCGTTAAATCGATTGGCCGCCTCAACATCACTGACATTCTTTGGGTTCTTTGGCACGCCAAAGTTATCGTTGAGTTTGAGGCTCATCTTTCCAGTGGCCTTCAGTTCCTCATGGTAGAAGCGATATACCTGGGCATGTGCGTGGATCACATTATTGACGCCCTGAAAGTTGAATGCGTAGAGTAGTGGCTCATTGAAGGTGATCCAGATGGGGACTCGATCTGCGAAATTTGCCAGGAGAATCTTTCCATAGTTGACGAAGGCGTCCACAAACGTCTCGTTCTGATACCCGGCATTAGCAAAGCCAATATCGGGATGTCGAGCTGCGGAAGTTAGAACTGAAGCTTGAATGTTGATTCTAAATTTTGAATCTTGGAAGAAGTGTGCCTACCGGGGTTGTCGCTGGCCACAAACATCAGCGGGCTATCAAAGTGAAGCATTGTCACGACAGGCTTCATTCCAGCATGAAGAACAGTGTTGATCAAGTCGTTGTAATGATCAATGGCTTGCTTATTGACCGGAGTGCCGGGCAAAACGAAAGGCAGAATGCGAGTCCATGGAATGCTGAAACTGTAGTATTCCACCCCCATAGCTGCCATGCGCTCTACATCCTGCTTGTAGTAGAAGTAGTTCTCATCGGTGACATAGTCCTTTGGACTGTCGGCTGACGCGAATTTCTCAAGAAGGCTTGGCGAGCGTCCCTCGAGGGCAATTGCGCCTTCAATTTGAGCAGCGCTGCCGGCCACACCAAAGATAAAGTCATCGGGAAAATTGTAACAGTCTGTGGGCCCGAAATAATCGCGGGGTGGCAGGACCAGCTCGCTGCTTGGAACGGGAGTAGGACTGACGGTAGTCGAGAAGATGCCTGTCGTGGTCTGCAGGAATACTAAGTACTTGTTTAATGATGGAGAAGGGATTTGAATAACTAACATAGTCTTGCAAGTCCGCGTCTAGCCACATAGATGACCATGCAGCTTGTCCATAGGCATCTTTGCTATCTGTGGCACTGATCACGGTTTTGCCGGGAAGCCAGTTGCCCCAGGTCGTTGTAGAAATAGTTGTCTTGAGATGCTTGACTGCGTCCTTGTAGCTCGGAGCATAGGTCCTTGTAGTAGTTGGTGAAGGGACAGAAGTTGCATAGCGGACTGTCTCACTCAGCGAATAGGAAAAAGATTTGAAGTGATAACTTGGTGAAGTAGCTGACTTTGTGCATTGAGGCCGAGCAGTATACCCCGTTGTGGTAAGGAAAATCTCCTGGGCCTGCGTCGCGATCGTGAGGCCCAGGATAGCAATCAGAGTAATTTCCATGACTGAATACTGCCTGGGAATCCAAGTACGATCCCTCAGGTGTCAGTTTAGCAGCACGTCATGCTTAAGTAGTTCCCAACTGTTAGCATTCACTTTGGTTGACTGAGCCCCACACCCCGCAAAATCACATCCTGGCCATACCTCGACCGCGGGTAATTGTCGGATGTCGATACGCGTATTTCGTAAATGCAGGCGGACTCCTTGGGTAAAGTGCTGAACTCAATTACCAGACTACTGCTATTTTGGTAAGAAGGCCGATATAATGCGGAGTGAATACGCAAGAGAGTGTAGATTGACAGCTTCCACATCCTGGTTGCATTGGCAGGTAGCATCATCGCCAGCCAAGATCCGCAACCGGATGAACAGGAAAAGAGATCGCTTATGAGCTTGAGCCCGTGCAGAGGAAGAACTGGGGTCGTTCGAAATACTATCAGAAAGACAGCTCATACGAACAGTTCTCGACCTATACAAAAGAATGCGGGATCAGCACCGGACTGCCACTACAATTACTTCACTACTTCACTACTTTCCACACAACGGGAAGCCTCTTAGCTTTCCTGTCTAGAGGGTAAACATTTCCTTAGACCTATCAACGCTTATTCTGATCTACAGGAAAAGTT
The DNA here is from genome assembly GCA_024706585.1 of Penicillium simplicissimum. Taxonomy (NCBI): domain Eukaryota; kingdom Fungi; phylum Ascomycota; class Eurotiomycetes; order Eurotiales; family Aspergillaceae; genus Penicillium; species Penicillium simplicissimum. The sequence goes on from JAMZTW010000068.1 coordinate 187,276, forward strand.
GTGTTCACAAGTGCGACACCTCCTTCCCCTTGGCAACCATCATCTGTCCAAGGTGCGGGTCGACCTTGCTAAACATCGCAATCACGGCCTGCTTCAACTCAACCGGAATAGATTCTAAAGTCTCAGACACATTCTCGACCCATTGCTTCCTCTCCCTTTCATCAAAGACTCGAATCCACAGCTCTCGGGGCTGCACATAGTCCTCGTCATCGACTGCAATCTCATGCTTACCCAGAACAGCAAAGCGATCAATGAACTCGGTGTGTCGCACATCTGAAATAACTTGGCTGGGACGGCCGAGGGTCAAGCTACTCCGTACGTAGTTTGGATCGCCGCCGTAATTCCGAGTGTGCACGCTCATTCCATCCCGCTCATACGGAGCGTAAACGGGGCAGATGGCACGGTTTGGCGGGAGTTGGGTGTAGTTAACTCCCAGCCGGTATCGCTGAGCGTCTGGATAAGCAAACATTCGGGCTTGCAGCACTATCCCCAGATGTCAGTATATCTGTGGGTAGGGAAATTTGGAAGATATTTTTGACTCACTCGGATCGGGGGTCATTGCAATGCCAGGGACCATGTTGGAAGGTGAGAATGCGGCTTGTTCAATTTCAGCGAAGTAGTTCTCAGGCTGAATAATTTGGTTAGCAAAAGTTGATCCGAAGTGCGCGTAATGCGGCCTTACATTCTTGTTGAGAGTCATCTTGCCCACCTCAATCAAGGGAAATTCCTTGTGAGGCCAGACCTTGGTGATGTCAAAAAGACCGCGACCATACGTCGCAGCTCGCTCAGGCGCCATAATCTGGACATAGAGCTTCCAGACCGGGAATTGCCCACGAGAGATCGCACACCACAAGTCCTGATTGTGGAAGTCGGGGTTGACCCCAGCCATGCGAGTAGCTTCTTCTTGCGAAAAATAGCTGACGTTGTCAACAGGCCGGAAATGAAACTTGCAGTAGCGGGGTTGACCATCTGCAGTCACCATTTTGAATGTGTGCACGCCAAAGCCGGTGACTCGACGAATCGAATCCGGGACACCTCGCGAGCCGAAGAGATGCATCAAAGCATGGACACTTTCGGGTTGATTGACGTGGAAGTCCCAGAACTGAGGAATTTGTCATCAGTCTTGCTCAGAAATACCTTGCGGAACGGAACTTACCATAGTCCAGTCAGGACGATTGGTTGAGGGATGCCTTTTGTGGCTTCTATTCAAAGAAGGAAAGCGGATTGGATCGCGCACGAAGAAAACCGGCTTGGTCAAATTAGACTGAACGTCCTGAATACGAAGAGGCAAATAAAGACTCACAATATGGTTTCCCACGATGTCATGATTTCCTTCCTCGGTAAAGAACTTGACAGAGAATCCTCGCACGTCTCGGACAGTATCCGCGCTGCCTTTTTCGCCGCCGGTTGTACTCAGACGGAATAGAACGGGTGTCTTCTTACCAATTCCATTCAAGAACTTGGCCGAAGTGAGCGAAGAAACATCATTTGTCACTTCAAACTCGCCCCAGGCGCCGGCAGCCTTAGCATGAACAACCCTGGAACACCCCTTCAGCAAGGTCCTAACCGTAAAGATGATTATCGCCAACATACCTCTCAGGGATGCGCTCCCGGTTGAAATGAGTGAGTGTCTCGATGAGAAGTGTATCGCCTAGGGTTGTGATGCCACCGCCACCCAATGTAGGCAGGGTGGTGCTGGTTGAGGGGTCTGAGACCGGCTGGCCTGAGCGGATGTCAGAGGAAGAAGCAGAATTGCCTAAGAGTGGATCGTATTACCTTCAGCAAGGGTAAAGTAATTTGGCATTGTAGATGTTTCCGTTCAAGTCTCATCAGAAGATTATTTTCTTGCGGTGCGAGATGAGCAAGGAATTCGTCTGGCTTTTATATCCAAGATGCCTTTTCATCCTCAATCTGGAGGTAACTGGCAAACACCATCCGAGCTTAAGCCGACCTGGAACATCTTCTGAGCTCTTCAAAGTCTCGAAATACTATCATATGCCAAAAGCCCTCATGCCGACATCCGCAGAACCTCATGGGTGCCGTTGGAGCCGTGTTTCGTGCATGACGTGGATACTGACTTCTTCGAGGCTTCGCAGCCAAGATAATTTCCTTGGGTTCAGAGCATTTCCGTACAAATTTTTTTTGGCGAAGATCATGACTTCTTCCAAGTACGAAGTAATCGAAAAACGGTATTCGCTGCATCGTAGGCATCGCCGAGCTACGGCCGAGTCTATTCCGAAGCGGGTACCCCAGCCACAGTCGAAGACTGTGTGGCTGACTGCTGATTTACTGCGTTGATTGGCTTGTTGAGCTACTTGAACAGGCAGCAGGCTCGAGCGGAGAAGAATTGGAGACTTTCTCCCCTTTTTGTTTCCCCCTCATGAGGGGAGAAACCAAAACAGTGGCAGATGTTCTGTGTTTATGTTGGCACGTTCCATGCTGGAGCCATCCCTAGAGCTATTGGGCGCCCTACACAAAGTCAGGCGCTTTACTGCATACGGTAATACTACTGGATCAAGGAGAGCTACAGCGTATGAGGACCTTCTGAATTGGCCATTCAGATCATCTACAACGTCAACACTGTTGCTGAACACGGATTTTATTCGGAACCACCATGCTCTCTTTCGGATGTCGGCAAGGTAGTGATACTGTGATATCAGAAAATATCGTTGTCTTCAAAGAATCAGAAGCTATAAAGTTGGCTGCGTTTTCCATTTCAAGATGTTCTTCCCATCATCAGTTCGAAAGACATCAATAAGATCCATCGATTGACGATTTTCTTGCAAATCTTCACTTCAAACTTCCATCATGGCCACCGTGTCAAACGGCTCCGAATACGACTTCATCATCGTCGGTGGTGGTACCGCTGGCAACGCCGTTGCTGGTCGTCTCGCCGAGAACCCCAACGTTCGCATCCTGGTCGTGGAGGCGGGCATTCCCAATCCCGACCAGATCGACGAAATCACCACGCCATCCAAAGCTTTCAATCTTCGTGGAAGCAAGTACGACTGGGCCTACAAGACCACAATGATCAAGCGTGACGACTACGAGCGAATCGAAAAGCCCAACACTCGTGGAAAAGCCCTCGGCGGCAGCTCGTGTGCCAACTACTTTACCTGGATCCCTGGGTCCAAGCCCACCTTTGACGACTGGGAGGATTTTGGAGGCCGCGACTGGACTTGGGACAACTGCGTGGAGTACCTGCGTAAATGTGCGACTTACCACGATGATGAGAAGCTGTACCCCGCCGAGCTGAGCAAGATCGGTACCGGAGGCCCTCTCCAGATCTCTCATGCAGAGCTGGTGCCAGAGATGCAGCCGTTCCGCGATGCTCTTACTCAAGCTTGGGTCTCCAAGGGTGAAGTTCTCACTGAGGATATCTACTCTGGCAAGATGAGAGGCTTGACGCACTGTGTGGACACTATCTACAAGGGCGAGCGCCAGGGTAGCTTCCTGTACCTGAAGAACAAGCCAAACGTGACGATCCTCTATGGGGTCCAATCAAAGAGCCTCATCATTGATCCAGCCACCAAGATTTGCTCTGGTGTCACTGTGATCAGTGAGGCCTCCAACACCGAGATCAGTGTTTATGCCAGCCGTGAGGTAATCCTGTCTCAGGGTGTTTTCGAGACGCCTAAGCTCCTCATGCTTAGTGGTATCGGACCGGCCGATGAGCTCGCCAAACACGAAATCTGCCCCATCGTGGAGTCTTGCCACGTGGGCCAGCATCTCTTGGATCACCCAATCGTGCCTTTCGTGCTCCAAATCAAAGACGGATTCGGCCTCGACGATCACTTGCTCCGTGCTGGTCCCCTGAACGATTCAGCCGTGGCCGCATACAAGCGCGACAAGACGGGTCCCGTTGGCTCGGGACTGCTAGAGATGGTGGGATTCCCTCGCATCGACGAGCGCCTGGAGAAATACCCTGCCTATCGTGAAGCTAAGGCTGCAAATGGTGGCTTGGACCCCTTTGGGCCCGCCGGACAGCCTCATTTTGAGCTGGACTTTGTTGGTATCTTCAGCACTGCGTTCCAATGGCATTACCCCGTTCCTGAGAAGGGCAACTACATGACGGTTATTGTGGACTTGCTTCGTCCTCTGTCTGAGGGTGAGGTTACTCTGAACAGCGCGAACCCCCAGGTACAGCCCAATATCAACCTCAATTTCTTTGCCAATGATCTGGATATCCTGGCCATGCGTGAGGGTGTTCGCTGGACCTACGATGTTTTGACCAACGGGTCCGGCTTCAAAGACATCGTCCTGGCCGAGTACCCCTGGAAGATGCCTCTCCACTCTGATGACGAGATGAAGCGAGCTGTTCTGGATCGAAGTCAGACTGGATTCCGTAAGTACTCTTCTTTCCCGATTCAAGACTGGACTTACTTATCTTTAAGATCCTTGCGGTACCGCCCGCCTGTCAAAGAGCATCCACCAGGGGGTGGTGGACTCGAAGCTTCGAGTCCACGGAATCCGCAATCTGAGAATCGCGGATGCTTCTGTGATTCCTGTGATTCCCGACTGTCGCATCCAGAACTCGGTATACATGATTGGTGAAAAGGTGAGTCATTATCCTACCACGAAGTTGGGTTCAAGGTCTGACAATTGTTTTTAGGGTGCGGACATTATCAAGGCTGCACACAAGGATCTCTACGAGGCTAAGGGCATTCCTTACTTTGTCTCTAGCAGATTGTAGAGTACTTTTCGATAAGTTGCTTCCAGTCGCAAGGGGGGGGGGGGGGGGGGTAGAGGTGGGGAGATATGATAGATTGAAAGTCTTTTTGTTATTCGGTTTCAAATTTCTTATAGATCGAATCAACCTTGTCGTGTTCAGGCAACAAACATCAAATCAAGTCGCCTGGCGTACATTCATGCTCCAACTGACCGATCAACAACACCCCGACAACAGCAATCACTCCTCCCAATTAAAGTTAACAACGATCCGCCCAGCAACTTGCCCCCGTCGAAGCTTCTCCACCGCTTCAGGGAGCCGATTCAGCGGATACACCTCGCTAATCTGTTGAAGCATCCCCCGCCTCGCAAAATCCAAAGCCACCGCGGTATCCCTCCGACTCCCCACCAAGGTACCCTTGATACTAAGATTCTTAAAGATGTACTCACAAGGGTCCGTCCCCAGGATCATAGACCCCCTTGCAGGAAGCCCGATACACATGACCATGGAACCAACTCGGTCGCCCACAAACGACACAGCCGTCTTATACGCGGCAGGCGCTGTCACGAAGACGCCGTGGACGCCAATCCCATCCGCGATCTGGATGACTGCCTTGGCGGGGTCTTCTTCTTCCCTGAAATCGACGAATGCCTCTGCGCCCATTTTCAGTGACAGGTCGCGTTTTTCGCTTCCTGTGTCCACGACGATAGGACGCATGCCCATCGCCTTAGCCAGCTGCACACCCTGAATACCGACACCACCCCCACCACCGGGAAATACCACCCAAGAGCCCGATTTGAGGTTCGATTCAAGAAGCGACCGGTAAATCGTGCTGGCGCTGCACATAATCGGGGCAGCGACTTCATCGGGAACACCATCGGGGATCGGCGACGCATATCGCGCGGGAGAAACCAGGTATTGCTGGTAGGTACCTAGCGCCGGAGTGAGATCCTGCTCACTCTGCGATTCAGTTTTCGTTTCTTCTGACACTCACCAGCTGTCATCAGGCCAGTATGGATAGCAGCTTTGCAGTACGTCTCCTTATCATCCCAGCACAAGTGACAGGACCCGCAGGTATCAGTGAGCGGCTTGATTCCGGCTCGATCACCGAGCTTGAAGTTCTTCACGTTGGCGCCGACTTTGACGACTACTCCTGCGCCTTCATGGCCGGGAGAGCGAACGCCAAAGTACGACATGGGTGGCGTGCCCAGGTCCCCCTGCATCATGTGGATGTCTGAGAAGCAGAGCCCTGTGAAGTTGAGTCGAATCAAGACATCGTCGGGTCCTGGATAACAGTAGATCGAATCAGTGACTTTGGCGGCAGCGAATCTTGGTGGTTTGCTTCATACCTGGTTCGGGGACTGGTACCATTTGTACCTCGACATGAAAGTTCGGGCCTTCATTGACAACGACGCCCGCTTTGCAGTGGGTGGGGATTTCATATTGCTGATTCTCTTTTACTGAACCCATGGTGGTGTTGTGAGCAAGTATCTGAGATGAACATCCATCACTGCTACCCCAAGGCCAAAGGTGTATAAGTATACACCTTACACTCGCGTAGCCGGCCAGAGACCGAGGAACGCGGCTGCGGAAACCCCCCGCTATGCCCAGCACCCCCTCTTTGTGATACGAGTCTCTCAATCGTGTGGTTCTGCTGCATTCTGGTTTCCCCCCTCTTCGTTCGGGGAGAAAGGTGGGGAAGCATAATCCCGTATATCCGACCTTTTTACCTCTTGAGCCGGCTCTATTCCGTCGTCGGTAGATCATCGAATCGGCCAAGGAGACCATGCCAGCGACAGGTTCTGTGGCGGAAGAAACGAGAAACGAAACGAGAGAAGAAGAATGTCAATTTAAGTATATATCAGGTCCTAGCAATATTCACAAGACTCCGTTGAACGCCAGACCCGAAGAGCCTAATAAAACCAAAATCCAACGCAAGTGCACTCGATAGAAGGGCAAATTCTAATCCCAAATCAGCCAGCCGCATGATCCGCCCAGTGTTACCATCATCATGGCGGTCAGGATACCCGCACCAGCTCGATCCGCAGTCGTGATTGTATACGAAAGAGCCTCGGGCTTTGGGTCAGGTGTTTTCCCACCAGCATTGGGGTTCCCTTTACTAGTACCGCCATTGTCGCTAGTCACAGGCGGCGCAACGCGATTGATAAGATTGGCCTGAACAACTTCCAGGGCCGCCATTTGCTGCCCAAAATCCTTGGTGTGATCCCAACTTTGATCTGTCCATTTCAGGCCGCACGTTGTCCCTCTCTCTCCTCCTGTGCAGGTCTTGGCAGCTGCCTGGGCAGAAGCCTTCAACTTGGGCATGATCTGGTCATAGGTGAATGGCGCCATTTGCGTGGTGGCGGCCATCCAGCGAGCGAGATAGCCCTTGAAAGAGCGCTGGTCGACCATGCATGTATTGACGGTTTCGCAGGCTCGCTCGTACATCACGTTCTCGGGTGTTTTGGAGAAGAAGATCTCGGACGAGTCGAGGATTTTCTGAACTCGTTCTTTCCATTTAGGGTCCTCGGTCTGCGAAAATTCAGTTTCACATGTTGATTCTCAAAATCACAGTTCAGTCTCCCTTACCGCATTGTACATGTTGGCTGCACCAAGCAAAAAGACCCCATTGTTGTAGGTCCACTCGATCTCGTTCATTTCCTTGCAGTCGTTCAAGTCGCTGGCTCCATCCCAGAAGTGATAATCTTTGGTCATGAATCCCACGTCGGATATCCAATCCCACGCCTTCTCCGCCCAATCAGAATACGTCTGGTTTCCGGTATATTTCGCGAGCCGGGCAGCGAGGTGGAAAAAACCACCCGTCGAGATGGTGTTCTTGTAGTTGTAACCGTTATTCCATGTAAAGATCTGCCAGCGTAGTCCACCTCCGCACGTAGAAGGATCCCAACGTGGGGCTTGGGTATTAAATACTGCTTGAGCCATCTCCAGCCATTGGGGCTTGTCGCTTGGGGGATTGGGAAAGTTCCGCTCAGCTGCCGACATTGCTGCAAATCCCCAAAAGGCTTGATCGTCGTTTCCCTCTGTCTTGGATTGATTGTTGGGCATGAAGGCGCCAGTGTCACCCGCTTGCCACAGCATACCCTGCATAGTGATATCGTTGTAGGTGTCGTCCCCGGTGTAGTACCAGTAGTCGATCAATACGTTGAACATTGCACCCGCCTCCCACCAGTAATATGGGTCTGGCAGATTACCTGGGTTGTCGCCAGGATTCATACCCGTGTAATAGGTCATCATGTCCGTCACGATCTCTTTCGCTGCTTTCTTAATGGAGTCTAGCACAGTCAGCTTGTCAAATCATCGCATCTGGCAGATTAGCCTCACCTGCATCTTCGATGTCCATATCAACAGCCCGGACAGACCCTAGCCCTGCTAGGCCGATTGTCAAAAGACTTGCCCATGATGGTATAGTTGAGTGGCCGGACACTTTCATCGTGGGTGACTAAGGGACTGGCGAGGAATTCGCAAAGCTTCAATGACCTCCGGTGTACGGAGGGGTAGTTCTGTGCTGATCAGACCTTTGCTGTAGATCAAGAAATCTGATCTGATAAAGGAGTTTCTTTCAGGCCGTAATTGGTGCCGTGATCCACGGCAGTTTAGCTTCTTCAACCGAGAGAGCGTGCAAAAAAGGATGAGAATGAAGAAACGAGCGCGACGTCAGTCACCATGAGGAGAAGCAGCGCAAGAGAGAGGGCCGCGTGTGGATCTAACAATCACATTCCACAGGTACTAGGAGTGCTGGCATGGTAACAGCAATTGTATCCCTCGAATCATCGTAACTCCCTTGCCCAGGGGGAAATAGACCCCTGGGTCTCACGACTAGGCGCGTGTCAGGTCCACCCGAGAACTATTGTACAGTCTCCGGAATAGTTCAGCAGTAGGCTACTGCAACCCTGAAGCTGCCATTGTGATGTAGCTTCCATGGTTCTAGAGTGCTTCGCTCCACGATATGGATCTGCATGGAATGCGGGCAGCGAGCTGTCAACCGTAGCGTCATGATCGATAAGGGCAACTATGAGAGCACACCCAATCACGATGGCCCAGCTCATATTGCGATGGAGTCCCAATTTTGATGGGTCGTGACCGCAAGCGAGCAGCGATGTGACAATGGCCGCATTCCCGTGGTCGTCATAGTCATCCCTTTCCGGGATGAGCGAATGGTCGGGTCTCGCCCCTTTGGGCCTTTGCCATCCTGGAGACGAGGGATAGACAGACCAGCCATAATGACAGACCGATTGTCCTAGTCCTGTGGCTGCTCTGCCTCGTGAGATGGATGCTGGAGTGTTGAATACAATACAGAGTGAGGCTGTCAAGGTGGATCGTTCAGAAGTGCCCGTGACAAGCAGCAGGAAGGATTGACACCTGAGTCATCAGGCAGGCATATCCCTTTCGCTCTCCCATGGAGTTCTTTCACTGACGTCTTGTACGCAGTACATAGTCATACCTGATCCAAGTCCATGTTAGGATACATCACCCTAGTAAGAGCTTGTGAGATCTTGAATATCATGTATATCTGGTTGCGCGCCTGGAGTTAAGCGGGGTGAGAAAACTCATCTCTACCTAATGCGAGTATACATCGACCAATCGGCAAAGGCAGACTTCGAATGCCATCCATGCACTGTCGTGATAAATCGTCAGAACTGTGCATGGGAGAGAACAGCCCAAGTGGACCGTCTGATCCCTTCAGCCTGAACTTTGAAAGCCAATCTCGTTGAGGATTGGGTTGGGACCCTCATCCAGACTCCGGCCTCTCATTATTTAACCTCCAGTTATGCCCAAGGCTTCGAAGATTAAGCAACGACCGAATCTCAGTTGCATTCACCTACTGTGAAGTTTCCTTCGAAGCTTGCTTTGACCAGTCCATGAATCTGACGCAATTGTGAAATGATCGAAGACACTTCGATATCACGGTCGGGTGTACTGTACTAGGCTCACCTAGTCGAACGGCCGGGGCCAGATTAGGATCCGACAGCACCTCAACCGACTCGTTTCCCCTGCCAAGCGTTCAAACAGTCCTAGTGCTGATGAACCTCTCGCCTTGTTTGGAATCTGCTGCTCCATCGCCAAATTCAACCGGGAAATTCCCCGGTTCCCCGGAATCACCGAGATCAACTAGGCCAGACTGAGCAATTTCCTGCACCCAAATGAGCAAAATGATGCATATCGCACATCCCATCTGCCACGGTGGTAGAGACCCCTCGTTCAACCGGTCGCTGACGATGCAACTTCACCCTCATCTGGTGACACGCGACAGCCGTGCCCATCGGCAATATTTATCTCAAGAAGAACCCGCCTCGACGAAACAACACCAAGGCTATTTTCAACGGCCTGGAAACAAGCGCCAAGAAACCTACATATGATTTTGTCGCAAATACTGCGAGCCCTATTCGCGGGCCTCGCTGGTGTCCACGCCGCGAGCAATAACCCAGCACCTCTCGTTTCATCTCCCGGCGACATCGCCATCATCCCAGGATGGAGCCTCGAGTCCAGCCTCCACGTGTCGGGCGATATGCCTGGCTTGTCCCAGCCCGGTGTGAATGTGTCCACCTGGCATCGTGTCGGCCCGCGTGGAACCGTCATGGGCGGGCTTCTCCAAGCTGGCGTGTTCAGCGATGCGGAATTATTCTATTCGGACAACTTGAACCGGCTGGCCTCGGAGACCACTTTCCGTTCTCCGTGGCTGTACCGGGAGGAGTTTACACTCAACCCGAGCGATGGCCAGTACTTTACGCTGCAGACGCACGGGATCACCTCCAAAGCCGATATCTACCTGAATGGTGAGCTGATCGCTGCGAGCGATGAGCAGCAGGGCTCGTATGGGGGTCATAAATATAATTTGACTGATCATGTCCACGCTGGAACGAACTGCTTGCTCATCAGGGCCTACCCGACCAACTATCTTCGGGATTTTGCGCTGGGTTTCGTTGACTGGAATCCCTACCCTTCAGATAACGGTACCGGCGTGTGGCGAAATGTGGAGATTTCTCAGACAGGTCCTGTGTCTATGTCACCTTTCCGAGTGATCACCGATTTCGCAAAGCCAGCGCAGAACCAGAAAGTGAACGTCACATTGAAGACAGACCTGATCAATCACACAGAGAAGACCGTCCAAGTGACTGTCAATGGTACTATCACCCCACCACCCGGATCCAAAGCCGGTCCCATCAAAAGGATCTTCGAACTCAAGCCCGGCGAAAGCAGAACGGTCTTCATCCAGGTACCCATCGAGAATGCTGCGATATGGTGGCCTGCCCGTTGGGGTGCGCAGCCTCTTTATATCGTTCAAGCTAGCCTGCTTGTCGGTGATAAGACTTTGACGGTCTCGGACAAGACTCAGGTTCAACAATTTGGTATTCGACAGGTCTCCTCTTACGTCAACAAGCACAATGATACGGCATTTGTAGTGAATGACCAGCCATTCCAAGTCATGGGAGCCGGCTATGGGCCGGACATGTTCATGCGGTTTGATGAGTCGCGCGTGGAGAAGATTTTCCAGTACATGCTGGACATGGGCCTGAACACTGTCCGTCTCGAGGGCAAGCAGGAACATCCAGAGCTGTACGAGCTCGCTGACCGAATGGGCATGATGGTACTTGCGGGCTGGGAATGCTGTGACAAGTGGGAGGGCTGGGAGGTATAATCTCCCTCCACGATTTCGATTATGAACCAAAACTAACCTGATCACAGTATAACGACGACGCTCAAGGCGTCAAGTGGGGAGAAGCGGACTACCCCATTGCCCAGGCCGCAATGCTCCACGAAGCCGAGATGATGCAAACGCATCCCTCCATGCTGGGTTTCCTCGTAGGCTCCGACTACTGGCCCAACGACCGTGCGACGAACATATACCTCGAAGCCCTGAAAGACATGGACTGGAAAAACCCCATCATAGCATCTGCCAGTAAGCGCGGGTACCCCAAAGCCCTAGGCCCATCTGGCATGAAAATGGACGGGCCATACGACTGGGTTCCTCCAAACTACTGGTACGGCGACCAGTATGGTGCAGCGTTCGGATTCGGCTCCGAGCTTGGGGCGGGCGTTGGCACGCCTGAGATGGGCAGTTTGAAGAAATTCATGTCCAACGATGATCTCGACGAGCTGTGGAAGGAGCCAGATGCCAGCCTCTTTCACATGTCCCGATACGACTCCCAATTCTTCGACCGCTCAATCTACAACAAAGCTCTTTTCGCACGTTACGGGAAACCAGTGGATCTCGAGGACTACGTGTTGAAATGTCAGATGGCCGACTATGAAGCAACGCGAGCTCAGTATGAGGCATACTCGGCCAAGCAGAACGCATCTCGACCCGCGACTGGATCGATCTACTGGATGTTAAATAGTGCCTGGCCAAATCTGCACTGGCAACTGTTTGACTATTACCTGAGTCCCATGGGGGCCTACTTTGGCACGAAAGTGAGCAACCGCCTGGAGCATGTTGCATACGACTATGAAGCCGAAAGTGTCTGGTTGATCAACCATTCCTTGGATAAAAAAGGAGACCGAGAGATCTCCATTGACCTGATCGATGCCGATGGAAAGACATTCTCTGGATCCAAAGTCACAACAACCACCGTGCCGAACTCATCAAAGGAAATCCAACAAGTGAGTGGAATCAACAAGATCAAGGATATCGCGTTCCTGCGCCTTGTTCTGCGCGATACCAAAGCCCAGAAGGACCTCAGCCGGAACGTGTACTGGCTTTCTCCCAAAACGGACGTCCTCAATTGGGGCGATTCCACATGGTACACCACCCCCGTGACTAAATATGCCAATTACCAAAAGCTGGAGGCGCTTTCCTCTGCGGATGTGGTAGCCACGGTACAAAACGTGAAGCCCCAGAATAGCGATGGCTGGACATACGCCGACGTCCAGCTGGAGAACAAGTCCAAGGTTCCGGCGGTATTCCTGCGGCTGAATGCAATCAAGTCTTCAGATGGCGCTGAAGTTGCACCCGTGTTCTGGTCTGATAATTATGTGACGCTTTGGCCTGGTGAGAAACTTGTCATGTCTGTTGGCTTTGAGGGGGACATGAAGGACACTGTGATTGAGTTGTCGGGTCGGAATGTGAAGAAACAGACTTTGAAGGGTCCTAAGTAGGGAGCGAGACTTCAAAAAACATAGGGCCCATTTATGGAGATGAGATTGCTATATGAAATATTATGTTGTACGTCAAGCTGTGTGATTTACAGCAGCTGTTAGCTTGCCAGGAGAAGATGTGCAGATTGATGAACGAGATAATACATAACTTTAGCTGATGCTCACAGAAAGCTATCATGTACGATGAAATCCAATCAAAAGTACAAAATGATCAAGAATCCCAACTGATGCATGTGTACACTGGAAAGCAGGGCAGACCGATCCAAAAGATAACATTCGACACTGTTGACGAAAGTCACGCCGCAGCCTGTAGCAATTCCAAGACATACTCCATCTTAGAACCAGAGTACTCAATCCCAAGTACCGTCGGACTCTGTACATTCTCCGAATAAAGCAAATTCAACCTCTGCTTCGGCGTCCCGCACAACTCCGGCGCCTTCTGAATATCCGGAAACGACAAAAGCTCCTTCGTCGGCGCAGTAGCCCACAAGTAATACAGCGATATACTCTGCAGCGACGCAAAGCTTTGACTCAGCTCTTTCAGAACAGACATCCAGTCTTCGTCCGGTGTTAAGGAGACGTGATACAGCGTCAGGGTGGTGAGATTTCCGCGCAGGCCGTGGAGGAGCTTGACCAGGTCTGGTACTTGCACCGACGTCCTGAACAAGGCTAGTTCCTGCAAGTCCGGGAGCGATGCGGTCTCTGCTAGCTCGTGCACAAATTCGCTTGCCAGATCATGGGAGCCAAGGTTGAGGAGAAGCGTCTGGAGATTGGGAGCACTTAGAACCAGCTCAAGGAGAAAGCCAAAGTTGTCAAGGGTGAGATACTGCTCCAGGGACAATTTCCGCAGATTCGACCAAACCCTCTTAAACTCGGGCTGTCGATACAAGAGCTTCGGCATGCGACGCATATCCATGACCAAAGTGCGGGAGTACTTATTCGCATACACCAAATGAAACGACGTCACCGGTAATTGTGCATCAACCACCAACGTAAAGAACACCGAAACCGCATCCGAGATCGTCACGCGATTCATATCCGGAAACCCCTCGGGATAGCGACAGAAAATGAAGAACGACCGACAATTCGTAAAGTTGGTGACGAGATTATCGCGCAACCGTGCAATTTCCTCAATCTCCAGAGGCGCCGACAACTGGCCCCAGGGATGTCGGTCCCAGACTAATCCGCGCCCGACGCCATTCTGGAGCATGAAGGCCAGGCCCTGGACGTACGAGCGCAGTTCTTGATGTCGGGAGAGTGAATCGATGCGACCGAGGCTTTCGGCGGAGAGATCTGTCTTTATGGACGCGAAGAAGCGTCGTGCGAACTGGTGGAAGGTTTTCTTCTGGAGGTCGCGACAGGTCAAGCGCAGTTCTAGTAAGCCGTCATTTTCCAGATGACCCGTGATGAGCTCGACGAGTTCGACGGCGAGGGAGGGGAATAGCGACTGGGGAGGGTGTGGATGTAGCTTCATTCTACTGATGGTATATCTGCGGGGCGAAGATATTCACATTTTCGAGTATTGCTCGCAGGTGCAGGTCATGATGAAGAAATCAACCTCCATGGAATGGTGGGGCCGGTGGAGCTTCCCCGGATTCCTAGGATGATTCCAAGGAGGACCATCTCCTCTCGCATCTCAGTGGCTGCCACTGGCTGCTGAGGTGTGTTACCCCTCATTTGGTGTGGAGGACAAAGCAGCAGCACAGATGCGGGATTGGCGGGAAGTGCAGCCAGTCGGATCATCGATGGACTAGACGTGCGGAGGCACTGGGGGAGAGTATAGCGATCAAAGATGAAGATATACTGAAAATAGTCCAGAGAAAGACCTAAACTCCGACCAGACCATATAACATGAAACACGTCTAGTCGAACTCTTAAAGCTGGATGTATGTATAGAGTCAAAAAAAAAGAGATCCGATATCCGATCCAGCGCCCGCTAAAATGAAGGTGTCACTGTGACACGCAGAGTGCAAGGAAGAAAACAAACTCACGAAAAGATAAGAATACGGTTAGTGCTCCATGGACTTAGCAAGACCTCTCCACATCGTACATCGATCCAACTGATCCTGAGGAACGGGCTCCATCTCAGTCGACCCGGTCTGAATCTTCAGCCGTCGCCCATATCCAATGCCCCAGGTCTTCCACACAGGCGCATCCTCATATCTATACACGTTGGGATCGAGCGCCTTGACAAAGCTGAGATAGTAGTTCATCGTGATGGGCACGATCTTGGCATTGACATTGGCGAAGGACTCGGATGCTTGGTTGGTGTCCCCCAACCCGAAGATGGCCGGCAACTCGAATACATGGGGGACTCCCATCCCATTCGCCGTCTCTGCCGGATCTTGGACATTAAACCGATAATTCCAGACTTTGTAGGAGGAAAAGTATCGGGCCATCATGGCGGCCATGTGGTTCCCGGGACAGGTAAAGGTCGACTCGCCGTATGCCTGGGCGGCGGATGGGAAGTATGGAGCATGTTTGGGCAGAGGATCGGTCAAGGGATATGCATTGTTGATCTGTTTCAGCTCGTCATCGCTGAGACCTGGGTAGTTGTTTTTCATGAACTGAGCCACCTCCTCAGGACTGGATGCATTGTACCCAAAGGGGGTGCCCTCATTGGTGTCGTCCGTGACTACCAAAGGCACATGGATGAATTTGCCTTGCTCGAACAAGTTATACAGACGATCGGTGATCAAAGTCCCATCCACTACCGGCAAGAAATACCACAATGGTGCCGGCGAGTCGCTTCCACCAGGGAAGGGCTTATCGACGTTATAAGTCGTGATAGTCGTGATATCGACCGAGCGTAGACAGGCGAGAGTATTGTCGACACCGCCACAGCCCACGTCCTGCACAAACCGCTGATACTGGAACTCCGTCTCCGTGACCGTGCGCTGAGTAGGCCAGAAGGTAGATTCGGCGACCGCACCGACGAAGAGATTCATATCGCGACCGTCGTATGCGGTAAGATGGTGAGCGACGGAGCCTGCTCCAGCCGAATCACCGTGAATCACCACATGGCTGGGATCGCCACCGAATTGACGGATGTGCTGCTGCACCCACGCAAGCGCCTTGCGTTGGTCCAGCAAACCCGCATTGAGGTCGCCATCTTTCCGGATATCCTCGCTGGCGAGGAATCCAAGTGCACCAACACGATAGTTGAAATTGACAAAGACGATATCGTGTCCCGATTGCTTCACAACTTCACTGCCATTGAAATTGAAGTTCGAGTCGTCCGCATACCCACCCCCTTGGATAAACAACCACACCGGGAGATTGGAATCTGTCGTCGCATTGGATGGTCGCCAAAGGTTTACGAATAAGCAGTCCTCTCCCAGAGATTCACTCGTGAGTTGGCCCACACCAATGCAGACAGGTCCGAACTGGTGCTCGTTAGTTGGTTCGGTCCTGAGACTGTCATGGGGCTAGCGCTAGAGCTTACCGCGGTCGCATCGACAACTCCATCGGTCAGCTCGGGATCTTCTGGTGCTCGGAATCGAAGCTCCTTCAAGGGAGGCTTGGCATATCGCATGCCCAGATATTCATCGACGCCATTGCTCAGCGCGATTCCCTGATAGCGGGAGTATCCCAGGTCGATTACAGCCGACCGGCTCAGGGACTGCAAAGGGGACAGGGGCAGGGGCGAGGCACACACAAGATGCCCAAGAATGTCAGCAGCAAGCACAATTGCCGTGCGAAAGGACATGGCTGGGCGAACTGGCGGCGCCTTGGCTGACGACACCGACTCCGCAATAAAGCGGGGGGCTAAGCTGAGAAAGGAATTGGTCGCAAATTGCAATTGATTGAGTGGACTCGGTGGAGAATGCTAACGTGCTAACGCGTGAGTGTGGGACTCCTTTTGAACTCGCCTTTGCCCTGATTTCCGAGGCATCATAACCCAGCCGATTTCCTATTTCGGAAGGGCTGTTCCCGGCCATCAAACTGACTAGGTGCTCTTGGAACACCGAAAGCCATGGCAAATCAATAATTTCCAAAGAGTCTGGTCCCTTGGATCGGAAATCTGACCCACCGTGTTTCCCGTTGCGGCCGCGCTGTACGGCGACGTTCCATGACTGGGTACAATGGCAAAGATCTGTAAGAACAGTCCTCCCGTTAATGGACAGCAAGATGATGGTATTTCCAACATACCATCGATGGTTCTACAAGATATTCTGTGTTTGCTAAATCTTCTTGATCATCACTTTAGCGTCCTTGGAGTTGGCTGGAACTAGAATTGTGCCGACTAGAGGGGTATATCCATCTGGCCAGGGCACTCCTCATGGGAATTTACCCCTTTCGGATGTACAATACCGGCCATTGACCATGCTAGTTGCACTTCGTCGCATTGGCAGCGGAAATAATCGACTCCAGGTCTGAGACTGTTCGTCTCAATATAGGAGAAGATGAGGGGGTGACCGGGAAAGAATTTTTTGCATTCAGTCAAGCTATTTCCATAGTGCAATTTGTGATAAAGAAAACATAAGCAAATTTTTCGGCTGCTTATATTTTCTAGTGAGGATGGGCACATACTTCAATATCAACTGATTTCGGAGCTCGCCATCTCTAACAATGAGGCTGATTCATTCATTCCAGAAAATGAGCCAGAAATCCAGAGCCAGCAAATCAAGCTGCTTGCAACAATATTGAAGGATTTACCGCGGCTGATAAATACGGAATTATTCCATTGAAGACTCTGGCTACCCAGAAGTTCACTCGGTGGACGAATACAAACTGTAGCTCTCCAGTTTTCCACGAAGTCGTCGAAAAGGTGTTGACATCAGTGCCGTCACCTGAAACTCTTCGGGAAGTGATTGCCAACGTCATATCGAGGCATATCTTCGACCTTATCAAAAACCCAGAGATAGTTCACCTCTTGGATTCTTTTGGATGTCTTGGGGTCCCAGCCTCCCAGGTAAGGTCCATTATTGCGAGATTACCTAGTCAGCAATGACCTGCCCGTGAAACGGCCCAACGACACATTTTTCGGGGGCTTGTTTAAAAGTTAAACTCCTGTCATCGATGTCGGCATTGTTCGAAGGAGTTTAATGTCAGATTAAAAATCGGAGAGTATCATGAGGGGTCCCGCTGTGCTGCTTGCAATACATGAAATTGAGGCGGGGCGTCGACCTTATTGCAACTTTTATTTTCTGGTTCTGCTGATGTTGACGATAATGGAATTCGTTTGTGCGAATATAGCTCGCTTTAAATCTATACTGCAGAGTACACAAAGTCTTCCAAGGCCGGTTATCTACAGGACTACGGACTTGACTGGTCAAAGTAAGGGTACAGCAGCTCTTGATACTATGTGAGTGGATATTTATTCCATTGCGAGGGAAAGTTGAGGGCCCCGGTGAATGGACTCCGGGCGCATAGGACCGCGGATGGCTGATTTTTACCTTCATTCTTTTTTACCATTCATCCACCCCAGTAATTCCAATGCCTTGACCGTAGCTAATCTGTCTGAGACGTGGCTCCAGTGGTGGCTTGCCGAAACAGTATTTTGGGGTTGAATGTGATCAAGGTCAGAACGGGAAGTAAAAGTATGAGGTTCCAAATGAGTTGGCGTATTGTTTTTGAGCTGTAGAATATGGCTTCAGCAGAGTCCATCGACTTCTGCCTAAGCACTTTGTAAACTGAGTAGTACTGTCCAGTCCGGTACCATATAAAAGGCCAATGATCTACACATCTCTCATTCTCTTTGGCTGAAACTTCTTGCGAACGCTGGCCGACCCGCTTTTTCCAGTTGAAGAACGGGCATGCGGCTATCGGGGCTCATCTCCACCGGATTCACGCCCGGGAATGCCCTGCGTGTGAGAAAGGTGATGCACAGACGGAGACAGTGCACCACGTTCTCTTTGAGTGTCGGGCATGGCAGCACCAGCGGACCCAGCTCTACCAAGCGCTAGATCGAGCTGGGGTGGCCAGACCCTTCACGGCGGACGAATGTCCAGAAGATAGACTACTGTGGGAACTGAGGGCGACAGCTGCTATCTTACAATTTCTGTCAACAACGAGGGTAGCCCTGCACCAGGCCTTGACCGAGCGAGCGCGACGAGATGATGACTGGGGATTGGAGGACTTGCAGGAAGCTGAGTGGACGGGGGAAGGATAGCAGGAAGGCTAGCCTAGGCGCTCAGCCTGGGAGACCCCCGAATCGCTTGAGACACTGAGGAGAGCTAGGATGGCTCAACCCTGCGCAAACAAGCGAATTGGGGCGAGGAATAGGACTGACAGTATTCACATGGGGCTCACGCCCAGGAACTCATGGGAGCAGAGGTCTGAAAGCCGCTTCATCAAGCGGCACCAGGCCCTGTCTCAGACTCGCGGTCTGTCATAGCTTTAGGGCTCGATATGGACAATAAACTTGATTAGAATATCACGTTAACTGTCAAACTATCCAAGATCGGATTTTAACTTGTGTTTTCGTAGGCCCATGCGGTGCTGAATACCTTTTGGCAAGGCTTGTCGTGCAGCATGTCAATCCACAAGAAGCGTTCCAGATGGCCACGCATGTCCTCCCATTCAGTAATTTGGCAGCACCTCATCTGATCTCGCAACAAAGGCATGAGCCAATAGTTGTCAGTCGGAGTGAACACTGAGATCGCCCCAATGGTAAGCAGCCATAAAATTATCGACGCCCTGTTTGCTGAGAACTCGATGTTTTGAAGACAGTCCCGATACTTCTGAGGGAAGCTCTTCTGTGGAGGCTTCATGTTCTGAAAAGGAAGAAATGTATGTGATGAAATGGCGAGCAGACCAAGACGGATAGCTTCGTCTGGGGAACTCGGATCAAAGTCTTTCATACCAAGCAGACGGTACATGACTGAAGCCATGGTATTTAGTAAGATTTCTTTTACGAGGCGGCGGTTTCGTTTTGTTGCAGAGTTTATCGTTAAGCAGAATTCTCTCATCACCGTCCAGGCGCGTTGTACATCTGCATTGATATTCCACTCCGGGATCCAGGATTCACAGTCAGGTATATCTGGCGATTCGACGGTACCAGAAGCCAGTTTATATGGGATCATAGGTTCTGAAGATGAATCCTTGAAGAAGAATGGCTCTGTATTGTTAAACAGTGCGATCCCTAGGTCGCATCTTGAGAAATGTTAGATTCATAGAGCAAAGACCATATACTGGTGATATCGTTAGGTCTTACTTCAATATTTCCATGATAAGCTTTGTGTTATAGCTGAACTCTCGTAAACCGCCTCTCAGGTCGACGATCTTGCGCAACCCCTGCATGTGATATTTCGCAGTATCACAATCGTCAGTGAAATGAGCATGCATTGCTAGGCACAGGATGACAAGGACAGTGGAATCAGAGAACTTGATCTGCTCTTCTTCATTGGAGAGTCTCTCTCGAAGCTGTTTCAATGCTGCTGAATGATGTACGACACGTCTTTGCGCCATTTCTGCAGTTTCTCGAGGCGATGCTTTGTTGAAAAACGTCTGACAAGAGAAGGCCACAGCGTGTAGGTAAGTGGTATCGTAAGTCATAAGGTCAAAGTAGAATGTATCGACTCTGTCTTTTCGGTGAAACTCAATGCAAGACTCCAAAGGGTACATGACTTTCTTTGCCATCAAGGAGACTGTATTTCAGCTTTGGTCAGAATCGAGGCACATGCGCAGAAGGGGCCCAGACTTGAGATTTAACTTGCATTTTAGAATATCTCGCATCAACTGTGGCGCCACGGGAGTGGCGAATCGTGTGAAAGATAGCTCATCGCCAACTTTGTTAGGCACTGCAGGATAATGCATTTTGACCACCAGGTCAGGGGATTCCACTAGTCTTCTTTGGGATTCCCTATGAGATTCACCTGTCGAGGCAGCTCGAGCATTTCGGGTTTTACCGCGGTTTTTCCCAAGCATGACATATTTTCTGATCTGTTTCCGCTTATTTGCCTCGGGCTTGTTCAGGCCATCTATAAACAAAAGAGACTTCCCCGCCGCTTCGCAATATGTTAGCTTGAGAGTGCCATATTACACAAACTCAATAAGATAACAATTAAGCGCTATATTTCAAGCCATGACGTACCGGATCCAGTGGCACCAGGCATTTTTCGCGACTTTTCGACTCATTGAGGGTGTGAGTCCTGTCAAGATTGACTTGTGTGAGCCCTTTTTATGTTGACTAGTAGATGGTATTGGCGGTCCCGAGGTTTCCGGAGGTTTGCCGCAGAGACGAGCCGTTCCTCCGTTAAGTCCGAACCTTCAGCTTTCTCCCGGCTTTGGGCCAAAGCTCGCGCTAATGCAGCAGATTGACTTCCTACTGTGGTAAAGCGCAACAAGGGCATCACATCACTGGCTGATATCCGGATATAAGTGGGACTGTTCACAATCCCCATCAAAGCCTCAGACAAGGCGACATCGTGGACTTTGGTTGAATTTGCCTGAGACTGGAACTTCTGAGAGATGGAGCGTCGATTTCATTCCGCGATATATGGTATCTGTCCTTTCTATTGGTGGACCTAGATAATCTCTCCTTTTTTTAACGCCGTCAGAGGCGTAACTTATTAACCGAGCAAAGATATATAACGACTGACCCTCCCGCCGCTGTTAGGTGAGAGATCACTCACGTTCGACCCGACCCAGATCCCTGGCTTCTCGTTGAAGATTTACTGGGTTTTATGTTAAAACCCCACTTTTACAATGCCTTCATCTAAAGAGTTGCAGCCTTTAAAGGCCCCTTTCTTCCCCAATCAATTCATCAAGAACCAATTTCGTTCCAAGCCTCAGCACCCCCCTAAAGACACTGATCTGTCAGGGAAGGTTGCTATTGTTACAGGCTCAAATACTGGATTAGGGCTTGAATGCGCGAGACAAATTCTCTCCTACAAAATTTCTCGATTGATTCTTGCAGTCCGCACTGCATCCAAGGGTGAAGACGCAGCAGTCAAGCTGCGAAAAGAACACCCCAAGGCCACAATCGAAGTATGGCTGTTGGATATGAGCTCATACGAGTCTGTTCAAGCTTTTGCAACAAGGACTGAGACCGAGCTTCCTCGACTGGATATTGCTATCTTGAATGCTGGTATCACTGGGTCGAAATTCAAGATCGTTCCCAGCACTGGGCATGAAGAGGCCTTGCAGGTCAACTACCTGTCAACGATTCTCCTTGCTATCCTCATGCTTCCTGTTTTGAAAGCAAAGTCGGCATCTGGCCAACCTGGACGATTGACAATTGTCACGAGTATGCTCTCGATCACGGCAAAGTTCGCTAATAAGAACGCCAACCCACTCTTGCCCTCGTTCGATGACAAGACAAACTTTGATCCCATGGACAATTATCCAAAGACGAAGCTACTAGGGCAACTGTTCCTCTGGAAATTGACAGACCTGGTTTCAAGTGATGACGTTATCATCAACATGGTAGAGCCCGGCTTTACTAAAGGCACCGAGCTCCAGCGAGACGCGCCTGTCGCTGTGAAAGCTGCCCTGTACCTACTGCAAGCTGTGTCAGCAAGAGATGTCAAGCTTGCTGTGTCGACATATCTTGACGCTGCGATCATCAAGGGGAAGGATTCCCACGGAAGTATTTTGATGAATTGGAATATAGCCCCGTAGGCCTCATACAATCTTGCCAATTTTCCAAGGTTCTTACTAACTTTCCAAACCAGGTACGCTCCTTTTGAGTACACGCGAGAGGGACGAGAGGTTATGGACCGGCTTTGGGAGGAGACTATGGAAGAGCTTGAGCCCATGTGTGTGCGCGAAATTCTAAAGTCTCTCTAAGAATCTCGACGTGAGATGCAGCGCTCAGGTGTATGAGCTTGTCATGGTGTATTATCTGTTTTACTGATTTCAGGTTCGCTATTAATTACATGAACTTTTCCTCCATGCATCCACCAAGAAGCGAGGGCAACTATTACAAAGATTTTGGCTCAGAGAGCACCAGTAAGCCTGTAAATGGGTAAGCTTTTTGCTATTCACCTCCAGTCATAGGACCACTCACCAGTTACTCTTTCCTTCTTGAACCACATATCCCAGAATTGACCATCGAAAATAAATAACCTAGTGCAAAGAATAGAAACCAGCATTCTGACAAATTTGAGTTATCCAAATCCCCCCTGTGGGACAATTTGTATTGGTGCGATACGAAACTAATTGAAACTGAATGGAAGGGTATCTCCGCTTAAAGAAGAAGCATATCATGGCAGCAAGACCAAGCGTATAGGTACAGTACACGCCCGCTCTTCCTCCACAGTGTGTGCAAGAACTAGAGTAGAGAGCAAAAGGCTGTTTATGCGTCTTGGTAGACAATGGGGGACAATAAAGTGGTGCCTTGTTATTTTTAGCTGTCCACAACTTTTGGCGACCCAGGATACAGAAATATAAGTGGGGTCAAAAATGAGGATCAGTGCTACAGTACAGTACGAGAAAACCTTATGGCATCGAAATTGATGCATGCTTGTGTTTGTCGAGGTCGCTTTGAGCTTAGTCATGTGCCGCAGTAAATTGGGGCCAGTTCGGCGGATGAGTAATCCTCCTATGTATAAGCGTTACCGCCTTATCCTCCGCCTTTTACCTGATGTAGCAGAAAGAGTAGTAGAAAGAGTAATAGAAAGAGTAATAGAAAGAGTAATAGAAAGAGTAATAGAAAGAGTAATAGAAAGAGTAATAGAAAGAGTAATAGAAAGAGTAATAGAAAGAGTAATAGAAAGAGTAATAGAAAGAGTAATAGAAAGAGTAATAGAAAGAGTAATAGAAAGAGTAATAGAAAGAGTAATAGAAAGAGTAATAGAAAGAGTAATAGAAAGAGTAATAGAAAGAGTAATAGAAAGAGTAGCAGAAAGGGCAGCAGAAAGGGTAGCAGAATCTAGGTACATAGGGAAAAAGAGGTAGCAGTAGGGGGTAATAATATACAAAGGGGGAGTAGCTTTTAATAGTCTCCTATAACGTAATCCACGGCCATCTCGGCCACACGGCCAACTCGGCCACCCCACCAGAAATCACGCGTCTCCACCAACCCACCTAATTCAACTATCCACTATGCCACCCAACCGCTCTGAATCTCGTCAGAAAGCTACCGAGCAGGAGGGCAGGATCCTACTAGCCCTCCAGGCCTATGAAAAGGGCCAAGTCAAATCGCTACGCGCCGCAGCGCAGCTATACGATGTACCGAAGACTACTCTACAGGACCGCGCCACCGGGATGGCTTCACGCGTCGAGAAGCGCTGGCATAGCCATAAATTGACACAGTTAGAAGAAGATTCACTTTCTAAGTGGATACTCTCTATGGATTCGCGTGGTGCAGCACCTAGGGCTTCTGCTATTCGAGAGATGGCTGATATACTACTCGCTACACGCGGTGAATCGCCAGCGCCTACAGTAGGCGTGAATTGGGTATCATCCTTCGTGAAACGCCGCGACGAGCTCCAATCGCGCTATTCGAGACGCTACGATTACCAACGTGCCCAAAACGAAGACCCTCGGTCGATTCGCGCCTGGTTTGATAGCGTTAAGCGTGTGGTAGAGGAGAATGGTATCCTAGCGGAGGATATCTATAACTTCGATGAGACTGGATTCGCGATGGGCCTTATCTCTGCGCAAAAGGTAGTTACTCGAGCTGAATACTACGGTCGCCGCTCTATCCTACAGCCAGGAAACCGCGAATGGGTTACTGCTATCGAAGCTGTCTGTGCTGATGGCTACTCGCTACCGCCATGCGTGATATTCGCAGGGAAGGTCTATATCTCTGGCTGGTTTGAATCAAACCTACCTAGCGATTGGCGAATCGAGGTCTCGAATAATGGCTGGACTACCGATGAGATAGGCCTTCGCTGGCTACAAAAGCACTTTATCCCACACACAAATTCGCGCGTACGAGGTCGATATCGGCTACTGATTCTTGATGGCCACGGTAGCCATCTTACACCACAGTTCGATAAGATCTGCGCGGATAATAATATTATATCGCTTTGTATGCCAGCGCATTCTTCGCATCTACTCCAACCGCTAGATGTTGGCTGCTTCGCGCCGCTAAAGCGTGCTTACGGTCGCTTCGTTAGCGATCTAGCCCGCAATAGCTACAACCACATCGATAAGCTCGACTTCCTCGCAGAATATCCTCGGGCGCGTATCGAGGCCTTTAAGCCGCAGACTATCCAGACTAGCTTCGCTACTACTGGTATCACACCGTTTGATCCAGAGCGTGTGCTAGCTAAGCTGAATATATCGCTCAACACGCCAACGCCACCAGGTAGCCGGCCAAGCAGCAGATCTAGCCAATTCACACCAAAGACGCCTAAGACAGTGATTCAGCTACAAAGGCAGGCTAAACGACTCAAAGATCTATTGAAACAGCGGTCAAATAGCCCCCCGTCGCCCTCAAAAACTGCTGTGGATCAAATTATCAAGAGTGCCTATCTCGCGATGCATAGCGCTGCATTACTATCCCAGGAGAACGCTAGCCTTCGCCGCGCGAATGAGAAGAAACGCCAGAAACGTACACGCTCGAATCGGCAGATAGCTCACGAAGGAGGCCTAACTATCGCAGAGGGCCTACAGCTAGCTCAGCAGCCAGAGCAGCCAGTCGAAGATAGCCAGGTGGTATCGCATGAGGCAGGCGAATCAGCGAATCAGGCAGATTTACCACGCAAAAGGGCTCCGCCAACATGTAGCGGGTGTGGGCAGATAGGTCATAAGATTAACCGATGTAATAAGCGCTAATTTGAGACGAATTAATATTGTTTTGGTTGAATTATCTTGATTTGAAAATTCTTAATGGGGGGAGGTGGCCGAGTTGGCCGTGTGGCCGAGATGGCCGTGGATTACGTTAATAAGAGGCCGCCATTTAGTTAATATTAAAAGGGCTCTATTTAGCTCGTAAATACGATAGAATAACCGTACTGGATAATATACGGAATTTGATGCGGATATCAGAATGGAGGACTTCATGTAGAGACCAAAGATGCAGATTGGTGCGACCGGTAGGTAGAGTATGAAATCTCCAAGTCCAACACTGTATTAGCCATAGAATCCAGGCATCAGTAAGGCATTAATCCAGCAGAATAATCGTGACTAATCATCCGCCGACCTGGCCCCAATTTACTGCGGCAGTCATGCGGGAACAATGAACCTAATAACCTACCTGTTTGGTTCCCAACTTCCCGAGGACACCGCAACTCCGTACACCGTAGCTCATTCATCAGATACGAGTTTGGCGGGACTGCGGAAGGAGCTATGGGGCTAAATTTTCAAGACAGGCAGACTTTTTGTTTTACTTCGACCCCCTGGGTCGGAGCATCTATCCATTCGCCAAGCCTTGAATACAGTCTTGGGGGCTAAATCTGAACGCGAACGCGAGACAGGATAAACCACAAGAGACCGACGCTGATGCCCGTTTATGGCCACGCTCACGTGGGACTTCGCATCCCTAATTGGAATGCCTAAAGCCATGGCAAAGTAATAATTTCTAAAGAGTCTGGTCCCTTGAATCGGAAACCTGACCCACGGTGTGTCTCCCGTTGCGGCAGCGCTGTAGGGTGACGTTCCATGACTGGGTACATTAACAAAGATATGTAAGAACCGTCCTCCCGTTAAGGTTGACAGCAAGATGGCGGTATTTCCAACTTACCATCGGTATTTCTACGAGATATTCTGTGGTTACTATATCTTTTTTATGATAGGATCCTGTATATTTCTAAACAGAGTTGACAAAAGCATATTCATTGTTACAAACTGATGCTCAATAATAGTACAAGGTTTCATAACTCATCACTCATATCGTACAGACAAAACAGGGGTATCTCTAATAAACATGGTGGTGGCTTCCACGACCATCAGTTCCGTGCATGCGACGAGTACCAGCAGCCTAGTAAATCACATACAACGATTAGCCCAAGCACCAAAGCAATTTTAATCCATCATACTATCAAGTACATACCTTCACACCAGGACGGCGAGTCAAGCTGCCCCTGAGCTTCATCAAAGCCCCCGAGATCTTATCACCCATGGTCACCTTGCGCTTGTGGTGGTGTTGGCGGCGAGAGGTACCCCAGCGACGACCGGTAGTGCGGTGGGTGGAGGGGCCGTGCCGGGTGGTTGTCGCAGGGCCATGGCGAGTAGTGGTGGTCTTGGTCTTGACTGTCTTGGTTCGGGCGTTGGGGCCTTTCAGGCGAGTCATGAGGGAGGGTTTGGTTTCGCGGGTGGTGGTGGTAGTTGGGCGATGATGACGGCGGAACATTTTGATTGTGTAGATAGAATGTGGTGATGAGGTAGAAGTAGAGTTCCAAGTTTAGAAATGGTTGCAGGGGTTGATAGTGATTCAAGTACTTGAGATTGTTGATGAGGTTGGGATGGTAGTTTGTCGACGAGAAATCTTCAGGTTTTTATAAACAGCTTTCCAACTAGACCATAAGTTGATGAGATACGCTATCACGAACATCAATCTGCCTAGTCACGTATGCCAAGCGCCAGTTCGCCTTTCAGAAGGGAAATGACTGGAAACAACAGGGGGTGGGGTGCAGTGGCGCTAAGCCCGGCACGTCATCCGTGGAAAGATCGGCGCTAGCATTCTCCAATCTACCCAGCAGGTTTAAAGCAGAGCATGTCAAGGTTAATTTATTTCAAGTCATTCGATTGGCAGTGATTCATGTGGGGAACGTCATACAGAATACAGCTGGGGTCGGGTGTTTCTATTTGTGTTTGCGAGGGCGCGGTCTGATAAGATCATTCGCTTGCGGTGGATGACATCATTCGACATCGACCTACGGGAGCGGAGATTATAACCCATACTCTCGCCAGGAATATTGTGATAACTACCATGACGAGGAGAAAGAAGTGACACACTGTGGGTGCCTAGAATCAAGATGATCATGTGGCTGATGGGGTCAGTGAATTCTTCCTGTTCAAGCAGTCTGCAGCAAGGCTTTAGACGGCCTGCTACGGAAAAGCTTGCAGAAGTCTTTCATGCTAGAGGAACGACACGTCTAAACCAAGAGCATGTCTCCGTTCAAGTCTAACCCTGTTATAGTACTTCGTCGTCGTCGACGTGAAACAGGAGCTGGCGCTCACCTATACCAAATTGAAGACAGATAGAACGTGTTAAAAGGAATTCAAGAAGCAGGATGGAGCGGAGCCGAACCCACTGTTAGACGACCACAGCGAAAGAATTTCTAGACAGCTCTAGTGCAAAGGGAGACTCCACCCCAACGCTGAAAGCAATCCCATTTCGGAGAACCTGGAACTTGCGAGTTTGAGCGATGAATTTGTCTGATTGCATATATTGACCCTAAACGAGAACGAGTGTATAAACAGAGAACAATACTCGAATCGCTCAACTAAAAGCTCTTCTTCAACCACTGCGTCTGGGAGTTACAATACCCCAACAAACCAGTCAAACCCCATTCAACGCCCATACCACTCTGCTTGTGCCCACCAAACGGCGCCGTAGGCATAACATCAAAGTGCGAGTTCACCCAGACCACACCAGACTGCAACTGATCCGCCATCCGAGTCGCCCGCTCAAAGTCCTTACTCCAGACCGAGGCACCCAATCCCGTCTCGAGCGCATTAGCCTTTTCAATCACGTCGTCTTCGTCGGACCACTTCATCACGGGGAGAATAGGCGCGAAGGGCTCCTCCTGCACGACGCGAGAGGACTCGGGCGGGTTGTGGATGATGGTTGGGTGGATGAAGTAGCCCTTCGATTCCTCGATGGAGCCGCCGAGGACGGCCTTGAGTTTCTCGGTGGAAATGGAGTTGAATAGATCTTTGGCCTTTTCGAATTGCATTTTGTTTTGTACGGGGCCGAAGAAGACGTCGGGCTCGGTACCCTCGCCGACCTTGAGGGTTTTGACGAATGCGATCAACTTCTCCAAGAACTGGTCGTAGATCTTCTCGTGCACATAGAGCCGTTTGATCATCATGCAGATCTGGGAGGTGCACAGATAGGACAGAATGCCAATCTAGGAGATTCTTCAGCTAGTTTTCCCCCGTGTTTACGACGTAAGGACCTACCTTGGGGATAACCGCATCAATGTCGACATCGTCGCAGACAATTGCCGGGTCGTTACCGCCCAGCTCCAGCGTAACGCGCTTCAAAGTTTTAGCACAGCTAGCCATGACTCGCTTACCCGTGGCGATTGATCCCGTAAAGGAGATCTTATCAATGCCAGGGTGCTCAGTCATCATAGGACCCAAAGTGTCATCTCCACTCAGACACTGCACAACGCCAGGAGGGAAGAACCGGGTTGCCAGCTCCGCGAGTTTCAAATCACAGTACGGGGTAAACGGCGACGGTTTTACGATAACCGTGTTTCCAGTATACACCGCAGGCACGATCTTCCCCACAGCCAAAAGCACGGGGAAATTCCACGGCACGATAGCACCCGCCACACCCATCGGCGTGTATCGCTGAATTACCTTACGATCCTCGGTTTCTTCGATGATATTCGTCGGAATTTCAATGCTGCTGAGTCCCCGAATCCAGGTAGCCGCCATCCCGACCTCAGTCTGCGACTGATTGAGCGGCTTGCCCTGCTCCATTGTGAGGGTCTTGGAGAATCCATCGATGTTGGCATCGATCGCATCCGCATAGGCCAGGAGAGCAGCTCGGCGCTCCGCGAAGGAAGTCTTGGACCATGTCTTGAACGCGGCACGGGCCGCATCGACGGCCTTGTCCAGATCTTCTTGAGTCGCGACTGGGACCTCTGGATTGGGCTCCGTGGTGGCTGGGTTAATTCCATGGCGAGTTATGGCGGTTGATGTCAATTCATTGTTGATGACATTGTGGAACGTCTGCAATCAACAATCAGGCACCCGGTTCAAGAGGAGTGTATGCTCTGGGTGCCGTACCGTAAAGTCCAATGGACCATTCTTCTCAGAGACTGTCATCTTGACCTTCACAAACTATTATGAGTCGAATTCGTCAAGTCTGAATGTGAAATAGAACCAACCGGGAGAAATACAGGAAGAAGTGCGAATGCAGCTGGGGAGGGGTAGAGGAAGCACTAGCGACTCAGGCGTCGAAGCTGCATGGCATTGCATCTGAAGTGTCCATCGAAGACTTTATACGTCCATTTTGGCGTATCGCATTCAGCCAAGTGGGCCTGAGGACTGCCGGAAAATACTGCCGTAGAAGACTCGCGCCAGTGCCCTCTCACGAATGTCATTGACCGATCAGCTCCGCCATGACACTTGCAGCTCTGAGCGTGCACTTGAGTTCGACCGTCTGAGCTTGTTAGAAATGATAACCCCCAAGCGATTGACGGCTATCGCCGGTTTCTATGCTGTGATTGGATCATAATTTCTGACTATTGGACAGTCTATAACCTGCATTGGACTCCATCTGTCGAGATCCTATCCAGCTGAACTGTGGGTTCGGTTGAATGCGGGGCTGGAAGCTCGACGATTAGGTAGCGGTCTGTGCCCAAGCGGACACGAAGGTGTAACGTGTTTAATAAGCACGGTTAGTTCCCGAAATCCTAAAATGCCAGCAGGAAATCAAAACAGTACGAGTTTGTCCGTAGGCGGACTATCAACAGTCTACACTGTGGGGCTACACTGCGGGGGAGAACGCGGGGTCAGGGCATCTTACGACTCAAATGATGAGCAATTTCAAATCCCTAAACTTTATCATGGAGGTCGCATCGAATGAGCGTACCTGATAGCTCCATCACCCGATCAATATAGATTGATCGGATTTTAACTTCGGCATTGCATCAATAGCGGATGATTTGCGCGGCATCTATTGTTTTTCCTGCATGTGAGATGCATTTGACATATCATACTCGAGAAGATGGACATCTTTAAGATGGAACATAGTCTTTGCATGGGCCCGATTGAAATCTCAATGCACGGGCTTCTCCCTGTCAGTGGAGAAAGATAGGCTTTTTAAGTGTAGACTCAGAAGATCGAACAGGCCTTTGCAGAAGCATTCATATATAATCAAAACAATGAGGGTATCATGCCATTGCGATGTTAGAAAAAACTAATAATACAGGAAAGACCGGCTATGTGCTCGCCAATGGCTCCTCAAGAAAGTCACAAAAAAATTAAAAAAGTTCAAAACTGCCTCGAGTCATCGCTCCGGGCAAAAGCAAAGAGGAGAAAATCCCCCCTCTACTCAACAGGCCAGCGGCCCTTCACTTTGCTGGACAGACCAGCGCGTTCAACCACCTCACGGCTGCGCTTCTTCGCCTCCTCAACAATCTCCTTCTCGTTCATCGTCAGGAGCTCGCCATTCTGGACGAGCACTTTGCCATCGACGACGACCATGTCAACGTCACGGCCGGTAGCAGTATACACTACCGCACTGGCAGGGTTATGCCACGGCTGGTTATGAATGCCGCGGACGTCGATGGCGACAAAGTCGGCCTTCTTGCCAACTTCCAAGCTACCAATGCGGTCGTCCAGGCCCAAAGCCTTGGCACCGTTGATAGTGGCCATTTCGAGGACGGATTCGGCCGGGACGGCGGTCGGGTCGTACGAGATACTCTTGTGAATGATCGCGGCCAGCTTCATTTCCTGCAGAAGATCGCAGGTGTTGTTGCAAGGAGCGCCGTCCGTGCCCAGCCCGATGTTAACGCCTGCCTGCTGCAGGTCAGGCACTCGGCAAATACCCGAAGCCAGCTTAGCGTTGGAGGTTGGACAGTGGGCGACGTGAGTTCCCGAGGCAGCGAGTGTCTTGATGTCCGAGTCGTCGAGGTGGACCATGTGCACCAGCACGGTCGAGGGACTCAACAGGCCGACCGAGTCACAATACGACATGGGAGTGTGCGAGACTGAGGAGAAGAAGTCACGGTCGGCCTTGACTTCGGCGCAATGCATGGTGATGGGGATGCCTTTTTCACGAGAGATGGTGGTCATCTCTTTATAGAGCGCATCCGAGACACTGCAATCATCAACATACCCTGCAATCCAATAAGCTCCGCCATTGATGTTTGCATAGACTTACCCTCCCGGCGTTCTAGCACCAAACCACACACGGATGCGATCATCGGCAGCACCATTCCACTTCTCCCACATTTTCACGGTGCCCAGAAGAGATGTCTCGCGGTTCTCAACCAAACCAGGATGCATCGCCCAGGCGTCATCTTTGGCGTACTTGGCAATATCCATGACGATCTTGCCCAGACAGCCTCGAATACCAGATTCTTCCACGGCACGAGCCAATCCATCAAAGCCATACCGATCCGCAAACTAACAGCATTAGCAAAGACCCCAGCACTTCCTAAGTACATACTCACCATGCTCTCCAGAAAACAAGTCGTACCCGACTTCAACATCTCGCCAATACTCAACCGCGCCGCCGCATACCCATCTGCCTCGGTAAAGTTACCCTGCAGCACCCAAATACGCTCGCACAGCCACGACACCAGCTCGAGATCATCCGCAGTACCTCGCAGCAGGGTCTGTGCCGTGTGCATGTGGGTGGAGATCAGCCCGGGGATCATAATGCGACCAGACAGATCGCACTCTTCGTCGTCCGAGTATTGCTCCTTGAGCACGGCAGTCTTGCCAATGTCAGCTATGGTGTCGCCATCAACACGAATGGCTCCATCGTCGATCATACGACGGGTGCGGTCCATCGTGATGATGGTGGCGTGCGTATACAGCATGCTGGGTAATTCTTGGGCAGTGGGTTTGCGGCGGTGCTAGACGGGGTGGACTATTGGTAGTGATCAGGTACGGAAAGCGAATAGGCTCCAGTCCAGGTCTGTTAGTCCTGGCTGGTTGCTGCTGGAGAAGTAGAGCGATAAATATGCCAATCCGCCCCGCTCAATCATCGCAGCCATCGTGGCGGAGATCGCCGATGCCCCGGAACAGGCGAGCATCGCCGATAAGATAACATCTCCCACGGGCGATTTCCACACAATCTCTATGTCAGTGCGGTTAGTAAATCGTCAGCATTCATGTGCCCACATACCTGCTCTCTGTTAGTTCAATATGCATCAAATCTAAATGTTCTTGAAGTGCAGGTGGTTAGTTGCTGCGAAAATATGCCATGCTGCTTTCTCCCATTAATCTTCGGAAAAAAATTTTCACGCCTCCACAATTCGCAGGGACTTTTCAACCGCGACAGCCAAGGAGTTAGGATAGTTGATGATGAAAGCAGTGTACCTGAGATCAAGAAGCCAGAGAAAGCGGCCTC
Source organism: Penicillium simplicissimum (assembly GCA_024706585.1). Taxonomy (NCBI): domain Eukaryota; kingdom Fungi; phylum Ascomycota; class Eurotiomycetes; order Eurotiales; family Aspergillaceae; genus Penicillium; species Penicillium simplicissimum. The sequence continues at coordinate 220,158 of JAMZTW010000068.1, forward strand.
ACTAGATAATTCAGTTAGGCACGAGGATCGCAACTTCTTGGAAACACGAGTCACAAGTAGCAAACAAACTGTAATTACCATTCTTGGCTTGACACCTATGGAGATTATCCGTCGGGACATAGTGCTGTTGAGGTAGAAATGATGAGAAGTACAGCCGAGCAGCCTCGTACTTGAATTGACAAACATCAAACATAATTCATTGCGACAGATGACTGGCCTGTCCCTATTTACACCACCGGTCTATACGATGCATGAACCCGTAACAAAGGTCCCAGAACAGCCTACAGGTATGTCCGCAGATACTCGCCCAGAGCCATGATGGCCATCGCCTGACCATATGGCATAGACGTCAAGGGAATATTCTTATAGAACTGCAGGGAGTCTCCCATGCCAGTGCCAAAGCTGGTATTGAGCAATTCGCCCTTGGGATCCACGTACCCCAGCACTGCCGTAATGGCCTTTTCGGCGATGGGGCGGTAGTCTGCGCTGATATAACGCTTGCGCACTGCCTTGAGGATACCGTACGCAAACCCAGCGGTAGCTGAGGCCTCCAAGTAAGAGTCTGGGTGGTCCAGGAGAGTGTGCCAGGCGCCCGACTCCGATTGCAAGCGTTTCAAGGCGTCACACTGGGCATCGAGGGTTTCGATCAGGTGTAGCCTAATAGGATCGGTAGGATCCAACTCGAGCAGCTCAATAATCTCCGGGATCACAATCGTCACCCAGCTGTTTCCCCGCGCCCAGCGGGCATCAGCAAAGTTGTGGCCACCATCCTCGAATGTCCACCCGTGGAACCAGAGGCCCGTCTTCGTGTCGAAGAGGTACTTAATGTGTGTGAGGAACTGCTTCTTCGCCTCGGCAATGTACTCGGGGCGGTTCAGCAGCTTGCCAATCTTGGCAAGGGGCATGACAGTCATCATGAGGGTATCGTCCCATAATTGTTGGTAGTTCTCGGTGATATACGTGATGTGCTGCATACCGCCGTAGCGGGTGCGCGGCAACTCATACATCGCCCATTCTGCCCATGCATCCAACCAGGGTAGATATGTGGGGTTGCCGGTCTTCTCGTAGACATAGGCGAGAGTTAAGAACACGGCCATCGTGTTGATATTCTTGGTGGTTCCGCCTTCAGCGAATCGCTCGGCGAACCAATCCTCAATAATCTTCAATAGACGCTCGTCGCCGGTCAATTCGTAGTATTTCCACAGACCGTACAAACCGATGCCGTGGGTCCATTCCCAGCCATGCCATGACTTGGTATCAATGATGCGACCGTCGGCCAGAGGCATGAGAAACTTGCCGGTCTCATCTTTGATGTTGACGAGATTATCAATGAGGAGGTTGACGGACTTGTGAACCTCGGGGGCAGGGGGACGAGTGGAAGACATCGTGGTTGTTGCGAGGGCGAGCAGAGGCGGGGTACAAGGGGAGATGCAAAGGAAATTATTGGGCACAAAATTTAATCACAGAGGTGAACAAACGCTAGTTTCATCAACAGATTCGATAAACCCGTCCCTGGTGCAGCTCAGTCGCTCAGTCGCTCGGTCGCTCGGTCGATTGCAGTCGCTTGCAGTTGTCGTCGCTCAGGGCCAAGAAATTGAAATGTTCAGACAATCTGACTAGCGAGCTCCCTCCGCACCCAATAAGTACCACCGCCAGGGGGTTCCCCCACGGGTGATTTGCGGAAGAACTTGAGGGCGCCTCAATCCACGAATCCCCACGCTCCCCGCATGTGCCAAGTCTGGCTCGGGGTATCGCAGACCGAAGCTGGGGGCCAGTCAGAACGAGCGACCAGCGCTGCAGCGGGACCTAGGCGTTCTTGGCTCCGCTAAACGAGTGCGTGAACTTCCGTGAAGTGGCCCTGGCCGCCCTCGCTCGGTTGATTGCTTCCCCGGACTGCCCACTCCGCGTGGGGGCTGGTTGAACCAGCTGCCAGCATCATGTAGGAGATTCCGCGAGCCAAGAAACCCCGGGAAAAGGAAGCTGGGGCTGTCTCATTGGGCAGTTGGACAAGGGTGTCGGCATTAGGCGAGCCGAAGAGCCAGCAATAAGGCAACAGGAGGAAGGGAAATGGCACGATTGGACTGCGATTGCTCCAAAAGATGGGTAAGTGCTGGCGGGCACATGTTGGACTCTTGGCCTGTTCGGTGACTGGCCAGGCGCCGCAAAGCATGTTGCTGTTAGACTTCCTTGTCAGTCTTCTTTTTTTTTCTCCACGTGTGACTCGGGAATTAGTCGCCCGTCAGTGTTGCCTATAAGTCTTGGGGGATCGCCCAGCTGGTTTGGATCTCTCTTGTGCCCCCTACCGGTGCGATTGAGGCCAGTTCCCAAATTTCAATCATTGACAATGGCCCACAACGAGTCTCAAATTGAGCCGGAGGCGGTTCAACAGCCCGTTGAGATGAGCGAGAGTAAGACCGCTCGGGATATCTCCCACGTCGAGCGGGTGTTGTCCCGGGACGATGACCTGAAGAAAGATCAGATGGATGTGTCCCGGGTGGACAAGGAGGTGAGCATGGCCAGGACGATTATATCCTCAGAGAATCGAATGTGCAGAACTGATGGCGATACAATGCTAGGTCCAAATGTACTCCAGCACTCGGGTGGTAGTGAGCGAAGAAGACAGCAAGCGACTAAAGAAAATGATCGACCGTCGTGTCCTAGTCATCATGATCTTGACCTACTTCCTGCAGGCCCTGGATAAGGGTACCATGAGTTTTGCCTCGATTATGGGCATCAAGACCGATGCTCATCTGGAGAATGGACAGAAGGTTAGTATTTCTATTCTTTCCGCAATATCACTCGACGCTCACCCAACTGCAGTACTCCTGGCTCACCACCTGTATCTACATCGCCGTCCTGACCGTCGAGTACCCAACCAACTGGATCATCCAGCGTGTCCCCATCGCCAAGTATCTTGGCATCAACATTTGCCTTTGGGGCACCATCCTGGCACTGCACTCTGCATGCCACAATTTCACTGGTTTGGTGATTGTCCGCACCCTGCTGGGTATCTTCGAGGCCTGCTGTCAGCCGACATTCGTCCTGCTCTCTTCCATGTGGTACAAACGTGAAGAGCAAGCCGCTACCGTGACCTACTGGTACATGATGAACGGTGCCCAACAGATCGTCGGCGGTCTGCTCGCTTACTGTTTCACCCTCATCGGAAGTGACAAGGTTCTTAAGTCCTGGCAGGCACTGTTCCTGTCCTACGGATGTCTATCCGTTCTGTGGGGACTGTTTGTCATGTGGTGGATGCCCGACTCGCCCATGCGCGCGAAGTGCTTCAGCGAGGAGGACAAGCACATGATGGTTGAGCGTCTGCGTTCCAACCAGACCGGTATTCAAAACCGGCACTTCCGCTCTTATCAGGTGTGGGAGGCACTGCGTGACCCTCAGACTTGGTGCTACTGCAGTATCCAAATGTTCACTACCCTTCCCACCAGCGGTCTGGGTGCCTTTGCCGGTATCATCATGAAGAGCTTCAACTTTACCACGCTGCAAAGTCAGCTCTTGGCCATGGTCTTGGGTTTCTATATCATTGTTATTCTGCTCACCTCTGCTTGGCTGGTGAAGAAGTACAACCAAAACTTGCTGGTTATGCTGGGCTTTGTAATCCCGTGAGTATCTCCACCGTTCATCCAGCCCTGATTTCCATGTTGAGTACGATTGCTAAATCTCTCCCAGATCCTACATCGGCACTATTGTCTTGATGACTGTCAAGAACACCACCCTATCCACCAAGGTGGGCCTGCTGATCAGCTACTACATTACTCTGTCCTTCTGGTCCGCCCAAACCCTTTGTCTGTCCATGGTGTCCCGCAACATCGCCGGTCAGACCAAGAAAGCGACTGTGGTTGCGGCGACTTTCATTTCCTGGGCCACTGGAAATGCCATCGGTACGTCCTGCTTCCACTTTCCACCTAACCTACCCATGCTAATAATCCCCCCGAAGGCCCGCAAGTCTTCCTGGACTGGGACGCACCCCGCTACCACATTGCCTGGAGTGTGCACCTGGCGTGCTACGCCTGCATGACCGTGGCTGTGATCTTCCTCCGCTTCTACCTGAAGCGCCAGAACAAACGCAAGGACGAGCTTCTCACTGCGGCGGATCTCAGCTCCGCTGACCCTAACCTGGTCCATGCCTTTGAGGATAAGACCGACCAGGAGAACTTGAACTTCAGATATGTCTACTAGATGTCAGAGTTGGGATTGTGATCCTCGGGGCTTACCCGGGGTTGGATATGTGATATATATGGGCTACGCTGTATCCGGCTAATCGCCATGAATAATGAATCCCGGCAACTACATGATTGTCAACTTTGAGACACTGGGTCTAGAGTGTAGATTCTCGCTGCGGGCTAGTCATGAGAGTAGAGGAGATTTTCATAATTCGTAAAGTACATGAGCGGAGTGAGAGTGACCCAGTGAATCACACTACCAGCGTTCATCAACCGGGCGCAGGAGGGCAAAGTCAGGCTCTGCCGGCATTTCCACAACGCTGATTCCCCGTCGTCGGGCAGCATCGTAGATCGGTTGACACGCTATGCGGGCTCGATAAAGCACAGCCGCGGGCTCCGGCCCTTCATTCTTTCCACCAGATTCCCTTTCCTGATAGTGGAGGTCAAGCACAAGGGCCAGCTTCTGCAAATTAGGAAGGAAATCCTTTGACTCGAACGCCTGCACCCAGTTCTGCCACTCCGTAGACTCGCACAGAGTTGACGGCCCACGGAAATACAATTCCGTCAGGTTGGGCGGGCAGATTTTGTAGATCGTTGACAGGTAGACCGGGTCCTGGAAGACCTCTCCCACGGAGAGGATCAGGGTTTGAAGACCCGTCAGTCTCGGCAAGATCTCGCGGAACAGGTGCTCGTCGGTGTAATGAAAGTCCCGGCCACTGGTCGATCGGATTCGCAGCGTACAAAGATTGTCGACAAGATGAGGGAGTGACATGGCCATTCGATTGAACGTATCGATGGCATCGTTCTCCCAGATTTCCAAAGTCCGCAGGTTGAACGGGCCAGACGGCGACTCCTCCAGGCCTTTCTCTGGGTCAGAGTGAATTTTGTTCATGTGGTTAGAAAACAGCTGAGGCATGTATGTGACTTCAATCTTTCTCTCATTCGGAGTCCCCTCGTCGACCATAAAGAAATTGCCCTCGATCTCCCCACGCTCGATAGCCTGCTTGTTCTCAAGTAGGAGTTCATGGCTAGTCAACCCCTCGAATTGCAGTCCACAAGTGAAAAACAAACTCAAATGAGGAACGCGACCCTCGCGAACAAAAGGACTCTGGAACACCTCGGTGACCGAGTCGCTGATCTCGAGTTTTTGCAGCGGCCAGTGAAGCGGGACGCCTTTGTCGTTCAGATCTTCGTTAAAACCAGCCCGCAGCTGGAGAAACTCCACACTGGAGAAATGAGAACCAAGGATCTTCCATTCAGCATCGGAAGGAGTGTCACCCTCTACGCGAAGATATTTCGCGTCCTGAGGGACAGATGGTAGTTGATCCTCGAGACGAGTCCCATGATTAGGGTCGCTTTGATTGTTGGGTCCTGCGACTATAACCACCGCCGGGGCCGTGTGGGTCATCGTGGTGGATCGGCAGTTGTAGGTCGAGCGGTGGGCTGGAGCGCGGAGGCAGATCATAGCACATGCGGGGGGTAGATTGCTGAGTAACCCGGGGACCCATGGTGGAATTCCTGAGTGCTTCGACCGACGACCATCCGCGGCCTGGCGTTTAAGGTAAGAGGCCAAGTGGTGATCCATGGCAGGTGACGAGAGGTATGTTGACATGGGCACGCTTTGTGGGGCTGAGAATGGCTGTTTTATTATGCGTTGGCACCGTTGAGGAAACTGCCGCAATGATAGCGGGAGGTTCCAGCGGCTGAGGGCCATGAATGAACGGATGCTGGGACTCTTGCGAAGGCTGATTCCGAGCAACAGAACTCCTCGTTGACCAGTTGAGAAGTCGCGTTTGACCTCTCCAAGGCGCGTCTGACCGGAGAAACCACCTCCCGACCTCCCCAGAGCCGTATGATGAGCAATCAAGAGTTAGGATACGATGTGCAGATATGGACAGGACTGGGATGTCTCGGCGCACATGATACCAGCTTTTGATCTTTCCAGAGTCCAAAGACACCTACTACAGAAGTACCACCTCTAATCTCGTTTAGCAGGGTGAACGTCCACCTGCAGGTTCCATCAATTTTTCCTTGCAGCTATATATACAGCTCTGTAGTGCGATGTGCTGATTGCACGGCTTTCTCCATCTCGCAGATTCCCAAATCCAGTTGGCCCCTATCATAAGCAATGCTCTTCTGGTGATTTACAGTGAGTGGTGCGACATTTCATTTCATTCAGTTCATAATCTGCCAATACACACCCTGACTGGATAGCTGGAAACAACCTGGAACTTGGGAGGTGACTCGGCTATAAGGTTCCTGCCGGCCCAGCCAACTTCGGAATCAAAACAACCTCCGATGAATGGAGGTCCTGGAACACCTATTTACAAGGCTGTTCACCAGGAAATCTGAAGGCTCGCCATGAGTCTTGCAAATGATTGCGCATTGGAGGCCCCTGGACGACTGAGTTTTCGAATTGTCGGGGCCAAAGTCTAATTCGATTGTGGCGCCCGCCAATTTAACCTTTTTTGAGTATGAACCTTGGATCGTAGGGATAAAGATTCAACAGATCTTCGCATTCACGAGCGTGATCCTTTTTACAATCGGTATCAATTATGTGTTGGTGCACATCGGAGACCAACTCACGACACATCAAATCACCGCAGCTACAAAATGGAGCTGGATGAACCAAGCGGTGAGGATATTTGCAATTGGCACCCGGAAGCTTAATGTTGCCCAGGCTGCCTTCCAACATATCCACGGCCCCGAACACAGCCCGAGGACGAGTGACGTTCCTAAGTTAACCTTAGTAGACGCAGGAATCTAAGATGCCTAAAATTTATTGTTGTGCGACCGAAGCTTCGAGATCCGTTGCTCCTGCAGAGTGTGCAGATGCTGCAGATTAATAGGTGCTAGATTCCTGTTCTTTTCCTGCTCCTGTAAGGTTGTTTTCTTTACTTCTTGCATGTTTGATTTGAGAATCCTTAGGTCTTTCTGATTTTAGAGTCTTGCCCTCTCCTGGTCTCCCGGTTATAAGAGTGTTGTGTCTTTTCAAATATGTGGACGTTTCGCCTTCCGTTGCCCAGGCTATAATGCCGAGGTGACGGTTTGCTTTTCTGTTGGTTGCGCGTAGAGTTGCGCCGCTGCTCTGGTTCTATCCTTACCAATCTCCTACGGATATAGTATATTATAGGTATGCTCATTTCTGCTATTCACCATTCTTCGCCACCTCTCAGGTTAGTTTCATAGATTGGAGCCCAGTCCAGTTAGGCCCAATTAGGCTCACCGCCCGCCTTCTCGATAAGGCCCGATAAGGCCCACGAGCCCCGCTTGGCCCATGAAAGATGGGCCGCTTTAAGCCAGCGCCTAATTTCTTTGACAGTCCAAACCCTCGCTCGCTCCTTCCCTCCTGCGGGTATTGTGCCCTCGTTCTCTCATTTTCATTTCCAAATGGAGGCCATGGATGAGACCCCAGATGATACTTTGCCCGTCTCTGCCAATTCCAGTGGTAGAGATGTGGCAGGGTACAGGCCGCGAGGGTATCAGCTGGAGATGCTGGAGGCCAGTCAACAGCAAAACATCATTGTCGCAGTAGGTTTATCGGCGCGGGGCGCTTGATTGACATGTTGTGCTGATAGTCCTTGGTCTGCAGATGGATACCGGCAGTGGAAAGACCCATATGTATGGATTCCATTTCTCGCATGGCTTGTGCAACAACTCTAATCATTGATTGCGGACGCTAGTGCAGTTATGCGCATCATCTCCGAGCTCGAGCAATGCCCCGCAGACAAGGTGAGTACTGACATGACTTTTGACCGATTTATGAGAATCCGTTTCCTCATTGTGTCACTTACTGACATACACGTAGCTGGTGTGGTTTCTGGCACCAACTGTGGCCTTGGTTATGCAACAGCACGATGTGATCGCCGCACACATCCCATCTGCCAAGACTCGAACCTTGACTGGTCAGGACAATGTCGACACATGGACCTCACAGACCATCTGGAGCAATGTCCTAAAGGACGTTCGCGTTGTCTGTTCCACCCATGCGGTTCTTTCCGATGCGTTGAATCATGGATTCGTACGCATGCCACAGTTGGCGCTACTTGTGTTCGACGAGGGTAAGCTTTTGACAACAAAGTATCAAAGGAACGTCATAGGACTGATTACTGTGACCCGCCAGCTCACCATTGTACACGAAACCATCCTGCGAACAAAATCATGCAATATCATTACCACCCAACTAAAGCTAAGCACGGCCCCCATGCCGTCCCCCGGATTTTGGGACTAACAGCGAGTCCTATCGTCCGATCAAAACCACAGGAGCTGCAGTGAGTAAATTTAATCCCCCGTGTCTTCTCTTGACTAAGGAGATTTCCAGAATCATCGAGGCAAATCTGGATGCCGTTTGTAGGACACCTCGAAGACAGAGATCTGAGCTCCTTGAGCATGTACATCGACCGCGACTTGAGAGCATTCCTTATCCACCTTGTGACATTGCAAATGGGATTTTCGGCAGTCGATTGCTCCCATCTCTTATTGAATGCACCAAAGCATACGACATTGAACATGAACCGTATATAGAATCACTTCGACAGGGGCCAGAGCAAGCAGCGGAAGCAGAGAAGCTGATTAAATCAGGGAGGACCTTCTGCAGTGAACAGCTTGCAACATTCATAGAGCGAAGCTACCATATGTATGCCGAACTTGGAGGTTGGGCGGTCGACTATTATATCCAGGCATCAATTGATCAACTCCGGCGATCAATAGAGAACGACGCCTTGATGACACGTTTGGACCGTGCGGAGAGAGTTTATCTTCTAGAAATCCTTCTCGGTATGCATATTCCGGAGAACATTGCAGAGAGCACTCACATTTCCCGGAAATTGGAGATACTGCTCACCTTCCTCGATAGAGTGGATCATCCTGAATTCTCTGGAATCATCTTTGTCAGAAGACGAGCGACAGTCAGTGTCTTGACTCGGCTTCTTTCCCTGCACCCTGCAACAAAGGATCGCTTTCGTTGTGCCTCTTTCGTCGGGTGGTCAAATAACGCTTCGCGGAAAGAGTCACTGGGAGACTTGTTGTCTCGAGACATGCAACGTGATACGCTATCCGAGTTTAAAGCTGGTCGAAAGAACTTGATCATTGGCACCGACGTTTTAGAGGAAGGATTGGATGTTAGCTCCTGTCGGCTGGTAATTTGCTATGACAAACCGGCAAATCTGAAATCTTTCGTTCAGCGACGTGGGCGGGCTCGTCATAGGGATTCCATATTTGCTATTATGCTCTCTACAGAAGATGAGAGACTGGTCTTGTCCAAATGGCAAGATCTGGAGCAAACAATGATTGAAGCTTATCAGCAGGAAGAGAGGCAGAGGGAAGTAGCGGGAAAGCTTGAGACAGAGCAGGAGACCGTGGACGAGTGGTTGTTTGTTCCCTCCACAAGGTGAGTGTCAAGTGACATTTGTGAGGATTGCATATGAAGAGGCACTGACCAACAAATCAGTGCTCGACTTTCTGCAAATGAGGCCAGGCAACACCTCTTTCACTTCTGCTCCCTGCTTCCCACTGATCAGTACGTCGAAAACCACCCCACCATCTCCTTTGAAGAGGATTCAACTGGACTCGTCCGAGGCACCGTCACTCTGCCAAACTCAGTTCATCCAGCCGTTCGCCGAGCGCAAGGAAAGCGGTGGTGGCGCACCGAGAAAGCAGCTGGAAAGGACGCCGCATTTCAAGCCTACAAAGCACTTTGGGAGTACGGCCTGGTCAACGATAACCTCTTACCACTGACACGAAAGCCCGAGCTCAGGCTCGCGGAAGACATGGCGATGCCAGCTATTCTGGAATGCTCCGCGCAGTACGACCCGTTTATGGAAATGTCTCTGGATTGGGCGCCTCATCGACTCCACGCATCAAGCATCACTGTTTCCGACAACGCCACCGGTGCTGTGAATGAAGACCTGCAGGTGTCGATCATACTGCCCAAATGGATGCCCGTGCCAGATCCTCTCACGTTCTTCTGGGAGAATGATACCAGCATGACCGTGACCTTTGGACAAAGCCAGCCCATCAGCCCTGTGCCCACGATGGAGACTCTTGAATACATGAGAACCATTACCGCCATGTACCTTCAAGCTCCATCGTCTCGTCGGCAAGCAAATGGAAGGGACTACGTCGCCCTCTTCGTTCCCAACATTCCACTGGAGCAGCTAGAAGCGTGGCTCCAGAAATATGAAGGCACCGAACAAGCTGTCGATCTCTACGCGCGTGACCCCGATATCGTTCCGATTGGTATCATCCGTGACACGGCAAAGTACAGTGAGCCGCGACTGTTCCGCATGTGGCATGAGCCAGAAACGCTGGAAATTGAATGCCGGAGCTTGCCAAAGCGACGAAATCTCCTACAGTACCGGAACCCGTCCCAAATGGCGGATGAGATGGAAGAAGCGCCTCCCAAGATTCATATCATCCCAGCTGCAGGCTGCACGGTTGACAGACTGCCTTGGAAGAAGTCGATGTTTGGACGATTCATCTCCGCCATCCTTGACCGGGTTGAAGCGGTAATGGTTGCGCATAGACTCAACGTGACCATTCTCAGAGGCGCTGGAATTCAGGACCTCAGCCATGTCTTGACCGCGATTACCACTCCTCTTGCCCAAGCGACAACCGACTACCAGCTCTACGAGTTTTTCGGTGATTCGGTCCTAAAGTTTACGGTGAGCTGTCAACTGTTCTCGTCGCAGCCAACTTGGCACGAGGGATATCTGTCCGAAAGCCGTGACAAGTTCATTAAAAACCAACGGCTTGCGCGTGCAGCTCTCGATACCGGTCTTGGCCAGTTCATCTTGAACGACCGGTTTACCCCCCGCAAGTGGAATGCACCCTTGATTTCTAGCAAGGTAGCGGCAGCAGCCAACCGACCGAAGCGGAAACTATCCATGAAGGTATTGGCCGACGTTGTTGAGGCGCTGATTGGTGCTGCCTACATGGACGGTGGCATGCGCCGAGCGCAGGCATGTCTGTACCGGTTTCTGCCGGAAATCGATATCCAGGCGCCTATTCCGTTGAGATGTGAGGCGACAAAACTTGCGAGCAATCTGATAAATACTGAGCTCATTGGCAAATTACTCGGGTACACATTCAGGGATGCTTCTCTCCTAACAGAGGCGCTCACCCATTCATCATGCGAACACGATATGCGTACGCAATCCTACCAACGCCTGGAGTTCCTGGGTGACGCGGTCCTCGACATGGTGGTCGTCTCATCGCTAGCTGAGCTGAATCAGAAACTTCCCGAGGGCAAGATGACCATGATCAAACACTCAGTTGTCAACGCCGGTCTTCTTGCTTTCATGTGCATGGAAATGACCGTGGATGACATGTATCTCTGGAAGTTCCTCCGCTACAACGGGCCAGCTATCCAAGTTGCCCGCGATGCATCTGTGGCCCGACACCAGGCACTGCGAGAAGTGATTTTACACGAAGTACAACATGGATCCAAGTACCCGTGGGAATTATTCTCGCGCCTACGACCCGACAAATTCATGTCGGACATCGTCGAGAGCACTCTCGGTGCGATATTCCTCGATTCGGGTGCCGACCTCGATCAAGGCCATTGCAAGGCGTTTCTGGAGAGATTGGGATTGCTAAAGTATCTGCGCCGCGTCATTACAGACGACGTAGACGTCCAGCATCCTCTCAACAAGGCCCAGGACGTGCTGGGAAAGGGCTCGGGCCAACTTACGTTCAAGTCACGGCGCATCGAAGCAAAAGGAGTCCCTGCGACTTACCGTTGCACTGCCACGGTCAACAAGAACCAGGTTGCTGTCATCGAGGGATGTGCTTCCGCCGAGGAGGCGGAAATCAAGACTGCGCTGTGGGTGATTGAGAATTTCCATGCGGAACGAATGGCCGCGGTGGTTGCTTGAACAGCCAGCGACCTGGTCTCGCTGCTACCTTTGACTGCAGTTATCGGACTTGCGAGCGAGAGTCTTCTAAACTAGCCACTTGAGGACTCACCCTCCGATCAAGATGGAGGACGCTCGGTTGCACGAATGCCTGCAGCCGTAATGGGTGATGATTGACTTTGGATAGCGAATATCATTAGGAATTCTACGAAGGGTTGAATTGCTTCCGAATGTAGTCTTTTGCAATTTCCTCGTGGCCATTTGTATGCTCAGCCAATGGAACGATATAATACTAAACGCCGTATCTACTGCTTGCCCTTGCCACGCTTCGACCGACGAACTGGTTCAGCCGTCGGCTCTTCCCCAGGTTGATCCTGATCCGACTCTCCCTCCCTGGCCGCATCAGAGTACTGCGAAGCACCCTGCTCATCCTCCTCACTCGCAGCAACCATCACCCCATCATCGCTCGTCTCCCCAGCCTGAACATCCGCTTCACCACGCGAAACAGACCCCGACAAACCCTCAGCGGGGCCCGAATTCTGCCGCAGAGTCGACAAGATCTTAGTCGTCTCATCCTCCTCGCCATTCCACGCCCCGCAGCTCCCGCACCGCCAGCGACCCAGCTCCTCCAGCGTCTTGATACCCGGCGGTGCCTGGCCGTTCACCAGGCGACACGAGCCGCAGATCATGGCCATCCGGTTTCGGGGTTGCATCTCATCCTCGCCGAGGAGGACATCCAGCAATCGGTCGTACCAGTGCGGTTGTTCGATATACTGTCCCGAACTCGGGAATGCGTTTGGCGCGAAGCCTGGCTCGTCGGTGAGTTGTTGCGGCATGGGAGGCGTGGAGGGTGGTGCGTTCAGGGTTTGCTGGTGTTGGGGAGTTTGGTAGGGAGGCGGCGAGGGAGGGGTGCCGGGTCCGACTGGAGGCTGGCCTGGAGGAGGAGGGCGGCGGATGTTGGCGGTTGGAGGGGGAGGCAGCCCCGTGCGGGCTACATGCTGCTGCTGTTTCTGCTGATTCTGAGAAGGCGACGCTTGCTTGGGGGTGTCGGGACCACCTTTGGCGTTGGGGCTGGTCTTTGGCGACTCCCCGCCATACTTCTCAAGCAGTTGCTGAGTCGAGTTGTACTTTGTCGCGACCTTGAGCTTCTCGATAGTCTCGTCGCGCTGCTTGTTCAGCTCATCGAGATGGCGCTGACTTCTGGCGGTGCGGTAGTCAAATAGACGGGCACCAGCGGTTCGTACGCCGTATATCCTGCACGACAAGACACGTTGTTAGCTGGCATGCGACACCGAGACGAGGGTCAACCGGGTACGTACAGCACTGGGCCGCCCGCAATAGCGGCGTACTCCTTAACACCCCAGCTCTCCCATCCCAGCACAAGCGCAAGCACAATCGAATAGAACAGGTAGGCAAAGGTCGAGTACAGCGTCCACAGCGCCTTGAAGCGGCGGGCTGTTTGGCGCTGCTGGTCTAGTCGCGTGGTCGCCTGGGCGATTTTGGTCGACAACGTCGAGAGGGTCTTTTCGAAAACCGCTGGGGAGTTTTCATCGCCCTGAACAGTTAGCAGATAGCACGCGACAGTTGCTGCAAAGTCGGCTCACCTTCCAGGGCCAGAAAGACACCATCTTGTGGTTCTGCGCTGGTTCACCTGCAACTGGCCAGTGACGCCAGCAGAGCGGAACTGACGAAGCTCGACTTTGGCGCACGGGCCGCCTGAGCTGCCTGACGTCGTCGTGTTTGCACTTTCTACTTCCTCCTACAAGACTGCAACTGCCTACACCGGAGTCCTCCATATGGGACGTGAATCAATGATTCTACGAATTTCATGCCTCCCAACTGACTTCATTTCAAGGTGCCTATACTCCTCATTTGGATGCCGTGGATGCCCATACAATTTACCCATCACAATAGCGGCCACTGATATCACAGACCAAACGGATCCGGACGATCATACAAAGAAATGCCCATCAGCTATGATTTCTGCTAATCAGGAGAGAAATAGCAGCCGTGGCCCACTCAATTCAGCATTCGGGATGCGCGTTTCCAAACGCCACTGACATCCACCCAATGGAGACTTGCGCCAGCCGCGGCGAGTTTCTTTGTTTCTCAAAATGCCACCCCCACCGCATCCCTGCTTAGCACCGAGATAGCTTCTTAATTGCGGTTCAACCTGCTGAGTTGCTCCTATCACCAGATCCAATGAATGTCAATTGATTTGACATGTGGTGGGGATAACCACAATACGATCAGAACTGACCAAGCTGATAACCGCCATGACTCGTGTCTCCCATGGATCCGAACTTCCTAACGGGCCGTTGAGTGTATCCCTGCTATGACCAGTTTGCGATGAATCTTTTCAACTCGCACTATTCCCCGTAGTGCTGGAGATCCCACGGAGATCCTGTCTCGGCCCTTTCAGCCCCCTGTTCCGCTATAGGGGTCAGATCGTGCTATCACATTAATTGTGGCTGGCGCCTTCCCTATCACACGAGATGTGTCCCAATGATGCGAAGGGGCAACTCCGAGTATGGCTCGCAGCGTCTATCGAGGCTCCTGTCCACGAGCCGTTAAACTCCACTGTAGCCAACCTTATCCCCATGAGGACCGCTCCAGGCCTGAAAATCTGGCACTCGGACCAAGCAGCAGCCCCAGAATCCAGAGTCGATGTCAATCCGGGAGTCCCGCACGGAATAGGCCGTGGTCGAGCACTGACTGCGCTTTGGACACGGTGCTTTTGTCACAATCCTCTCTACCCTTTGATTGAGTTGTTACCGGGGTCTCTTTTAAACCCTGGCCCGGTCCGTTCGTCTTGCCAGGCTCCCATGTCTGCTTTCTCTGCACTGTTCTTGCTAAGCTTCAAGCTTATCCTTTGAAAAAAAAAAAAAACGAAAAAAGACCTCACAGCTTATCCTGCCAATGCCACCATGGATACTGTAATGAACAGCGTGCCCCCAGAAGTGGGGGCAATCTTTGATGCAGAATATAAGCATCCTGCAGGTGGTGTCCATGTTCGCAATTGGCGCCTATAACGCCCTCGAGACCGGCATCGTGACCTTTGACACTTTCAAACATTACCGTGGTCTATATTTCTACAGCATGCAAGTCGCTTCCTGGGGGATTCTGCTCCATGCCCTTCCAGCCATGGTTCGCTTTGTCTCCGTGGCCCCCAACCTACCGATGTCCATCCCCTTTATCATCGGCTGGTACGCCATGGTCACCGGCCAAGCCTTCGTACTTTACTCGCGACTGCACCTCGTCGTCTCCGACATCAGAAACCTCCGCTGGGTATTATGGATGATCATCACCAATGCCGTAGTCCTCCACGTGCCCATGACAGTCCTCTTCTTCGCCCTCAGTAACAACACCACCGCCTTCGCCCAACCGGCTGCAATATTCGACCGCATCCAACTAACAGGCTTCAGCATCCAAGACTTCGTCATCTGCGGCATCTACATCCGCGAAGCCCGCCGTGCCCTAGGCCCCGTCCTCGAAGTCCGCGGCAAAGAAGGACGAAACGTCCTCGTCCATCTCATCTGGGTGAACGTGCTAGTCGTCATACTCAACTGCCTCCTCCTAATCACCGAGTACAAGCTGCACTACGTGGAAGTCAGTTTCAAAACCGTCGTCTACAGCATCAAGCTCAAGCTGGAATTCGGCGTGCTCAACCGTCTCCGCTCGCTGACACGCACGCAGCCCTGCGTTTGCCAACAACCCCAGCACCAAGGCGGTCGACGCCGCTCCAGCGATATAAATATCTTCGACATGATCTCTGCGCGGTCACAAGTACCGCGCGTGGACATTGAGGATATGCCGGGTTTCGTGAATGTTGGAGCCTCGCACCGATCGCTGTCTGGCGCGAATAGCACGCGTGACTTCCACGCGGCTCTTCGTGAGACCTCGTCGAATGATAATGTAATCAGTTTCGTCCATTCTTGTGTCCTCGCTCCTTCGACACTGTCCTCGGACACCCACTCCCGGCCTCGGATGGGATCATCAGAGACAAAATCCACAGTGGAAATGACTTTACTCGAGTCGCAGAAGAGCTAGCCTTTATCCTTCCCCTGAAATCCCTTCTCTAGGTAGTTCTTTCATGCATCAAAAGTTCTGTACTTATACTACACCTAGCTCTGGCATTTTCTTTTCGTCACTTCCTTTCTCCATTTTGTCGGTCTCGTCAATCTCCAGGATCATCAATCTCCAGGATTTCTTTTGTCTCTGGGTGCCTCTCCTGTGTTCTGACTCATCTTCTGGGTGGTCATACTCATGTCTAGTCTCGTTCTATACCCACTTGTGCTTCCCGTTTTGGGTGGTTATCTGCTTTAATATACCATTTTCCTGTGTTCGAAAGGCCAAACTCCGCGGCTCAATAAGGGTCCAAGTAGTGCTCAGCATGCCCAGTGCCTAGCAATTACGTTTCCACCGAGTCGGTGTGACTTCTAGTCTAATCATACACCTCATCATCTCGATAGGATGAAGAGGACGCGAGACTACTGAGCAAGGTGTTCTCCCGAACACATACCAAAGAAGTGGATTCGGACTTTCAAGAGACAATCGCTTTGCTTCTACAAAAGAAGCACCCGGGCTCTCGATAGATGGCATCGTCGCATTGACGCGTATAATGACAACACAATCTTCCCGCCATCTTAGTATAATACAGAATTAAGACTCACTCAAGAGCCACCAGGCATGAATAATTTGCACAAAGCCCAGCACCCTACAGAAACCTACCCCTCCCCTTATACATAGAAACAACCTTAAACATAACCGACACAAGTGGACAGAAAATAGAATAGTAAACAAGCATGAATCAGACATCATGTGAAGGGTATATGTATTCTTCCCCCCAAAAAAGATCAAACCCAGAAAATCAAGAACACCAAATGGGTATCCTATCCCCCAAACCTTTTTCCGTGTACATGGATGGCTATGCAGGGTAATCGCGACAAGAAAACAAAATGCACCGGGTAGAGAAAGGAAATAGTCGTAAGATCCATGAGAATCATCCAGGGCGTTGATGTATTTGCCTTTTGTGATGGGAACGGAGACTCGGTGGGCAAACAAAAGAAGATGAGAGGAGTTGCTCACGAGGGAGGAAAGCAAGCATCGCAGGAGTGGCGTAACGAGAATCGTCATATTCGATGAACTTTTGGTTGGCAGAAGGTCTGGGACGGTGGAGGCCTTGAAATTGATTATGTTCCAAACCAGCCGCCATTTTCCCATTGACCGGGGTAGTAAGAGGCTCCTGCCCTTGCTTCGAGATTCCACAGGCCGTTCAAAAGAACATTCAGTCGTGCGAAGTTGATCGGCTTCATGACCCAGCCATCAAAGCCTGCATCAATGTAAGTCTGCTTTTCCGACTCGAGCAGCGACGCTGAAACGGCGAAGATCGGAATGTGTTCGTTCTTTTGAGCTTTGTGCGACAATGCATCCGGGGTGGTAGCTTCAAATTCGCGGATCATCCTGGTCGCAGTCATCCCATCGGCGATGGGCATCTGAATATCCATGAGGACGACGTCAAAATTTTGGCTCGCTGAGGTGAAAGCGTTCGCGCAAGCTTCGCCATTGCCTGTGAGTACCACCGTGTGGCCAAGTTTGGTCAGACGTTTATGAATGATCTTGCTATTGACCGGGTCATCCTCTGCGACAAGGACGTGGAGCAGGGGTGAAGTGGTGGGAGGAACAGAGGTAGGCACTGTTGAAGGGGGAGCGGCCGAGGCCGAGGTCGCGACTGACTTTCCAGTCGTGGAGACCGGCATCGGTGGGAAATACGAGTTGTGCTCAGCCTGCTGGTCGGCCCTAGCCCTATGCTGTACGTCTCGCTCAGAAACACGTACGGCTCCCATCGGCACACCAGAATCAGTGACGTTTGCAGTGCCCGGGGCAGGGGGTGTCCGGAATGGTTGTAGGACAAGCGGGGGCGTATGAGTGACAGTGGACAGACTAGCCAGAGGGTCATGCGTAATAGATGACCGTTTAAGGCTGTTTGACCGCGGTGAACTCATCGCCGCCGACAAACCGGTTGCGCTCACAGGCGGACTGGTTGATAGTCTTAGCTGGCGCACGTCGGGACTGTCACTGAAAGCACGCTGGACCATGGTAGGCTCTTGGATAGCGCTGATAAGCCTGTCGGCGTGGCTCTTGCCACTGCGAGAACTGCCTCCACTACGCAGACTTTCAGAGCTGCGTCGTCGCCCTTCACGGCGCTCACCAATCCCACCAACCAAGGTGAACTCGCGATCAGAGATCATGGGCGTGTGGGGCACCGCAGCAGAGCTAGACATGACAGCATCAGGGGGAACTTCTGTCGAGACTCCCTCGGGCAGTTTGAATTGCAGAAGAATCTTGAACCGACTACCTTTGCCTTCTTCTGACTTGACCCCCAACTGACCCTGCATGTTGTTGACAATTCTTGCTACCAACGCAAGCCCAAGTCCCAGAGCACGCTTCTTCTCCGGCCTTTCCTCAGTCGTTGGGTCCTCATCCTGGTAGTAAGTTTCATCGGTCGAGACTTGCTCGAGCTCATGGAAAATGGCCTCAAGTTTGGCTTTGGACATGCCCGCTCCGGTGTCCAAGACCATCATTTCCACGGCTGCGTGTCCGGGCTGGTCCTGCTTCACGGACCGCCACATCTCAACAGTCACAGCGCCGGATGTTGTGTGCTGAATGGCATTGGAGACAAGATTGGAAAACACTTGACGTACACGACGTTGATCGCCTCGAACCATGCGAGGCAAGCCAGGCTTGGTGGATACGGTGTACGAGATATTCTTCCGTTTGGCCTCGCCGGCAAGCATGTCAGTCGCCTCCCGGAACGTGGTTTGCAGGTCAAAAGTCTCATCCTTGATAAGCTCGTGACCCTTTTCGGTGTTAGTCAGGTCCAGTAGATCATTGATGACATAGATCAGAGATTTGGAAGCAGAGTGTGATTTCGTCAAACTCTCTCGAGTCTCCGAGTCCAATGCCCCCTCTAGCGCGATCTCCAAGTAATTGATGATCGCATTGAGCGGGGTCCGGACCTCGTGGGCGGAGTTTGCGAGAAGAAGCTTGGTAAACTGCGAGTTCTGCATAGCAGCCTCTTTCTGTCGCCACACCTTGATAAATTTACCATAGACAAGGCAGAGCACGGCGGCCGTTTCGACGTCCGTCTCGGACCATTCGCGCGATTGGCTGAGGACGGTCTCTCGCCACGCAGCAAAACTGCTTCGAGGCTCCAGGTATCCAGCGGTCGCTTTTCGCTTTGAAACATCGTATGGATTGCCAGCCCACTTGATCTCTGTGAGCTGACCTTTGCGGAAGAAACAAATGAAGTCACTGCCACCTGTCGAAAGGGGGACGTATAACAACCCAGATATTGCTTTGAAACCAGGGGCGTATTGCAAATCTGGAAAGTCCTTGATTATATCATGCGAGGCGAGCACCGTGTTCATTTGGCGCATGCGAATGAACTCGAGAAGGGCAAGCACCTCTTGTGAGTGAGTGTTGTCACCTAAAATCTTCGTCTCATCCCGAATAGACAGAGCGCCATAGTCGGCATCGAAGAGTTGCAGCAGGTCGTCAGATGAAGCGATAATGTAGCCCGACGGATTGGATTCAGTAGGCACAGTGTTGATCAACTTTCGAGCTTGGAGACGAGACGCGTAGGATAAACGCTCAATATTTCGGGAGACAGTGTCACCCAGAAGACGGCACATTTTCCGGACTGGAAACGAGACACGCATACCCTGAATTCCATATGAATGGCATGAGATCAAACCCCACAGATCGTTGAAGGCGTTGATGCTGATTGACATTGACGATCGGACTTTCATGTGGGCGAGATATTTGATGTGGATTGGTGACATTGCGCGAAGGTAAGAATGTGTCATGTCCAAGGGGCTTTCCAGGTCCTCCAGCGTCCGGCACACCAGTCGTGAGGTGACCTGGTCACGATCGTAGAGTAACCGCACTTTATTGACCTTGTAAAGCTCGCGTGCCTGTGCGGGGATATCGGACGCCGGGAAATGAAGACCCTTGTAAAGGTCAATGGTAACCTTTGGATCGACAAGTTCCGCCACAACCAGGCCATTCCAACTGCTGTCGAATTGGTAGATCATCACTCGATGAAAACCCGTCAACTCCTTCACCAACCCAGCGGTGGTATTGAGGAGAGTATCAAGGTCGTTTGCTCGACCTAATTGCTCTTGGATTTGTGACAACATGCTGAAGACCTCCATGGCTGCCGCCTCACCTCTTCGTCGTCGGGCATTGCGAAGAACCCGAAGCGGCTGACTGATGTTGACGGTGCTGCAAGCAAACTGCTCCGCGGTCGGGAAGGAACCCAAGGTACCAGTTGGACTGGCTGGAGTTTCCAGTCCACCGACGTTGAGAGGGTTAACTTCGTCATCCTCCAGCTCCAGTTCGCAGATAATTAAATCTTTCTGCGCCTGGCTAACATGCGTCGCACACCAAAAACGGCGGCTCTCGCCATTTGGGGTTGGAATGGTCAAACCGAACACTTCAGGGCCGTCCACACTAGGGTCATAGGCATCGTCACGGACAAAGTCGATGTGATCCAGTAACATGTCCGCCTGCTCGTCGGTCAAAATATCACAGAAGCTTTTCAACTCAAAGAGTTGTTTTGGCGAGTAGCCCAAGAATTGAGGCGAATTCTCGCTCACCACGCGGACCACGAGCTGATCCGGGGACTCCTCCCGCAACGCAAGTATGACACCAAAGCTCTGTACGGCGCCAGGAATGCGGATAGGCTCATCCTCGCAGTACTGAAACGCTTCTCCGTCTCGTCCTGTAATCACGGCATGGCCACTCTCCGTCATGACGTGCTTGAACCGGGCTGTTACATGGCCATAAGACTCCGGGTCGAGGGGTGGTGGTTGAGGGGTTCCACTCCTTACAGACCGGCTCTGACTGTCACTTTTTACCTTGGCGTAGATTTCTGGATGTTGAGCCACCCGAGATGCCATTGAGTGGGTGGCTAGTTCAGTCTTGTCGTCAGTCGCGTGAGTCTCATGGCGCTGGATGTCCGTGGGTATAGTCGGTTCGGGCTGTAAGTGGGAGGAAGGATTCATTTGCCGAGGCTGAGACTGCAGGTTCTGCCATGTGTGTTCGTCGATGATCGAGTACTGGCGAGCACCTTCGCGGGTTGGTGGGATCGCCCCCCGCGCATGAGCCGAGGAGGTTTGTGTAGCGGTTGGGTCTACAGAGACTACCGACCGGATGGGAAACACGCGATCTGCACCATCGAGCTCCGCACTTGGTAATTGTCGATGTCCTTTCTCGAATGTCACGGATTGCGAGCGGTCTCTGCTCTCGGGGCGAGCATCAGTGGGATCAATCGAGGTCGGCCACGGGGTCGACACACTCTCCGACCGCTTCCGCGCGGTCCCTGGCCTCGAGTTCTGGGGGCTTTGCGACGCCATCGGAATCTGGGTCGTTCGAGGAAAGGGAGGAGGTCGCGGGGACTGCCCGAGGGCGAGTGGCGTCGGAGAGAGGAACGGCTGCGAATGGATTGAACAAGCCCGCAGTAGGTTTCGGTGGTTGCTCTAGATTGGGAGGTGTTGCAGCAGAACTTGAGCTCGCGGCGAGTCAAGACAACAGTGCTGTGGCGTATTGGTCAGAGTTAGAGCGCGACCCTGGATTTCATGTATTTTATGGAATATCTGTCAAGCACGATCCGCACACCGCAACGATTATCGAACAAAGATCCAGTAAATGAAGGAGGGTGGTTTTGCTGAGAAAGGCGGGGTGTGTGTTTGCAACTGGGCTCATCAGGTCCGGGAGCTGGCTACCACAGGCGTTGCTCGATTGTCGACCCAAGATACAAGTAAATGGGTGATGATGCCTGCCTTTGCCTACAGGGGGAGTGTATAGGCGAAAGGATGAATTCCCGAGGGAGTGGATGGATCGGAGATCTGGAGTGAGCGACAGGACCGAGTGGTGAGGGGAAGAAAAAGGCCCTATGCCCTATGGAGGGGCTACAGGTCGGAGGAGCGTAAAAACTTGGGTCCGGACCGTGTGAACTGTGAACTCCTATTTTCACTCTGATTCTGGCGCCAGTGCGAACAGGAAATGATGGGCGGTCGACTGTCGGCCAAGTTGAACCCACGACTGGCGAGGCCTTAGGACGGGAAAGGACGCCGTTGGACTGGTAAACGCGGAGCAGCCGAAGACACTGTTTAATATGGCTTCATGATTGGGGGGCCGCTCGCCAGAGTTGATGATTGGGCCGTGCACTGGAGTTTGGAGAGAAATTGAAGCCCCGCCAGCCAGCGATAACCGGGGAACCGCCGCAGAGCTTTCTGGTGGCGGAGTTAAGGACCCTTGTATTGCTGCTCTCGGGGATTGAAATGGCCCCGAATTCGGTACCACTGGAGAGTGTGGCAATGTGGCGACGGGCGTTGACAGGGGGCGCCTTGGCAGGCTAGTAGTGCTCACTGCTGTGTGGTCAGTGTCCGCGGTCAACTGCCCAGAGTCCACAGTGCGTACCAATTCACGACCAAAGGGAGTATGTAGCGTATGTGGTTACCTTGATTGAGTGGTGGATGTAGGATGAAAGTGGAGTCGCGTGCATCATGGTGACTGAGTGATGGACATACCTGCCTCACAATTCAGGATGTAAGGCCAGTCAATAGACGATACTCGATAGACGTTTAGCCACAGCAATGACATCCATCCATCACTCCCTCACTCCCAGAGTCCCCCGCCACACTCACACTACGACTATCTTTGCTGGCCCCACTGCCAAGCCCTTTAGCGCGGATATTATAGTGGACTGGAGACGCATTAAGTTGAAGGCCCTAACGGGTGAAGCGTTGCTGAGCTGGCTAGGGCAGATTGTTGAGGAATCAACCTTGCTCGCCGCTGATTTCGCCATTAGCGATATTGTTAGTGGTTTACTCGATATCATGTCCTGAATCAATTCCAGGTTTCGAGTTGGGGTGTCTTGGAGCCATGTTGTGGAGATGATAGAGCTCAAGCGCACTTCCTCGATAGAGAATACAGCTGTAATCTGTCTGCTTCCTTCTCGCGCCTGCTCATGATCTATTACGGGTGTTTACTCGCTGTGCTCGTTATTTTTCTTTTCTAAGGAGCTCAATCGTAGAGCCACGGAAGTTGATGTCGGGTGAGGGCTATAGACGTATAGAATCCATAGCTTTCAGAAATCGCGAGTAGCACACGGAAGTGGAAATCAGGTCAGAGTAGAAGTTAGGTAGGTGAGAGTACGGACCGAGTAGGCACACACGCTTTCAAGAAACCGTTAGGTACGGACAGAAGTTATACACGTTATACAATTTAGCGTACATCTTTCAATTGTTACTTCAACTTTCTATATTTCTTCTCTCTCCTGCTCCTCCTCATGTTCTCACCACCCTTCCCTATACGCGCGTTGCTAGTGAGACACCTTTGCTACTAGTCTAGTTCACTCCCCCCTCCCCAATTCTACCTCCGAAGCACAATAGCCGATCCTTTACGGTCTCTCCTCGAGTACTTAAGTACGGTCTACGCTACATTCCTCCGCCCGGCCTCGTTTCGGCTCGCTTTTCCTGATTGGAGTTAAGATAGGGCATTTTTTGTCCTTGATACACAACCTCTCACGTCAATCGATCAGTCAATCGTCAAACCTCGGCGCCTCTAGGTACCTTCACACTTCCCTTATAGGTGATGTCTGGTCCCATCTCAAGATATATTATCAAAAGACTTCACACCAGGAATGAGCCTCTACATCGTATACGATACCAGCTGGACCCAATTTGGCAAAAGATCTCCATGAGGAACCCGCTTAAGGTTGTTGTTCAATGCTGATCAACCTATCCTTGTATTCAATGCTTCCAACAGAGACAATAAATGCTGCAGTCCCCGAATTCGAGACCTTCTCCAAGTCAGAGATTGTATATTGCATCTCAATACTGTAACCTCCAGTGGCTCAATTCCCGAAGGGGCAGCGCTCTTAACAAGTCGCTCACGAGCCACATCGAGGACACTAGCATGAGTCAGGCCTGTAAGAATTGTATAGTCCGAGGGGGGTGGAGTAACAAGCTACGGTGTGCCTTGCTGAGAACGGAACGGTTCATGGAGCCCGCTTTGAAATCATCCCCAGAACCCTTTGGTAATTAACATTCATGGATAACTTGAGACATCCCATATGCGCCAAGTCGCCATATTGGTAGAATTGCGTCATTTTCCAGTCCTGGCAGGATGTTTTACATGTAACCGGGAAACTATAAAAACTCTCTTGAAGAGTGAGATCAAACCCCGCAAATCCTTCCTGAAATTGATCTACCTACTTCCCTATTTTGGATATTTACCGGTGGGTTTGGAGTCACTCAAATTACCCCGGGTCATACAGGAATTAACCGAAGTGAATGTTCATCAATTGTCTTCAGGGCCACACAACAGCGGATTTGAGAAGATGGTATAAAAGGAACCAACTCGCACAAGAAGTCTGCTACTTCCTCTTCATCAGAACATCTCAAACAAACTTATCAATCCGTTCAACAAGACAACCCAAAATGAAAGGGTTCATCTACATCTCTACCGCCTTACTAGCAGCCGCTCTGCCTGCCCTTGCTGTCCCAACGGAATCAGCCCTTCAGAAAAAAGCAGCACCAAGCAATGTCGGCTACCTGGCCGTCACCTGGAAGACTGCGGACAATAGCGTGTATTTTGCCCTTAGCGGCAACGATGACGCTCTGAATTTTAAGCCTATCAATGGCGACAAACCGATTGTGAAGCCTACGCTTGGGACAAAGGCCGTTCGGGACACATCTATCATTGTCGGACGAGGTGACAATGCTGGAAAGTACTATATTCTAGGTACTGATCTGAATATTGCGACGGTACGTTCTAGTCCAGCTTCGGGACAAAAACATTTCGCGTAAAAGGTATTAATAGAACACAGACCAATTGGGCAGCTAGCATGCGCACCGGATCCCGTGGAATATTCATTTGGGAGAGCACAGACTTAGTCACTTGGACGAATGAGCGGCTGGTGACAGTTGAGGATAAAACGGCTGGTATGGCCTGGGCTCCCGATGCGTTTTGGGATGCCTCAAAGGGACAATACTTTGTTCACTGGGCGGCGCAATTGGTAAGTCAAAATCTTTCTTCTATCATTACGCCGCTAAAGAAGACTAGTACGCTGAAGATGACACCCACCACACTGGTGCTCCTACCCTAAACACTAGTATGCGGTATGCCTACACCAGCGACTTCAAGACTTTTACCGCACCAAAGACATATGTGTCACTCGGCGACGCCCCTGTAATTGATATGTCCCTCCTCCAGGATGGGAATGCGCTCAAGCGATTCTATGTTACGGGAGGCGGCCCAGTGGAACAGACCAGCACCAACGGCCTTTTCGGGGATTGGAAGACGGACGGAGCAATTGTGAATAGCAATGGCTTTGAAGCGCCGTATGCATTCTGGGATAACGTGGACATTCACCGGTCGTATCTTCTCTGCGACAAGGTAGGCGGTGGCGCGGGCATTCACGCGTGGACGTCGACCGATGGGCATGCTGATTCATTTACCGTGAATAACACCCACAACTTAGCTTTCATGCGGCATCTGTCAGTCCTGTCAGTGAACCAGAAGCAGTTTGACGCATTGTCGGCGTTATAAAGGTGAAGTATGAAGGAAGTGGTGCCAAGGATCCCTTTTATTGAGGATACTCTCGGCGAGCTGCTTGCCTACTGCAGCAAAATACAAGTTATATGTGTGACGATGACATGGTCATTACCTTCAAAGGTATAGACACTGGGTTCAGCCCACCAGCCCGGCTCCATGCTCTAATCTTGTGAAGGGTATCCTATGGCCATATTGTGGGAATTCTCAATCCAAACTCGTCTTCTCGTTGTACGCTGTTAAAATAGGAAAGACCCTATAACTCAGGATGGAGACGAAGACGATTAATTTCACTCTGCTGCAGAAAAGTCAACTTGAATATGATTTTACCGGCTGGTACGCCGATGGGCAGCAAACCAAAACAGCTTCTAATATAGCTTCCATTGTAATATCTTTGAATCTGATAAGTCCCAAGTCCCAAGTTAGAACTCCAATCTATAAGGTTACCTCATTTCTTGCCCTCGAAGTCAGATCTGACCGCCGCAGCAAAGGCATCATCAGCTAGCATCCGACATCCCACGACAGCCATGCCCGCCGCGCAATGCACGCTACGCTTGAATCCCTCCTCTGATCCCGCACCGGCTTTAAACTGAGGAGTGTGATTTACCCCATCTGTATAAATGTAAAAACTCACATGGAAGCCCGGGACCTCGTACGAAACGTTGCCCATATCCGTCGATCCTCCACTCAGTCCACCTTCCTGACCAGCCGCATCGAAGATTGTACTGTGTCCCATCTCATTCATGGCATTCATATAGCTCTCACAGATGGGACGATTGTCCTTCATATCCTTGTATGCCGGCTCCCTGGTGCGCGAATATGAGCCAGTCTATCTTCGTTCCCAAAATCGCATTCTTACCATTTATATTCAACAGTGCACCCAGTCGCCGTCGCAGCAGCCTCGAAACGCCTCAACACCTTCTCAGTCAAAGGCTCGAGCGTTTTCACCGTATCGGACCGAATGTAATACTCCACCGTCGTCGACGCAGGAATCACATTCGGTCTCTCCCCTCCCCGCAGCACCACGCCATGAATCTTCTGTGTAGGGAGAATCTGCTGCCTCAGCATCGAAATATTCACATAAGCAGCCACAACTGCATCCAATGCATTAACCCCCTCCCATGGTGCCGCAGATGCATGCGCCGGCTTACCCGTGAACGTAACCTCGACCTTGTGATTAGCCAGATATTGGCCGGAGCAAGAGCTCGCACTGAGCAGATTGGGTGCGCCGGACAGGATGGGGAAGGGATGGACCATAAAACAAGCGTCGACGTCTTTGTACGCGCCCGCATCGATGAGGTGTAATTTTCCACCGCCGCCCTCTTCGGCTGGTGTTCCGAGCAGAAGTACTGTGTATCTGATCTCGTCGGTGTCGCCGGAGTACAGGGCACGCATTGTTTCACAGGTCGCTAGGAACGCGCCAATGGAGCTTGTGGCGATCAGATTGTGTCCGCAGGCGTATCCTATATCGGGCAAGCTGTCGTATTCCGAGTTAAATGCGACGGTGCGACCATCCTTGCCGCGTGAGTAATTGATCTCAAATGCGGTAGGGACGCCATAGGCGCTACGCTTGACTTGATATCCTTCAGCGGCGAGGGCGTCGAACAGGTCGCAGATGTTATTGTGGGCATTGTACTCTTCGAAGGCCAATTCTGGATCAGACCAGATCTAATCATAAGGGTTCCATGATCAGTATATTCCAAACGTGGGTGGCATAGGGAGAGCGGATCATTCTTCGTCCTTACCTTTTGGTTGATGTCGCCAAGTCGCGCCTCATACTTGTCCAAGGCTTTGCGGACTGTCTCAATCACTGCAGCCTGGTTCATCTTCACAAATCTACAGAATGGAAATAATCAATATGCATTATCCCCCTTTCAAAAGAGGGAAGCAATTCCTTTTAACCCCTACGATTGACAGTCTCCATTTACCCTCCATTGCCGATCTGCAAAGCACCCCGCAAGATGAGAAGCAACGCTGCACTTCACCTCGATACAAACCCCCACTTGTATCTCCAAATCTCCATGTCGTTGAGATCAATTCCGCGATAATTCCGTAGTGAAACTCCATCCCCAGCCAACCACTACACAACCACAACGCCTTAACTCGGCGCCTCCTGCGTGGCCCCGTCCCCAAAAGCCGACGCCATATGCACCCTCGCCGCCCTCGCCTGCACAGGCCTCGAGTCCATAAACACCCTCATCTCGACGATTCGCAAGTCATCCAGACTATTCCCCTCTAGATCCAGGATATTAAACTCCCGTAACTTCACGGGGAATTGATCCGGGTCATGTTTGAACACCGTCTCGGAGGTAGCCTCGAACATGACGGTGCGTTTGAGACGAACGCCACTGGTTAGCGGTGCGTACAGGGTATTTTCCTCGCAGGCGATATCCGCGGGGACGTTGGTGTTACCAGTAGTGGTGCTCCTGGTCGTTTCATTGATGGCATTCGAGGCGCTAGTTTCCCGACTTAGATCCATGTCCCAGGCGAGATGTATTTCGTGGTGGAAGTGGGAGAGGTGGCGGCCGCGAACTTGGAGGAGTGGTACGGCGTCGTTCGCGCTCGTAGGAGGGTTGCTGCCTATGAGGATGGGGGCGTTGGGGGTGAAGAAGGTACCAATGGAGCATTCGTTTTGGTCAATGGAGTCGACAACGGGGAGGAAGCGTTGTAGGAAGAGAAGGCCGGGGGATGCATCGGAAGGGATTGTTTCGTAAGGACCATGGTGGATTCTGATGGATGTGTTCATGATGGAGAAATGCTTGTATGGCCGAGATTATGTTGAATTCGCTTGTGGGTGTTGTGTCAAACCAACGAGCGGTGATGTAACTATTATGGGATCAAGTTTCCCACGAAACCCTACTGGTATCACGCCTCGCATAGTTTAATTTCAGATAATAACTCTGTTTGACACCACACAATCCCTTTGCGCTTGCTCGTTCAGATAGCGCCCATGGTGGCCTTGCTTCCTGTAGGATTGGGAAACTGGAGCTAGAAAATTCAAATCCGCAAATCGAATACGAGACCCCCGAGAGAGTAGATTTGAAATATAGAGGGACGTTGCAAGATCAAAATCGACATTTCGCAAAACCCCCCCTGTTCAAGCACACCTATCGCCACTAGACGGACTGATGCAACCACTAGGGCAAAGCCTTCGCCCCGTACAGAAATTATGAACCTGCGGCTGTCGCTTGAGCCAAGTGCCAATATCTCCCTCGGATCCGCATAAGATCGATATGGGTACCTTCCTCCACCACACACCCGGCATCCAAGACATATATCCAGTTCGCATTCTGAATTGTACTAAGACGATGCGCAATAGAAATGGTCGTGCGCCCGTGAACGGCCCTGTCGATGGCTGACTGCACCGCAAGCTCCGTCTCCGAATCCAACGCGGAAGTTGCTTCGTCGAGTAGTCTATAGTTGCGTGAGTATGGTTCATGGAGGCTGACAAGTCAATAAAGGGCATGGCAACTCGTACAAGATCTTTGGTCGTCGCAGTAATGCGCGGGCAATGGCCAGTCGTTGTCTCTGGCCACCAGAAAGCAGAGAGCCCTTCGTTCCGACGAAAGTCGAGAACTGTTCAGGAAGTGAAAGCTACACCGAGAACTCGTTAGCAGGCCATTCCCACCAATAAAACGAAGTCATGTCAAATACTGACAATAAAGTCATATATGTTCGCATCCTTGCAAGCCTCGATCACCTCATCTCGGTCGACATTCTCCAACCCAGCCACGATATTGTCCCAGATGCTCCCAGAAAAGAGGACAGTGTCCTGGCTCACAAGCCCAATTTGGCGGCGATAATGCTGAAGATTGTACTGCGAGATTGGTCGTCCGTCGACAGACACAGACCCAGAGTCTGGGTTGTAAAATCGTTCGAGGAGAGCAAACACTGAGCTCTTCCCACTGCCGCTGGCACCCACTATGGCCACGAAATCGCCGGACTTTGCCTTCAAGGACACACCACGCAAGACGGGCTGCTCAGGGCGACCTGGATACCGGAAGTGAATATCGCGCAGCTCAATGTGTCCCTGGATGTCATCTCGCTGCCCAACCGGCGACCAGGAGTCGATGGAAGGAGTTCGAGAGAGCAGCTCTTGTAGCCTCTCCGTGGCCTGCCGCGCACTTCCAATCTCGTTGGCGAAGGAGAAGATACCGGCGGCAGCCTGCGAGCCCCAAATCACGGAAACAAAGCAGATGAAGAATTGTTTTACCGTGTACTCCCCGTGCGCGATCAATGTTCCACCGTACCAAAACGCCAAGCCCATTGCGAACAGCGAGAGAGACTGGGAAAGCGCGTAGAGGAAGGCCGACTGGAGGAGATCCCGGAGATACTTACGTTCCTGCTTGACGAGACTTTTGCGATATGACTGGGATAGCGCCTCCTCTCGCGTCAAAGCGGCCACTGTCCGGATCGCGTTGATGGCCTCACAGGCGAGGGCCGATGCCGCAGTACCCTGACGGGCCTGATGTTCCAGCTGAGTGAGAATCCATGTCCGAAGGAATCCACAGAAGAGAAGCAACGGCATCGTAGAGATGCAGACGAGAGCAAGTTTCCAGCCAAATGAGCAGGCTATGACAATCGAGGCGAGCAGGGTGAAGACAAAGTTCACAACGGCGCCTTGAGTCGCGCCACTGATTCCTGCGATAGCCTGGACGTCCGTTGTTACGAATGAGACCAATGCACCTGAGGTCTCTTTGTTGCTGTCGAAGAAGGAGATTTCTTGTCGAAGCACTGCAGCGAAGGCTTGACTCCGACTGCGACGGATTAGCCGTGAGGCCGTGATGGCAAAGGTTACTCCTTGTAGTAAATAGAAGACAAGAGCAAGACACCCCAACATGAATAGCATCCCTGCCCAAAAGCTGACGGTGGAATGACTGCCACCTCGACTAGATGGGGTCAGTGCAAACACCACGTTTCCGAACAAGATCCCGAGGACGGGATAGACACATCCCGCAAAAGCAGCGCTGACGAAGCCAGCCAGGTTGATATAGAGGTCCGGTATGCTCATGCTCCAGATGAAAGATAAGAGGCCCTGAGGCTTCTTGGCCTGCTTGATGCTCATCTCCTGGACGACTTGTTCCTCATGGACACTGGGCGGCATTTCCGGAAAGGAACTTGATCGATCCGCCTCCTTGTTCTCATTTGCGCCAGATAGCGACATAACATCCACATCAATCGCGGCGTCACCTTCACTATGGTCTTCCTGCAATTGTTGTGCTTGAACCATAGAGAAGTACATGCCACGCTGGCCAAGGAGCTTCTCATGTGAGCCCTGCTCAACAACCCTCCCCTCGGCCATCACGACAATGTTATCCGCCCTCTGAATGGTAGACAGACGATGGGCAATGACGATAGTAGTCCGTCCACGGGCCGCAGTATCCAGTGCAGACTGGACTGACCGTTCCGAGATGCTGTCTAGTGCAGCAGTGGCCTCGTCCAGGAGCAGAATGCGAGGCTTGGAGATGAGAGCGCGCGCAATTGCAATTCGCTGCTTCTGCCCGCCAGAGAGTAATATCCCTCCCTCTCCCACCAGTGTTTTATAGCCATGGGGAAGACTGGAGATAAAGCTGTGCGCGTTGGCTGCAGTGGCAGCTTCAATTACCTGTTCGTGTCGTGATTCATCGTCCATCTACATCGCTGTCAGTGGCCATTATACAAAATTAACACAGGGCAAGGGGTTTTCACGCGTACCTTGCTATTCTCCGAGCCCCGCAATCCGTAGGCGATGTTTTCGAAAATAGTGGCGCTGAATAGCACTGGCTCTTGGCTGACGAGCGCCACCTGTTCCCGCCACCATCGCACATTCAGCTGCTCGATGTCGTGCCCATCCACGAGAATAGACCCCCGAGCCGGCAGATAGAACCGCATAAGAAGTGCAACCAATGTGGACTTGCCTGATCCAGACGCCCCAACCACTGCAGTAGTCTTACCTGCAGGCATGTGCAATGAGAATTGGTTCAGCACCGGTGGTCCCTCAAGGCTGGCAGGATACCAATGCGTCACGTCCTGAAAAGTGATGGTCCCTTCGACGACGGGCAATTGGTCACCATGCATTGATCCCGGGTCGATAGGCGACTCGCGATCTATCAAGCTGAAGACCTTGTTGCTGGCCTCTGCAGCGGCACCAAAGCTGCCCAGGTACGGGGCAATGTGGCCAAATGAGACACCAGCAATCATAGAGGCCATGATGGTGGTGAGAAGATGGGAGATGTTAATGACGCCACTCTGGAGGAACTGATATCCCTTCCAGAATGCGAGTGCATACTGGGCCACCATGATGAACATCATCATGGCGATCAGTACTCCGAGCGTTGCGCGCCACTTCAGCTCGAACCGATCGCTGGCTGCCATGCTCGACATGAAAACGCGCTCGAAGTGCGACTGCGCTCCCAATGCACTGATTACACGCATTGAGGACATGGTTTCCTGCGCAATAGTGCTGCCGGCCGAGGAAGTCTCCAGTGCCTGGCCTTGAAAGCCCTTCATCACTTTCCCGACACCACCCATGGTAAGAATGATGGCGGCGACGACGGAGAGCAAGACGAGTGCAAGCCGCCAGGACGAAATAAAAGCAATGACCAGCGCGGTCACAAAGGTTGCCAAGCCGGTGATACTGAGCCCGACCTTCTCGGATAAGCCG
Source organism: Penicillium simplicissimum (assembly GCA_024706585.1). Lineage (NCBI taxonomy): Eukaryota > Fungi > Ascomycota > Eurotiomycetes > Eurotiales > Aspergillaceae > Penicillium > Penicillium simplicissimum. The sequence continues at coordinate 252,455 of JAMZTW010000068.1, forward strand.
TCCTGGATAGCGTTGATGTTGACAGTCATACGAGTAGCAATCTCGCCGGCGCCGGTGTGATCATAGAAGGCGATGTTCTGGCGCAAAATACTTGCAAAGTACGCCTGGCGGATCTTACAGGCGAGACGGAAGCCGATATAGCCAAACCCAAAGGTACTGGCAGTTACCGTGGCCAGAGAGCCAATGCCTATCGCGAGTCAGATACTTGAAGTTATCCACATTTGCGTCCATTGAATTTGGTTGCAGCTTACCGAGGTACACAAAGTATAGCGAATAACGACGGAGGAGATGCTGGAAACTAGTGGACTCCGCTGATTTATTTTCTATATCCACGAAAGAGCTTGACAGGTTGCCAAACACAATCTAATTCTTGTTAGCGCAACAAAATCTGACCAGTTCTTATGCAATGAAAAAGCCAGTAGAGCCTACCGTCATCAGAGGCGTCACCACTCCAGCACCCATGGCACATAGAGCACAGAGAACCAAGCCAGCAATTTCGACTGTGCTAGCATACCGATAGAGGGTTCCGTATCCAAACTTCGCGAGTGTGCTGACGCTGGTCTGGCTTCCAATGCGCCGTTGCTCCTCATCCGAGCACGGCGTCCAGTCAGAGGGCTTCGTTCCTGTATTCGCCATCATGCGAGCCGGATAAGCCTTTCTTCCAGGCAATCTTGAGGTTTTTGACAGATAAAGAAAAAGTGAAAGAGTGACAGTACTGATCTAGGCCTGTGTCGGCAATTTGGATGTTCCTGGCTGTGTCTTTATATGTCGCCCCCATGGCGGCCGTGAATATTGCCATCGCGTACTCCCTTCTGGGTATACGGCTGGGCCTCGAGATTCTCATCTGGGCTTCTCTTCAGGAGGTTAACAGGCCTGCTGCTATTCCGGATGGGAATACGCGAATTGAGACCTTCTCCATTGCCAGTCGTATTCCCCAACAGGTGAGCGGTGTCCGTATCTTGTGTGATTTGACCTGCTCCGCTCCTCGTATTCCCTATTAGGCTTGGTCTGTGGCTTCTGTTTAACCCGTTCATAGGCTTGTTTCCTCCATACCTAGTCCCTCATAAGCAAATAACTAGGCATTGACCTTGTGCTGACAGAACTGATGGAAGGCCCATAAGCTAGGATAATGTTTGAGATCTCGCCTCGTATCACAAAATTTGAGAGTGAGAAGTTGAGATTTGCGGATGCCTAATCGTACCCTTCCAACTTGAATTAATTGAGCCTCCCCATCCGAGAACCTAGGAACTCTGCAGAAGGTACTCGACGAAGTGATGGCAGCAGCTCTAGTCTCAATGTCCACCAGCTCACCTTCCCGTGCGCAATTCGTGAACATACCCAGCACCACCCTCCACCACAAACGGATCGACCTCGTGCATAAACTGCGCGAAAGCCCACGTGTTCGACGTCGACATACCAAGTCCCGCACCGGCTGTGCGCCCTGCAAACAGCGCCGAATCAAGGTGAGTATCCTCGCTGTTAGCTGTTTCCCTGACAGCCGCCGAGTCCAGCGCTAATTCGGGTTGCAGTGCGACGAGGCGGTGCCAGCGTGTGGTAACTGTAGCAAGAGAGGAAATGATTGCGTTCGACCTGGTGTGGAAACCCCTCGATCCTCGAGCGCATCACCGGCGTCTTCGTCATGTCCGCCTGTGAAAAGAAAAGCGCCCAGACATAGGGTGGTCTCACCCCAGCCGGCTCCCAGCATAGAAGTTCTATCTCTAGCGGATGAGCATGGCGCACAGATGGAGCTCATGCATCATTTCATCACGCAAACTGCTGCCACATTGATTTTCAGTCCACAGCTCTGGCGAGGGCCGTTGCTGCGGTTATCTCTTCAGGTATGTCCAGACTAGCTGTTATCTTTCATTAGGAAAGCCTGGTGATATTCACACCTTTTCACAGGTGGAATATCTACACAACGCCTTCCTGATGATTGCCGCAACACATCGATCCGTCCTTGCTGCACCCCTCGAACCTGAACAAACCCGGTATCACCACTTAGCGCGGAAGTACCTCCTCAAGACATTGCACGGATACCAAGATGCGCTCTCCTCTCCTATCTCCAGCACGCCCGGGGACGCGCTGATCGCTGTGTCCCTAATATTATACCACTACGCATGGTCCAACGTAGACTACGCGACAGGTTTACCTACTTCCTTACCACCCTCGTCCCCAATAGGCGCAGGCGAGACAATCAACCACCTCGGTCTCGCCGATGACCCACTCCTGAACCTCTCCGTCGGCCTGCGCTATCTGTTCTGGAAAACAGGGGCTCTTGCTGCGAGTAGTGGGAGTTGCTTTCGCTCAGTTGCTCTCGAATCGCCTCGCGCTCGGATCGTCCAGGTCCTGCGACGAGAGCAGCATAATGCTCTCGGCCAAATGGAGTCATACCTGTTGGGCGGATACCAAACCGGCAGCGAGTCGACCACAGAGACTGATAGTTCTGCACTGCACTTATGCCCCGACGACCCGGTGACACTAGCTGCATTCTGCGAGTCCGCAGGTCGTCTAGCCCCCATTCTAGCGGTACTATCCTCTTCCATTGACATCCACGACGAGCCTGTGGATATCGGCGAAACCGATCCCGATTCCTCCAGCCAAACACAGCAGCCCGCGGTCCGCCTCACGGACATAACCCGCTACCTCTTCTCCTACCCCATCCACTTCTGCTCCGCCTTTCGATCCCTCGTAGCCACGCATGACCGACGAGCCTTGTTCCTCCTCCTCCACTTCTTCCACGCGGTGCGTCGGCTTCTCCCGGCAGACCGGTGCTGGTGGAGTGTGCGTCGAGCAGAGCTGTTAGAGAATCACATTGGACGTATTCTGGACGCGCGGGTAGCGGTCCCGACGTCTGAAACGGGGATGAAGTCCGTCACAGTTGCGAGGTTGGATGCGGGGAGGTATCGGCTGCGGGGATGGTTGAATGGGGAGTGTATGCACGGTTAGTTCTAGAGACCTCGAAGTTGGCCTTGGGAAGCTTAGTACTGATTTGCCATGTATAGGGGGCTTGCTGATGTTCTAACGTCAATCATGAATTGTTTTGTACACTTTTTGAATTATGATACATGAGGTAGGGCTGGGTCGAGCCTGATGTTATGTGTGGAGTTTGGTTCGGTATGGACAGGTAGATGCAACATGATACAGGTGGGTCGTTATAGTATAGCGGCCGCACAGGCTGGAGCTTTTGCACTCCGTGGGCAGGATTTGGTTTCGAGAGAGCCTGGCGCGAGCGGACCGGGAGGTTTGCAGCAGGGGGTGAATGCGCACTGAGTGCAAGTCCCGATGTGGCCTTGATTTGATGGAGGGGCTTTACGTTCGCAATGGAGGACGGTCCTGACTGCTCGGGCGTACGTCAGAGGAGTGTGGTTGTGGGCCCGGCAGGATTTCCAGATCATACAAGTCATCTTTCCGAGTTGCTTAAATCACTCAGGTCGGCGTTGTCATGCTGAAGCCTCATCACTGGATCCGTCCGTCGACCGTGTAGACGGACGGATCCGCTGCTCCGACGAAGGCAAACTCTCCATCGAAATAGCATTCCACGCCCCCATACCTCGTGACCTACGCGACTCCACCGGAGCCGCATGGGTCACGTCCGTCGTGATTTGTGTCGGATCCACAAAGTTCGGGTACTCCTCATGTTCGGACGAAGTGGGCTGCGAGCGTTGTGTCTGCACCAAAGAGACAAGCTTGCCCAGCACACCAAACTCGAGCTTGAGCTTGATACTGTAGACCATGGGTTTCAAGGTGGTCTGCAGCGAGTAGTAGCCGATATACTCGACCACCAACAGCGCCACGTCCAGCATGATGATGACAAGGTTGATCGCCAGCAATTCATACATGATCTTCGTTCGTCTGTGGTCCTTTTCCGGCATGAGTCGGAGCAGCTTGACCGTTTCCAGGATGTAAATTCCCGAAATCACGAATTCCTGCGTGCAGAACCAGGCCAACTGCAGACGCTCCATGACGTTGTACCCGCGGATAATGGGAAGTGTGCCGATGTAAGCGGTCGAAAACGTCAGAACCGTGGTTGGGACCAACAGCAGCACGGTATCGATAATAATTAGCCACAGCACGAACCGCAAGATGCGATGGTTCTGCACCACGAGGTGCAGTCGCGAGTACAGCACCACCGACTGGCCAGGCACCATGACGTAAAAGCCCACGGTCGAAATAACCAAGCACAACCACAACGGCGCCAGCGAAAAGAACTCCAAAATATATCCAATAGTATGCGGAATCACGCCCAACACCACGGAAAGCAAGAGTGTCCAAAAGTATAACCCCCGGTAGTGCTGAAACGTCAAAAACAGCAGTATAAACAGCTCGATCGCATTGTACAGGGCGATGGAGGAAAAGACAATCATAAGAATGCGCACGGTCAGGTTACCCCCCTTATAGCCTCCAATCAGGCCATCGGGGGGCTGAGACAGCTCATCGGCGACCATGGATCTCGGTGTAGCGAAGAGAGGGTGGAAAGGGTGCTATACACTGGAATGGTGTTGTGAAGAGGGTCGAGGGGCCCCGTTGGGAAGAGACCGTAGTCGTGTGTCTGATGGAATCGAATGGGCCAATTTCACCGCCATGATCTGTTTCAGTTGCGCGAGCTAGAGCTAAGCATCCACGCGAGGGTCGAGGCAGCCGACGGTCTCGAGGGAGGGATGGAGGCCGAGGACGAGGCTACGAGGAAGGTAAGTGAGGTCAAGTTGCTCGGTACAACAAGCTCAATGTGACATGAAATTGGAATCTGTTTTCTCTGCGTTATTGTCGCATCTGGGGTGTCAATTGTCTCTGGATGAATCTTTTAAGGTCGCGCTCCAGCTGTCGGCTGCCGTGGCAGGCCGGATGTAACTCTGCGGTCGGAGAGAGGGCGAGGAAGTAGATAGTAGGGGTCAATTGACCGAGGTGTTCAATGGATATAAGAGGGTCGTCAAGGTGAAGTGTTGAAGAGTCAAGAAGTTCGACAATCGAAGAAAGATCGCAGATCTGAAACTGGGCCAGCAGACTTGCGGGCGAAAGTGCGGAGGGGCGAAAAGAGGAGCCCCGGTGGGTTCGAGACTGGGCCCCCGTGCTTCTCCGCAGAAGAGCGTGGTCGGTCGCGGGAAAAGAGAAAGAATGATCACAAGAGGAAGAGAAGAAGAAGGAGCACAGAGAGAGAGAGAGAGAGAGAGAGAGAGAGAGAGAGAGAGAGAGAGAGAGAGAGAGAGAGAGAGACAAAGAAGAGGTTTTGAAAACAAGAACTTGGCTCAATCTGTTCACCCCAGCCAAAAAGGTTAACCGTTCGAAATCCTCCGCGGAGGCCCAAGTGGCTGTCTGTGCCACAGAAAAAAAAAAGCGTAAGCCGGAGATTCGGTTGGACCGAGAATTTCGCTGCGTGGAGGGCGTTCGGGTCTTTTGCCACTGCACCGGGATTCTGGAACATCTGGAAGCTTGGAACGTGGTTTCGAAGTCTAGCGAAGTCATTGGTAATCATGAGATCGTCAGAGCAATTCCCAAATAGCTCGAGGGAGCAGTTCGCATCGGCACTTTTACTGTACAGTTGTAGGATGCCGTTATGAGGACGACTCGCTCTCCGGTCCGTGCTGATGCGACTTTTTTTTATTTAGCAGGAGCAGGGATACTAGTCCTACTTAGTGCTGTCGCCGCTGGATACAATTTGTCGCCAATCAACGGGCCATTTTGACTAGATTAAGTAGGCATGGCGCAGGTCAAGACTGTAACTAAACTTCCAGTATTTTAGTCAGAGGTTGCGGAACCTGTGGCGGTGGAGGCGGGCAAGCCACCCAGCCAATGCCTGCAGGAGCACTACTTCAGTGCTTCTTCAACCTTGATGGGTCATCGGGACCCTCGAGAGTCGAGGAGTTGAGGCTTTGAAAGGAGATGTGTAGGAGCATCGCGGCTCGACAGTAGAAGGAGGCATGATCGATGACCCTCATTCTCCTGTTGCAGTAGTTCATGACCACGCGCCACGGTCGGCCCTCTACTGCATGGTAGCCATTCCATCAGAGAGTGCCATGCTTCCCTCGGTCGTCGTCCTGTGTCCGCCACTTTCTAGCCCTGAACAGCGGGCATACTGATTGCCGAGTCCTCGCGGCTGCTCCTCCTGAGACATAGCCGCGCCGTTATCATCCGCTAGCCGTGGCGGCCATGACGATCACTCCACTTGATCGGAAAGCCTTAAGCGAGGCAAAGGTCGCGTGCTGCAGGCTCCTCATGAGAGCTGCATTTTCCGGTGCGGTAGTTAACATCGCACAAGCTCATAGGAACCCTCGAGTATCGTGCCCCCATTCATTGGAGGTTTGTTTCTTCAAACGGACCTAGAACCAAGTTCGAGTGGGCAGCTTCGGGTAGCCGAGCAAGTGTGAGAAAGCTGTTCCAACGACCCCTCCTCCCCTGGACAACGTGGCCTCAAATCTACATTCCCCGATCGCGTGTTTGAAGTTGAACAGGACATATATTTGGTTTTATGCAGTTTTCGAGGCCGTTTCAGGGGGTGTTTCGCTAGCATCTCCGAGTCTGGACGTCCGATGGTCCAAGTGACTTTGACTTAAACGTGCTCTCTTTCGGAAGGTCTTCTCAAGTGACTTGAGAGTCGTATCTCCAGATAGGGCCAACTGTAGACCCACTCGTGGTGAATAAGTTTCCATCGGGGAACTATAGAATCCCATTTGTACGTGACCATGCCATCTAGGGCAGCCGAGACCGTTGTGAAAGAAGTGATGTCATTCAGCTGACAACAGAATCGTCGTTCTAGTGTCCGTGTTCTTCGATTTTAAAGTTATCTATGATTCAAAAGCCTTCTTGAGCCCATTGTCAGCCTAAGGTTGCTTCATTCTTACTTAGTATTGCTTTCCCAAACAGGTAGGAGGATGAGCCGACAACCATCAGGTAGGTGGAATTCCGATCACCTCCATGATTTAGCTGAAATAAGCACTAAGCAGGACGATAGAGCGTGGATCGATTAAGTTTCCCATCCGTTGCACAGACACCCAATCACCACCCACACATCTGCAGGTTTCTCTCTAACGAACGATGGATGCTTAGACAAACTATCTCACATACATGTAAGGCCCCCTGCGCCGCGGTCAGCCCAACCGCCCCGACCAACTTTAACATTGAACTTGCATGCAACCCTGTCTCCATTGCTCGCGCCAATTTGGAATTACACATCGAGATTTTCCTGGGGAGCCAGTGATAAGGACTCACCGTCAGGCCGCTCTGCAAATCGTGCTTAAGCATCCGCGCTAGTGACATCCTGCAGCGTAGTCTGGCCTGGCCCGCACACGATCAACATTCTGCGCCACTGGCGGGGTGGTCGGCCTGGAGCTGTGGTTGGATGGCTCGTCTAGTCTATTTGCACTATGCATGCGTCAGATATGCACTGAATGGCCATTATTCCATCTCGGAATCCTATTCTGACCAGTCGATGCGCTGGATGATGCTGGGGCTGAAGAGGGGATGGCTGGGCTGCAGACTGCAGACTGCAATGGTATGAGGGGTAAATCCAGGTCTATATAAGCTTGAGAGAATGTCCCAGTCTCTGTACTCTGCTTCTCTCGAGCAAGTCATTATCGGATTCCTGATATTGAATACGCGATTTCGGCTCACAAGTGGAATCTTCACGATGGGTTCACAGGCATACGATTTCATCGTGGTCGGGTGTGAGTACCTTATCCTTTCCGTCTATGGTACACGCCATACATCTAATAAAGTCCATCGCTAATCTCAAGTCTGTCATCCACAGCAGGACCAGCAGGATGCGCCGTCGCAGCATCCCTCGCCAAATCCGCGCAACGACCAACAGTTCTCTTACTAGAAGCAGGCCAGCGCAATGATGACAAGGCCCTCCGAGTCTCTGGCAAGCGCTGGATTACATTCCAGGAGCCGAATATGAACTGGGGCTACAAGACAACTCCGCAAGAGCACTGCGGCGGTCGTGAGCTGGACTTTTCTCGCGGAAAGTGTCTCGGCGGAAGCTCAGCCATCAACTTTGGCATGTACACCGTCGGAGCAAGGGACGACTACGACCAATGGGCCGCTGAAGTGGGCGACGATAGCTTCGCCTGGAAGAATATTCAGCCCAGGCTCAAGGCATTGGAGACATTCGCGGGAAAGATTGCGCGCCCCGAGCATCAGAAGTATGGAGCGCCTCAAGCGGGAGATCATGGCGAGAAGGGTCCTCTGGGTGTTGGATATGCGACAGAATGGGAGACTGATTTGCCGCTGGTTCTGGATGCATTTGAGGAGGCTGGTCTTCCACGGAACTTGGATCATAACTCTGGAAACCCGATTGGTCTGGGTCTGGCGATCAACTCCGTACGCGATGGCGTGCGGTCGACAGCAGCGGATTTGGTGCAGAGTGCGCCGGAAAATCTCATTATCATCGCCGGTAGTCCAGTGCAGCGCGTCATCATGGAGGGTACGAAAGCCGTGGGTGTTGAGAGCAATGGAACGCAGTGTAGGTCCCCTTCAGCAACAATGATCCTCCGTTTGCAGGGGCCAATGCTAACAAAAGCCCACCAGACATGGCTTCCAAGGAAGTCATCATCTCCGCAGGCTCCCTCGACACTCCCAAGATCCTGATGCACTCTGGTATCGGGCCAGCCGCTGAACTCACCAAATTCAACATCCCGGTCATCCAGGACCTCTCAGCCATTGGCCAAGGCCTCAAAGACCACCCATTCGTGCCACTCCTAATAACCCGCAACCCAGAGACCAACGACCGCAACGCATTCTACCAGGACCCAGAAGCCATGGCCACCGCCATGACACAATGGGAACAAGATGGCACAGGACCCTGGGCCCGCCACGGCTGTCAACTAGGCATAGGCTGGTTCAAGTCAGACCGAATCACCTCGTCGGAAGAATTCAAAGCCCTCCCCGCCGACGTACAGGACTTTTTGAACCGCGAGACAATCCCGCATTACGAGATCGCCACCGGGTATCCACTGCACCTGCAAGTGCCACACATGTTCCAGGACTACAGTTACCTCTGCCTAGGCGCGTTCCTGATGAACCAGCAATCGCGGGGTGAAGTGCGTCTCCAGTCTTCGAACCCGGATGACCCGCTGCTGTTTGACCCTCGGTTCCTTGATCATCCGTATGACCGTCGTGCTTGTATCGAGATGTACCGGCATATGCTTGAGGCGACCGAGCATCCTGCCTTTGCGAAAGATACCATCGCCAGGGTTATTGCGCCGGCATCCAAGTCTGACGAGGATATCCTACAGTTTTGGAGGGATAACCTCGGGTCGAGCTGGCATATGACTGGCACGGTGAAGATGGGGAAGGAGGGGGACAAGGATGCTGCCGTTGATAATGCGTTCCGCGTGTTTGGTGTTCAGAATCTGCGGGTTGCGGATATGAGTGTTGTGCCTGTGATGACGAATAACCATACCCAGGCTACGGCGTATGTTACTGGTGCTACATGTGGGGAAGTCTTGGTCAAGGAGTATGGCCTGGACCAATAGTGGGAGATATTCGCCGCTCATACTGGGGTAACCAACGTCTATAGTTAAAGTTTCCCAGAGACGATGTCTTGCTTTCTCAAATTTTGCCAGGACTGGAGGGAATTGGCTAGGCGCACCCAAAGCTGCTAGAAGAGCACTTCTATCCTATTGTGAGTGTTGCATAGTCTAGATGTTATCACGAATGAGTGCAGTGCCCTTTCATCCATTTGAGTTCGAATTCTCGAAGTTCTTTCAAAATCATCCTGCCTTCTAGTAATGTAATAAGATGATCTAAGTGATCTTCAGGAGAATTCCATTGAAAGGTGTATCAAAAGAAATCCTGGGGGTCTAAAGAAGCCGAAGATTTTACTTCGACACGTCGGCCGTGTTTAATATCGAGACAGGTGTGGAAATACCCAATCACGTATACCACTCTAACTGGAAGTGTAAAATAGGGCCGGACATTCTTGTAGCAATCGTGAAATTTACACCTTAGATAGCAATCCTCTTAAGGTTGTTTGTGTTGATGGAATTTCCCGAGTCGGGGGATTCCCTTCACATCGCCCACCTTTTATGAGGCCTCGCTTCCCTCTTCAGCATCCAGCATTCACTCCTACTCCATTTCACTTTCAGCAACTCAACTCTAATATATTTATATATACAGGTGAACCTCAACATCTCTTCGTGATTCTGTCTATGTTGACTTAAACGGAGCCATCCTTGCCGAACGTGTCCGCAACTATTCCCGCTGCGCTGCATACTTCCAAGCTCCTACAGTGCAGTGTGGGGCTCAACCGCTTTGAGCTGACTTCGACACCAACAAGGACGTATCGATCAATAAGAAAGCAGAGCCTGGTATCTGTCTCTTGACTGATTTAAGAAACGTCGACCTTCGTAGGGAAACGGTCATCTTACCCCAGCCCTCCCGCGGATCCAAAGCATGACTGAACGGTAAGTCCACCCCGGAATTTGAATCAGCAGCACTCTCTCACAGATACAAAAATAGGCATGAGCATTATGAATGGTTCGTGGTGACTGTTCCAACATAGCTCGGGTAATGCATCAGAGCTGTGAGCATCGAAATATCTTATCATGTGGAGGCTCCCATTGAGGAACCCTCAGAAAGAATCAAGCTCACTATTATCTTCAGGTGCAAGAGTTCTTAGCTCTATACAATCGGGTGGGGAATCGAGCCCGAGATCTGTCCACTCCTCCTCACAAACGAGGAAGAAAATCTGACAAGTTCGAATCCCTCTTGGTCTTCCGCCAAATGGATGTTGAGGCCGTTGTCCAGAACTACTGGTATGAACTTCGTGAGGTTTGCCTCCTAAACTTGGCTTCCCTCCACTGATATGTACGTCTTTCGCTCCTTTAAGCCCCTGCAAGATATGAGATCCAAACTGAGCATCGCTTCAAAGACCAAGAACGCTAATTATAGTTCCAACCAGCAACATGCCTCCATGAAGTGAGAATGGCGTTCAATTTCACGACAGATGACATTGCCCTCTGACCTTGGTACTTGGATCTTCCCGGGACCGCCTAGAGATGGCATATCGACTGTTCCAGGACCACACGAGTACATACGGAATCATCGTGGCATAAAGGACAAAGGGGTCTGGCCCTGGGCGTCTCCCCCGGTCATTCAGTTGAACACGACCTGGTCTGACAGATCATGAGTTGACGAAGACTAGCCTTGAGAACCGATCATTGTGTAAGACACGCCCAAAAAACTATAATGTGATGTTCTCTAACTTCACTGGTCAGTTCTAGCCCGGCCATCGGCACCATGGGATTAAACTGCTTGGCGCAACTATCATCCAGGCAAAGCAAAGCCGCGACCTAGGGTTTAGCAACCCCATGAAATAAAGCATGCTGTACGTGTGCACCAATAACCAAATCATCCTGGTGAGTGGAAAATCCATCAGAAAAAGAGCCGTGGAATACCTAGTCCGACTAACAGGTTCCTTGTACTAGGAGCTCTTGATTTTTATCTATCCTTATACTAAAGTCCGAAGTCTCTACCAGACAATCAGCGACTCCATTATCTCTCGCGCGTGTTGGCCATATTACGGAAGGGTTACAACTAACAGTCGTGGCCATGATGGAAGCCATACTCCGGTAGGCTTTTGCCACCGCTAGGGGAGAGACGACTAAGATCATCACACTCCCGGACATTGTCGAGGAAGAAGGCAGATACGAAGACCGCTGGGAATAATTTGAGGATATGATGACTCGGAAGACGGCGGTGTCCAACTTCCAAGGGAACTTGTACCACGTGTACAGGAGCAGTGTACAAATTATCGCCGCCGTCTTCCGAGGCAATGATCATGTGCTCCAGGAGTGTGTAATGGATAATTTCTCAAACACGTCTATTGTCCCTGCTACATTCAGTGCCGCGGGGAAGAGAGATGATAACAAGAAGAAGAAGTGGGAATGGGGTGTCATTTCAGGGTTGCCAAAGGATTGTCATGGAGGACTGTACGTACTGATGACCTACCGGAAGTGCATCCACGGCAATGACCCAAGCAACAACGGAACACAGTCAACGGTACTAAATGAGCAGTATGCAATTTGATGCCTTGCACTCAGAAGCTGGGGAAACCCTCCGACTCATTCTCTTTCAAACCTAAGGGCGTTCCGTACATGACTTAGAGTTGCTAAATAGCCCGGAGCCCGTTTCCAGTATCGCAGAAAATGGAGGCTGGTTCAAAGAAACCTATACTTTAAACTTGTCGCCCATTTCCAGCGTCAAGAACAATTTGAACCTACCCTGCCAAGCTAATCGTATACATAACACGCCAAGAGCTAAAGAACGACGTAGATCAGATGGATACTGGAAAAGACGTCTTCAAAGTGCCTGCTTTAGCTGAGACAGAAACCCTGTTACATCACACACATCGTCCTTTCGGTGGCAAACAAGACTGATGCCACGAGGATATGGACGACCCAGGGAGGAGTCTCCAGATAAAAGGGTGGAGGAGGTTTAGGCTACGAATGAGCGAGCAAACACATACCTAGAAACAAGTAGATCGTCGAGTTTACCAAACCTTCCAGTGCAGACACAGGTCTTTGCTTTCTAGGCCTCCTCTCTTCATTCATTTAATAAGCCTGAAACTTGAACGTGCTAATTTACTTCCTGAATCATTGATCTTGAAACAGTGGAGTCAATCTGTACGGGGTTTATCGTTGACAATCTAGGAGAATGCAGAGAAGTCACGAAAACTAAGGTATCCTTAATCTCAGATTTAAAAAATCCCATTGAATAGCTCATACTCCGTTGAAAGCAGATCAGCTGATAAGAAATACAAAAAAGAGTAGAGAAACAGAAAAACACCGCCGAGCCCAGAAAGCCAGGATGAAAAAGCAGGAGACATGAATCGCGCCGCGAACCGTTGAAAAGGAGTTCAGAGGAGGGATGAGAGGATTAAAGCGGGGGGAAGGGGGGAGGGGGGGAGGGGGGGAGGGCGAGCGCAGACCACTGCAGGACGAGACTCAACAGAAGGGGTAGGGAATAGTGGCGCGAGGAACTGGGATATCGGGTGGACAAGAGTTAAAACAACGGATGCAGAGCGACGAAAAGCCATCCAGACCATTTAGGCCATGGGCAGGCCGTGGTGAGCCTCCTGCTTGGGGAGCGCGTCCGAGCCATCGGGCTGGTTCTCATCGCCGCGGCCACGCTTGCTGTGTTGCTGGAAGTTGGCGCCCATGAAAGCATTCTCGTCCGGGTGCTTGCGCATGCCGAGGCCGGCAACAGCGATGCGGTTCAGAGAGTTCATGTCGTCATTGGCAGAGCCAGGGTGCTGGGCCTGCTGGGGAGCAGTGACGGGGTGCACGGGACCGGCTGAACCGGGGCCAGTGATGGCGGCAGCGGCCATGGAAAGGTCATGGCGGGGCTGGCTGAGGTCAATGTTCGGCGGGGCTTCCGGAACATCGAGCGAGGCCTCCATGAGACGGCTCTGCAAGAGGACGATGAAATCACGGAGGACGTAGTTCTCGTGAAGCACAGCCTTCATTTGCTCACGAAGAGGATCAATGCTCTTGTTCTCTTCCTCGAGCTTGCGGATGTAGGTTTCCTTACGCTGACGGAAAGCGCGCTAGTAGCACAATCAGTATTGTTCTCGTGAATGATTTGGCGGTACAGTAGTCACATACCTGAGCAGCTCGGTTCTGGGCAGCACGTTTGGAAGTTGACAGTTCGCGCTTGCCATAGCTCTTGGAGGCGACAGCGACATCCTCGGGCGAACCCTGCTGAGGCTGGGTAGGAGTCTGGGGAGCAGCAGCCATCATAGCACCGGAGATGGCAGGGTCGATGTTAGCCTGATCACGAGGGCTGGCCGTGTTGGGCTGCAGGTGCTGCTGGCCCGGGCCACCCTGGGGGCGGTGCATGTGCTGCTGCGCAGCGAGCAGCTGGTCATGGAGCACTAAGTTAGGGTATCTAGTTAGCATTTTGATACGCGCCATTGCGCCCCACACAGGTAAGGTTGGCCACCGTTCACCATCGGAGGCAAGCAATTAGAGACCTGTCCTGGCGGGCGATCATGGATCGAGCCCTCCGATTTGATAACGGTAACAGCTCGCTACCAGATGGAACTCTATAGATCACGTACCCTGATCCGCATGGTCCTATCGCGCATACGTCAGTACAAAGGCCCAAATATGATGGCGACACCCGGAGGGACGCGGCGAGGAGAATAGCCCTCGGCGACGCGACGACATGACTGTCATCGCTCACAGAAGGTGACCATCTATCCTGCCATGCGGCCATCTGATAGATGTACTTTGGCGCGGGAAGATCGCTGTGATGACAAACGCGTCGAGGATGGGTTGCTTACCTGAGCAGGGTTCTGCATGCTGGGATGCGGTGCTGGAGCCAACGCAGGCTGCATGGATAGGGGTAAATTGGGTATTAGATGATAGAGATTTGGCTAGCGATTATGATTCACTTTTCCAATTCCCCAGAAGCGCGTGGTGAGGGTGGTTTTTTGGTGTAGATCGGTGAATGAGGTAAGCAGATGGAGATGCTGTAAGCAGGACCTCGGGAGGTGGGAGGGAGAGATTACTTAAGGATTTCTGAGTCAGGCATAATAATGGAATGGGGCGTTGAGCTCGGACATGGCGATATTCCGATGCCGATGTAGCCGGATATCGTAGGCGGTATAGGCGTCTATGGTAGTTACTAGTTAGCGTTTTGGCGGTGACGTTGCATTTGATAGTTCTGATGTCAAAGCGGTAGGGCTAACGGAAATAGGTATTCTGCCGGCTGTTTAAGGCGGTGGCTCAAAGCAAGCAAACTCGCAAGCCCACTATTGTTTCAGACAGAGGAATTACACAACTAATTTTACCCAGTCCAAGTTACACTCATATCATGATAGCTTTGTTCCGCTTCTCGTCTACAGATTATTGGGATCGAGATCAGTCCACTAGTCGGATCTTTCCTATGCTTCAAGGTACATAGTTACCTACTGGATGGAAGGCTCCGTGCTGAGTAAGTCTTACGTCACGTCGCAACAGACCTAAACCTCATGTACTGCTGCATTCAGCTTGGCATCGGATTTGATATAATACCAATGGGCTTAGACTCGTCCCGTACCCAATTCTCATATACACAAACCATGATTCCTAACGCATGTACCGTAACTTGCGCGACAAAAAGACGCCGACACTTCCAAAAATCTGGATTAGACACCTCCTGAGCCAGACATCTGACCCATTCCATCACACCCTCTCACTGCTGCTTCTTGTCCGGGCCCTTTGTAGGTTGGGCCTGAATAATCCCCGCTCCCACCTGGGCTGACTCAGTCCAGCCGCGCTGACGCATCCAGAACCGCTCAGCTGGATCCGAAGACTGTCCAGAGTTCCGGCGGGCGTCTTCCTCAAGGGCAGAGCGAGTAAGCTGGGCTGGTGCCTCCGACATAGGATCCTTCTCGTCTGGCTCCTCATTCGCTTCGGCGTTGATCGATTCAAGATATCTTTTGCGCATGAGATACCGCTCGCCACGCTCCTTGCGCGCGTTAGGAGGTTCGAGCCTACTCATGGCGGCCTGTACGGCGTAGCGGATCATCAAGTAGAAATGTTCCGAGAAGAAAATGACCAGCAGTAGTGCCCATCCCTTGATGTCAGTGGGCTCTCCGTTGGGTCCGGAGTGAGAGTCTCCGCTGAACATGTACAGCAACGCAGCGCTGGTGATGCTACCAACCCACGACAAGAAGCCAAGTGTATCCAGCCACGGACCAATGGTATCGCACCGGAGTGGCGTGGGTCGCTGGAACTCTTTGCAGATTTTGAAGAAATCGGACCGTAGCTCGATCCAGTTGTTGATGAAGAATGACACAGGCACCAGAGGCCAGACGGGCGAGAAGAGCGCGAGATAACCAAACTGGATGCACATTTCGCGCAGATCATCCGTTACTTTGTATTCGGGCAGCTCGACTTCATTGCGAACGCGCTTCAAGAATTCCTTCTCCTCAAGGGGGTCATCGTAGGTCACGCTTGGCGAACGCTCAGGTGAATCCTTGTCGCCATTGTTATCGTTCCGCTTCTTGTTGTACGCCTTGTACTCTCGAAGCGCGTGCTGCTTGAGGTACGGGACAATAGTTTCCATGGCAAATCCGACAATCTGCGCAGTGACGGTAAAGTAGATGACTTGGTTTCGCAGGCGATGAGGGTCAATCTTGAAGTGCGAGCAGTCCGCGCTAGTGGCGTGTTCCTTGGACACGAAGGGCCGGATTGTCAGCCGGAAGATGTCCAGGTAAGGGACAATGTGGCTGGCAAATGGCACATAGACAAATGCTGTCAGGAAGATTGGCAGATAAGAAGTGATAAAATTGATGACAAAGACCTTCCGGGTGAGCGCGGTATCGTACGCATCGTCGGTCTCGTAGTTCTCGTAATCGTTGAGCTTGGTTGCAATGGACATGAGCACCGCGCTCATAGTCGGTACCAACGCAGAGACAAGAATAGTAGGGATGAAGACCTGGGCAGTTAGCAACCTAGTACAGTACCATCGGGTAGTTGGGAGTCGATCATACCAGGTAGCTCTTCAGCGGCCCATTATACAGTTCTGCGATGAAGATCTCAATCGCAAAGCAAGTTGCAATGATCACACCCAGCCCAATGGCGGATAGTAGCGCGAATGGGATCTGGAGGAGCTGGCGCTGCATGCGCTTGGTCGCAGGGAATACTCCTCGCATCTCGCCAGTGGCTTCGTCACGGACCTCTTTCTCGGGCTTGAACTCCCGACGTTTGCTTTCCACGGCCGAGACCCCCTTGGTCTGCCAGCGGCAGCTCAAGTCCACCTCTTTCCTCTTCCAATATTCCATGAAGATGATACCCCACAATGAGTTGACTAAGGCATATACAATCGAGAAGCCCCCGAAGAGGAACCAGCATGAAAATCCAAATACAGCCGGGAAGATAAGGAACCGGAAGTAAGACTGGAGGAACGAGAAGTAGAATCCAACGCTCTCTCCAAACTTGTCCCGGATCTGATCCAAATCATCTTCCGAGAGGAAAGTCTTCTGGCTCCATTCGTGCAGCCATTTCTTGTTGGTCTCCTCGTCGTGCAGAGGCAAGAGTCCAGTAACATTTTTCCATTCGCCTTGCTTCGGTGTGATCCCAGCGCCGCCCTCTTCGGCGGGGAGTGTGATCATATGGTTGATCACCCGCAGTCGCTCGGCTTCGTTGTGGGGCTCAATAGAGCTGGCCGGCTCTGGTTCCGCATTACGAATGCCATAGAGCCAGTCGCGCACTCTGAGACAAGGGATATTAGTATTGAGGGTTGCCAAATCTCGAAGATATCTTGCAAAAGGTGGGCCACGAGCTACTCACCGCGACCGATACACCGCCCGGTTCAGCCGTTTCTTCGATGCACGGATGAAGACCAGCAGCGACAACTCATCGCCCTGGCGGACTTCAGATTGCAGGCCAGCATTGGCAAGGGTCCGTAGCAGCTTCTCGAGCTGTGCGATTGCCTGCGACTGGTCTGGGGGTGGTGAAAAAGCACGTCAACCACTCCGCTCCGCTCCACCGATCGGGTGTTCAACCGCGTGTCTATGGCTGATGCTGCTAACTCACCTGAATCACCGAAGCTGTAGTGTATCACATAGTCCACCTTCAAATTATACCCCAGCGCATTCGCCTCGGTCGCAGTCGCCATTGCGAGAATGAATGTTGGAGGAAGATGAGGTTGGAGAGGAGGGGAAGAAAAGGTTGTCGTCACTTTTCAGCTCCGCTCGGTGGGTCGCTGCACGACGTCACCGAAGCTTGTCCGGCTGTGCTGATAACCTGAACTATACCATTCAATAGACAAAGCTTGATTTGCACGCTTCAGGGCGAGGACAAGCACCGGCAAATGACTGTCTGGATTTTCTTTTCTTTTTTTTTTTTTTGTTCCTGTCTACGTCAACCTGGCGCTCTGTTCGGTCCTCCAGCCATGTCCTGCTGAAATATGATATCCGATTAAGGGCGTCCATAGTATATATCCGAGGCAATTTGGAGCAGCCTAAGCATATCACGAATCAAATTCCAGGCGCCCAGCCACTGCAAATTAATATGCTGTGACCTTGTGGTGTCAACATGACGAGGTCTGTGTTTTCTGCCCGGCATTACAACAGCGCGACGATTAGATCGATCGTCGACTACAAAGCTCTTCAGGCAGGCTATGAAGTGTGCCCCCCGCGCAAATTAATTTCCATCAGATCCCACGGAAACAGCCATGGAGCATTCCATTGAAAATATGAAATTGTGCTCGAGTCTCCGAGCGAGATCCATGACATCCCAATCCTCTTGTGCTTTTATCCAAATGTCTTTTATCATATTAAAACATGAATCATATATACTCCTTCAACCCACAACCATTACCCTGTAGATGTATCTACGCACCCTCGGCCAACTTCTCCAACGCTGGCCCCTCAACCATCATCTTCAACCACTCATCCATAGCCTTCGCACCAACCTGCTCATAAAACTTAATACTCGGCGTATTCCAAGTAAGCACACTCCACTCCAACCTCCGGCCCTTGACCTCCAGCACCTGCTTCGCCAGATACTTGAGCAACTTGAAGCCATATCCATTACCGCGGGCAGAGGGCTGCACATAAAGGTCCTCGAGGTAGATGCCTGGGGCGGAGCGCCAGGTCGAGTAGTTGTAGAAGTAGAGGGCCATGCCGACGGGGATCGGGGAGGGATTCTCGGCGGAGGGCGGGGGTGTGATTAGGGCCGTGTAGACGGAGCCGCGCTTGGGCGGGTCATTGGGGAAGGAGAGGGTGGCGCGGAGGGAGTCTTCGGTGGCTTCTACTTCGTGCAGGGCTTTTTCGTAGTCGGCTAGTTCGCGGATGAATTGGAGGATGAGGGGGACGTCTGGTCGTGGAGTTAGCGGGGGTGCGATGGGGTCGTAACTGGGCGGATATTGTAGTCTGGGAGCTGGCACATACCCTCGGATGTCGCAAGGCGAATAGTAGGTTGATCGGCCATTTTTGAGGAATATACAGAGCGCGCACAAGGAGAGGAAAGAGTTCTTGGTGGTGTTGGAGAAATTTGGAGTCGCGGTCTTGGGGGATTTTATGGTCCCCCTCGGAGACTACCGAGATTGACGAGAGAATGCCGAGTGGGTCGCTCGGCATGTCATTCGCAGGGCGTAGAGCTTGCTGATGGCCCTGTTCACCTGCTTTCGTACGAGAAATCCAATGCAAATGGGAAAGACATCGGAATTTCCTATCGAGGTTTGACCATGGGTGCCACGGCTTGTTTAGAGAGAGAGAGAGAGAGAGAGAGAGAGAGAGAGGTATCTCGGGTAAAAAGGCAGTAAAGTTGTAGAGATTTTAATTGAGCAGATGGATCTGTCTCAAAGCAGCTTTACAGCGGTTCGGTAAATACTAACTACGGTGGATATTATACACGAAAAGAAAAAGAAGCAAATTGAATGTGCAGACCTGATCATCACAGGCTAATGGGAATGGGTCGACGAAGGTGCGATGTGATGCGTCGAGATCAGCGGGACATGATGGCTGACATCCACTTTTGTTCATCGGTCCTAGTGATCGTTAGAATAAATGCGTGAGCCAATTGGCACCGGGTGCAACATACCGGTCGAAATGGAGCAGCATCCCCAACACTGGGATAAGCTGCTTCTGATAACTCTTATCCTTCTGCTCCATGAACTGCAGCAGGACGTTCTTCAAGTACATGTAGTCAATCGACCCGGCGGGGCCGTCACCAGTACCAGAGGGGGTCTCACTCTTCCGACTAGACGTGCTGCGGTCTGGCAGAGGAGGAGACAGTACGCCGCTTGGACGGCGAGAACCAGAGTCCATCGAAGACCGTGATGACTGACGACCGGAATCCATTCCACGGAGGCGGACATCTTCACCCAAAGTCTTGTGAGATTTGCGCAGCTTCTCCAGTCGGTTGCTCGTTTCCTCGACAGACCGGCGAAGCTCTGCCTTCTCTTTCTCAAGGTCGCGTACTTGCTTCTCGCTCTCATCCAGCTGCTCACGGAGGGACGCCATAGCTTGCCGAACTTCGGTGAGCTCCTCGGTCGAGCGCTCTGATTGGGCTTCGAGTTCATCGCGACGACGACGCCAGTCCTTTTGAGACTGCTCGAGGTTCTCTTTGTCCTCCTCGGCAGTTCGGAGTGCCCGTTCGGCTTCGCGAACCTTGGCCTTTAATTCTTCCATTTCCCGGGCTCGACGACGGCCTTGGGTGCTGGCTTCATCCTCGGCACGATCGCGCTCCTCAACGGCAGCTTCCATTCGCTCCTTAAAGTCGCGCACCTTGGCCTCGGCGCGGCTCTCGATATCATTGATCAGCCGGCGCATGGTCTCTCCCTCACGGGTGCGCTCGTTCAACAAACGATGAGCATCGGCCAGTTCTTCCTCCAGGCTATCGCATCGCTCCTTCACCTCCTTCATCTGCATGGCCACCTCGGCAGTCTGGTCGCGCATGCTGCCCATGAGACTCTGTGCGCTGGCGTGTTGTGCGGTCTTTAGTTGGATCTCCTCCTTCAGACCCTCAACCTCCTTGCTCAACTGAGAAATCTGCTCCTCCATCTCACGGAGCTTGACGCGTGAGCTCTTCAGCCCGTCCTGAGCCTTGCTGAGGTCTCCCGCAGTCTTGTCTCTAGCATTGATGGCGTCCTGCTTACGAGCTTCAGCAGTTCGCAGGTCCGACTGGGCAACCGTGAGCTGCTCCTCCGCCTTGAGGCGACTATCCGTTTCTTGACGGATCTTTTTGTTCAGAGTACTAACTTCTGAGTCACGCTCGGAGACTCGGATCTTGGTGGACTTCAATTCAGCCCTGAGATCGTCACATTTGGACTCGAGATTTCTCAATTCGCCATTCTTTGTCGCGAGAATCTCCTTGACATTCTTCAACTCAGATGATTCAGCGCGCAGGTTGCGTAGCTCGGGTTGGACTTTTTGAAGAGTCTCGCGCAAATCGGTCAGATCCTTGAAACGTGTAGCAGCCAATTGCTGGGCCGCAGAGAGGTCGGTCTCCAAGGTTGCCGATTGAGTCTTGAGGCGCTCAAATTCATCCTTCAGGTCGTTGTGCATCTTCTCAGAATCAGCAGAGCTGGAGGCGTTGCTCGTGCGAACCTCCGCCAGCTCCTTCTCCAGCTTGCTGATAGTTTCTTCCAAGGCAGACTTCTCAGCAGAAAGCTCTTTGATCTTGTCTTTAGCTTCGACGTGCTCCTGTCCGACATTGACGAGGTCATCGCGCAAGGACTCGATCTCTTCCTTCAAATCTTCTTCGCCCTTGAGCTTTGCGCTAAGGCGGTCAATCGCTGCCTCTTTTTCGGAGAGCTGCTGAGTTAGAGACTCAATCTTTTGCTTGAGCTCGTCGAGATCTCCAGAAGGCACCACCGAGGCGGGTGTCTCTTCCGCGGACTGCTCCACGGCCGGCGCATCCTCGGTCTTGGATATCTCCTCTGCAGCCTTACCACCTTTCTTCTTCTTTTTATTCTTCTTCTTGCCACCAGCACCTCCACCAGCCGTAGGTTGCGCTTCGGCCTCGGTGGTCTGAGCAGGAGGGACTGACTCCGTGGTCTTCTCGGCTGGAACAAGGCTCTTACGAACTTCCTCGAAATCGGCCTTCTTGCCCGCGGATACATCTGCCTTGGCAGCCTTCCAAGCCGCGTTGCCGTCCAGACCTTCCTCCACAAAGTCGACGATCTTTTGGAGCTTAGAAGTTTCCTCGGACTTTTGGTCAATTTCCTTCTTCAGATCCGAGACCTGCGACTCGGCTTCCTTGAGCTGCGACTTGAAGGTCTCCACCAAGCCTTGCACGACACCAAGCTTCTTCTCACTGGCATCTTTTGCGTTCTTGGCATCTTCCAGCTGCGCAAGGAGTGTCGGATCTGGCTTTGGCTCGTTTGTCTGCTCGGCCTGGGTAGCTTGAGCCTGCAACTTCTCAATTTCTTCCCTCTTTTCCTTCACCTCGGTCTTCAACTTGTCGGCCTCGTCGGTCGCCTTTTCTAAGGACGACTCGGTTTCCGCCAATTTGGCTTTGACCTCCTGCACATTATTCTCTGAAGTCTTCAGAGTCTCGATTTCGGCATCCAGTTTATCCTTGACGTCACGCAATTCCACAAGCTCCCGGGTTGATGCTTCCAAGCTCTGGACCATTCCTTCCGTAGACTCGCGCGCAACAGAAAGGTCCTTTTTCAGCTTGTCCACTTCGGTCTTGAGGGCGTCGACCTCATCCTGCTTTTCTTTCAACTCCCCCTCCAATCGGGGGACTTCGTTATCAAAGGAGAAGAATTCCTCGCTGGCTTCTTCCTTTTGCTCCGGCGACTTCTTCGCCTCCTTTGTAGATGCCTCCGTCTCCTTCTTCAGACCGGCCAACTCGTCGTGCGCAGCCTTGGTGGCTTTCTGAGCCTCCTCTAGCTTCTTTTTGTAGTCATCTCGGTCGGTCGTCACCCGTTTGAGCTCGTCAATGACCATGTCACTCTTTAGCGACATCTGGTTGAGGTACTCTGTCAGGGCTTTGGGCTCGGCAATCGACGTGAGGGGGGTGTTTTCGCGCAGAGCCGCTTCAAAGGGTTCGATCGAGAGGACACGCGAATGCGCCGCGCGGTATGCCTTGAGAAGTTCTTGACAAAGCATCCAGTCAGCCATCTAGTCTTCCTCGGCGAGGTCACGGTATGGGAAACAACAATGCATACCATGGTATCGGGCTTCAAGTTTGTCCAACCTGCGCAGTTTTCCCCTTACCTCTGCCGGCAGTTCAGTTGTTGTAGGGTTCGATGACTCCTTCCCTGCCGCTGAGACGGTCTCCTTTCCAGATGCGCTGGCGCCAGGCGCCTTTGCCTTACCCTTGTCTCCATCCTCACTGCGCTCTGTCTCGGCGAGGGTGGTGGTATCCGAAGCATCATCCGGCGTCTCTAGACGAGGCGTGGCCGAGCGACTCGAGTCCTCATCATCCCCGATTGTAAACTCCGCCTCGAATTCTTTGGGATCGGGTCCGCGAACAGGGGTGCCCGTGTTGCGTCGGGGGCGGGCACGTTGTCCGGGAGCAAGAGTGCTATTGCCCGGACGGCGAGCTGAATTGGATCGGGAGATGTTATCCTGTGCAGACTTCTGGCGTGCCTGTTCCTCTGCAATGCGAGAGTCGATGGCGTCGCGGAGGCGCTGAGAAGCGGGCTAGTTAGTATAGGGCATGGGGCGTCGCAGTCGCAACCTTGCGGAGCTCGCGTGGACTTCCAAGTCGAGCCAGGACGTACCTGAAACATCACCGCGGCAGGTCTGTTGACCACCAAGACCACCAGATCAAAGCAGGCGAGGGCGAAAAGGGCGATGTAGATGCAGAGGAGTAGGAGACGAGGGGAGAGCGGGAGCGGGAGCATGGAGAGTTTCGGCGGAGGCAGTCAGCCAAGCTTGCCCGAGACGGTTTCAAACTTCAGACTGCCATGTGGGATGCCAAGACAATGGGGAAGCACGCACCGTCAGCCGCTGGAGTGGTTCTTTCACTGCCAAATTTCGAGATACGTTTGTTCTGGTCACGAGGGAAAGTGGGGATTCAACTTGGAGGCTTCCATCTCATTTTCTTATGTGTTGTTTCTTTAAGTGTATTGCAGTGGCATCCGCAATGAGAGCTGCATATGCTACAAATGCCGACCGAACTATAAAGCCCGCCGTTCATATGGTAAATGAACAATAGCGTTGCTAACAGACTGCAATATTCGCTTCCTATCGTCAACTGGCCCATCTCTTCTATGTTCAAGGATCTGGTCTTCCCCATACATGGTATATGGCTGAAATCTGTGCGAGACACCCAGCCACTGGAGAGGTCATCCAAGTGGTCGGAACTCGGATCCATTGTTGATGATACCCTGAGCTTGATATCGAAGCTGCTCTGCTAGAACTAGGCCCGCTTCACAGAACAGCTTAGGCATTAACAATGGCTGATACTGGACGTTACTTCAACCTACAGCATTACTCTGGGTCTCAGGTTGGTAACTTTTGTACAAAGCTGCCGTGGTCTCATCATAGTCGAGGATTACGCCCATGAGGTCGCCAGGATGGAAACGCATCAATATCAGTCCTATATCCCTACCGAAGGATGGATTAGTTGAAGTGGGAATTGTCCATCCATATATAATGATGACACCTGCACTCGGGACCGAATTCATAGTGTCGATCACAACAGATAAAGTCCCTAATCAGTCTCTGCAAGGGTGCAAACCAGATTCCAATGCTAGACCTGGAGCAACAAAGCTCATCACCAGAGTCGTAGAATGAACAGACGCACTCCGATCGACCGACAGGCCCAGGGGCTAGTTTGGGAAGCATTTATCATGGAGGAGTCAAATCAGGGTACATACTGTGAACAAGATGATTTAGAACATGAATAATGCATGGCGAAGTCTTTTTATAATCTCTAATTTGGTGTACCTTCCTTACTGCTCCTAGATGTGTACTGGTGGACTCCGTACTTCTGTAGTAGTCGCTGTGGGTGCCGAGTCTGGAACCGGCCCACCAGCAACCAAACCAGGCCAGTTGCTCGAGGCACGTTGTGATCGACCCGCCAGCCGTTCGTCGGATGCATTTCTGAGTGGACCAGAGAATAGAGATGATCTGATCTTGGGGGTCTGGAGGTCTGAGGGTACATCTAGCACGATACTCCATATCTCTGTAGTATTGGACAATGTATATTGGTCTTGTAGGTATACTTTTCCCAACCTGCAGCTCGGGCTGTGCCTTGTCAATGTCCGTGGTACCTTAACTACGTAACTCGTCCCGCTTGTGATCGCCGCAGCCTTGGAACCACCGCCTGCCTCGGTCGGGGATGCGCCCACCCTTTCCTACCTTACGAAGCGCAGAACAACCACCACCACCTACCCGAACTGTCTCCCGTTTCCCCCGTCTCTTCCTTCCCCTCATCCTGCTCCTCCATCCACCGCCGACAGGGCCCGCACGTTTCCCGATGCGATCCTAGTCCTGCCCGCTGAGAGGCTCCCGCTGGGCTTGGATTTTTGAGTTAGACTGACGTCGGTCGGGCATGTACACGAAAAAGTAGGAAGCGGAGCCTGGGTTCCCAGCTTAACCAGATTGGGTCCGTCCGCCCACCTTCACAGCCCTGATTCCCTGAAGGGCTTCGAGTCGTCAACCATGGCCAACGGCCTGGCCCCGTCCCTGGCCCTCAGTCTCACGTCGGCGGCTTCGTCTTCGACCGGCCTGAACTCTGCTGCTTCCTCCGCTACCTCTGCGGTCTCTGCTCTGTCACTCGCTGCTGCTGCTGCTACTTCCTCTACTACTACCGCTCTATCCGCCGTGTCCACCCACCCCCCGCCCTTCCTCCCACCAACTCCCTCGACAATGGCGGGGTGGATCACTTGGGTGTTCGCCTTCGTCTTCCAGACGATTCCACGCGGACTATACTGGATCATTGCCTTTACGACCATCACATTGCCTACATGGCTCTTTACGCTCTTTTCAATGAGCTTGACGTTCACGATGAACTTCACTACACTGTAAGTGATCACCCCAATCGCTGTTACCTACCTGGTAATCGGAATGGCAAAGCCATCAACAAGTGACTGACCAATCGCGTCCATAGCATGTTGATCCTTCTCGCGCTGGTCTCGACCGTTAGCTGGTTCATCCGCTATCGGTTCTTGAACATGTATAGCCGTCTACCCCCGGAGCCCCAACGCAAAGAAGCGCAAATTGACCTATTCCCGGATATCCAAGAGGGCGACTCGAAACCAGGGCTGGCCAACTATCTCGATGAGTTCCTCAGTGCGATCAAGGTGTTTGGATATCTGGAGCGGCCAGTCTTCCACGAGTTGACTCGGACCATGCAGACGAGGAAGCTGATTGCGGGAGAGACCCTCATGCTTGAGGAAGAGAAAGGGTTCTGTTTGGTGGTTGATGGTCTGGTGCAGATCTTTGTCAAGTCCACCCGACAAGGCAATAAGGCGGGATCAGAGGAAAATCTTCACCTGGACGATGCCACATCGGATGAAGAGGACAACCATATGCATGGCCGGCAGGGATACCAATTGCTCACGGAGGTGAAGAATGGTGCTTCCATGTCGTCGCTCTTCTCCATTTTGTCGCTTTTCACAGAAGATATTCAGCTCCGTGACTCGCGAAGCTCTAGCTCGAGCACCTCTAGCGCAGGGCTTGACCCAGCCCGATTTCGTGCTGAATCCGTTCCTGTCAGCCCGATGGTTGGGATGATGGACAGCCCCCAGCCTATGGTTGGGGACCATGGTGCGACGATGAACGGACATGCGGATGGACTACCGGCAGTTCCTCCTCTCCACCTTGGAGAAAGCCATGGCGTGCCCAATCAGGCGCCTCATCAAAATATCAACCGCCAGAACAAGAAGCGCCGCAAGTCTGTCCACCCAGACATCGTCGCTCGAGCTACTGTAGATACCACCATTGCTATCATCCCCGCGAGCGCGTTCCGCCGCTTGACCCGGGTCTACCCAAGAGCAACCGCGCATATTGTTCAGGTCATCCTCACGCGTCTTCAGCGCGTAACCTTTGCGACCGCTCATTCCTATCTGGGCTTGACCACGGACGTGCTTGGAATCGAGCGGCAAGTCTCCAAATTTACCACGTGGGACCTGCCTAATGATCTACGGGGAAGCGCCTTGGATCGGCTCAAGGACAAGTTCACGCGAGAGCGAGATCGCCTGGGACCGGAAGAAGTTTGCAAGGGAATTGCATTGCACAACCCCTCTGTTGGACGAAGACGGCGCTCCAGCAGCTCACTTAGGAAGGAAGCTTTGTTGCAAGCCCGCGTAGCGGGCACAAGCCACCCCGTCCCTTTCACGCCGCAAAGACAACCCGCTGCATTCATGGATCGGGATATGATGGGTGTCAGTCCGGGTGATTTGCTCTCCACGATTCAATTATCTCGGTTTGGTCCGCGTGGAGACCACATCAGCCCTCAGCTTCAAAGTCCCCTGACCGAGAGGGAACGCCCGTTATTCCAAGCTGCAGGCAAGGACCTTCGCCCATCTCCATTCCAGCGCAAGGATTCAATCGACGAGGATGGTCTCTTCCGCGATTCAATCTTGGATTGTATGATGAAAGCCATTGGTCTGACCGAGAGCACCAGCGATGCCTTGCGCAAGAGTAACCATAATTCTGGCGACGCTTCACCCAGGCTGTTGTCATATGACTCACGTCGACAGAAGGCAGTCTTCTCGAACGCATTTGGATTTATTGATCCATATGAGGGTTCGGGAGATGGCGAAACTGAATCCATGATGTCCATGTCGGTGACCAGTGCTGGGGGCACCTCCCCAGTGGTCAACCTCCGGGAGGATTTACGCGATGACATCGAGGTTGTTTACTTCCCGCAGGGCTCGGTTCTTGTGGAACAGGGTGAGCGCCATCCCGGGCTTTACTATGTCATCGACGGATTCTTGGACGTTGGCATTCCGGTCAATGACCGTGGCGATGACCTCGTCGGAAGTTCTCGTCCACACGATGATCCAATCTCGCAAGCCCAGGAGGAGCTGTTCCCGAAGCTGAGACGTACCGCCACGGGCTCCTCGCGGGCCTCGGCTTCCAACGGTTCTGGCGACCCACGGCGAAAGCACCAGTCGCGCAAATCGCTTTATCTGATCAAGCCAGGTGGCATGCAGGGCTACGTCGGTGCACTCGCCTCCTATCGGTCTTACACCGATGTCGTTGCCAAGACCGATGTCTACGTAGGATTCCTCCCGCGAGCGTCTCTTGAGCGAATCGCGGACAGGTATCCCATTGCGTTGCTCACGCTGGCCAAGCGATTGACTAGTCTCCTGCCGCGCCTGCTGCTTCACATTGATTTCGCCCTGGAATGGGTGCAAGTCAATGCGGGCCAGGTGATTTACCACCAAGGCGATGAGAGTGATGCCATCTATCTGGTGTTGAATGGCCGACTGCGGTCTGTGCTGGAAGGCTCCAAGGGCAAGATGACTGTGATCGGCGAGTACGGCCAGGGCGAGAGTGTGGGTGAACTTGAAGTGATGACCGAGTCTACACGCCCTGCTACGCTGCATGCCATCCGAGACACTGAATTGGCCAAGTTCCCCCGCTCGCTGTTCAACAGCCTGGCGCAAGAACACCCTGGAATTACAATTCAAGTCTCCAAATTGATTGCTCAGCGCATGCGTGATTTGGTCGAGCACCCTCTTTCCGAGAAGGGCGTCGAGCAGGGCCGCGTTGGTGGTGTCCAGACTGCGACATCGACTGTCAACCTTCGCACTGTGGCGATCCTTCCGGTCACAGCGGGTGTTCCCGTGGTGGAATTTGGACACCGTCTTCTCAATGCGCTTCACCAGATTGGTGTGACCCGAGGGGTGACCTCGCTTAACCAAGCTGCCATCTTGAACCACTTGGGACGGCACGCGTTCAGCAAGATGGGTAAGCTGAAGCTTTCGCAATACCTTGCCGATCTCGAGGAGAAGTATGGACTCGTCTTGTACATTGCGGACACCAATGTCAACTCTCCCTGGACGCAGACTTGCATTTCGCAGGCGGACTCGATCCTGTTGGTCGGCCTTGCTGAGTCGTCGGCCGCAATCGGCGAATATGAGCGCTTCCTCCTGGGCATGAAGACCACCGCCCGGAAGGAGCTCGTACTTTTGCATTCTGAGCGATACTGCTCGCCTGGCCTGACCCGCCGCTGGCTTAAGAACCGAGTGTGGATCAATGGAGGCCATCACCATATTCAGATGGCATTCCGCCTTACAACAGAGCCTTCGCATCCGCAGACTAAGAAGTTTGGCACCGTGCTGAAGCAACGAGTGCAAGTCTTGCAGGCTGAAATCCAAAAGTATACCTCTCGACGAATTCAGCGAACTCCGGTCTACTCGCCGCAAACCCCTTTCAAGGGAGATTTCCATCGCCTAGCCCGGCGGCTGTGCGGTAAGTCTGTTGGCCTTGTCTTGGGTGGTGGCGGTGCTCGGGGAATTGCCCAAGTCGGCGTGATCAAGGCTCTTGAAGAGGCTGGTATTCCGATCGATATCATCGGTGGCACTTCCATTGGCTCGTTCATCGGTGCCTTGTATGCACGGGACGCAGATGTGGTTCCCATGTACGGCCGCGCCAAGAAGTTTTCCGGTCGCATGGGAAGCATGTGGCGGTTTGCACTGGATTTGACCTACCCAACTGTCTCGTACACTACCGGCCACGAATTCAACCGTGGTATCTTCAAGACCTTTGGCGACAGCCAGATTGAAGACTTCTGGCTCGAGTTCTACTGCAACACAACGAACATCAGCCGCTCCCGCGCCGAGTACCACTCTTCTGGATATGTGTGGCGCTACGTCCGTGCCTCCATGTCCCTCGCGGGTCTCATTCCTCCAATCTGCGACGAAGGCAGCATGCTCCTTGACGGTGGATACATCGACAATCTAACCGTAGCACACATGAAGAGCCTCGGCGCAGACGTCATCTTCGCCGTGGACGTGGGTTCCATCGACGACAACACTCCCCAGGGCTATGGTGATTCCCTGTCCGGTTTCTGGTCCATGCTCAACAGATGGAATCCGTTCTCCTCAATCCCGAACCCACCCACCCTCTCGGAAATCCAAGCTCGCCTCGCCTACGTCTCTTCCATTGATAATCTCGAACGGGCGAAGAGCACCGCGGGCTGCCTGTACATGCGCCCACCAATCGATCCTTACGGAACGCTGGACTTTGGCAAATTCGACGAGATCTACCAAGTTGGCTATGCCTATGGCAAGGAGTTCCTCGCCCGTCTCAAGAACGAGGGTTCTCTTCCGATCCCCGAGGAGACCGAGGAGAAGCGAAAGCTGCAGCGCACAATGGCTCCTCGCCGCGCCAGTATTTAGACTGCGTGTTCGGGTCCTTTGTTGAGCCTCGTATTATTTTGCTAGCGATCGACACCCCTTTTTGCATTTTGATCTTGGTGTTCGCGTGTGCGGCGTTCTGCCTAGCATCCATCCCGTCCACTTTTTCGTGCTCTCATGATTTGGCGTTGAGATGCCATAGCGTTATCGACTATTCTTATTATTGGGTATTGTTCTTGCTCCTTTGCTTTTATTGCATAAGATACACCTTGTCGTTGGCGGTCACTTGTCGTTTCTTGAGTTGTTCCTTGCAAACGTGATGAAAAGGCGGTGGTGCAAGGATGTACATATGTACCGTAGAAACCTATATATTCTGGCACCAACCACCCGTGTTTTGCCCAGCGCCTCATAAATCAAGTACCTAATGTTGTCAACTGCGTCCATACCCACCTAACATGGCGGGATGTTCTGAATTTCCCCTTTATTCGACGGAACTAGCCCGGCTGCCCACCTCCTCTACGTAGGTTTACATGCTTAGAATTGGGAAACCTCAGGTCTGCAAATGAAAACCAAGGCTGAAGTGGAGTGGAACTGGACTTCAGATCCAAACATCCATATTTCGTGCATTCACCGCCGCTACCTCCTCTCGGGCTTCGGTAGTGCCCACCTACCAGCTACACCTACCTAGTATGTACCAGGTAACCTCCAGTTAATGTACCAGGTAAAGTGCCTACCTAGGTTTCGGGTTGTGGGAATTCGCATCAACTTCTACGTAACACTTAATCTAGGTTAGAATGCCCGGCCATAGGTAGGCACCTGCTGATATCGACCTGAGGCAGATAGCACGGTATGTAAAGACCTCCAGAAGCTCAGGTGGGCAGTATACCCTAGCTGGAGGTAAGACACTCGCGAGAAGCCGGGCATACCTAAGATTGCACGAGACTATATATTACCTACAGGGCACCTAGTGGAGGGCCCGGATGGGATGTACGCACGTGAGTCTAAGCCCGTTGTGGGACATCTGGGCATCTACCTATAGAACCAACCTCCACTATGGAGGTAGGTTATCAAGATTCCAGTGGAAAAATCCAGGCTCGACCATACTTGATCGCGCAATACAAGAAAGCAACCTTAGTCCAAACAATCATTAAATTAAGATAAGGGAATATTATTAGGCCCACCAGAAAATTCATCACCGAGCTGGCCCCCGCTCGTCGCATCACGGCAGCGACGGAGCACTGGGCACTGCCCTCCACACGGGCACACCTTATATGCAGACAACCACCGCCACACTAAACCCTCTCCAAAAACAAAAAGTGACAAGGGGAATCTCAAACTATAAGGACATAAACATTCAATCCCTCACCGTGCTCAAGCCCGGCCTAGCCTCCACCTCCGCCATCAAAACCACCCCGTAAACAAAACAAGCACCATCACCATCCCGCCCGAAAGCAGCAGATACACCCGATACCAGTCCGCATACCAGCCCGCCGGCATTAACCACCTAGACAGTTCCCGCCGGAACATTCTGCTCCACGGGGGCATCCAGGGGCGGGCGGGTGCCAGGCGCGGTTTTCTCGTGGACGGGCGCGGCGACGGCGTTTTCTTTGCGATAGGCCCAGAGGCCGGCGACTTCGAGGAACATGCCGAAGAAGGTGAAGATGCTGGACACAAGGATCAGAGGGTTAGTGATGGGACCACCGGGTACGGTAGAGTTCATTGAAGAGAGATAGATCGTAGATCAGGCGGGGTAAAGGAGTTGGGGAAGCCTGTGTAACGAATCCATTGGAGGAAAGCCGGGAAAGGAAAGGCAAACATACAAGGCGAGGAAGATGAAGGACTCGTTGGCCTTTTTGCGGCTGCAGCTTACACCGGGTGGGGCGTTGAAGTAGCACGAGTGCTCGTTGTAGTCCTGCGCGGCGAAGATGAAGGCAGTCAACCAGCTAAGGAGGAGTTAGCATGGACCCATGAATAGGTTTGACGGAGAATAACATGGAGGGATCCGGATGAGAGCATACAGGTACGAGAAGACTACGTCGATCATCAGGACGAACTTGCTCAGCGCAGTGGGCAAGAAGGGCGAGATGAAGGCGGGCAGGAAGAAGACAACGGAGAGGACGGCCTAGAGGTGTCGTGTTAGAAATCGATTTCTTTTTTTGGAGGCATTTCACATCGGACAAGGACGGGGAAAGCACGTACGATGACTTCCTGGTAGATGAGGTGTTGGCCCTTGGGACCTTGCTTGATAAAGTACGAGGTCAAACCCATGACGATGACGGCGCTGGACCATTGCAGGGTGCGGGTGACCAGCTGCAGAGGCCGGGAGATGGCAGTTGAGAAGATCATGACGAGTGATGTGTGGTAATGTGTTGGATACTATAGCTGCACTGGAGCTGGGGGTATAGATTTATGCTGTCCTTCACGCGCTGGATCGCAGCAATGCCAAGACCTAAGCTTCGCTGGACTGATGTTGAGAGATTGGGTGACGATGGAAAATGAGGAATTCAAACCCAAGGAACGAGGAACCTTTATATTGCCGCTCACTGCAGGGCAGAGCTCTCAACAACAGCGCATCACCGGCTCGGTCGGACGTCAGAACCATGAGACATAAACACGACTAGCGCCGAGTCAAAAGCAGGACCCGAACGCCAGGGCTGGACCCGGCAAGGATGGGAGGGCTAGTTGGTAGTTGGAATGCCCGGGCATTTCCCCAGATGCGTCATGATGGCCTCTGCATGAAGTCAGCGCTGTGGGCTGTCGATTACACAAAGAGCGATGAGCATACTGAGTTACACATTAGAATACGATTACCACGCTGTATCTAGTATCCTCAAGGACAGTATGTTGTAGCAAAATCGAGATCTTGGGTTGAAAATCGAGATATCTTTCTCCGTCGCCCGTCTACTTTGTCATTGCCGATCACCCCAACCTCAATAACAAAGCAAACAGGCACGCCACAGCTACCGAGCAGACAGTCGAGAAAAGAGGGGAAAGATCATCGGTATGTCATGACCTCGTGCGCAAGGGAGGAATCCATCAAAAAAAGGCAAAAAGCAGAAAGCAGAAAGCAGAAAGCAGAAAGCAAAAAGCAAAAAGCAAAAAGTCCAAAAATCAATAGAAAAAAAAAAACCATCCACACAACTTCTTCACCTGGCAGTTGGCACTCCTCGACGCAGCACCAGGATCCCCAGTCGGCACGCCGCGGAAGAATCAGAACGGGCACTCCAATTGCAATCCCGAACGCTAAACAGCCCACATCAAGCAAGTCCTTCCCCGAAGCACATAATCACCCAATAATCATCTGCAAAGCACATCACACCACCCCCAGCACGGGCAGGAAATTGAACCTGAAAGTTGGAAGATGGAAAAGTTGAAGTTAACCCGATCCACCGGCAGCAACGCGACAAGAGACAACAAATCATAATACCAATCAACAGCAAAGACCTTTGCCGGGAGGCACCCGAGTCACGCTGTATACTTCGCAGATAACCCTGGACCTGGGCTGCACTGCTGCAGCCATGGCCCAATAGCGGGGATCTCCCTGCATGGACCCAGATCGACGGGGGTTGAAACTTTTCAGCCTTGTGAGACTGTCACTGTGGAGGGGTGAAAGTTTGACTCGATGCCGGGCAAAATTTAACTCGAGGTAGAGGTCTATCGGAGTAACTAACTTACTACTACAGTAGTGGACGGACATTTCCATGATTGGGTTAGGGGGGACGTGCGCTTTCACAAGTCCCCAGGTCACAGGTGCGAACTCCAAGGGGGTGTTCTCATTATCCCTTGGAACGGGCGAGCAGCGAGCTGCTACCTACTCCACAAGTCAAATCAATACCATCCAGTGGAATTGGAAGATGGGAATTTGGAAACAAGGACCTGGACATTGGGTGCCGCGGAGCCTGGTGTGAGACAGGGACTGTAGGTTCTGTAGTTTGCCTCGTATACGTATGGTGACTGAGCTAGAGAACTATACGGAGTACTGTACGGCAGAAGCATGAAGAAAATCATTCCCCACTTTTTCTGAACCGTGTCCATCCGAATGTGGTGATCGGCATTTAGTAGAAGTTATTACAGTACTGACTAGCCCAGTATGGAGCTCGAGTCCCTGATGGTGGGCTGATCAGCAGTTCGGTGTGCCAAGGACAAAACAACTCGGATACGCGGATGTCTGAAGGAAGCCAACAGCTGTATAGCTACGTAGCCACGTAGCTACTAGGCTGCTAGCTAACTTACCAGTCCAGTCCGGCAAATCGGCATGACGCAACAAGCCCCCCCAGTATACATGCACTCTGCTACTAACTGCTGGCCACAACAACGACCGGTTTCCATCGGCTAGCAGCATAGCCAAACCCCGTACGATCAAATAAGCACATGCCGCGGAGACAGGCCTCGCCACTTGGACGGCGCTGGAATCATTGACAAACAGGAATTCGAATTCGGGATGATTCGATTCTGGCATGCGCGAGGTCATGTGCGCCGTGCAATGTGGGGGATTGGGGGATTCTCGTTCCAAACGGGAGTCTCAAGAGTATCCCACCAACAGTTCCAAAGTATCTTAAGTGCCAGTGGAAAGGAACACGGCAAATTAAGGTTGAACAAGACCCTAGAATTTGACTAGACCCAAATTATGAATGTCTAAGACTGAAGATCACCCCCCAACTGATACGAGATGAGCTTGAGCTAGAGACGTTGATCAAATGTAAGGGGAGTTCAACAGACGGACAATATGATAGTCTCCTTGCGGGCGACTATCCAGCCAAGACTACAAGGGCGACATGATCGAAGACGATGAAGCATCAAACCGGGGTACTGCTAATATCCTGATGCTCTTGAATAATAGTGGAATTTTGAGATTGGAGAAACAAACCCTGCGGAAGATGGACATGACCCAGCGCCAACCCAGTTAATCGTAAATCCCGTGCGACACTACTCCATTGCGCCTGAGGTTCTTGGAACGCCTACCAGAGCTTACCACGTAACGTTGCCCAGATCGTGCTCCTGTAGAACAATCTCAGTGTCAGTCCAAGGAACGCTTGAAAAGTAGAATGGTAGTGCAATCGACAAGCGACCAGCAAAAACTCACCTTAATGTACTCGCTTCCCTTCTCTAAGTACTCCTGTCGAGTCACAGACGATCGGCCCAAATCCGCACCCGCCGCCCATTGAGCCGCGCCCTTCCACGCATCCATGACCGGGTCAGCAGCCTGGCGCACGGCCAGCTCGGCCTCGATGGGCAGATAAGCGCGCAGCTCCCGGCGGAAGCGTTCCTCGAAGCCGGTGAACAAGGTATTGCCGCCAGTCAGGAACACATCCTTCAGCAGACGGGTGCGATCCTCGGGATTGGAGAACCGCTGGTTGATGATATCAGCTGCGATCTCAATTAGACCCGCCTGGTCCACGCCCGCAATGGAAGGCTTGAAGACAACCTCGGGCACGCGGATGCGCTCCACGTTGAGATGGATCTGGTGGGCTTCGCGCTGGCTCTCGGGGTCAAATGGCCAGGGTCCGCGGAGGAATGCATGGACCAGACTCTTTGTCCAATCGGACTGCGCTGCCAGCGTGTGATTCTCTGTAAATTCGGGGTCGTACTCGAGCAACTCTTGCTCGGCCGTGTTCAGCATGCCGTCGAGATCTTCTTCTTCCTCGTCATCGCTTTGTTCATCCTTTGCGACGGTGCGGTACACGCCCCAGTCCTCATCGTTGGCACCGAAGTCATCCTCGTCACCTCCGCGACGACGTTTCTTTGGGCCGTCTGCAGCTAGGTTGGCTAGGGTCTTCATGCGCATCTGGCTGGCGAGGGACTTGCGGTTGCCCAGATCGGCCTTGAAACGCTCCCGGTCTTTGATTCTTTGCAAAAGGGTCTGACGTTTGTTAGATGATGCTGCCTTTCCGAATCCAAGAGCAATAAGACTCACCTGTCGGTTGGCGCGTCGCTCTGCAACCCAGTTCTCAAAGTCATTCTCACGCTTCTCCCGATCAAGACGTTCCTTCTCCTCAATGCGAGCCTTCTCACGCTCCTTTTCAGCCTTGGCGCGGGCCCTGGCCTCGACATTAGACTTCATCAGCTGCTGGTGTCGTTTTTCTTTCAAACCAGCTTCATCCAATTCTTCATTGGGAACGTCGAGCAGATGGAAGCTCATTTCCTCTTGCTGTTCCTCCTCCTCAATACCCAGGTCGCGATTGCGGGAGCGCTTGATAGACTTTTCAAGGTCGCGAATCATCCGTTCCAAGTGAGCCTCGTCCTTGAGATCTTCGGCCTCCAACACGCGACGGATCTCCTTCTTGGTCTCGGTGGCCAGGCGGGTCTGCAAGTCTTTCCAGTACTCAAGTTCCTGCTCTTTCTTCACCAATTTTTCTAGGCGCATCTTGGCCGCTTGCTCCTGCAACCGACGGCCGCTCTCTTTCTTGCGCTCGGCAATCCGGGCCAATTCCTCCGCCGTCTTTTCGACTACGACGTGCTCTGTGTAGGGATACTGGATGACATGGTCGCGGTCTTCCAGTCCCGTCCAGTCGAGGTATCCACTCAGCTCACGATCGTAGTCCTGAGAGATGTAACAATGCTTGTGCACCATTTCCTCAACTTGGTTGTCTGTCAAGCGCGTAGGGAAGGTGGGATATTTCAGCCGGAGCAGCTTGGCAAGGTACTCGGCCGTGTGGACGCCGCCCCAGTTGAGACGGGAGGAGTTTGAGAGCAGCGGTTTGGAATTGAGGACGGGGATGACATGTGTGGATGTGTGCGATGATGAAACAATCAACCCGTCGGTTCCCTTGTTGTAGCGGTATGCGAAAAGCGAGTCGATTCCGTAGGCTACAGACGGCGCGCTGTAGCACTCGAATAGAATTTCGTTCATCACTGGATCGGTCAGCTCAACACTTACAATGCCATAGGAAATAGAACCAACGTACTCCTTCGCGGATACCCGAGATTGGCAATGGGCTCGGTCATGAGAATCGGCCGGTCAACACCTCCGTTGGCGCCGTCAACCCCGAGCTTGAGGAAGATGTAATCCAGCACACCCTCCATGACATCCCAGTTGCCGACGACGCTAGAATTGCCGTCGAAAGCATTCTTCAGCTGGCCCCTTGTAGTCGCATCCACGTAGGCGTCGTATCCAATGAAGTGAGCTTGACGGCCGAGCTTGCGATCGCGGTAGCGGCTCATGACGGGGGGCAGAACGAATCGAGGGTTTTTGTCAAAAGACCAACCGGCCTTGACGAGGTGGGAGCCTGCGCAGAAGATGCACACATCAGTTTCCAGCATGAATTGTCAGAGGCAGACGAGGTAGGCGGACCATTGTCGATAACAATAGCGCTGGTGTCGGGATGAGCCTTGCTGCGCTCATATCCATCGGTTTGTGGCGGTTGATAGCCCTTGAATGGATAGTCTGTAACAGTGTAGGTCTGAGGTGGAGGTTTCTCGGCGCGCCTCTCTGCAACATTGACCGAGTAGCGCCCCGGTAGGATGGTCTGGACAGAGGTGATGGTCATTGTGGGCTGCGCTGGCGCGGACCCAGGAGCTTGGGAGAGAGAGGATCAGGTCGAGAAGTGGGTGGGGATCACTGCATGGAAGAGAAGGTGGAGAGGATGAAGCAGAGAAGAAAAAACTTCGAAGACAGTGGAAACGAGGTCAAGGAGAGTAGTGAGGCGGGCAAACGGAGTAGGCCCGCTCGTTCGCAGTCAGTCCGGCGAGGTTGGAGGCTGCGCGCCAAGAACCGATAAGTTTATCCTGCAACTGCGATCCGGTCTCCCGCATCTACGAGGACGAGCTACGAGAAAGAGTAGTACTACATTGTTGCTAGGCAAAGTACATCCGTGCAATGAATTCAATAGGATTGTAGAAAGGAAACATTGATTGGATGTCCATAAACGCATTTCGTCGTAAATCTACCACTTCTCCCACCCGTTCCTCCTAAGAGGGGTCCTTGAGGTTCTCCGTAGCTGGGATGATGCTTAGAAGGGGACATATTGATTCAAGAAAGGGGAGATCATACCTTCAAGATGGAATAGAACATTAGACTGGTAGTTCTTGAACATCTGTGCCACCAGCTCAACGTTCATATTTTGAATGTTGACCTCCTTTACACGACTGTCAACATCGGTCAATGTAGTCATGGCAGTGTCCGAGCTCTTACCTGCAGACTCTTATTCATGACCATGACGGCCTCGTTCAGTTTCTCCTGTTGAAATCGTCAGAAAATACAGCTGGATCCCCAGGTATACTTGTGTTGACTGACAACGTTGGTGATGATGCGAGACAGCAGGACCGTCTGCTGGTGCTCGTGAGGGCTTTCCTATTTTCTGTTAGCTGGGGCTCTCAGCCAACGTATGACTTGCCCGTCGACATAGCTTACCATTATGATACCAGACGTCCGGGTATTCTAGTCCTTTGGTGATAGAAGAGTACAACCGTCACGCGGTTTGTTTGGCCTTTCTCCACGGTCACGTGGAGATATCCGGAACCCTTCAACGGACCAAACCAACAGCCTCCAGCTATTCAACATCCCTTCCTTAACAACCGTCGCAATCACATTACATACCCGCAAAAATGGCTCCCGCTACTCCTGCAAAAGATGATGAAGCTCACCAGCTGCTTCTGAGTCAACTTGATATCGCCGCCGTCCCGAAGCCCTTCCGCAACCCCCACTGGAAGCCCTCCCAGCGCCGCAACAAGAACGTCAAGGCGATCATCTCCGAGACCACTCGCAAGGAGGCTTCCCAGCTGGCCACGCAGGCCAATTCCGGTGCAACAACCCCCTTCACCGGTGCTTCGGGCGCTGCGACCACCGACGGCACCGGAACACCCGCGGAAGGAGCTGGCAAGGCTCCCAACATCGCCCAGGCTGCCCAGAATCTATCTACACTCGTGCTGGAGAAGAATGCCCGCGCGATGTTCCCAACTGGACCAGCTGTCACCTACACAAACATCGAATCGGCGCCCTCACTGGATCCATCGAACAAGCGCCATTACTGCGATATCACTGGCCTTTCAGGCCCGTACACCGACCCCAAGACGCGGCTTCGGTACCATAACAAGGAGATCTTCGGCGTCATCCGCAACTTGGCCCAGGGGGTGCCGGAGAGCTATCTGGAAGCAAGAGGAGCGCACACAGTTCTCAAATAAGCAGTGGAGCATGGCATTTACTACCATTTCATCCATCCAAAAGTTTACAACTCATCACGACAAGGTATGTACTTTTATAAATCTCTTGCTCTGGCTCCGCTAACTGCGAACACGAAATACAGATTGGAACTACGAAGAATGTCCGATCAACACAGTCAAGCCCTTTCCACCCCACCTGCCCCTCTCGAGGCAGGCTCAAGAAAGCGCTCCGGCTTATTCGCAACCGAGGAAGTTTTGTTCTCCGCCTTGTGCCAGGATGCACTCGACTATTACCGACGCCCCAGGGCAGGGAGCGTCAGTTACAGCATCCGAGGATGCTGTCGCCGCGGCGTGGTGATTGTCTGAAACAATACTCGAGAATGGGAGGGATAGTAACCCGCAAGGATGAGGCCAGCTTGCCTTGACTGGAATGTGGGCACATTTGCGAGCCTGGGGTTGGCTCTGTAGCACTAAGTGACTATCAATGCAGGGTGTAATTGGAACAGCTAGACATTATGCTGCACTGAAACAATCGCAGAGACAGATGGCAGCACCCAGTTTGTTGATTCCATGCCGACGTAGCGGATTGCCCACAGATTATACAGAAATAAAAACCCAACACCCGCCCGAGGCGGCTTAAAACTAAGGCCACACCGCCTTCGGGAGTGGGCAGAAAAGGGCGACTTTTCTATTTCTGTTTACGGATGCATCCATATCGCTCGAAGCGTCGCCTTTTGGAATCGTGACCTTTTATACTGTGCTACTTGTCGCTCGCACTTTCTCTTGAGTCGCAACAATACACAATGCCCAGCATGTGGTTATCAGAGAATCAGAGTATGTCCTTCTCATATCAGCGCTCTCATTCGACCGGGGGGTCACACCCTCCTGACTCGGCGCAACCGTTACCGCGACATACCCAATACTAACTACTAGAAATAGAGATCGGCGTCGTCTTCTGCTCGGCCGGTACGCCCTCCCACACCTGTCCTCGAACTGCAAACTCGCGCCGAGTGCAAATACTAATCCTCCTCGTGGGCGTATAGGTGGCTTATTCCTCTTCGGTGGTGTCCTCATGTTCTTCGACCGATCATTGTACGTCCCCCTCACCACTCCCATAAATCCCACAGGCCCATCAATCGCAAAACGCATACTAACCAGCCCTCCCACCCCCAGACTTGCCATGGGCAACGTACGCCAACCCGCCCTCCCCCCTCACCCCTCCTAACCAAACTAACTCAACCCCCGCCGTTCCCAGATCCTCTTCCTAATCGGCCTCACCCTGATCATCGGCGTCCAAAAGACAATAATCTTCTTCACCCGCCCCCAAAAGCTCAAAGGCACCGCCGCATTCTCAGCGGGCATCGTCCTGATCCTCCTGCGGTGGCCGTTGACAGGCTTTCTGATCGAATTATACGGACTGTTCATTCTGTTTGGCGACTTCCTCGTGACGATTGGCCAGTTTGCGGGTAATGTGCCTGTTGTGGGGCCTTATATTAAGCGTGGGTTGGAGGTTTTGGCTGGTGGGCGGAGTAATGCTGAGCTGCCGGTATGAGGATGGACCGGTTGCCTGTCTCTCAGGATGGCGTGTTGCATGTATGAGTACGATACGTGACCAGGATTTAATCTCGCGTTAGATGGATTTGGGTACGAATGGTTGGGGAGTATAATGTGTGGGTGGTGGTGCTGTATGGTGGAATGGTTTCTGATGGTGCATGGATGGCGTACGGCGGATGAGATGATTATGCCCTTCCAGACTTGGAGGAACCCCTGATGTAATTACTAATGACCTTTTTGATCCTCCGTCCAACTTGGGGATTTCCTGATTTGTGAGATACCAGCTTGAATGTGAGCATTCGATATCCATCATAGATAATAGAAGTATACAAATGTCCATGACAATCTGGCCTGGGGATACTCGACCACAAGAACTCATTAGAAGAAAAACACCTACTTCGTTAAGACATATCGCCAAGCCGCATACCACCATCGGTACTGGCATCTGCCATCGGCATTCCTGCAAAAATACATAGCCGCAAAGCATCGAAGCAAAGTCAAGCAGGGCGACAAGGTCCCCATCCCCCTCAAGCTGCAAATATGAGCTATGGCTGGGCGGGACAAAAACATAGTGAAAAGGGAAGTCAAAATAGGAAAATCCAACGCTTCTTTATTTCATATTCTTCACAGCCATCCTATGTGATAACAAGTTCATCCACAATTCCAAGTCCATATGCATCCCGTTTATTGGGGGTTGTTGATGTAGTCGATGAGCTTCTCAACAACGGCGGCGGCGTTGGTGGTCTGGGTCTCCGGGCCGTGGATACCGATCATGGTGCAGGCGCTGGCACGGACGACGATGGCGCCCTCCTTCCCCTGTTACAGTAAGACGGATCAGCAGTGTTCTCTGGACAGAGAGCGAGCTCCGGTGGAGGGGGAGGAAAGGTGTGGCGTACCTTCTTGCCGTACAGACTACGCTCGTCAGCCTTGATGCAGACATACTTCTCACCGCCGATGGAGAAACCATTAGCGAAGGCGTTGGAGGGCGAGGTGAAAGCCGAGGCCAGGGAGTTGATGTCCTCCTGGGAGAGCTATTGGATCTCTGCGTTAGTTATGCCCGCGAGCGGAGAGGCTCTGGATGATATGAAGTGAGGCAGCCGTACAGTAAAGGACCCAGAAGCGGCCTCGAGGCCGGAGAAATCAGCGGCGAGGACACCGGCCTTGGTGAACTGACCCGAGCCCATCAGGCTGTCGAGGAGGGAATGTTAGCATCGAAAGCATCGTGGAGTGACTCGGCTATCGTCGAGATAGGCGACGGATGATGCATGAGAAATGGGGCATCGAAGTACCTGGAGTCGACGTAGGCTAAACGGCGGGACAAAAAGACATTAGTGAGGGGAAGCCTAAATAACGGCACCGGTCAGGTCACATACCTTGCCAAGCTGCGGAGTGAGCACCCATGATGACGATGTGGGGGTGAGGGAAGGGAGGGAGAGCACGGAGAAAAAAAGATGAACAAGAACAAGACTCTGAGTGATACCAGAGAGGGGAAATTGTCAAGGAAGAGAAGAAGGAGAAGGAGAGCTTGTGGGAGGTGACGGAGGGAGGTTGAAGTGGGGGGCGAGTTGTTGGCGGTAAATAAGACCCCGCCAACCTGCGCTCTTCCCGTCGATCCCTTTGCCGGGAACGGTGAGCACAACATTCAAGAAGGACACCCGTTAGCGTTTTGGGAGGACGTCATTCTATTAAGAAGCTTTTTATCTTCCCGTAATTGGCCAGGCTATATACTGTACGCAGCCGTTTCCTTGTCATGTCCCTCCAAGAATGCGAGGGGCACATGGCGCCGTTGACCTGCATGCTTGTACGCATGTCATGAGCTATCGCATGTGTCTGGTGCCTGGATCCCATCAAAGAGTCAGTCGGGAACTTCCTTTCGCATATACAATAAAGCCTAGCCTGATAGACCATGCTGCTACAGCTGCCTTGTTGGTCCTTCGATGCCATACTTGGAAACTGCCTCGACCGTGTTGTTAGTGGTCACTGGGTACTGGTGGTCAACATATGAACTAGACACGGAACACTCTGGCAGATCCGACAAATATAGGTAGTGGTAAACACTTGTCAACATAGCTTCTTTGGAGCTCATTAGGAGCCTACTGAACAGGATTCGAGGAATTCAGCGGTCAGTATACTCGAACACACAGATTGGTCAGTCTTTTCAATTGATAGTGGAGCCGAGGACCGGGTGTCAAGACCGCATAAACAATAAGGTGAGTGAAATTTGCTGCACCTTGCGCTCCTGCTAATCTCTTTGCACTGCATGTATCCCCGGATCCGTAGCGCAAAGCTCACACTAATGGCGCAAGCCTGGCAAATTGTCCAGCAATATCACTAATCAGCCCTCGATTCTGCATCCCATTCACCCATCGGCTCGGGATTGCCTCGTAACCGTAAAAGACTCCCGCCAGACCGCCATAAACCGCCCCCGCCGTGTCCGAATCTCCGCCGAGATTCACCACCGCCAAGGCTCCCTCTTCCCAGGAGTCATACTTGAAAAACCCCCACAGTGCAGCCTCCAGCGTGTCGATCACCCAGCCACTGCTCGTCATGTCGACAGGGGACTTAGCCTTCCAGTCCGCGATGGATTTGTACCGACTGAATCGGGAAACAAGGGCAGGATGAGCGAACTTGAATCCACCGATAGTCTTGCAGAGATCCTCTTTCGTATGTCCTATTGACGAGTTAGCCGGGGGTCTGGTGAAGAGGAGGGATGAGCTGAGATTGAGGCGACATACCACTCATAACCATGCAGATCAGCTCGGTGTAAGCTTGGCAAGCATCCAGACAGGCCAGTGCGGGATGCGTAACAAGACTCTGGTATCGGGCAAGTCTCTTCGCTCGACCACGGTCGGTCCAGAGAGCGACACCGATGGGGGCAATCCGCATCAAACTGCCATTGCCCGAGGAACTTTCTTGATCCAGTTTCTCCCGCACCTTCAACTGAGTGAGGGCCAACTCGTCGAGACCATCGGCCTTCCATATTCTCAGCGCTACCCGAGTGGATCTTCCAAGATCCCATGCTTTGTTCGTGGTACTGAATCGGCCATGGTTGAACCAGTCGAGATAGTACTGGATTGATAGGGAGTGGCCGTATTGGCCGTTCGAGTCAATAAAGGACTGCGCGAGGGCAAGGGTCATCGAACCATCGTCCGAGTATGATCTGTCACTGTTAGCCTAGTCCTGAGACAGGGTATGGATTTGATTTGAAATATATACCCTGACGGTTCATTGAATGGTTTCACAAATTCCAGCTCTCGGATAGGTTGAAAAGTGCCGGGGGCCTGAAATTGGATGGGCCCGCCAAGTGCATCCCCCACGCAGGTGCCCCAGATAGCACCCAAGGCGCGCGAATGTGTCGATGGTCCCATGTTGTATGTTGTAGTATTGATGTGTGAAGAAAACACCCCGTGCGAACGACCTAAATAGCCGGGACGCGGTCGGATACTGATAGGTACTGACTCGATAATATGAGAATCAACCTTTTGGCAGTGACGACTCAGCCACAATGCGGACCAACGGGCGCCACTCTCGAAGCCTCCGTGGCTTCCTCTTTTGGACACGAGAGAATGCCTTATGGAAGTGAGATCAGGCCCTCTGATTGGGAGAAATGGTAGGGTTCGGAGGTGCGGGGTGGCAGCAGCTGAGAGGCTCAAGTTATGCTGCCTGGCCTCGCCGCTCTCAACCGAAGCTTCATGCCCCACGAACAAGGTCGAGCAAGGCGGAATAATGTCAGATTGTTTTTAAGCCCGGGGCTGAGATTAGATATTACTCATCTGGCTCACCTAGGTAGATGTGCTTCAGCTTGCCCTTTTATGTCTTGCCCAGGACTTGCAACTCATCTTTGTTAATGGCACTGGCACCAATTCCCTCGGGTTATTATTTCCAACTCATGACAGATAGTCCAAAGTTTGTCGAGTTTCAAGACTGATAAAGCCGTACTGTATACCTACTATAAACAGGAGTAGAGTTGACAATACCGGAGCAAGCGCAGCTAGATTGTCGGTCACCCACAGTTTATACAGCCCTAGACATGGTTGAGCCATCTTGGTGCATCGGATTCCAATGGGCAGGGAAGGTC
Organism: Penicillium simplicissimum; assembly: GCA_024706585.1. Lineage (NCBI taxonomy): Eukaryota > Fungi > Ascomycota > Eurotiomycetes > Eurotiales > Aspergillaceae > Penicillium > Penicillium simplicissimum. The sequence goes on from JAMZTW010000068.1 coordinate 296,886, forward strand.
CGAGAATTGATCCATAAAAGGATTAAATAGTAATCCCATCCTGGGTGTTCAAAACACCTGTGCAATCCAGGGCTATCTCCCCCGTATCAGACCCTCTGATACTGCTGATGTCTGTAGAGCAATCTCCTGCCACCTATTGCCGAACTTGATCTCGCGACAATGTCGCCAAAAGACAGCATCTAGACCAGGCAAGCGTATCATGTGGTGTTTGAAATGAAATATAGATGAGACACTTTCTGGATCATTCAGGGAAAGGTAATATCCAGGTCTAGGACTGATAGTCGGTTCTGTTTCATGTATCGGATTCCCTCAGGCGTCCGTCGGGTGATCTCCGTACGTGAATCTTAAAGGCATCTTTAAACAAACCTCTCGTAAGCTACAGAGTTCACAAGCCCGGTTACAGTACGGAGTAGACGATCTAGCTAAGAAATCTTTCTGAGTTGAAAATGACGTATTTGTATTTGATGGCAAGATCCCATGCTCCACATGAAACCCTGGAGATAGATAGATGACGCCGGTGGATCAATCAAGGTACTCCACAAAGACGGCATTTACACAGAGGACCTGTACGGAACAGGCCCACATTCATGAGATGACAGGGAAGCTCAGCACAGACAATTGACGGCACTTTGGCATAGTAAAGGATCATGTGGGTGCGGGGATCAAAAATCCATCCCGCTATGGAGTAGGAAGAAGAATACGGGGCACATGGATGTCGTTCTCGACTTTGATTGTATCCGAAGAAACAAGGGCATAGCAGTCATTAGTAGAGGAGTATGAGGGTCATATTACTTGAGTGGCCCTTGCGGGGTAAAAAATGGTTCATCAATGAATTACAGCATTTGCGTTTGAGGGACCATGGTTGACTTCGTACTGTTTGTACTGTGTACAGTCCCACCGATGGCAATTGCCGATATCTGCATGCCATACGTCGTGGCTTCGTTGCTTGCCGAGCAGTGAGCAAAGCACAGCTCAGACTGAGCGTTTTCTTTTACCTTTTCCACATAATCGTTGTCCTCGGCTGTTGTACACATTAAGCGCTCGATTGGTATAACCTTCGCCCTTGGCATCACACGCTTGCAAAGGTAAAACTCACCTGAGCAACAAATGACCGCACTGAGACTGTGGTTGTCGCTGCGACAGCCGACGCGCCAAAGCTGAGACCGTCCGTGCGCCAGCGACCGAGCGCATCAGCCCGCCCAAGACTGAGAGACACAAGCAAACCCTCTACAACAACGAATCAACGACACGACTCATCAGGAGGGCGCCTGAGTCGAGAGACGAATGTCTGGTCCAACATCAGGCTATTTAATCAACTTCTGATCAGACGCCGGGCTCGGCCTAGGTCGATGGGAGTCAGTTGTATGCTCAGAATGGACGGGACCCCTGACTGAAAAAGACAAAGCCTTGTCTCAGTTTCAGGAGGGCTGAAACACGCCTCAGTGGGCAATCTGCCTCTTTCCTACCAGGTGGCCCTCCGTGGCCCGCACGGAACGTGGTAGCGAAACTGAACGAGCTAATCAAATCAACTACTCATCCGCAACGAGCGATTTGATTCGCTCCGCGTGAAATAAGCATCCGGCGGTCATCCCGAGAAAGGCACATTACAAGGCCCTTTTCGTCCACGGCTGGCCCCTTTCCCCTGTTGGCTTTGAGGCCGATGCATATCCAACCGTTGCGGCGCTAACAATGCAGCGGGATCCTGGTCGATCGAATCGCGGATCGTGTCAGGATCTCACACTGCTGGTTTTGTGCGACGGCGCCGTTACTATCGAGCTGGGCTGATATCTGGCCCCTCTTTTTTTCTGCTTCAGGCTGTTGCAGCCCTCCTGTTGGCTCTCCTGTTGGTCCCTTTCAGCTGGTTCGGCCCCAGCCTCCGACCAGACAATCCGGACTAGATGAGACGTGCCTGACACAAGAAGACGGGATTGCCACTACCATTGGCAGGAGGGCACGACAGCTGGACCTGGTGGTTGGCGCATTAAGGCAAAATGCTTGGGCGCGGGGGCAAATACGACGCAAAGGCCACCACAAGCGTGTTTCTATGCAGAAGATTTCAATCAGAAAAGATTAAGATCAATTAAGGGGAATATAGACGTTGACAAGGTGTCTCATATACACAGCTTGGCGTAATCGCATCCCCACCCAAGCGACGATATCGCCCCGCGCCACACCTCCTGGTCCTGAGAAGCCATTTCATTTAAAATGCCAGTGCCCCCTTTGCTCGCGCGAACTTCCGCGGCTTGCTTTTGATTCGACTCCGCATTCAGGCCTTCTGGAAGGCCGTCCATTCTTTTCCACAGGTCTGGGATCTGTATCTGCATACGATCCTTTTGCCTTACCATTGCGCCTTTGAACAGTCATTTTATTTATGCGCCACCGAGCTCCGCGAAAGAAACGAACATTCATTTCCTAGGGTCCGAGCGATGGCGAGAGCTACGACTTCTGTCAAATCCCGCACGACGCCAGATATGGATGCGATTTCATTCCCTGTCTTGACCTACACCGATGCACTGCCCCGAAATGACCTTCGCAACATCAAGGACAACGGGCCCGCACAGCTATCAGAACATACAAAGGCAGCAAAATATGAATTCCCTCGGCCGGGGACTGCTGATGGACACGGAGGCCGAAAAGCACCGTCTGGTGTAGCCATGGCGGCATCATTCGACTTTCGAGTAACAGCGCCTCCAGACGAGGTTTTTCCCTCGAAAACAGGGGAAAATCACAGCCCGGGGGGTATCCCTAGGATAGGCCTCGCTCTTGGAAGCCCCAGCATGCTTGACTCTCGGGACAATCTACCACCACCACGGTTCAACACGGAGATCTTTTCAGAAGAACAGGTTGGTCAGCCACCGCTGCCGCGTAAATCGAGCAAATGGAGGAAGATCGGCGGACTATTCAAAGCCAAACATGCGCTGGCATTGCCAATCGACGAGCGTAAGCCACTTCCGAAACCACCTGCACCCAAGAAAAACAGTGAACAAAGTACTGGACCAACATACCCTCGGAGTTCGACCGAGGAGTGGCCTATCATTGAAGTCAATTCCAAGCCTGTACTAGTTGATAACAAGTCTTGTCCTGAGAGACGTCGCAAACCTTCGCTTTCAGGAAAGAAGGTGAATAAAGATCGACCATCCGAGAAGGGCCAGAAAAATACAGGACTGTTGCTCGAGGTTGACATTCCCAATGTACAAATGGAGCGCTATAGTGTGATGTTCAGCCAGGTGATGAACAAAAATCAGAGACCCTCCCTGCTGGCCAGAAGGAGCAAGACCCTGGACAATCTGCGCCTGCCAAACAATCAGGTACGTTGCGATGTCGTGTACCTACTCGTTTTCGGGTTCTGCATAGGTAGCAAATGGACACGATAATAACAATGTGGATAGGACTTCCTAGCTGCAAAGCTACCTCCAGTTCCCCAGCGCCGAGCGACATCACCAGCACGATCAAGTTTCACCTTATTCCCGGCGTCTCAACCCTCGAAAGCGGCGCAAGTCCTGGGCAGTCAGAATTTCTCCCGTGGCCCAAGTCCGCTTTTGAGGTCGAATACATTGCCAGTCGAAAGCCCATCGAAGGCGTCCATGGACCAGCCACGCGCAAATTTGGATATCAATGCGGCTTCACCATTTGAATCACCAGTCGTCCCCAACATTTTTGCATCGCACTCTAGCACCCCACGATCCTCACTTGACAAACCCCTGCCTGCCATCAAACCCGAGGTTCAGGCGTCACAATCGCGTCCGCGAGCGACGTCAAATCTTGCAGTTACTCAAACGGTAAAGGAACCAGCTCCGCCCAAACTGAACGCGGTCAAACGAGAGGAAAGGGACAAACCGCTTCCTCCTCCGAGTAAGCACCAGGCACGTGCTCCGAGTCTCGAGGTTTCAGAATCTTTAAGAGACTCGCCCACTTCTCGAAAGCAGGCGAAGCCACCTGCACCCCTTACCAATACTCGGCGTCGATCGCAAAGCCTGGCGCTCCCTCGATCGTATGCAAACTCGCAGGTGGACTCGCAAGTGACACAGTCAATCCCACAACTACAGGCACGACCTATTAAAGTACCAATCCCTCAACCTCCAAGACCGATTTATCAAGAGCGGACGTCGTCTTTGCAAGCCCCCAGAGCGCAGACTCGCCCACCTGTTCAGCCGCTCAGCAAGCCACAGCCAATTCCACATCAAGAACAAAGGCCACATCACGATGCCAACCAACAGCCTCAACAAAAGCCAGATGCACACCATTCTCGACCCAATCTGCGAATTCAAACCAGGCCACAAGCCCCGCCACGTGCCCCAGCCAAATCCGGATCTTCATCCTCCACACTCCCTACTGGCACGCCGCCCACCAGCACACTCCCTACACCAAATCTGTCAAATGATCTTCTGCATCGGACACCATCGCCCATCATACGATCTTTGAGTCCCCAACCGGGGATCTCTCCTGGCGGATCACCCCGCATGCCATTCGTTTCCGAGCCAGAAGAATTCGAAATCGAAATCGGCTTCGCAGCCGAACCCAAAGACACCGTCGAACCAGTACGAAAAACCCCAACCATAGAAGTCTCAATAGCACGCTCGGTATCCGTATCGCGGGGCAAGCGCCAAATGCTGGTCCCCATTACTGCACGCGTCGACCATCTCCATTCGAATGAGCGGTTGATCGAGCGCAGGCCCATGACGCCACGGATTACGGACGTGGCCTACGGTCACAAACATGCCGTGTCGCAGGAGTTGCAAATTGAGTCGCTTTGAGTGCTGGTGCCACGTCTTTTTCATTTTTGATTCCCCCTTTTTCATATATTTGAGCTTGTGGTTATTCCAGCGTATTCTTCATTTGCATTTTGCATTTTGCATCTGGGTCGGGGTTTGTGACCATGTTGAACTTTCATTATCATCCTATGCTTTGAATGAAGCAGTACCCTTGCACTATGCATTGATTGAAACCAAATAGTCACTCTCAGTATAATTGCGGCATGTCAAACTATCCTGTAACGCCATTGGGCCGCCCTCGGGAGTTGCTCGGAAAGAAGTGGAGACACTTCGGTAGCTACCGAAAGTCTTGATATGACTCCGAACAGCACCAGCAAGTAAAACCTGGAGGGCTCCATTTTGCTTATTGCGGCGGGGGCTCGGAGGCCCCGAATGCACGGTAGGGTCCGAAGTACTTCTCGAAAAGAACCATTTAAATTCCGCAATCCCCTCATTTGACACACTGGACTTGACCTCTTCAGTACCTTTACCAAAAATCCACACAAGTTCACACCATGACAGGAGGTATTCCCGTCGCCGAGTACCTCTTCCGCCGTCTGCGCGAGGCAGGCCTACACGCCGTCCATGGCGTCCCAGGTGACTACAACTTAAGACTCCTCGACTATGTGATTCCCTCGGGACTCGAATGGGTCGGGAATTGCAACGAACTGAATGCGGGTTATGCCACAGACGGCTATGCGCGCATCAAAGGCATCGGAGCCATCGTCACCACGTTTGGGGTCGGCGAGTTGTCCGCGATCAATGCGATCGCTGGTGCTTTCGCAGAGATGGCGCCAGTCGTGCATGTCGTTGGCACGCCCCCGCAGCGCGATCAACAAAATGGCACGAAGCTTCACCACACCTTCTGTCGTGGACTGCCTGGTGACTACAAGATTTTCGCTGAGATGTATGAGAAGGTTACTGTTGCGCAAGAGGATATCACGGATGTTTCGACGGCAGCCGCGCGGATTGACCGTGTTCTTCGCGAATGTGTAATCCAGTCTCGACCTGTTTACCTCCAGGTTCCAATGGATATGGTGGATGCTATCATTCCTGGAACTCTTCAACCCTTAGACCTTGCTCCGGCGCCTGGCGACCCAAAAGTCGAGCGAGAAGCTTGTGATATGATCCTCGAGCGCATGAGGACTTCCTCGAACAAATTCGTTCTGGTGGACGCCGGGACCTCGCGATATGGACTGTCCAGTCAGACAAACGAACTGGTCAAAGCCACCGGGTTCCCAACGGCTACAACGCCGTTCGGCAAAGGAATCGTCGATGAAACATTGCCAAATTTCCATGGCATTCATGGGACCGTCGGGCCACACACGTTCACTTCCTACGTCGACTCTTGCGACCTGATCATCAACGTTGGCCCGACTCATAGCAATGTGAACACATACTACTTCGCCACTGTCCCCAAGCCAGAAGTCACGATCGCGATTCATAGGGATGCTATCCACATCGGTGACCGCACATGGAACGTATCTTCACAAAACGTCCTTCAAAGACTTCTGCAAAGTCTAAAGGAGACTCCACTCCCAGAAATCGCACCATATCCCCCGCTCCCCAATCTGCGCGAGGCCCTCCAAACTCTCCCCCCAGCCATCCCAACCGCCAAAATCACCCAAGATACCTTCTGGCACCGCATGTCCTCCTTCTTCCGCCCAGGCGACATAATACTCACCGAAACCGGCACCGCCAGCAACGGAAGCCGCGACTTCATTCTTCCCAAAAACACAACCCTCATCAACTCGGGCATCTGGCTCTCCATCGGATACATGCTCGCCGCCACGCAAGGCGCCGCCCTCGCCCAGCGACATCTCGCACGCTCGGACAATCCTCTGTCCAACGGCCGCACGATCCTCTTCGAGGGCGACGGAAGTTTCCAAATGACAGCGCAAGAACTGAGTACCATGATCCGGCAGAAGCTTGATGTGATCATCTTCATCATTAATAATAATGGGTACACGATTGAGCGGCTTATTCACGGGCCGCAGGAATTGTATAATGATGTCGCGTCGTGGCGATATCTTGAGGCGCCGTCGTTCTTTGGCGCGGAGAAGTCGGATCCTTCTTATCCTGTTTACACGGCGAGAGCTAGTACATGGGGCGAGCTTGATTGTCTTTTGGCTAGGGATGAGATGCAGGCTGGGAAGGGGTTGAGGATGGTGGAGTTGATGATGGATACGTTGGATGCTAACGATACTTTGAGATTGATGTTGGAGTTGTGGAAGAGTAAGAAAGCGGAATAGAACTGCTTTCCAACCAAATTGAATTGATCACCTTCCACTCCCAATCCCAAAAACACTAGAAATCTAGTTCGCCTTTGGTGAGAGGCTTTCTACCCATGCTGTACCCGCGTTGTGCGTAAGTGAAACTCTTTCTACCTCTACGAAAACCTTTCGCCCGTTGCAGATGGAACACGCAACCAACCTGTCGCTGAGGTCCAATCTCAAGAACAAATTTTACACGCTGGAAGAGCCCCGGGTCTTCAAAGATTTTTTGAGAAAGAGGATCATGACAGGCTTAAACCAGCAACCAAGATTATCCATCCACGCTTCTGAATCACCCAAGACGGAGAATACTAGACCCTCGCCCCGGAAGAAAGATCGGCCCGGGGCTTACCGGGTCTCGGTTGACTCCGGAAGGTCATCCGCAAGACACTCGGAAACATCCATTCAACTCTCCACTTTCGGGCAGGTCAATCACATTCCATTCCGGAAGATGTCACAAAGCGTCCAAACGCCATACCCTAGGATCTCGAAGCGTGGGCACTCTAGGCTGGCATCTGCGTAAGTTGTGCGCCCTGACCTAGTTCTACCGGAGTGGGAGTGTGGATTTACTGAACAAGTTAAGATGTACGAACTGCAAATCCAAGAAAGTGAAATGCTCCGAGGATTACCCGTGTGAGTTTTGTTCTCGCAGGGGTCTGCAATGCAGCTTTCCAGAGTCAACCGCGAAGCGGCTCTACTCAGCTGGGTAAGTTTGAGTGAATTGGTCCTTGGGACATTGCATGACATTTCGACCAGGAAGGTTCGCGAGCTAGAAGCTCGTTTGGCCTTGTACGAGTCCTCGGCTTCACAACGAGGTCAGTTCATAAGCATGATATGCCATTAGAGGTTCCAAGTGTTACTGATTCTCAAGGTTGTAGAGACAGGAAGATCTGACGTGGAGTCACCATCCCTGAGAACTGTGTTCTCACAACAAGCTACCGGAATACCACCATCGGATCAAGGACACGATGTGCAGCGTATGCAACTTCCGATATTTAATTGATTTTGTTTCTCTAACTGATAATTCCCAGGTATCACTACCGAGCGCGACATTGGCTCAAGCCAAGATTTTGGAAACCGAGTCCAAACGTTGTTTGAGCAGCGATCCGTACGATCGCCGGCGTTTATACGAACACCATGCAAGTCGACGAGAGAAAGTCTTTTTCCAACAGAAATACCTGCTCTCAAGTTGAAACAAAGCCTGAGCTCTTCCTACTCCATCCCTACTCTACCATCTGAGGAGGAAGCCTACCGGCTTCTCGACAGCGTTCTGTTCTATTTCGGCGAGACACAACATCTCTTCGATGCTCGCGATGCGTCTGACCAACTGGCTATAATCTATGAGAATCCACAAGAAAGCCTGCAAAGTCCCAGCATTGGATTCTTGCAGGCTCTATTGATCTTCGCCCTCGGAAGGCTACTCAGAGGCGAATCAGATGCGCCGAACTCTCCTCCCGGCTTTGCATTGTTCAATTATGCTCTGGATCTTTTGCCATGTCCCTCCGAGCTACGAGCTCACGGCATAGCGGGGATTGAGGTCCTCGCCATCATCACTGTCTACTTGCAAAACATTGATAGGAGGGACGACGCAGCTTCTTACGTGCGTATTTTGTCCATGCACTTCGAAGCGCTGGATATGACTAACTTCTCACCTCTAGATTGGACTCGCAATCCGCCTAGCTATGTTGCATAGATTGCATCGAAAACAGACATTACAGAAACTACGTCGATCAGAGGCAACCCATGCAAGCCGGCTTTGGTGGACGGTCCACATGCAGGACAAGCGCTCTATGATCCTGAATGGGTGTCCGCTCGCACTTGATGACAGATTTGTTGATACATCGCTGCCTGTAGAGGCGCCCGGGTTCCCAAACCCGTTTGCACTGCGAATCAATCTGGAGGTAGCCCAGATACAGACGAGAATCTACTCAGGCAAGTGCCAATGGTGGACGTTTATATGGACGCGACTGACTCTGCCTGAAGTTATATATAGCCAAGAATCATTACCGAAGGACGATTTCGTCGCAGGCGTTCAAGACATCATCTCGACCCTGAATCAACTTGCAAAACAGATCTCTCAGGGCTTTGGATTCTCCGGCACCCTGAACAACCAACCGTACTCGAAGAAAGATCTTCGATTAAGTATATCTCTATACACCATCCTTTATCAGGTATGGTATTATCCGGCCGTAGCTGATTTGATGAAACTAATGATGAACAGTCAATGATACTCACCCTCCGACCGATCGTTTTACACTTGACAAAAGCGACTCTGAGTGGCGACACCACATTTTCATCTAGCGGCCATGCTTTCCAACAGCTGACCTGCACTTGTATTGAGGCTGCGCGTCGGTCATTGGAACTTATGGTCCTGGCGCAGAAGGAGGACATGATAGGTTGGTACTCTCTATGTATTTCGCAATCTCGATGAGTACTGACAGATAACAGCAAAATTCGGCTTTTTCGATTTGGACACTACCTTTTCGGCTGGCTTCATCATGTTGCTTGCTGCAATCATTAAATCAACAAACAATAGTCGTGGCCAACACTTAGCCTTCTTGACGCCAAGCCCTGGAATTTCAGAATCTCTAGAGCTTCTCGACTTTCTAGCTGGGTATCGCAACCAAGCAGCCAGGGCTCGCCGTGACCAAATACAACGACTTTACGACCATATCCCAGCGTTGATCGAAACCTTGCACACAAGCACGGAAGAAATGAATACACAGTCGCCTCTAAGTTCCTCGAGAAGTCAAGCTGCCGCGACACCTCGTGCCACTGGAGATAACATCTCGAACCAACAACCCTCGTCTTCCGCCAACCCATGGGATTTCGAAAACAGTGGTGGCATGGCAGATGGGAATGCATCAGCATCATTGCAAATGCCATTCCCATCGGACGCTCAGACAATGTACTCGTTGTACCAAGGGGAGGACTTTATTTTGACGGGTGCAGACGTGGCCGATTTCGAGGAGCTTCAGCGACATCTTCTCGGATCCGACACTGCTTTTTGATATTTGAAAGCATATGCGCAGAATCAAGAGATGTAAGATTACCCGATCGTCAGATTGGCTGTGTCGACCGCTACGGTGAGAATAGACGGAATAGATCTCGAAGACGATAGCCTCCTCATCAGGCATTATGCTGTGCATCTCGAACCCCTGGCCTGATAACGAAGGGCAGAGTACCCAGCAATTGTAGTTATAACAGAGAAGATCCCCTTTCGATGTGCGTCCTGATTGGCGAGTAGTGAGTATGGCGTATATCTTGGCAGTGTTGTCAATATCCTTAGAAATATCATCACGTAGTGACATCAATCGACTTCAAATTTGATGCCAGATACCTTGACAAACCATCATAAATGTTGCAAATTTACTATCTACTAGGTGCTGAGACTCTCATTAATTATGCAGTCCGAATTCGAGGGTTAAGGTTGTGCTTACTTCTCACGCCATCGCATGTCTCTCCAGCCATGGCGATGACTCACTCGCCTCGGGGCCAAAACAACCACAGCAATGTGAACTGACACCTAACAAGCCCTCTTACCATTTTTCACGGCTTGTTACATTTTAGAGCAACCACTCAATTACAAGACGGACGATGGCATCTGCATTTCCAATTCCCCAGCTTAGCAAGTACCTCAAGTACCTTGCCCTTCCTCCCGAATATAACCAATTCATCCACGACCCGCAGTCTTTCCCAAAGACAGAAGAAAGTCTGACTACTCTTTTCCGGGCTCAAATTTCACGGTTTCCATACGATAACCTCTCGGTGCATTATTCCAAAAACGATGTGATCGATATTCGACCACAAAGCATCTTCACTAAGCTCATGGGCTCCGGAGATCTCCAGACCTCTGGACGCGGAGGCTACTGTCTAGAATGCAGTATCTTCTTCTACCATGTTCTACTCGGTCTTGGATTTTCCACCTACACGACGGGAGTCCGGAACCGAGCACGGGTTGATGGCGTGCCCCGGGGCGAGTACGGAGGATGGTATGACATTTCCACAGCCCTGTATCCAGCCCAAGCTAACATGGGACCAGGACGCACATCGTGAACATTGTCCAACTCCCGTCTGGAGAGCAATACCATGTCGACGTCGCATTCGGCGGCGATGGGCCGACGCGACCGCTGAGACTAGTCTCGGGCCAGCCTGTCCATAATCTCGGCACGCAAGAGGTCCAACTCGTGTATGGGGATATTCCCAAACAAACACGCCCAGAGCAGAAGCTGTGGATCTACCAGTACCGCAATGGGCCAGCAAAGGAATGGAATTCATTCTATGCCTTTCCAGAGCTTGAATTCTTTCAAGATGACTACGAGGTGATCAATCGGTATACAAGCTGGGAAGCGCGGGACAAAGGCAAGTTTTGGGTTGTTAAGTTCATACGCGGTGGGGAGACGGACGGGCTCCCTCTGCTTGAGGGCGAGGGTGTTATCGCGGACACGGAGGCGATTCCTATTGTTGGAAAACTCATGTATGTCAACGGGGTGGTGAAACTGAATATGGGAGGAAGAACAAGGGTCGTCGATTCGTTCGAAAGTGAGGAGGAAAAGTTTAACGGCTTGAAGAAATGGTTTGGGATGACCATAGAATCGATCCATGTTTGAACCAGAAGGATTTGGATAGAAGCTAGTGGGGTAGGTCCAAAGTCGGAGCGAGTCCAGGAAGTGTAAATTCAAGTTTTAGAATTCAAGCGTGCTCCAAGGGTGTTTTCTCAGTTCGAATAGATTCAGGAAGTCGTGGCACCAGATTCTTGTTATTGAGGACTGTCAAGCCCAAGGGAGTCGTCTCTGGGTGATGCTGGTACAGAACGCAGTATGGGTGAAATGAAAGCGAAGATATGCAGCTCCCAATTGTAAATTAAGACAGGGAAAAAAAAGTTTTTGCAGACCCGGGCTATATGGATAACACACCTTCGTCGGTAAACAAAAGAATAGCCAGTATGCCTCAAGGACCAGTACCTTGCTATTTGCCAAAGAAACCCAAATACTTCTGCTGAAACTGATCTTTCACCCGCCGGTCCGGATTTTCCAACGCCTTCGAGTATGAATGGTACCGAGCACGGTACATCTTGCCAGCCGACTTAGCCCCAAAATAAGCGACGTAGTGATTCTCAGGTCGGCCTCCGGGCACCATGACTCGAGCAGGCCCGTAACATTCAACGCAGTCACTGTGGTTTCCAGTCTTAAAATCCTTCTTTAAAAAACCTGCGCGGTGGCTGCTCTGCACTTTGGGGCTATGGGGGCAATTTGGAGTGCGGGTGTCCATTGGGCGACCTCGAGCAAGGCCTTTGTGGTTGTCCATCCAGGTCGAAACCTTGGCAATGTTGTCAGTTTGGCTGCGCCTGATGCGGCGGTGTTCATGAGTAGAAGGCAATCCATCTAGAGACCACTTGTGATTGATATGTCAGTACACGTATGATCGAAAGACGGAATGGTTTGTCCGGATCAAACTCACATACGAATCTATTGTGACACTGGAGGCTATGCTGTATTGTCTTTGCTGCTGTTTAAAGGGAGGAGGTGGAAAGAACGTCTTGGGCCTCGGTGGAGGACACGAGTTGCTGCATTTGACCGTTCTTGGATCCATGCTTCGAGGCCTGCTGAATGTTTTCGGCTGCGTCACAGGCTGGGAGTTGGGATTGCCATGCCTCGCTGGAGCCTGTTGACTGTTCTCGGACTTGGAACGAGGGTTAGGCGTGGTATGAGAACGAGGTATCCCTTGACGTGACCGAGGTGGTAGACTTGAGTCGCTGCGTTTGACCGTTCTTGGATCCATGCTTCGAGGCCTGCTGAATGTTTTCGGCTGCGTCACAGGCTGGGAGTTGGGGTTGCCATGCCTCATTGGAGTCTGTTGGCTGTTCTGGGGCTTGGCACGAGGGATAGGCGCGGTATAAGAACGAGGTATCCCTTGACGTGGCCGAGGTGGCGGACTCGATCTTCCGTAGCCAGTTGAAGCTGTCGGCGGAGTGAGAGTTGGCCGAGAGTACTGCGCACGCAGGTCCCTGTTAGGGTCCCGCTGTTTGATGTCCAGCTTGAGGTTCAGGCGAAGGAAAGTCATGGTTGCCAGGCAAAGAAGGTGTCTCGAGAAACTGGAGCCGTGGTATGATCAGTGGATTGGTTCTCAGCTGGGCCTCATGAGGAGACTTTATCATATGGAGAAGAGGGTGACGAAGTGGAGGGCGATGGAAGAAGTCCGCAATCAAAGAGTGGGAATATCTGGAAGTCCCTAGAAGAGCCGCAAGCGAGGTTGCAGACGAAGTCAGGAACAAACGCGGGATGTTTGGGGTGGATTGGCCGAAGATGGAAAGTGTCGCCGGTCAAACGCGACGAGTCAATTCGGAAGGCCACAAACTCGACGCTTCTGAGATCGATCACCTCCCTCCTCCAGGCGGATTAACCGGCTTTCCAGTCAGCAACAACTGAATTTGCGAGAATGCTGATGACTTCTTCAAGTTGCTTTGGGCCATGATCATTGCTTTGATTGAATACATTCCCTACACCCATGAAGCTCAAAACACCATCATCACCCCCGTACTGGAGCTGAAAAAGCTGGCCAAGGAGGATACTCAGCTTTCAAGCGTAAGATCACCTTGGAAGAAAGGTCGACGGGCGTGCGTACTAAAGGAAGAGGCACAGGGGAATGTGCTATCACCGTGGAGGCAACAACTGACCGTGCTAAGCTCATGCATCGATGACTGGAACTTTCCAAGTGAGCGCCAGATCCAAGCGGAGACTTTCACTCGGAGAACTGACCCCGCTACCCTTTACACACGCAAAGGGGTCCGCGGCCACGAGATCGAAGAGGAGAAAGCCAAGGCCCGAGCAAACCTGTACGCCTTTCTAGCAAAGTTTTTGGGTGAGGATTCGGGCATTGGAGATACGTCGCGATCCTGATTCTCCATGACGCACTGGAGGAACATAACAGAGCCGGCAACACCCAAGACGCACATCTCCAGGCACTGGCCTAGTGGATCCATCACGCTGGAATGGCCATGATGTCCATCCTTCACCGGCCAGAACCGGCCAGTGCCCTCGAGGGTGTTGACACAACCGAATACTTGTGCTCGGGCGAGGGTGGAGTCTGCCCCGAGAGATGGTCTTTCTGGATTAAACGGGCCTTTGGAACTCAACACGAATGTCTATGTTGACATTCGGCCTCTGGTTCTCGGTGCAGCACACCGGATGGCTGATATTTCCGTTTTAAGGGCTTCGGATCTCATGGGAAATCGGGGTGGAGGTTGAAAGGCAAAGGTGAAGAGTTCCCGTGAGATGACGCTTGTTGGTGATGGGTACAGTGAGAGTTGGAACAGGGCTCTCAGAACTAGTGACGTTTTTTGCTCGGCCTGAGGAACCCGGTCCTCGTATTTGCAAGAAATATACTTTTGGCCCCCGGAACAAACTGGAGATGGTACAATTGTGAGATTGTGGGAGCAACCAGCCGTGACGAACATCGCACTCAGTTTCTTGATTTTAATCTTGGGTTTAGTGCCAATTCTCTTGAATTATTACCAGTTACGTCCAGCTTCTACTATTCTAAAACAGGACTGATCCTACCTATTCCCAGTTGTCACTCGTTACTACCTGCGAGGCTACAGGGTTAAACACTTCCTGTCCTTCCTACCTAGCCCCTCCGTACTTCTGGAGAGTATCGGTCCATGCTGAATTAAGCTCAGGGATCGCACAGACTGTTCCACACGAGCTTAACAAGAGGATAGGCGGCTCTACTTCCTAAAAAGGCTAAAAACCTACATATTGCCCGCCGACTGGTAATGACTGGGTTTCAGATTGACCTCCCAGCCCTGCGACCCTGCTAGGCTGCCGTCCAATTCATGGCGCCACTGGGTGTGTTTACGCTGTCTCACCGAGTTAACTCCATGAAAATCTGATCCGAATACGAAGTAGGGTTCTTTGTCTCGTTTCGATCAATTGTCCTACTTGCATTTTAAACAAGGCCACTCGTCACCAGATCTCTCTCCTGGGCGAGCTGGAGGTCGTCAGACTATTCACGACCGAACACTAGTCTGCGATTTGGTTACGGTCTTTGGGTCGGACGAAAAAGAAGAGTGAAAGGGCAGTTCTGAATTATTCTCAAAAGCTTGGAGTGAAGATTCGTTTCCAAGTACGAGGTAAGTCCTCTATTCCCTCTAATTCTGGCGGAGAGCCATTCAAAAATAGGCCCAGTCCACATGAAATCAATCCGCATTCAACAACACGCTAGCAAGAAGCTACACAGGCTTTCGCTTCGAGTCTACTATTGATAACATTAATCAAGAAAGCTCAATCTGGCTTCGGATTCGTCAATCTCCAAAATTGTATCTCCAATCCATCAGACGGCTGCATTCCCATCGCAACCGATTGAGGCTTCTATACCCAACGATCTCTGATGAACGACAAACTTCATCAGAATTGACAGCAGACAAAATCACTGCTGCCAGGGCAAACCGGGTCTAGATTGGATCCCCCGGGTCAGCACAAAAATTATCAATAGTGAGAGCATCACACTTACTCGAGAGGACATCGGAGCAGACACCCGGGTCATTCCAGCGACAACCTGTGTTGCCGCCGACCTGGGGACACGGGTTGATCACACAAGCCATGACGTTGCCTGAATCGTCGGGACATGGGTAGTTTCCAGCACTACCCGAGTAGGGTTGACCACCGTACTGGTTGGTGCAGACATTACTGTCGAGGCAGATGCAGTCCGCGCCCCAGTTGTTAGAGCAACGACCTCCCACGGCTGCCAGGACGGAGGGAGTTAGGGTGGCAAGGAACGAGATAGAGAGGACTTTCATCTTGGTTGAAACTGATTCAAAAGCTTTGATGTTGGACTTCTTTGAGCGACGACTTGATGTCTATAGTGATTCGAATGGGGCGTCTTCCTTACCTTAAATATTTCCAGACATCTCTAATCGTTCTACAGAACCTCTAATCTACAAGCAGATCATTTTCCCCATGGGGACGAGATCTGCAAGGTTTCAGCTCTCGTATTCAAAGTGATACGAACCAAAAGAATGATGCTTATTTTAGGCTCAATTGCTACCCGACAGATCAATTTGAGGTAAAACAGCGAACCTGAAATGTAACATAGTAAGCTATGTGCACCATCAGGATGCGCTGCAACGATCTGCAACAACATTAGAGTTTCAATAGCGCTCTTGGCTTCGTATATCACTCGATCCTCAGATACTACCAGTACCAGCATATCAGGTGACCTCGTGACGATCGTCTGGGCGAGTCTGCCAGGCTCCAGCTTTGCCCCTCTCTTCCAATTGATTCCTCAACACACAGTATCTTTCTCTTTGCGCCATTCCCGCCTGTTGGAAGTCTGCATATGCAGCTACCTTGCCTCGATCATGCCAATGAATCACCGCAAAATCCTTGTCGAGGGCAGGTCAGACTCAACTGTGGGAAAGCATGCCTCATCACAGCCTGAGCAAATATGCCACGACAAACTGTACGGGCAGAGTCAAGCGGTCTGCATCTATTTCTAGCCATTGGAGCCTTCCAGACAATTGGCCGACGAATCCTTGTTACTTCCAATTATCTTCTGAGGAATACGGTACGCATTCATCAGTTGACAGGCTCGCCCTCTCGCATATACGAAGCTTTCCTATTTGTGCTGCCACTCCTTTTCACAAATCTTATTGTCCATTTAGCGAGCTATACACTGTTTGTTTTCACTACCTGGCCCAGGGCTACTAGAGGGCTCCACCCAAAACGATATGTCCTAGCGTGTCACCTATTCTGGGAGTACTAAGTAGCTCATTAATGATGTTTATCGAGGAGAGTTGAACCAGCAATGAGTTAGTTGTACGAGGCCAACATCCATTCTCAATCCTTAACAAAGAAGGGAAAGGGAGAAGGCATGGGACACGTCTCTTTAAAACATGGATCCGTCTCTAACCTTGCGCAGTTTATCAGAAGTCCTTCTGTCACGGAAATGGCAAAGAGTATGTGTCGTCTCCGAGGAACCCATGGTTACCTTGAATTAAGGTGTCGGCGCACGGTATTTTGTGAGATAGTTAAGATGCAATGCTCTTCTTACACCTCTGATTCAGTGCGTGAAACTCCCGGGAAAGGACACTATACTGGACGAAGCTCCATCAATTAAACAAGGAAAAGCAGAATAACGAGAGGGACTTTCAACGTGAAGTTTGGAACATTAATAATTCCCAGAGCTTCTAAAAATGCAAAACATCAATGGATATTTGCTATCACCCAGACTTAGTAAGTTGAGGGGGTTTTTGTCATCGAATTCTCTCCACATTGGTCTTCTTGGAGACATAAGCTATATCTACGTTGATAGAGAAAAAAATTACACTGATTCTTATATACCTTAAATAAATTTCAAGGTATGCAAGAGGTGGCCAAACGATTGAAATGAAAAATAGCTTCCTATGTAAGTGACAGTGGGGAGGAAAGCGAACCAAGTGAGTATGCGAAAGTAAGGACCGTGACTCAATAGGTGACTTAATAGATAAAACTCGACATCATGCCTGTCGGGCAGCAGCCGGTCAAACCTGAGTATCAGCCTTGAGTGCCCACTCCGACATAGCCATCATCGCTTCGCTCTCGAGCAGGAAAGCCATGAACGGCTCCGTCGCCATCTTGGTAGGTTTGAATTCCTTGTTTCTTTCCGCCTCGTGGTCTTTCTTCTCGGATCCATGCGGGGTCATCGAGCCAGTAAGCGATGCTCCGAATGGCTTGAAGACCAGGTCTTGGCTGGGGTCTGGTTGTTTGTTGATGATACCAACTAACTCGCTCATGGTGTTGAGGTGGTATGGTGGGAGCCAGTATGTGTTTTCCATTACCTGCCAGCGAGGAGAGATAATACAGAATTCCACGATAGCGGTTAAGGGCTCGCGGCGCGAAGGCACAGTAAGGACCGTGAACAAGCTTGGGTCTGGGTGATCGTATAGAAGGCTGCCGAGGGGGCAGAAGCGACCCAAATCGTACTTGTAGGGGTAGCATGTTCCATGCCAGCCTGCGATATCGAACGGTGTATGGTTTTGAGTGCAGGAGAATAGTTCACCATTGTACTTGTTGATCACGGTCCATTCGGCAGGGGTGCAGGTTGCGACCCCGTCCGTGACGGTGCCGTCGAAGACAGCCTTTGGGACTTGGAAGTCTCGCGCATTCGCGAGTCCCGTTGAGCCGATTGGGCCGAGCTCGGGCAACTGGTAATGGCCCTGGTAGATCTCGCAGATGTAACCGCGCGCTGGTCCAGCAGGGAGATCAACTCGGTACTTGATCCCTCGAGGGATCACGGCAATCTCGTTTGGTCTGTAAAAAGTCAGTTTTGGGGACTCGGACTTTTGCGTATCTCTGGGAGCAACCATTTACCTCACTAGCATATTGCCGTATTCGGTGCGGATATCTAACACTCCTGCCTGGGGTATGATGAGATATTCACCGTCAGACGAAGTGTAGACTGTGTTAGGGGCCATATTCTCTGTCGCTCCATAGACCATATACGCGAGACCAGTCTTGGTAGGGATATCTCCCGCCTGGCAGAGGACTTTCTGTGAGGAAACCCAGTCAAGGCCGGGCTCCATGTTAAAATCTCCCCATCTGAAATTATTGGGGGTCATGAATTTGGGTCCCTGAGACCCAGAAGGCGAAGACGCGTTGCTCTTGTAAGGCTTGAACGGTCCACGTTCGGTCGAGGCCTTCTCACGATAGATCCAGCTCTGACAATTGAGGGCTCGCGGAGTGGTGAAAGAGCTACCGCTTATACGCTCGATGAGCAACTTGTACGGTCCAACTTGGGGAGAGTTCTGCCCAACTGGATTTGCACCCGGCAGCGCTTCGGAGCTAAAGGAGTTTTCAGTTAGTATTTTCAGTTAGTATTACATCGACCCATCGTCGGGTTCATGATTTGATGGTTTACATACTGGTGATAGAGCCCAAATCCAGCCAAGTACTCGTACTTCTCGGGGAAGTCAAACTGTGTCATTGGCATGATTTCTAGTAGCAGTAGAGACCAGATATTAGGCCTGTTCTCAGCGATCCAAAAAAGATGTACTAATACATACCGGTTGAAATAGAAAGTATTTCGAAGCGGTTGATTGGACTTGGTCAATGTTTGAAATGGACTTTGCAGGAAAATTCGCATGCCTCTCAAACCATTCATGGGGACAGCTTTATATCTGGCGTGACAATTCTAGACCAGCTTGGCGCTATCATGAGCTACTGAAATGGCATCGTCGGCGAGCCGAAGATTTATCAGCCAGGTAACATGTTGAAGCATGCCAGACCGTGCCTTATTTGCTCCGGGTTTTGCACGACAACCGAAAGTCCGAGCATCTGGACACAGCAGTCCGTATTCTTTTCCAATTTAGGGAGCTTTTCACCATTTCTTGTCTTTGATCGTCTTACTTTCGATCAAATGACCCGTCTCCACTTTTCAATAGCCGCTTTTCGGAGTGTGGGGAACTAGGCGTTGAAGAATCAGCCACTGCCACTTTAAAGCACAACTTACATGCGATACTCTAGCGTAATTGCCCAGCAATCAAAATCGTGGCAAGCTTCTCCACGGTTTTCGTACTCGGAACTCATCACGGGAATAGTGAACGCTCAAATGATCCAGAAGATGGCTATTTTTCCTTTCCTTATTCATCCACAAGTGAGCCAGCATAGACTTTCACCACTTCTATCCTAAGCTAGTAGAATACTTCCAGACCACTCTGAATATCGAGAACTGTCGATGAGTAAGCGGGTTAGATGCATGGGTGGGTGGCTCCGTAAGCGGATACCAACCTTATCCGACAAGCCGAATAAGGTTGCACGCTATTTACTTTTTTGGTGTCGGTTTCTCGTATACGCGAATGACCGACTCGGAAAGCCGAGCACCCCGAGGCCATTCCTGAAGCTTTCCAAAATGGTCATGCTATCCAGGCCTCAGTGGATCTGACAAAATAGCCCACGGGACCAAATCTACCGTAGTTACGACAGGCTATCTGCAGAGTGGGGGCTCGGATATTTCAGAGACCATCATCCTCCAGTTCTTTTCGAATACGGAGTACACAAAACAGACTCAGAAGAATAGGTAGGAGGGTCGGATTATCCGATTCTATTATCCTACGTCAAATTTAAGTCACTTCGGTGACGTCCAACGACGAAAAATATCAACAGATCCATTGTCACGCGCAACGGATGGCAAATGGCAGCCAAACGTTGTCTTAGATTCATGGCCTAGTTATCACAGCATTGAAAATTTACACCATCACCCTTTGAGGCCCACACTAGATGATGGCTCAACCGACTGCGTTCGCGCACTAGATGCCACTTCAACCTCCACGTTCGGCAGTGTCCACTGCATACCAGGGTAAGAGTCGCTGATGACCTTGACATTGACCCCAGTGACACCGCCGGTGGCGAGGGACAAGGATTCGGCTAACGAGGCATTAGGAAACTTGACTAGGGAGCGGACGCTGAGCGGACCATTGTTCCCGCGGCCTCTGCCCTGAGTACCTCCGCCTCGGCTAGAATTAGCACCAGCACCCCCACGACTCCTGCTGTCGGCCTCCTGCCTGGAGAAAGAGGGCCACGAGATTCGTTTCAGACCAAGTAGGTCGCCGTCCGATCCATCTGGGCGAGCACTGCAGACGATGAGGAAATAGCCCTCGGTCTGTGGCTTGGGGAACTTGGGAGCGTAAATGCGGTGATCCGGGTTTGAAGGCGGATTGCGACGAGTAATGGAGACACTCAAGCCCTTGGCAGATATACTGTTGACCGCAATAGAAACATTCGGCAATTGGGAAGCTGCTTTGGTGAATCCCGGGTGCAGGTTGAACTTCTTGGCCATGTCAAAGAAGGCAGATTTGGGCTGCAAGGAGAGTTTGACGAGGTTGGATGGAAGGCCGCGTGGTGACTTTTCGGCGGGGATGCCCGGAAGAATAGACAAGGGATGGTCCTCTGGCCAGCGAGCAGACTTGATGCACTGCAGAAGAGTCACGAACATCTCGCAGGCGGGGATATACCCAAGCTCAGCCATGACATCAATGGAGGCCTGGATAATACGAATACCCTGGTCCAGAACAGACGTTTGATCACCGACGTAGTCAGAGATGGGCAAATCAATGCGAGACATATAAGCTTGTAGCAGCAGGAAGGCCTTGACGTGGGGATCCCACATTGGAATGTCTCCCAGAGACTCGGTGGACAAGGGCAGATTTTGAGCCAACTCTGCGTTGATGAGATCTTCATTGTGACGCACCGGCAGCTCGTCGAATTCGGTGGCAGAGCACATCCAGCTCAGAACATCTTGAAAGGTTGGCTCACGCTTTGCGTGGGACATCAGATACCGGATGGTCTTGTGCGACAGATAGTAATAACTCATAATTTTGCCGAAAGGAGTAGAATCAACTTCCCCAGTGGCAGAATCCACAAGCACACAAGATGACTCGGCCAGGTCGTTGAGCGACTTGTCAACAAGATCAATCATGAACTCCTGTGCTGTAGCCTGAGCAGCCATGGTGTTCTGTTCTTCGGCGGAAATTTCAAGCCCGTAATAAGACGGGTTCTTGTGAAGGCGGCGGAAGAAAAATGTCCAGGTCAGATAGTCAAGCGCGTCTTGCTTCGTGCCAATCGTCCCAGCGGAGACCTCAGCGCCCAAGTGGTTGTCCAAGACCTTGTGCAGTGTGGACTCGACGGGGAATCCAGTGTGCAGGAAATGCTTGTAGAAGGCCTTCTTCGAGTCTTGCGTGAAGATGCGGGCAATACCAGAGTTGTCAAATTGGGGACGACCAGCACGACCAAGCATTTGGAGAACATCAGTCAGATCCATGTCGCGGTAGCCTTCAATCTTAGCATCGAAAAACTGGGTGCCTTTGACAACGACAAGGTGAGCCGGCAGGTTGACGCCCCACGCAAGAGTACTGGTTGCAACCAGGATCTGGATCTTGTTGTTGGCAAACAGCTCCTCCGCCAGCTGCCGATCGGACTCGACCAGACCGGCATGATGCAAGCCGATACCAAAGTTGAGAGCCTCTCGCAATGCGTCGTCCTTGACTCGCGCGAGGTTCAACTCCAGGTCATCTTCTGACATACGGACAAAACGGCGAGGATTGTCTTCCATACCACAGTAGTTGATCAAGTCCTTGGCAGTGAGACGGGTCTGTCGACGGGACGCGACAAACACAATGACAGGTTTCTCTGGTGAGTGATTCTTGATGGCCAAGAACGTAGGACGATTCATGGACTGCATCAGAGGACAGAAGCCACGCTGCTCGGGGAATCCATCGATGAAGATCTCAAGTGGGACGGGACGGACGGAGTGGCGGAAGTTGTAGAGACCCTCCTTGACACCAAGCCAATTGGCAAGGTCAGTAGCGTTGGCACAAGCAGTAGACATGCCCATCAGCCTCACAGAGCCTTTTGACTGAGAAGCAATGTAGTTCATACGAGACACAATGATTTCCAGAATGGGGCCTCGATCACCGCCCAGGAGATGTATCTCGTCGATAATCACAAGGCTGACCTTGCGCACGTAATCTCTGGTCTGCCAGCTACGGGAAATACCGTCCCACTTTTCAGGCGTAGTAATGATGATGTCTGCGTCTCGAATGGTGCGAGTATCCGGAGTGTTGTCACCAGTCAACTCGACAAGTTTCAGACCCATCGGCCCAGTAAGGCGTTTGCGCCAGTCCTGGACACGCTCACGAACCAAGGCCTTCATTGGAGCAATATAGACAACTTTTGATCCGGGCTTTTCGCGGAATGCCCACCACATCGCCAGCTCAGCCGCTACTGTCTTTCCACTGCCTGTGGGGGATCCAAGGAGGACGTTGTGGGAAGTGTGGTATAGTAGATGGAAGATTTGGGTTTGCATTGGGTTGAAGAACTGGAACCGTTGGCCATACACCTCCTCCAAAATTGGGTTCTGGAGGGCAGAGATGGGAAGCGGCTGCAGGTTCAGCAGATCGGTGTACACACTCTCCGTGTCCGGGCGAATTAAGTGCTGGAAAGACACGGGGCTGACTGTCTCCGCACCGAGCCAACGGTCAGAGATGATGCGAACGTAGATCTGGCTTGGCAATGGATCGGACAATGGAATGGTGAAGTTGAGTTCATGGTCATCATATAGCTTCTTGCGGCTGAGAATGAAATATTCATGGTGATAGATCTCCGAAGTCTCCGAATTCTCGACCCAGATCCAAAATGACTCTGAAGCTCCATGGTGGCGGTCATTCCAACTGAACTCGGGATAGATGGAGAGGCGGATCCGAAGAACGTCCCGGTTCAGAGGCGCGATCTCTGTCTCGACACTGAGAGTAGGGAAATTGTCCAAGAGCTTGGTAAGTACCTTGCCCATCTTTTGGTTATGAACAAGCTGTCCAATTTCAGCCGATTCCATCTCGCGCATTGACTCTATCGATGATGTGGGTAGCCTTTCATCAAGGTTCCTCAGAACGGGCTGTGGGAGATCAAATTGATGGAACGGGTGGTCGAAAGGCCAGATCTGCTTCTCAATGGATTTGCACATGGACAGCAGCACCTGGCACTGGTAGCCCCAACGACGGTTGAGGGCGATCATGAACAGCGCCCGACAGATACGAGCCGCATTCTGTGCGACGTAGCCAGTGTCAGAAACAAGCGCAAAATCTTCAATCCGGGCACGAGAAATGTATGCTTGCAGCAAAATGTTGGTCTTTGCGTGCGGGGAATCATTTCCTCCCTCGACCTCGGTCTGGATGACTTCATCGCGTAGTCGTTGCAACTCCTTCGATTCGCTGTCGCGGGATTGGATATTGTCAAATTCGCCGCTGAGACTGATCATTCTGAGAACATCTGCCTCTCCCGCACGAGGACGCATCTGATCGTTGAAAATCTCGATACTTGTCTGCAGCACGTAATATTGACTTGCAATGCGACCGACATCCTTGGCTTTGAGATCCTCGGTTTTCTCGTTGTATATGATCATTTGGCTTTTTTGAAGTGTTTGCGCAGCTTGAATAATCAATTGCCGACGTCTTTGCACCAGCATCGGGTCATCGCGAAGCTCCGCATACTCGATACCATAGTTGCGAGGTTCACGCTTCATGCGAACGAAGAGGTATGAGTAGCCAAGCCATTGCACAGCCTCCGAAATGGATGTCACCGTTCCCAAGGCAATCTCTGCGTTCAAATTATCAACGAGTCGGCTCGAGAACTTCGACTCTATTGGCTGCTGTGCGGTGACGGCAGAAAGATAATGTTGCAACTTGTCGTGGGTGGTGCAGATGAAGCCAATACCAGTATCCTGGAATTGTGGACGACCAGCACGGCCAAAGATCTGCAGCACGTCGAGAATACTGAGATCAACGAATTTACCCTCCTGTGGATTATACAGCTGAGTTCCCTTGATGACGACAGCAGCCGCGGGTAAGTTGACACCCCAGGCGAGAGTAGCCGTACAGCAGAGGACTTTGATCAACCCTTCGGAGAACATGCGTTCCATGAGATTGCGGTCACTGCGGCTCATACCGGCGTGATGAGTTCCAAAGCCGCTGGCAAAGAGATCACGAAGCTCGCGGGCACGAGCATGCTTCATATCCCGCAGGGCGTGGGAATAATCCTCATGATCATGACAGCTAAACAAATCCTCACATCCGTCCTCCGCAGCCATTTGCTTCAACATCCTCGCAGTCAAGACCGTATCCTTGCGCGAATGCACGAACACCATGACCTGGTGTCCCCTCTGTACCATGTCACGAACCTTTTCGAACGCAACAGTGTCGAGGTTCTCGCGGGATTGTTTGGATCCAGGTTTCCCCTTGACTCCGATGAAGTGTTGCTCCAGGGGCACCGGTCGGAAGGATTGGTCGAAAAAGAACAAGCCAGCCATTTTATTGACCTTGAGGAAATCCGCCACGTCGACATAATTCGGAAGCGTGGCTGAAAGACCAATAATGCGAATCAACGACTGGGTACTCTCCACCTGGCGTTGAGTTCGAGCGACCAGCGACTCAATGACGGCACCACGCTCATCGTGAAGCATGTGTACTTCGTCAATGATGAGCAGACGTACCTTCTGCACAAGCTCAGTATCTCCCGTGCTTTTGCGAGTCACGACATCCCATTTTTCAGGGGTGGTCACAATGATCTGGGTCTCGACAATTTCCCGCTTGGTCAATTGCATATCGCCAGTCAGTTCCCGAACTTGAATTCCCAGCCAAGCCAGACGCTTGCCCAGCTTTTCGGTGACTTCTGCGGCAAGGGCCTTCATCGGGGCGACATAGACGATCTTAAAGTCGTCCACTTGGACGGTAAACTCGGTCGCATCTGGTTCCTCTAGCGGATTTGGGAATGTGTTCTTCCCGATTGCATTCAGGATGGTAAGCATGGCGGCGTCTGTTTTACCAGCACCAGTAGGGGCGCAAATGAGCATGTTCTCATTTGTCTTGTAGGCGACTTCGTACAGCAAGCTCTGCATGCGGTTCAGAGCCTTGTATCCTTTGAAGGTCCCTCGGCAGAGGCCGTCCAAGCCGGCAATGTCCACCAGCTTCTGATTCGGTCGCACTGCGCCGACGCTCGAGGCAGGAATTTCAAACTCGGTATATTTCGGTTCCTCGATTTCCCTACTTCCAACGGGCAGACCATACTTCCTCCCGTTGGCGGAGAGAAGATTGCCAGAAGTATGAAGCTTGAACACATGTGGGTATTGAGGCTCAGACCGAGTTTGTGCCGCCAGTAAAGGCGCATTCTTGTGCTGGAAGTCGCGTTCTCGCAGAGCCTGTTCCCTTTCTGCTCGAGTTTGAAGTCTACCTGCAGCAAGTCCATCTGTCTGAGCCTCCACTCGCTGGGGCTTATCTGATAGTATTTCTACCCGATGAGCGATCAACTCAATAACGAGGTCCAAGTCATCGAAACCAACTATTTCGGCGAGGGCCATCTGCAGCTCAGTGTCGTCACTATCGGTGGCCAGTGTCGCAACAATCTGCCGAGAAAGCTCCGTTGCATTCATGGTGGGGTTCCGCATCGCGACGTCGAGACATTTGTTGTCCAACCAAACCCGATCGTAGGCTGTGCTTTCGAGCGAGGGGACATTGTTCAATTCATAGACATCGTCTAGACCGCTATCTGTCTCGTCATCGGAGCTGATAATATCCCAAATATCATCCACGGTTCTGGGGGAAGAGGATTCGTCGTCGATGTCCAGTTCCATATCGCTGCCATAGCTGATCGAATCGTGACGGAGCTTTTCTGGGAGCTTCAGATCGGCGATGGCCTGGCGCATCGCAGCCAGCTGGGACAGCCACTGCGACTCGGTCGCTGCGATACTATCCATGGTAGCAAGTGATGTTGGATTGGCTCAAATATGATCGAAAATGAAGTAGAGGGTAGGATTCCGACGACTAGCGGGGATTCAAGTTATTATTCAAGTAACGGAGTCCCAACAAGGCAATAGGGCTCCGCTGCAGGGCTCGCCTGGATTCTGGTCCGGTGGGCGGTGTGGGCGCTGCTGCCTCAGGCCGTCAGGCCATCGATGCGGAGTGTGCCATCATCGCCGCTATCAGGAGTTGGCTCCCGCAACTCACACCGATTCCCGACCTCCTTTAACACGGCCACGCGCAGCTGACGCTTTGAGCGATAATCTTTCCGCCTAGTTTGGGGACAAGAAGCTCATCCACTACTCATCGCCCATTCCTCGCTCACCTTTTGTTGCTCATCCTTGCTTTGTCCTTTGTGCCAGCTTCTCGACCTTCCCCGCCACCATGAAGATTCTCTATATGGGCGTATGTGTTTTCGTTCAAGTGCTTTCTCGCCCGGCTATTTTGGAACTTGCAACTGATCTCTTGCTTTTGTGATAGGTTCTTCGGAACGATTCGCAGCCTGCAGTCCAGTTATGCGGAGAGAAGGACCTGTCCAGGTAAGTGTTTACTCTTGGTTGCCTACTTCCTGCTGATCAAATGAACTAACTCTCTATAGTTTCTCCCGCTTCACTCGCCAGAAGTATGATACCTACTACCCTCGTTTCCGATTTTTTCGCGTCGTTAACCAACATAATACCACAGCTATGAGGAGTTTATGATGCTATTCACCAAGACGGTCGCTGAGCGCACGAAGCCCGGGCAGCGTCAGGACATCGAGGAGAAGTCTTACACGTTCCACGCATACGGTCGGACCGAAGGTGTTGCTGGTGTCATTGTGACCGATGGCGAGTACCCCGCGCTTGTTGCGCACCAGCTTCTGTCCAAGATTGTCGACGAGTTCCTCGCCAAGTACCCTCGCACATCCTTCTCCGACTCCTCCATTCGTGATAACGCCTGCCCACTGCCGCAGTTAAAGGAGTATATTGTCAAATACCAGGACCCCAGTCAGGCCGATAGCATCATGAAGATCCAACAGGAGCTGGATGAGACTAAGATTGTTCTGCACAAGACGGTACGTCAGTTAGCTGGAGACCGATCCGCTTTTAGCGGACTTCGGTACCTGGATTACTTGCTAAGGTCCCACGCTAATGTCTGTTCAGATCGAGAGTGTGTTGGAGCGAGGTGAGAAGATCGACTCTTTGGTCGCCAAGAGTGATGGTCTGTCCGCCCAGAGCAAGATGTTCTATACCCAGGTATGTCATCGATGTCAAGGATGTAGGTATCATCCACTAATACCACTCTAGGCCAAGAAGCAGAACTCGTGCTGTGTTGTTATGTAGGGTACCATCCGATATGCTCCAGTTTGATATCGACTCGATTTCCATTTGAGCTACAATTTTATAAATGTAATTAAATGTCAAAGTTATGTAGCTCGTTGTTTCCCCGTAAACTCATGGATCTGCTGCTGCCTAGGTACCTAGTACGGGCTCCTGTCCATCTGTCATTATTTCCCACCGTTGTCAGAGGAGGGATGACTCAGACTGCAAAGCATATTTTCACGCCACAATGATCACACGGTTGTTCTAAATGCGATGATGCCCGGTATAGATGCTGATCACATTAAGACTGTAGGGTTGCCGATTCTTCCATACTTCATTCCAGAGGCCAGCAGACTTTCTAATACTAGTTGCCTAGGGCTACCTAAATGGGTGCAGACATTCAAGGTTTCAGCCCAGTAGGTCTGCACCCACTGCATACGTCTCGATAGCCTCGGGCGGGTTTAGCACGTGGTCTCAGGCCGTCGGTGCATGGAGGCGAACTATGTAGAAACTGTTGTATAGTAACCGCGAAAGAGGCCTTGATCCATTCTCACTCGATAAAGAATTTGAATCCCCAGGGCTGGGTCTGGAATCACGAGGTAGTACATTCATACCTACCTAACATGCCCGCAGGTGATCAGAGTATCCAGGGCTGGCTTCCAACTTCAAAAAAAGTGACTAACGGTGACAGGTAACCTAAAATTGTACTTATCCCTCCCGTTGAGGGCTAAAGGGCACCGCCAAATATATACCTCGAGGACCATTGGAAGCTTTCTGGACTCCAGTCCGGTCACAGTGACATGGATCAGAAATTGTTCGAGCCAACACAAACCTACTTGTCTCAATGTGATTTAATATTGACCCAGAGTGAATAACACGCCCCAGATTTCCATTTAGTGTGGACAAGGAGAAGCTTCTTGACGCGGTAAGGTTGTTCACGTCCCCGTCCTAGGTCGCATGCGATTCATTGTTCGGAGATAAGATTCCAAATTATTAACTCCGTAAATACTACATACTGTAGACAGCAGGTACTGACACCAACGGAGGTGAAATATCGCATTTACTTTTCATGATAGCTCCGTGCGTGCATTCTCAGTGAGCACGGCGCAAGCTCGCTATAGCATGGACTATACCTAATGATATTGAGTTCCGTTGCATGCCCCGAGCCCAGATATCCTTCATGTAGGTAGGTATCTTTCCAGGTTCGCCTTGATCTGCTGAAGGTACTACTAGCGCATTGTTTTGCCCGCTATTGTGCTTGAAATTTGACAGTAATCCGGCGATAACTTTGAAAAGCTTCCATAACCTTGGCTACCAAGTACTCCGTACGACGGCGTGATAGCTGGAGGCTACCCTTCCCTAATGATATTTCACGTTGATGTGTTAGGCTTCCGACGATATGGCAATTGTCAAGCCTCTCAAACTAGTACCCGAATAGATAGCTAGTGGTTAGAGGAAGGGGCAATTGACAGAAATCAAGCCTGTAGTTATCCCAACATTGATATCTCGGACAGCAGCCAGAAACGCTACCGAACCGATGAAATGCCCAGTTACAGCCAAAAATTGACCACGGTGATACTTGAGTGAGACATGTCCAATTTGACCACCGACCGCTGACGCGGTGATCTCCTCCCGGTTCCTGGACAGAACATCCTTTAGCGAGGCACTTTTGGGGGCCGCGACGGCTTGGCAGGGCCCTTTTCAGGGGGTTGGATGTGGGCAACGAGTCATGTCACGGCACAATTGGCTGGATGCGCTTCTAATTGAGATCAAGCTGTCGGAGCTAGCTCTAAATTGGTCTGGTATACCGGGTAGGGCCGCTTGAGATCAACTTTTAGCCTTAACGTAAAAACCTGGCGGTTCCCATAAAAAGTGGACAACATCCCCACATCTCAATTGACTCTTATCTCTAGAGCCTGTTGATTTCTGGTCATTTTTTTAACCCACTCTTCTTCATTCACAGAGTCATTCCTTCAAACCATAAACAAGATGCGAGGTTCTCAGGTGGCTCGGGCTATGGCCTTGGGAATCGTCTCGGCAACATTGGTTGCAGCAGCAAATGATCCAACTTACGACTCTTCGTTGAATTTCCGACCGGACAACGTGACGCTGAATAGCTTGTACCATTGGGTTGGATCGTGGGTTTTACTTCATTTTTTTCTATAAAAAACAATTGCTTACAAGTCGCAGGTATTACAATGGTTCTACCGCCATCGAAATCAAGCCATTTGACGGCATTGCCTCGCAGGAGGCTGGAGGTCTCGATCTCAGCACCTGGTGCCCCAATTTGAAAGGCAAGACCATCGACACCAAATACGACACCATTCTCGCACTCATCGAACGAAGCAAATACAACGCTGGTAGCAATCCGCTCAATGCTTTCCTGACCCTTTGGGATGTGGGCTACAATTTCAACTCGCTGAACAAGAGCGACCAAATCCTACAGATGCCTTGGGACTGGGCTCTACTGTCTTCACCGTGAGTTGAATAGTAGATCAATTGTGTCCGATTCTTACTGATGTATTTCTTAGACCTGTGTATTCCTACAATGGCTCCGAAACGCAAGATGTCTTCAACCTCACTCTCGCTGAGACTCGCAAGGCACCCTACAACGTTTCGAGTACTTTCACCAACTATGGCAGCGCGAGCCCGAAGACAACTTTCCCCATCGGATTTAATATGACGTCCTGCAATGGAACAAAGGACATGGAGTGGTCTGCCGCCATGATTTCAAACGACTACTGGCCAGAGATGGGATCAAACATCACATTCCCCGATCCGATTTTGGACATCGTGTTTGATGACAAGACCGCCAAGCTGACCCTGAATGCTTACATCCAAGCAGTTCAAGGATGCAGAATGCATTCGGAATTTTGTAGCGCGGATGTTATCGTTGTAGCCAAGATGGCAATTACCTTTGAGGGGTCCATCGACTCTTACCACTCCGATGAGCTTGAGACTACCGGCTCCAACCCTACTTGGGTCAAGACGGTTAGCTTCAGCAACAGCACCCTGACAAGCAGAAACGGTACCACCAGCAGCGGCAGTGATAGCAAGAAGAACGACGCCAGCGGTCGTCAATACTCCGGCGCGGTATCCATTGGGGCTGGTGTTCTCGCACTTCTTTTTGCTTCTCTCTACATCTAGTTGACAGAACTGCGTACATTACTTGATCCATATCGAGAGCTTATTGATTAATCAAATGGCAGGCCACCTGCCCGTCATCCAAAAAAGCGCACGCGAGCATCGGTAACTTACCATCATGACCTATCAACACGTTCCTTTGCATTGATAAATCCGTGCCGTACTTTGAGAATTTCGTCAAGAGCGGGCTTCCTTTCCGGATTCATCCTGCTACTCGCGATCGTCAGTAGAAGGGGCTTGGCCATGTGCACGTCTAGGTAGAAACTTGGCACGGTAGTATTTCTCCCTCTCTCATAGCCCACCATATCAGCTGCTTTGCGTGAAAATGAAGGAATCCTCATAATCTGGGACTCATATTACGCCTCTCCATCTCGCTTCCCAACAACCACCCCCTTCTCCAGAACCACATCGCTCCTCCGCTCCTTGAATGACCGCGTAGGCAGCCTCAGTGCAAACATACGACCAATCTCCATAGGCGAGCGACATTTCATCTCCGGAACGGTGAGCCAAGTTGCCAAAACGCCCACCGCTGCAAACCCAGCCATAACAAACCCAGTCTCCGCTCTCAGGTTCCGTTTGTCCGCGTTGTAGATGTATGGCAAGATGATGGAGAAGACTCTGGATGCAATTCCGCTCACCAACCAGCCAATACCCTGTGACTTTGCGCGGAGCTGGAGTGACGAGGTTTCGGCTGCCACGACGTGGGGCGCGGGCCAAATACCCATGCCGCAGACCATGGTGATTATCATCATAGTAACCACAGTATACCTGACAAAGTTCGCCTCGTCGAATGTTTAGTGGTTGGGGTGGGTCGCCGGTGGGCATAGGAAAGATAACCTCTGTTTGTTGGAGTCCCGGTATTCCTTGTCGTTCATTTCTGTAGAGCTCGAGGATGCCGCTGATGTGACCATTCCTCTCTTTCGTCCATTTAATGATAATGACGATCTTGATATCCCCGTTACCGCCAACGAGCAATCTGTTCATGTCCCCGCATAGATCGTCGTAGGACTCAGACCACCCAACCTCGACCGTAAGGGTTGGAAGATTCTGAGAAGGGATATGGAACATATTATCTGGTTCATTTTGAAGACCGCGAAGTGAGCAAGAATAGCTATCCTGACACTGAATTTACTATCCATAGACTGAATAAGTCTCGCCTAAGCATGAAGAAGACCCATCTTGTTAAGGTTTGTCCTAGCGTGAATGCGTAACTCTCTGACGAGTAGAGGAAGAATATCGTTCGGGTTGCGACCAGGCTGGATTGCTGTTCCGCAAAGTTCGCCTCGTCGAATGTTTAGTGGTTGGGGTGGGTCGCCGGCGGGCATAGGAAAGATAACCTCTGTTTGTTCGAGTCTCGGTATTCCTTGTCGGTCATTTCTGTAGAGCTCGAGGATGCCGCTGATGTGACCATTCCTCTCTTTCGTCCATTTAATGATAATGGCGATCTTGATATCCCCGTTACCGCCAACGAGCAATCTGTTCATGTCCCCGCATAGATCGTCGTAGGACTCAGACCACCCAACCTCGACCGTAAGGGTTGGAAGAATCTGAGAAGGGACATGGAACATAGCATCTGGTTCTTTTCGAAGACCGCGATATGGACCATTTTGGAAAGACAGTGCTGCTAATATTAGCCAAGTTGCGATTAAGTTTAGTATTAATAACTTACTTGTGTTGCCTTCTAGCTGGACAAGTCGCTTCTCTTCCTGGTTCATAGCACCACTTAAGACCCAGTCAGTCTTTGAGTCCGACAACCATCCCATGGCGACATTGTGGGCCCATGTAGGTCTAATCGTGACTCGTAGGGTAGCGCTCGTAGGATCGTACGTTTTCCGGGTCGCAGGGAGAGCCTCCTCGACTTCCCACAAGAAACGCTCCCACCCTTGGGGAATGTCGGTAATCACGAGCTCACGAAAGCCTCGAGATTCGCGCAGAGTGTCGAGTATAGACTCCTTGAACTGACGCTTGGTCTTGAACTGGTCCGCGGATAACACAGTCCTCGACGCACCGGACTCGGGGAGGGAAATAGGTGGCATGGCGATAGCGAGGGACAGAAGTAGGAGAAAGTGAAATAGAGGTAGGGATGGAGCAGCGGGTGCAGCGAGGAAGGAAATGCGAAATGGGGAGGAGCTGGTGGTGATGAACGCTCTAACGGCAATTACTCAGCCGTTGTTTGGGACATCGCCCGCTTGGGAAGGACAAAGGACCGCCACGGCTACACAACTGCCATGAACCTTGCGGTTTGCAGATATAACTGGTTCAGACTCTGTAGGGCGAGTCGCCCCGCACGAATGCCATGGCCGCCAAGTGATCGGCTACTTTTTTAAGATGATTCAGGATACAAACGAAGGGATGAGCTCGTTTGCCCTAGATTTGCGGGGGCTCCCAGTGGGGTTCTTGCTGGGTTGTGTCCCGCTTCATACTAAAAGATACGCTGCCCGAGCCATTCTTCCTATTTGCAAAGTCTAGCTAGCAAGGAAAGGAATACATATCTGGTTGAATTATCTCACTGATCTAGACTCAGGTGTCAAGTTTCACTGTGTCGAGCTTATTGCCTATCCCCAGCAGGATCATCCAATACCGTCGAGTGAGCAGTCTCCGATTGCAAGCGGACCTCCTTCCGTTTCTCGAGCTTCTCTAGGTCACTTTTCAACTTCTCAATCTCCTCATCCAACTCAGATGTTGTCGCAAGCCGGTACTTCAGGGTGAGAATAGCAGCTGAGATCAGAAGCAGTGCAATAGATACCAGGAAAGACCACTGTCCAACTTGTTGAGGACTTTCTTGCGCAGGACCATCGTTGTAAAGTGTCCACTCCGCCCAAGCCACGAAAGCAATGATGGTGAAGGGACTAATGATCATACTGAAGATGAGACCGAAAAGGATCGCAAAATCTGCCAAAACCCGCAAGAAAGCCTTGATGAATATAGAGCTGAAGAAGGGTCGGGCGCGACTCCATTGCGACTTTGACACACTGTGCGCAAGACCTGCTTTGTTGTGGACAATTAGCTCCTCGGCTCTTGATCGGGCGGCTTGTAATTCGCATTTGAATCCGTTCCAGATGTTTCTTCTTTCCCTCCATATCACGACTATCTGAGCGGATGGGATGCGCGATCGGTAAGGAAGGAATTTGAAAGTCAAGTGCACGAGATTCAGCACGAGACAGAGAATGATCAAGCTGTAGATGTACCTTCTGGAATAAACAAGTTTGTTCCAGAAGCGATCGGGATGCGCAAGCTCCGAGTCTTTACTCGCTACCCAAGAGCGCAGCGACGTTGGCTGTCGCAATATTTGTGTTGAATTAAAACAAGGATTGAAGCAGATGTCTCCCAGAGTACTCCATTGGGTGATGTTCGAGAATGTCTCCCAAACACTGTTGTTCCAGGTCGAGGTCCGCCACGAGGACTGCCAGCCATCGCTGGTCGTTGTCTCCCAAGGAGGAAGCGCTGGGAAGCAGAACATGTATTGTGTCGGGATCTTGGATTTGTTGGCAGCGTATACCAAGGCACAAATCGACCCGGCAAGCATCAACATGTTCCAAAGATAGAACAGGACATTGCGGGCTCGTTGATGTGTCAATACACGAGACCAGCATTGGAGAGGTAAGAAAACAAGGTACCCCGTCACCACAATGGCAAGGACGGCGTCAGCATCGAGGTCGAGCGAACCAGGCTGGAGCATGATTTCGTTTGTGTCCGTAATCAATTGGGGAAAGTCATTCCATAGAGTGGAGTTTTCAGGTATCAATGGAATGGTGACTGGTGCTGGAGTTGGTCTCTTCTGCTCACCCGCGACGAGGATGAATGCCTCAATGGCTGCTGTACCTGCATAGGTGGCAGCTGCTCCGAGAAAGACATCGGCGAGCCATCCTGTCCAGCGAGTCACGCAACTTGCAACTAGCAGAGCATAAAATAGGTATCTCGGGCAAGAGTTGTAAAGAGTGCTGATGTCGTAGTAACAGACAGCCTCCTGGGCGATGAACAAAGGCCCGCTGGAGTTCATGATGGAGCGTGCCGCATTCTCAATGGTTGTACGACTAACCGATCGCCACGGACTTTTTCAATCTTGGTGAGACTGTCGAGTCGACTGATCTCGGCGAGAAATTTTGGTGTCAGCCTTGCTTTCTTCATGGATGTTGCTGATTCTGTCCGAGTCTGTCGCTGCTGCCTTGGGTGGGGCCAAGACATCGCCGGGCTGGGTCCTGACGTCAAATACTTTTTGCGCAATGTAGCCCGAACACGGTCCCGGGGAAGAAGGCGATTAGTCGAAACTCTAGATTTTTATTGATCTGCAATTTCAGGAACCTCCTTCTTGATCGCCAGAACCAGTCGTTGACGGGGATAATTCGGCCCGAGATTGCGCGACAGCAGAGATTTGAGTGTAGAGTTGAGAATGGAGTTCGAAAGAAGGTTTCTTCACCCATCAAGCGCACGTTGCATTTCCTTCGACCGTTCTCATTCAACCAAGTAAACGTCAATTGTAACATGATTCGGTTGACTAGGGCGATGAAGCTCCCCAAAAATCATTCATTGTCCGATTCAGCCAGCCACGAGGACCCGCGACGACTTCAAATCGCGGATGAGTCCTCGCATACCACTCCGACTCTTGCTTCTCTTCGGCAGGTATCCCCGTCTGTATCTGGCTTGTTCTCAAACTTCTGAATCCTGGACCCCTCACTGGTGACGCTGATCAATGCGCCGTCTTTGGCCTGGATGGTGTATTTGGCGAAAATATGTGCAATGCCATCCTCGCGGAGGACGTTCCAGTGTCCACCACCCGGGAGAATAGTAGCCTTGAGCGTTGGACCCTCTGCAGTTCCGCCGGTGATTGGGATAAATCGTCAGTAGCCATAAGGGGTGTTTCCAAAATCCCGGGCTGGGGAGAGGTCGACGTCGAGAGTGGTGTGAAAAGAAAGCTTCGCATAGGCAAAAGAATCAACGTGAAGGCAAAGATGTGTCTTCATTTAAGATCTTATGACCAGGCGAGGCCCGCTCGTGCATCTCTGTGACTGTATATCATGGATCTTGAACTATACCCGTTCAGGTTAGATGCGTGGATCATAGCATAACATCGTGCTGAGATTTTGAATCTTTTCCCAAGCCTAAGAACAAGAACAATCACAGAACCAAGTTCCCCTCTCCTGGTGGTAGAACCTGCCTAGATTTTCCTGCGTGATGCCTCATTCCGTACGCATTCATCGTGAATTTCGAATCTGATACAATGGACTCATGCCCCTCTTAGTCTGAATGTAGAAGTGCATAGTGAATTACGAAGGTTCTATCACGGCCGTAGAATCCACGAGAGTGTGATAGATCACTAGAAGCAAACAGATTACGGCTGTGCCTGCCTGATTCAGACCGAAGCGTGTAAACATGAGTGACATGCCCAATAAGGAAAGTGGCCAGGCCGAAGCGAGAGATGCTCGAATATTTAAGTGACGCACCCGAGTAAGCAAATATCCTCCAGTTTCTTTCAACTCTCCCCCTCTCACCAACCGGCCCCTTTGTCCTCTCCCCCAGCCATCCACCTCCTGTTGTCTTGCCAACCGGCCAATATCACTCGAACCATCACATCACCATGTCTGATAGCCCTCCAGGCGAGGCATTCCGCTTTACTGAGCCGGAATCCTCTGTCCCTCTCATCGACCAGATCATCAACTCTGCCCGTGAAGATCTGCCACCAAATCCAATAGAGGGCCGCCTCATCAAGGTAGCCAGAGTAACCCGGCGTGGATACCCCCCTGTCCTCAAAACGGGGACCATCCGCCCTCCCACCATGCCTGAAAATATCCAAGTCAAAGTGCTTGCCGTCGGAATCTGGGCAAAAGTCAGAGACAGAGTCGTCGCCGACAACCCGGTCACCAGCTCCGTGCCACTGCCCTTTGACCCCAGCATCGACGGGGTGGTTCAAGACGAAACCACAGGCAATACCTACTACGTGATTCCCTGGATCAACCCCCGCGGATTCGGTCTCCTCTCTGAATATGTCAACATACCAAAGGACAGCCTCTTGAAGATCCCCAAAACCGAAAACCCGGTCTTGTTCGCTGGTCTCGCAGGCACCTGGCTTACTTGCTGGTCGCTCCTGCTCACCTGCCACCAGCGCCGGGTCATTATTATCGGCGCCACCACCTGCCTTGGACGTGCCGCAGCATGCATCGCGAAATGGGTGGGCGCTTCCATGGTCATCGGCCTGACAGACGACCCAACCGTCCTCACACCAGTCAACGGGACTGACGTCTCAATCCTCCTGCTAAACCCAGTTCAACTCCCGAAATTGGATTTCATCGAAGTCGTGATCGACTTTCTGGGCTGGCACATTGGAGAACAGGTTTTGCAGCAGATCAACAACGACACGGACCACGGCGTTGATTACATGCCTGCTTGGACGCCGCACGAAAAGGAACCGTGGGAAGTGGACAATTTCCTGTTCGAAAGCAAGGGCGTGGAGATCGTTGACCCCGCGTTGGAAATGTGCCATCTGGCCGATTTACAGCTGAGGGAACGGCTGCGGTATGGTATTGGTTTGATGAGGGGCATGCCACAGCCCCCGTTCGAGATCGTTGCGCGGCCTATGTCCGAGGTCGAAACTGCCTGGGATGAGGAGGATTTCAAGACCCGGAAAAAGACGCTGGTCCTGGTTCCCGGAGGAATGGGAGGAGAAGGCAAGGATGCACCCTGCTCGAAACAGGCCCCGCAGTCATCATGTTAGGTGCTCAAAACGGATTTCAGCGACGGAGAAGCATGTAAAGAGAGGAAATTTGTGACCACCTAATGCGGAGGATGGATATGGTCATATGAGGAGAGCATTTACCCCCAGATATGAATGCATGGGACATTGCGAGAACCAAATCCACTGTAAGATAGAAAATACAGTATCAGTGAGTAAAGCAGTACCCTGTCGATCAGGAATTACTAAAAACCCTTTTCAGAGTAGACAAGCAATGGAAGATATTCATCACGACAGGCAAAAAGACGTAGCCCCGAGCCTGAAAACCCGACAGTTTCAACGAACACTACCTAATCTCCGGCGCAACTGGTTATCTCCGCCGCACCTTTTGGCGTTCCTAGGCCCCAAAGAATAATTCAACGAAGCCACACCACGGATCTATCGGTATTTGCACGATTTTGACGTGAACGTCAACGGAAGCTGAAATGATTTCTCGCCAATATAAAATGATATTTTGCGATGCATTGGCATTTACGTTAGCAGAAAAACACAGAGCTTTTATCGCAATAGTCCCAAGATACATCTACGATCATGGCATCTCGCAAGATCATCCTGATAACTGGCGGAAACAGTGGTATTGGCTACGAAGCCGTCAAAGCTTTTTTCGAATCTGAAAAGCCCTACCGCGTGTTCATGACTAGCCGGTCGCTTGAGAAGGGCGAGGAAGCGATCGACAAGCTTCGACAAGAATGTCCCAACGCAAGCAACACCCTCGAGTTAGTTCAGCTCGATCTCGCGAGCGACGAATCTATCGATCAGGCCTTTGCCCAGGTTCAGGCCCAGACTGGACATATCGATGCGCTTGTGAATAATGCTGGTGAGCTCGGCCCCGATTGATTGAAAATGATGTGCTCATAGCCACTGTAGGAGCGACGTTTGACATCGAATATATTCGGGGAAGGACATCACTCCGTGAATGCTTCACAAAGGCTTACAATGTCAATGTGGCGGGTACGCACGTCCTGACTGCGACCTTCATACCGCTGCTTCTCAAGTCCTCTGATCCACGCCTGATCTTCGTGACGGGGTTGTCGGCCATCAACTAAGCCGGGGAGAAGTACTTTCCCACTCCGCCCTTACCAGCCGGGTGGCCCAAGAAGCTGGACTTTGAGACGATCGGATACCGCTGCAGCAAGACGGCGCTCAACATGCTGATGCTGGATTGGAACCACAAGTTGAAAGCAGATGGAGTGAAGGTGTGGTGTGTGGCCCCGGGTATGTTGGCGACGAACCTGGGAGGTGTACCAGAGCTGGCAATCAAGATGGGAGCCAAGCATCCCAGTGTTGGTGGTCAGTTGTTGAAGCAGGTTGTTGAGGGGGAGCGGGACGAGTCGGTCGGCAAGATTATTGCCGCTGCGGGGGTGCTTCCATGGTGATTAAACCTGTTATGATAGCCGGAATTGACGCCATCTTCGGTACTCGGTATAATCTGTGCCTGCCGACTAGGTTGCGCTTACACAACTCCTTAGTAATTATGTCTCCGATGCTCTCACGAACTTTCCATGGAGACGCTCGTTGGCGCCAGTGCCCCACTGATCGAGTTGAGGGGCAATGGGATATAAAGGCGCCATCGCATAGTCATTCTGAATCACACATCAAATATACGAGCCGAATCACTCGCCATGAAACAAGCTTTCGTCGACAAGACTGTCACGGTCGCGGTGCGGGATACCGAGGTTCCAGTCCCCAAGCCCGGCCAAGTACTTATTCGCGTAGTGGTCTCTGGCACCAACCCCAAGGACTGGAAAGTGCCCCGGTGGCGTCCCGATGCCCCTCCTGTCAATCAAGGCGATGATATTGCAGGCTACGTGGAAGCTGTGGGCGAAGGGGTGGTCGGGTTTAAGAAAGGGGACAGGGTGGCCGCATTCCATGAAATGCTCGCGCCAAATGGCAGTTATGGAGAGTATGCGATCGCATGGGAGCACACGACCTTCCATTTGACGTCGAAGACAAGCTTTGAAGGTGGGAAATACGAGCCCCGGGAATTGACTTTGCGATCCCACTGACATGCATGATGCGACTAGAGGCCGCCACCATCCCGCTGGCTGCCATGACCGCCGCGCTGGGTCTCTTTCAAAAATTGAGCCTGCCGCTGCCGTGGAACCCGACCAGCGAGCGATTGCCCCTGGTGATATACGGTGGGGCGACCGCGGTGGGAGCCTTTGCGATCAAGTTCGCGACACTATCCAACATCCACCCACTGATCGTCGTCGCCGGCAAGGGTGCTTCTTTCGTTGAAGGCCTCATCGACCGGTCCAAGGGCGATACCATCATCGACTATCGCGAAGGCGATGAGGCGGTGCGGGCGAAGATCAAGGCCGCGGCTGGCAGCAGT
Source organism: Penicillium simplicissimum (assembly GCA_024706585.1). Taxonomy (NCBI): domain Eukaryota; kingdom Fungi; phylum Ascomycota; class Eurotiomycetes; order Eurotiales; family Aspergillaceae; genus Penicillium; species Penicillium simplicissimum. The sequence goes on from JAMZTW010000068.1 coordinate 336,735, forward strand.
CCAATTCACCATGCCTACGACGCCGTTTCCGAGCATAATAGCTATTTGAACATCAGCGTCGCTCTCACCGCACCGGCCACCATCACCACTGTCCTCCCAACGAAGGAGGGCGACAAGATCCCTGAGGGCATCAAGATTGACAAGACCATGGTTGGATCGGTGCACATGGACCCAGCACCAGGCAAGACGATCGAAGACCGCGAATTTGGAGCTGCATTCTTCCAATTCATCGGGCGCGGCTTAGCCCAGGGTTGGTTCTCCGGACACCCATATGAAGTGCGCCCAGGTGGTCTGAATGGCCTGGAAGAGGCACTACGCGACCTGGAGGCAGGCAAGGCGTCGGCGGTGAAATATGTGGTGCGGATCGCGGAGACCGACGGGGCAAAACTGTAGACTCCGACGGTCGGTAGCTCACGACGCATAAGCTCACGCATAATGTCAATCCATGAATCAAGGGATTCAAGAATGGCTAGTGCTTCGTATACTTTGACGGTGGAGCCCGAGGCCTCGCTTGCGAAGATCCCGTCGTAGTATCGAGACTGAGAGTCATAGCAAAGCACGTAGTGGGTACTGGGTAGCCGTTGGCGCTAGCTTTCTCGCGCTAAAACGGGATGCACCGAGGCCGCCGGGTTTCGAGATGTGTTCCAAATTGCTTCTGCAGGCATGAAATTCTCCGAGCCAAGGAGAAATCCGACATTCACCAGGCGTTCACCAGCATTGTCGTCATCTCCTTCGGTGGTATACCCGAGTTAGCGTGCCATTGCAGCTTTTAGCACGACACAGACAAGGAGGACAAGTCAAGACGAAGTGGCAGCCAAGCAACCACACCCGCGACTCGGCCCACGTGCCAGGAACGAGCCACAAACAACCGGGCACCCGACAGCCTCCGACGCCCGGAAGCTTATCACGGATCCAGCTTAGCGATGCTCCATTTTCAATTTTGGCGTTGCGGACGGACGGGGAGGCAGCTTTGGGGAAATACTACTGGGTCTGATGTCCTCCTGTGCCTGATGGTGCTTACCTCTTCTGGTACGCATCTCCTCGATCCAGTCCTGCAGCAGGCACGCCACTTTGCCGATCGGCATGAAGATGGTATTCCTTGCGAACATCGTGGGTTTCCCTTTCAGAATGATTGGCTTGGGTTGATTCGCACTCGCATAGGCCCGGATGATCATGGCAGTCACCATGCCCTGTCACAACGCTCTGGTTATTCATCTATATAACCCTCATGATCGACACTCTCGGTCTTGATGGAGTTTCTCCACGACCGACACCCCTCGACATCCCTCGTCCGTGGATAACCGCCCATCATGGTTGGGTCGACATCTTTCATCAAGGCTCTGCCCGTGCTGGCAGCCTCTGCCTTTGCTGGTGTGAACTATCCGACTATCCCCAGCGACCTGACCACTCCTTTCCAGCAGCGTCTCGCTGTCTTTGGGCCCAACTGTGAGAATCTACTCCGAAAGACCATCTATGGGGTCATCCAACTAACAAGCTGTCACAGCCGTCTCGGTGGGTTGGAACACTTATGAGCAGCTCAGTCAGAGCTGCGTGGTCTACGGTACCTCTGCCGATAGCTTGACCTCGAAGGCCTGCTCTTCCACTTCCAGCACCTATGCTACCTCCCGGACATGGTCGAACTATGCGGTGCTGACCGGACTGGCCCCTGCCACGACCTATTACTACAAGATCGTGTCCGGTAACTCCAGCGTGGGGCACTTCCTGAGCCCCCGCGCTCCCGGTGACAAGACTGCCTTCAGCATGGATGTGGTCATCGACCTGGGTGTCTACGGCAAGGATGGCTACACCACGACTAAAAGAGACACTGCCCCCGTGGTCGAGCCCGACCTGAACCACACCACCATCGGCGCTCTTGCACGGACCGTCGATGACTACGAGATTGTCATCCACCCCGGTGACTTTGCCTACGCCGACGACTGGTACCTCAAGTTCGCCAACATCTTCGATGGCAAGGAAGCCTACCAGGCAATCCTTGAGCAGTTCTACGACCAGCTCGCACCCGTTGCAGGCCGCAAGCTGTACATGGCCAGCCCCGGCAACCACGAGGCCGACTGCTCGGAGATCCCCTACCTGCTCGACCTCTGCCCGGAGGGTCAGAAGAACTTCACCGACTTTATGCACCGATTCGAGAACACCATGCCTTCCCCCTTCGCTTCGTCCTCGACCAACACTACGGCGCAGCAGCTCGCCGCGAAGGCCCGCAGCCTCGCCAACCCCCCATTCTGGTACTCTTTCGAGTACGGCATGGCCCACATCGTCATGATCAACACCGAGACCGACTTCCCCAACGCGCCCGATGGATCCGACGGCTCGGCCAAGCTGAACAGCGGCCCCTTCGGCAAGCCCAACCAACAGACCGACTTCCTCAAGGCGGACCTGGCCAGCGTTGACCGCACCGTGACGCCCTGGGTGATTGTCGCCGGCCACCGACCCTGGTACACCACCGGCTCGAGCAGCGGCTGCACTTCGTGCCAGGCCGCGTTCGAGGATATCTTCTACAAGTACGGCGTGGACCTTGGCGTGTTCGGACACGTGCACAACTCACAGCGCTTCGCGCCGATCTACAACGGCACGGCCGACGCCAATGGAATGAATAACCCCAAGGCCCCTATGTACATCGTTGCCGGTGGTGCAGGCAACATCGAGGGCGTGGATGCTCCCGGCACTGAGCCTTCGTACACTGAGTTTGCGTACGGCGCTGACTACAGCTACGCCACCATTCGCTTCGTGGATGAGCAGCATCTGCAGGTTGACTTTTATCAGTCCTCCACTGGTACCCTCTTGGACTCGAGCACTCTGTACAAGAGCCACACCACTTCGTTTGTGCAGCAGTAGGTTGTGAGAGGTCTTGAGGTTTGTGAGGGAATAATAATGCGATGATTCATGTGTCATAATCGAGTTATAGTAATGTCAATGAGCATCTTATCCGGGTATCCAGCCGGTCGACCCCTATTAATGAACACCTGTTGTTACCAGGATCGCATACTACCTTGCTCTATTGTATTTCCGAAGAAAGGCGCTCAAACCCCATCGGCTTCGTATTCATGTTGGGCTCCGTGAATCAACGAGCTCCAGGCCTGCTCTGGTCCATTTAGGTCGCTAGTGATAGTCTGGCCTTGCAAACCAACCGCGCGCTCCGGATCCTGTGGAGCTTTTGCCGGCATTGCCAGCCTCCTTTTCCGCTACACGAGGTTGGCTTGTCGTACGGTCAACGAGGAAGTTTGAAAAGCAGGCCTGTCTGAACCGTCGCTAACACGCTTCAAGCCACTCCATTTCAAGCCACGAACGACAACCGACGCTGCCGTCTTCATGATAGAACAACAGGTCTTGGCATCAAGGAGTTGATAGACCGATGATGCATCAATGGCCCAATTGACAAGATCACCCCATATGCAATATCCACTCATGCTTCTTCCCAAAGAGACATCGGAACAGAAGGCATGAAGCCCGATCACCCCATACCCTGAGCTGCAACAGGACTCGACCAGGTAAACTGACAAAAGTAGTGGGTGAACTTGGCGGTCTCTCTATGCATGCAGTAATGATAAACTTCGTGGTCAAGCTGCGCAAGAAGTTCAAGGTTTACGTCCACTGAGAACCTCAATATTTTCTCATCTGTCACGGGTGAAAAAACAAAGCTTCTCCTGGCCGCTGACAGAAGAAGCTCTGTCAGTCTTGCACTGACAGGTCAAATCAGGAAATGACACCGCCCGATCTGGAAACGATCGCTTTCTCCAAGTGGACGATCGGTAGCGATTTGCGAAGCATCGTGGCGCAGCGATGCTCATCATCGCACGAATAGAGTCCCACCGAGAGAGGCCCACATACACACGATCGAGGTCCGAGAATGACCAGACTGTCGGTAACCGATATTTTCAGCTTGTTGGTGCTAATCTACGGAGTACACAACCACCCGGGCATTGACCACCCCCGCCTCAAAGCAGCGGAGCCAGAGCCCAATCACTTGGAAGTTGCAAGGCGTATATGTCTCAACGATGGATATCACCCAGGATTCGAGATCCTCAAATGCCAACGACAGTCACCTCGCATGCCGAACGACGCTATACTTCCTTAACGGCCCTCCGCCAACGATACGAATAGGCCAGCAGTTCAATGTCACGATACGACTCCTATCCACCCAAACTTCCCACCCATCTTTGATTCCAACGGCCACCTCCGAAGCAATTCACCTCTCCCTGAGAGTCGCCGAGGACAACTCCGCTGCGAACCTACTAGGCGGAAATTTGACGTCCACCGTGACTCGCATCAAAGGTCACACTCCCTCATCGATCACTTTTGACAGGATCCACGTCACGAAGATTGGGCGATTTCGACTTAGGACTTTGCTGGGTGTCAACTCCGTGGGTCATGTTGCGATTACGTCTACGCTTGACTCGGATGTATTTGAAGTCACAAGATGAGCCTTAGATCGGTGCAACACGAAATGGCAAGATATCGGCTTTCCCGGTTGTAATATTCTGGCGAAGATTATGAGAAAGACAGCAAGTGCTCATGATCTGCCTTTTTGTTCCATATGTACAAGATAATAAATGGTGGCATAGTAGTTGTTCCAACCATGGAGAATATGCTGTGTAGGCGGGTTAAACTCTGACATTGACGACGTCAAGAGCACAGATCAACCGCTCATCCTGAACGTTTGTAACGACACCCCCGATAATGATCTCCCGCCCGCCAGTAAGCGGGTGTTTATCGCATTCCAGGGGGTTTGCCTTTCTTAGCGCACGGAGGCTAGGCATCGCCCCTGCCGGGAACTGAAGCGTGTATCCACCGCCTCTCCAGCGTTCACCCTTGGAAAGATAGTTGCCGATGCTTCATCAGTTTGCTCCACGGAACTTGGTGTTTTTGCGGCACTCGGCAAGCTCTGTCAAGGATTAGACGGGAACAGTCTTCGATGAGCAAATTTCGTACCGTCTCGGAGACCCTTCATAGCCTCTTTCAAATGCACGATCTCAGCTCTCAAATCGCGGATCGCCTGGTCGCGCAGCTGGATATCCTCAGTCAAATCCGCGATTGTCTCGCTACATTGCGAACAATTCACCCCCTGCGCAGCGATGCTTGTCGCGAGTACGCTGGCGTTCAACGCCGAGGACGATTCCCCGTCGGATTTGACTATTTTGACTATACGTCCAATAAGCAAAGGCCCTCAACCGTCCAACACGATCCATCAACAGACTCTACCTATACTGGAAGTCCCTTGCAAAGTACCATTGGAATTTGACACAGACGTCGAAGTAACCTGCATGCAGCCCGATTGCCCTGATGTCTGGCCCTCCGACCCGCCGTCAGAGGCCTGACATATTGTTGACATAAATACTGGAAAGATAAAGCGACTTTCCAAGCATGTTATAAAGTCGAGAATGGCTATGAGAGGGAAAACAATAAGCACGTGCAGTAAGCTGGCAGCATGTCAGGGGGGGGGGGTCGCTGTGTTAAAGTAGTGTGCATGCAATCTCCATACAAGCGACCCACTATGCCGTGGTTAGCCAATGAGTCCATCAGCATGCATCAATGGAGAAAAAGGCGCACTACGAAGCAAATCCCGTGGTGCCGCCGAAGTCTGATCAAATGTGCGGTTGGGATTCCCCGTTATGAGGAGCGAATCATTCAAGATAAACAGATTATGGTTGTCTGTTTCCTGGAGATGGGAGTGGAGTATGCTGCGGCGTGTTCTGGTTGCGCTGTTCTAGCCCTAAGCGAGGTCGGTAGAATTCTCCAATTTCAGCAGTTTTGCGGGCTGAAAGACTGTGGGATATTCTATGGCTTGAGAATGGATAAGTCAGGAGGTGTCTAATCCGCCTTTCGGCGCCCGTGCATTTTGATGCTTTGTACGGTAACGATGCAGAGTATCCGTAGAGCTACGTTCGTGAATGGACGTGAAACTTTTTCACCCTGGAATATCGGCGACAATTCAATCGAAGGAGAAACTCGGGTTCCAAACTAAACGTGTGAATCATCAATCAAGCAACCCTCTTGAACAAAAGTGGATCAAGCTACTAATCTAGCGCCTCTTGGCATGTGGACAATTCGATGGACATGGATTCCGAGCGGGTTAGACCTCATTGCTCGGGGGTCTAAACACAGCCGGGAAAGCTGTCATGAACAAGCGAATCTTCCTACCACATCTGTGGAGCAACAAACTCATTTCCACGCGCGCCTAATCTTCAGCAAAACTGACAGTATTCCCATATTCTACTGAGCGATCTCGGAGACATGTACTAGCAGCAGTCAAAGTCCAACACCCACACACTATGATCGCCCAGGACAGTTCAGGACACTTCATATGACATCTTCGGCGCGTCTTCGCTTCGTATTAGGAGGCGTGAGGATGAACTCGATGTCGGCGCCGTCGATTTTCGCATACCAATGCATGATTGCGAGGGTTCGGGCCATTATCTGGGCGTACTATTGTCGGTCCTCGAGCGAAATGCCCAAATCATCCATCTGTATCGCTGCTCAGACTTTATGATGATTATTTGCCAAGTCTCCTTCCCATGACGGGCAACGTGTAATATGCCCCAATACGGGGTTAATCAACCTTGAACAAACGCCGACCAACGGGCTTTTGCGTCGAGAAAGCTGGAACTCGGCAGCTCATGATGCAGCCAGCAGAAACAGACTCCCGTCAAGACTCACGGTGTGCCACTTACAACACAGTAAGGAGCCTTTAAGTCAAGTTAAACTCATCATAACCATTTCCCTTTTACCGGTCGAAGCATCCACCCGGCAAAGCTAATGTTTGACCAAACAGGAACTTGGGCAGTCCGTACTCCATACTCCATACATCGGATCGGCCGCAGATCCACTCGGCATGACATCATTAGTTCAGTGCAACACATGCTTAATCTAAATTAATCGTGTCGCGTCGAGCCTCAAGACCCCCGCCTCAACATCACCACGCGTCTTCGCCAAAAGCGCAGCCTCCAATAGCTCTTACACGCCAATGCAATGTCAAAACGCACCCTAGACACATTCTTCAAGCCAACAACAACCATCGCCGCCTCCACCAAACGAGCCAAACCAAACAACGATAATGCACCCGACGAAGACATCGCACCCCCAGACACCCATCCCAGCTACCCACTTCCAATCCCGCAGCTCCCCTCGCACATCTCCGTCGCCCTGACACACGGCGCACCAGCAAAGCAACCCGGCACCATAAACAACCAACCCGATCTAGACCTTCTCTACTTCCAGCCCTACATCGCCCGCCCCACCGCCAACGAGCTCTTCAAGTTCCTCCGCCGCGAACTCCCCTTCTACCGCGTGCAATACACCATCAAACGCGGCGGCGTCGAAACGTCAATAAACACACCACGGTACACGACCGTTTTCGGAGTCGACGAAACCTCCATCTTCACCCCCAAGCCCGCCGTCGCCAACGACGCCGAAGATAACGAGAAGAGCAAAACCACATCGCCCAACCCAATATCCACACTAACCCTGGTCGAACGCACATCTCAAACTCCCATCCGCGCCACAAAATATAAGCATATCCCCCGCCCAATACCCTCCTGCCTCACCACCCTCCAGCACGCCATCCAATCCGCAACAGGATCCCGCTACAACTTCTGCCTGGTAAACTACTACGCCTCCGGAAACGACAGCATCGCCTTCCACTCCGACGACGAGCGGTTCCTCGGACCGAGTCCGGATATCGCTTCGCTCAGTTTGGGCGGGGAGAGGGACTTTGTTATGAAGCATAAGCCGCTGCCCGCAGGCACCTCCACCTCCAACTCCACCTCCAAAACTGGCGCCGCAGGCGCGAATACTACACAACCGCAGCCTGTCAAATTCCCCCTGCTATCCGGGGATATGGTCGTTATGCGTGGTCCTACGCAGTCTCATTGGTTGCATAGTATACCGAAGCGCACGGGGCGGGGTGGGGAGGCGGTTAGGGGAAGGATCAATATTACGTTTCGGCGGGCGATGGTGCCAGCGGGGACGGAGAATTATTATCGGTATAATGTTGGGGAGGGGGGCGTTTGGCGGTGGGATGAGGGGAGGCAGGAGATGGTTTTGACAGATAGAAAGGGTGAGGAAGGGTAGATGTGGTATATCGGTGTACATAGAGTATGTTTGGATATTCTTGGGGTGGTGGGATGGATCGATTTGTGATGGATGAATTACTTGTAGAAGGGGGCTATGGTGGCGGTAGGGCAGAGGCTTGGCTTTGGTAGTAGAGAGGTCAGGGTCCAATACGGCGTTGTACAAGAGCATCATAGCAGTTTATCTAGAAGACAAGCCTGGGAAGGGAGAGTCGTTCCACAACACTCTATCTCCTCGTACTTGGATCCTACCCTGCCTTTTTGTGTCATTGTGGTATCCCCGCTCCCACAATCACACAAGCAAAGCGTATACACAATCCAGGAATGATAATTCTATTCATGTACACAGCTAACACAGCATCTCAACACAAGTATCACCAAGCCCACCAGCCATCCAACGAAACTCGACATCCCCACGAAGAGAAACAAAACTTGCAGCCTGCGACCAGCCATTCGAGGTCCAGCATAGGGCAATAAGAATAAGAATGAGAATCAAAGGACAGTGTCCAGGTCAAGTTCAAGGTTCATCATGAAACTCCATGTACATTACTCCCAAAAGAAATAGACAGCGAAGTTGGAAGTCGTCATGTGCACTGGTGGTCCGACAAGCGCCCGCTCCCGCTTCCATGCATACGGTGTCCGAGGCGGATATGCAGGTATGGAGATATGGAACGGTACAGACCAGACGGAGGAGAGATAAAAGAGGTGGAAAAACAGTGTCCCTCCCATCGAGAAGAAGAGAATACAGGTCAAGGGGGCATGATTTTATCAAATACAAACATAGTGGGAAGGGAAGAAGACGGGAGGGGGGAATCGAAGGTCCCGTAAGTAGGGGGCGGTTTGAAGAGGGTTTGTCGATTACATGATGACCTCCTCGCCGTAGACGTCGGCGTAGCACTGGAAAACATCCGGGCAGCTGTGTCACAGTCAGTAAATGATGTCCTCCGGGGTAACTCCGCCGGGTAAGGGAGGTCGGGTCTTACAAGACAGGCTCCTTGCCGAAGATAATGTGCCACGAATACTCCATAATATTGGAGGTCACCTCGTCAGGAAGGTCATTGTTCAGAACCCAATCGTACATGCGCTTGTAATCGCTGAGCGGCCGCTGAAGCACCTGGTCGCGCGACACAGCAAACTGCGAGCAACACGGCGCGCCAATCTCCTTGGGCACATCATCGTTGCCAAAGAGCACCTTCCATGCTTCCGCGTAATGCTTCTCGCCAGTGTTGCCCGGCTTGGGCGGGTTGCGGAACGGCTGCATCTCCGCCGGGCAGCCCGGTGACAACTGACAGCGCAAACTGACAAAACCCTCGGCCAAGACATACTCCCGCTGAAGTGCGCGCACGGAGTCTACGTTGCTGTAGTCCATGGTATCCGTGTGCCAGGCGGCGGGCCAGCCGTCGCGGTGGGAGTGCAGGAACACCATGATCGCGGGGAGATCATCGTAGTGGTCGACAATGTACTGGAGGTAGGGTAGAGCCTCGCGACCTTTGTTCTTGGGTGTGTGTGCAGGAGCCGAGGTGTCGTCAACGGTGTAAACGAAATTGCGCCATCTACAGAGTGGGTTCGCGTCAGCCTAGTCTTGGAATTGGGGGAGGGTCTGGGCCAAGAACGAGCCACCCCCGAAACGGTTTGAGTCTGTCATGGTCCACGAGGCCCCCTGAGAGACACAGCTCCCAGTGGCTGAGACAACAATTAGACATTCTGAGTCCAAGTCGAGGGGACTTACTCGGCCAATTCTGCTGACACCCAGACGGTATCCTCCTCGCGCAGTTTACCCATCACGATGATCCCGTCGTTGGGGACCTCGATTTGCGTAGTTTGATATGTGAGGACGGCCGTGTTGCCTGTCCCAGTTCCCCATTTTCGGCGCGACGCATCTGGCGGGGGTTGTGGGCGTAATGCGGCGCGGAAGGATGTGGTGTCGAATTGCCAGAAAGACTTGGGGGTTTCGGTGGCTCCGAAACGACGGCCGAGGAGGATCAGACCGACAATGATGAGCACGGCGGCTGAACCGACCCGAAGTGATAGCCTCATGGCATGCCGTAATCACTGTGCGTATCGGGGGAAACAGAAACGAGCGACGAGAGTTGGGGAAAGCACAAGTGAGGTGGAAAGGAGGCCGAGGAGAAAACGGCGCGGTTGTCAAAAAACGGAGGCGGAACCCCACGCGGCGGGAGAAGTTCACGAAGAAGGGGGGATACACAAGCAATTGAAGAACCTCGACAGGACTCTGTTAACCACGACAAGAGATGACACGAAGGAAAAGAGGACAAGTCACGGAGAATTTTGAGAACTTGGGAGGAGGATCATCGATGAAAACCAAAAATACGAGCATCAGCCCGCACCCGACCACTTTCCAAAGTTTCCAGCACACACTGAAAGTGCACCACAGCACACTACAGTCTACACAGTACACACAGTCGGTATCGGGCAAGTTCCAATGATTAGGACAATTTCATTCGTGGAGACACAGTGGACTAGATTGGAGATCTTCATTGGTCTACTGTAAAAGGATTCAGTTCGAATGTTTGGGTCTGCCTGGGTGTGCTAAGCCAACTAGGGGGCGATGCATAAGATCCAAGTATCTGGTAAGTACTTTTGCATATAAAGCAGTATGTAATAGTACTTTTTGTCTACTTATCCTCTGCCGATCGCCTTCCCCCGTCGCTCGATGCTAGTGGCTAGCTCTCGCTGCCCCTGGACCCCTCAACCTCAAACAGATTCATCTCGCCCATCCAGCGATCGGCACCACTTGGGTAGCGGAGATGATATCCCTAGTATCAGTACTTATTATTACAAACTCACCCGTCGAGATGATTCTTATTTCACCTATTCATGACGGGGTAGCATTCCCCAGTTCTAAAGTTACAACCTATTCGAACAACCGTAATCCGAGCGGCAATTCCCTATCTGATCAAATACCGTGCTATCTACCCCATTTCCCGGTACCTGAACTTAGCCTTATATACCATGGATCCCTGTAGGTACGGGAGTCTGTGTTGTGCACCTCCGGCCGCACCTCCACTTAGAAGGCTAGGTATGTACGGGCATACTCATGAAATATAGGTCATGCTAGAAGTAGTAGTCAGGAAGGGGGTTATAATTGGTCAGCTTTATTCCATAGGTATTAATGTTGATCTGCTCCTACATCCAGTAGGTGGGGATTTACTTTGGGTGTGCTTTTGCTGGATTATATATCGTGCTCGGGTAGGCTACCTGCAACCTTTCTTCCAGGGCTAACCTTAGGTAAGTTGCTTCTTTGTACGATCAAGCTAATACTAACTAGTAACATTAAGCACCTAGGACTAGGTAGGTGTAGGTCCAGTAGAAATAAGAATAAGTCCCCAGCGCGAATACCACTCCCAAGAGGTTAAGATCTCCTACTAACTTTACTTGATTTAAAAATGGATTTATCGTCCGTGCTGGGTCGGCAACATCGGCGTGCGGCTCACGGATACGGCCTCCATTCCGAATACGCGGAATTAGTATACGACCTAGAAACATCCATTTAACCCTACCTATCCGACCAGGGGTAGAGCCCGTCAATCTGGGTACCTGGTACATGTAGCAGTACCCGTCTCTTCAGGTAATCAGAATCATACCTATTTTCTAAGCAGCATGACATGAAGGCAAAATGCGGAGTACCTACTGCAGTACCCCACCGTCAGCGGGGTTTATGTGTATCGGGCATCATCGTAGATGAGAGAGGAGACCCTGCATAAAATTACGCAACACTTGAAAATGAATGGAACCATCTCAACCTTAGGATGCCCATCCGGACCAGTCCAAAACTGCCCAGGCTGAAGAGGGGGCAGTCAGAGGCACACAGAAAAGCTTAGGTGTCCAGGTACAGTCTAAGGTCGGGCAGTCCCATTGAAGTACAGGGACATCCCTGCTGGCCTGAAACGAGTCTAATTACCCATGCACCAGGCATAGATGACTATGCTGTACGACCCGGATGGAGTTACATTGGGGGCAAATTGCATGACTGATTTATGAAATCTCAAAGCCTCGAATGAGGATAGGTAAACGTCTATGCATCCGACATCAACGCTCAATACACCTAAACGCCCCTGACCTTGAACCCAGGATATCTCAACCAGATGAACCAAACTCCAACCCAACTCAACTCACCAAATACTAACCTCCCACCCTCGGCGGCGGAATATTGACATCAAACCCCTCCTCCGCCCCAGCAACCCTGCCCACAACACACCTCGCCATCTCCAACACAGTCCTCTCCCCACAAAACCGATGCTCCCTCCCAAGATGCCCCAAAAACTCCTCTAACCCCTCAAACCCCTGCACCGTCCCCCTCTCCCGACAACAAAAAATACACCCAAACGGACCCGGTCCCCGCCCGCCAGGCGGCCGCTTACATTTCATATGACTCTTCGCCAGAAACGGCCAGCGGTATTTAATCCCCGTGGCGGCATGCGTGAACAACTGCGTATTCAGCTTAGGGGCGCGACGGTCCGATCCGGGCGCGAGGGGCATTTCGAAGTGGCAGGTTGTGCAGCGCCATTTCCATTGTGTGCCGTAGAAGCCTGTGGGTTCGGAGTGGAGTTTGAAGCCATCCAGGCCGGAGTGGAGTTTCCAGGCGCCTTTGCAGAAGCCGGCGTAGTTGTTTTCGCTGGTTGGGGGCCAGAGGGAGTGAGTTGAGGGGATGGAGGAGGCGGAGGAGGTGTTGGAGTTTGTGGAGGCGATGGAGGGGGCGTGTTTGGGGCGGGGGAGGGGGGTGCGTGTTGGTGGCGTGTCTGTATTGATTGGGGTAGGGTTAGGCCGTTGGGAGAGACTAGGATGTGGATGGGCCTGGCCATGGGCAGGAGAGCGGCGTGGTGGTAAGTTTGTGTGTGTGTCTGGTCGGATGGTGACTTCGGAGAGAAGTTGTGGTATAAACCCTGTGATTTCGAGACCAGCATCCATTGGCCTACGCCGTTCAGAAGCAGATGTGGGGATCGACTGCCGTGCCCACAGCACATCAGCGCGGCTGGCATTCATGCGACTTGTCTGGGATGCAGGCTCAGGGCGGATTAGTTCGGGGATGGGCTCAGGGCTCGAGGTCCGTTGCCAGTGCGTATTGACTGGCCCCGAGGCCGCATCCACGCTCCACGGGTTTTCAGTCATTTCACGGGTCAGGTCGTCGTAGTCCATTTCATGCCGGAATGGCGCCGAGGGGGCGCTTTCATGCCGACGAGTGCGAGAATATTGGTCTTTCAGGAGATCCTCTTCTGTCTCTTCCTGGCGCAGATGTTGCCGCAGCTGAGCCGCAGGGACTCGATCCTCATCGGTGTAGCCCTGTAGTCCAGATGCATAAGCACTGGCCAGGATGGAAGAACCTTCCTGCATCTGATCAACCATCGCATAGTGGTCGGGCACTTCAGCCATTGGCCAAAGACCAGCCCCAGACCCGACACTTTCAAGGTGAGGACGTGAATCGACCCGCGGGCTGTATGCCTCGACAGAGGACCGCCGACGGCCTGCAAAGAAACTGCCGAGAGAGCCCTTGGAAGATCGTCTTGATTGTGCTGGCGATGGTGACATCCGGCCCTGCATCTGGTGGAGAAAACTAATCATATCAGGCGGCGACCCGGACAGCCCTCCCGGGAAGACTGTGCCCCCTGGCGAAGAAGGGAGACTCTGGATGTATCGTGAGGACGCCGCTTGCGCCATGTGCTGACTCTCAATCAGTTTCATCCAGTACCATAAATTTGACGCCGGATCAACGAAAGCAGGGCTCATATCGATCGGCGAGGGAACCGCGGCCGCCTGGGCCAGACGCTGGTACAAGCTATGGAAAACAAATAGAGTCCTCTCCCGCCCACGATCGGAAGCCTGGAGAAGCGCCAAGAGGTCGATCTGAGCATTGTTCTCGCGCAGATTGGTGAGAAGGGCGCGCTGGAGCTCGATCACGATATCCTTCATTTGCTCGCGGGCGAGCTGGTCGCCGTCTTCGAACCGATGGCCCAGTCGGCTGGCATGGGCGTTCCACTGTGTTACAATATCTTCTCGCCCACGCTGCAGCGACCACTCGAGATCGTTAGCGGTGGCTTCGTTAGTGAGAGTCTCTGGATGACGATGCTGCTTCCACTTCTGTTTCAGGGCTTTGAAAAGCTGGTGGCCATCGTGGTAGGCGGAGACGACTGGATTTGGGATGATTGTGGTTAGCTGTACCCTGGGAAGAGGAAGACACGTCGCAGTATACTGTAGAGGGAGTAGCTAACCTGCTGCCACACAGGCGACGACGGCGATCACCTCCGCCATGAAGATTGCAGCCAGCTGACAGAGGTGTACTTGGCAGCGATGTTGGGGGAAGCCTGTCACGCGAGTCGACAGCCGGAGATAAGAAGGCAGGAAGACAGATGTCCGATAGCAGAAGATAAAAGAGAATAATCGCAGTCGTGCCAACAAGATACCAAGGGAACGGCAAGGCTTGGACGAGGACAAGGGACGGGGATCAAGAAGAGAAGAATATGCCTAGAAAGCCAGCCAAGAAGACAACCGGGGATATCACCAACCACCCTAAGTATGCCAGCATCAGACGTATCTGCGGACAGTGGCCACAGGAACTCTCATCAGTAGCGGTAGCACGGGCCACCCGCTGTCTCGTCCCAGGTTGGTCGGCCTGTTTGCTGGGAGCAAAAAGAAAAGGCGAACAGCCGGGGGACCGGGCTGGCAACGCAGGCGCGCTAAGCTGCATCTCGAGAGCGAGAGATCGGGCAGTTGCCAAGTCAATTAGCGAGCAGGCGAGCTCCGAGGAAAAGATCGGACTTATCAGAAGTTATCACGGCTCATGCACAAGTGCTGCAGAGTCCAGTGATACACGCATGATGGGGCGGAAGTAGTACCGAGTCCACTTGTGCCATGTAGTTATGTCGTCCACGCTTTGTGATCCATCCGGAGCACACAAGTCCAGCCGGTGACATGCGAGAGGGGTCGGAGATACCAAGAAACTAAGAAGTGAGGCTGAGTCTCGTATGGAGGTTGGCCAATGCGCAACATGGACTGGGATGAAGTGGAGAGGCTGGCATACAGTACTAACTACAGTAGTCTAACACCCAGTTCATTGTCGAACCATCCAATGACCAGCCAGCAACCCCTGCCTGGGACAGTCCAAGTATGTCGAGTCAACTGCAGGAGATTGCAAATTAATCTCGATGCCTCTGCTGGACCCGGGTGCATCGGCACGGATGCAGGTTCAAAAAGCAATTCATTCGAGGGGAGATTGGAGGATGTCAAGGGTTCAGCCGGTTGGTTCGAGATCCGCTCTGCTGGGTGTCCACCTGGAGCCCTGACATCGTGGGGAATAAGTGGGTTGAACAAACGCTGGCGGACCACCGAAGGCTATTCATTGGAGAATACACCACTGATATGGGTCAAAGTTGGTCCGACAGTGCTTTCTCACTGGCCCACGACAGAGGCTTGTTTCGTGATCGACGCACTTGGGACTACAGTAGATGCATAAACCTGACCAGACGCGCAGTGAATCAGGCACCCTCATTGAGAACTCTACGCTCATGTACCGGGACGCATTCCATACATTTTGGATACTGATAAATCAACCGGGTGACGACGGGATGCCTGCTGTACCCGCGTTGCAAAAAGACGGTAGCCCTTTTATCAACAGACTTCACCTGTTACACGGTCAACCTGGGAGCCGCATGATCACTGCTATGCATTTCACCCGGATTTCGTTGCTGGTCATCCATGAATCCCATGTTGCCGCTTTTAATCAGGGAAGAAGATAGATTGAGTAGACCAAATTGATTGATTAAGATACTATGCTCGCTGAAGTAGAGGTTTAACAAGGTTGATCTAGTCGACTCGAAAGTGCCCGGCGTCACAATGCTGATTCTGGCAAAAAGGAGTGCTCGGAAAGCATGCAGAGACAAATCAAAACACGGACTGAAGGATGAACATCAGATGCAGAGCGAAAGAAATCTGTATGTAAAGATTAAACCACCGATAGATCCAGCACCAAAAACAAAACGCCGCTCTTGGAATGCATCCAACCCCCAGATATCATCGCAGTATAAAGCAAGGCAAGAAAAGACGAAAAGGCAAATCAACAACACCGTCCACGTTTCTTCGCAGTATTCATCACCTGCACCTCCTCCGCTTCGCCCACAGTCGGCGTCGCCAATCCCAACCAACTGCGCCTCTTATCACCATACCCAAGCCTGAAACTGCCAGAACCATCAACACCCCCCGGCGTAAACGGACCGATGGGGACATCAATTCCCGGCGTACCAACGGCCGACAACGCCAACTCGGCATCACGACGATTCCGCTGCTCAACCAACTTCCGCGTAATCACCCGAAACACCTCATCAATCCCCTCCCCATCCTTCGCACTAATCTCATGACAACAATCCCACCCAATCTCCTGCCCCCAAAACGCAGAACTGCGCTTACTATCCGGGCTCTGCAGCACCCCAGGACTAGCACCCGCCGCCCCCGTCCCACCCCCACCGAACACCCCCGTCCCAAAGCCCAGCCCCATGCCCATACCCATCCCCATCCCCGCGGTCGGCGGCGGCGTCGACGCCCGACTCGGGTACAACTGCTCCGCGACGTAGGCGATGGTCCGCTCAAAGGGCACGCGGCGCATACTCGGGTCCACGGCGACGATATCGCTCTTTGTGCCGACGACGTGGATGACGAGCGGGTCAGCGTCGCCTTCGCCGCCACCGACGTTGCGTCTCAGCTCGCGCAGCCAGCCGGCCATCTCCTGAAAACTGTTTTCGTCGGTGATGTCATAGCAGAGGAGGCAGGCATGGGCACCGCGGTAGTAGAGGCGCGAGATGGAGCGGAAGCGCTCTTGGCCGGCGGTGTCCCAGATTTGCAGGCGGACGGTGGTGTCGGAGGTTGTGTCGAGGACGCGCTTGGTGACGAAGGACGCGCCGACGGTGGAGGTGGTGGTGGCGGGGTTGAAGGCGTTGCGGACGTAGCGCTGGACGAGGGAGGTTTTGCCGACGCCTGGGATGGGTTGTCAGTATACTGTCAACGATCTGGGCAAGTTAAGACGCTTGTTCAGGAGGAACATACCTTGTGCGCCGAGCACGACTATCTTTGCCTCGAGGGAGGAGCTCATGGCGCGGGGTCAAGGCGAGCGGGGCCGACCGTTCGCATGAGCATGATCGGGGGTGCGATGGTCGTGCAGAATGTACTGCGCAAGTTGATAACGCGGGGACAATTTTGTGGAGAGATAAGAAGAGTAAAAGAAGGAGAAGGAAAACCAAAAAAAATAAGAGCTGAACCGCCGAAAAGGAGACTCTGGTCAAAACAAGGAACCAAACAAAGCGGAATCAGCCGATCGATGGTGTTCCAAGGTTTCCAGGGTCAGCTGCGGATCTCTCTCTCTCCCTTGCACCTTCTTGCATCCTCAGCCCTAGGCTCGGAGTCGGACGGAGTCAAGGCTGAGGGCGCAAGGGCATGCGCCAAAGCCCGTGGTGAGTCACTTATGGCTGGCTGGCTGAATGACTGATGATGAATGATCCAGGTCATCTGTTAGACTGAAGGTTTTCTCGTTGCGTTTCTTATAGTCCTGTTTTAAGCCTCATGCAGGGCGGCTTACTCACTTGATTGTCGGGGGCCATCTTCCAAAGTCCACCATGCCGAGGTTGCTGCCAGCCGCTAAAAAAAAATGATTTGCATACCTATCTGCCACTATCTACTTCCTGCAGCTATAGCATATGTTATCGGATGTCTGTTGTTTGAATAGTCATGGGTGTCTTAGATAGTTAATTACACCGACCGCCACCTATAAAGTTTGAATCAGCACGACTAGTGACACCAAGAGAAAGGAGCGCAGGAGGAGGAAGTTTGATCTGAGACAGTGGTGGCTATAATAGTCATATACCTAGGAGTCACAGCAAATATAGAGGTTTAAACTGCTCATTACCTGCTTTCTGTGAGAAAGCCGTTGACATCTCACAACATACAGGCCCGAAAGAGGTACTGCCCTGGATATACCCTACTTCACTAGTTATGTTCCCACCCGCTAAACCGCAAGCTAATCCTCGTGCTACAGTAATCCGCACGCTAGTTCGCACATTAACCCGCACGCTAACCGGGCTGATAGTTCTGACCTATTCCAGCGCGATACGCTTAACGTGGCGCATCGTCAAACAACACAAACCTCACAAACTAATATTCCAAATCACTTGCTAGTCCGCGTTAAACTCACAGAGATACGGCTAAAACGGTAAGTGTCAATCTAGAGTTAAGACGGGGGAAGCATGCAAATGGTAAATCAAATAAGACAAACTCAGCAAAACGCCGCCTCGCGATATACAAAAATCAGACAGCACGGCGACATCCACCGTTGACCACGGATTATCCTGACCGATTCCTTAAATTTCTCCTTTGATCTCAAATCTCCCTTTTTGCTGTTGAAGTGGACCCTTTACTACCTACGTATGAAGGCGATCGTGATCGAAAAATTCAGGAGACTCGCATCTCTCGTCATCAAGGACGTTGCCCAGCCAGAACCGGAAATTGGCAGGATGATGATTCGCGTGACAGCCTTCGGAGTCAACCACGCTGAAATGCACATGCGAGAAGGCGAATGGGCGGAATGGATGCCAATCAGTGGCATTGAGTGCGTCGGTATAGTCACAGGAAGCCGGACCGCGCAGTTGACTACCCTTGGAGTGGAGAAAGTGGAGATTGAAGGAGAGGACTTGTCTGAAGGACTCCCGGAAAAGTTCGATGCGATTCCTGAGCTGGTGGGCAACATCACTATTCTTGACTCTCTGAAAATGGATGGTTCACCGTAGTACCGTAGTGGCAGGGTTTGCCTAGCGGGCGTTCTGGGCAAAGCATGGCCTCGCCCCGATCCTAGATTTTAATCTACTCCTACATATAGCGAGCAGTATTTATTGTAATTTCTTCAGTAGTTTTGCTTTCGGGATACCTAAAGTTCTCCTATCTAATATACCCCTCTAAGAAGTTATTAGGATAGGTAGAGATGGAACTAAACGCTAACCTGTAGAAGGCTTTAAGTTTAAGGATATAGAGGAAGCTCACCGTTGATCGAGAACAGTAAGGCCTAGGGTAAGATAGGGACTAGCCTTTTTGTACAGTTACTTTGGCGGCCTGACAGGTTCGACTCAAACAATCTTGAAGGGGAATCGAACATTGGAGCCTGAACCTGATATTTGGTATTTCCGAGTTGGATCAAATCTTGAGAATCGCGACTCCTTCCGCTGCCTAGAAAAAATTTCAAAACACAATAGCGCAGAATTTGAGCCAGTGGTTGTCCATGTGTATTACACGATCAAAAATAAGATATTTCATAAATTTAGGTCATAACAGGATATGTACAACAGAGGCAGCGCTCAACGCTGAGCCACCTTATAACTGACCCGCTTGAATGCCCAAACGACATGGCAGACATCACAGGGACAGAATCGATCGATTCACAGACTCAGATCAAGCATTACTCTGCTCAAAGGGACTTTAGAAATGGTTCTCACGCTGTTCGTCCTCAGATGGGGGAGAATGTGTGCCCTTCTCAGGATCCCCAGGGCTGGGATCAGCAAAGCCATACTCGACTGCCTTCTGCTCAATCTCCTCATCTGTGAGTCGGGGCAGCTCATGAGATGCATTGACATAGCTAATCTTCTCGCAATAGCCCTTCGCGAAGATAATATCGATCTCCTCCAAAGAACGGCCCGCAGTCTCAGGGTAGAAGAAGTACATAGGAGGGATGAACATGGCGTTCATAGCGGCGAAGAACAAATACGTTCCCCAATGGATGCGAGCGACCATGACGGGGGTGATCATGACAACGGTAAAGTTGAACAGCCAGTTGGAGCAAGTCGAGACAGCGTTGGCCTTGGCACGGGTGCGGATGGGCGATAGCTCGGCCGGGTACAACCATGGCAGGGGCAGCATGGCAGCGCCGAAGAAGGCCATGTACAAGAAGAGACCGAAGACTGCTCCCTTGGCGGGACCCTGGCCGCCGGGGATGAGACAGGCGAAGACAATGATCATCGAGACCATCTGGCCGGTCATACCACCGATGAAGAGCTTGCGACGACCGATCTTTTCGATGAAGAACCAGGAGAAGGTGGCGAAGATGGCGTAGATGATCATGTTGATGCCGCCAATGAGCATGGACATGAACTCGCTTTGGCCGAGGGACTGCTTTAAGAGGACAGGGAGATAGTAGATGACAGCGTTACAGCCGGACAGCTGCTGTGCAATTTGCGAGGAAGAACCGATGAGCATACGGCGCAAGTGCTGGGTCCTGCCGCCTGTGAGAAGGTCGGAGTAGCCAGCGCCCTCGGCGGCACCAGCACTGGGAAGAGTTAGCGCATATCTTGCGAACCAAAGGGGATGCGATATGACATACGCTTCAATTGACTCAATAACAAGCTTCTTTTGCAGCTGAGTCTCGCGGTCGTCAATTTCCTTGCCGGCGAGAGCCGCAAGCACATACTCACCCTCGCGAACCTTGCCCTTGGAGATAAGGTAGCGAGGCGAGTCAGGCAAGAAGTACATTCCAACGATAATAATCACACCAAAGACAATCTGGAAAGCAATTGGGAATCGCCAGACCAGGTCTGGGGGACCGTAGGAGGCACCAAAGTCAATCCAGTAAGCAATCGCTGTACCAATTGCGATAATACCACCCTCAATACAGATCAACAAACCACGATTGCTGGTGCGAGAGCACTCGGCCTGGTAAGTAGGAATAGTCGAGGTGTTCATGCCGTTTCCAATTCCGGTAATGACACGACCGAACATAAATTGCAGCAGGGGGATATGGCCGACAAAAGAGGTAACCTGGATAAGGACACCAATAATCATGATCGCCGCACCTGAGATGACCATCCACCGACGACCAAGACGGTCACCGGCGAAAAGAGCAAACATTGCACCGAATAAACAACCCAGCTCGTAGACGGCTGTGATAAGGGCTTGCATCGTGGAGTCACCCTTAGCAGCCGTGAAGACGTCGTCGAAGGCTGTGGCCGAAATGATACCCGACATGACACCTTGGTCGTAACCGAACAAGAGGAAGCCCATCGTCGCGATGGTGGACACTGTCAGAGACAGTGGCCTGCCGGATATGCCAGCAAAGGTGGGCGCCATATTGGGGTTTTGTATTTTTTTGCAGTTCTAAAGTGATGGAGCCGAAGTATAATGGTATGCTGGCCCCCCACGCAAGGGAGATATTGTCAAGAGAGATCCCCACGTACGGATAGCTCAAAAAGGGGAGAGTACAAGGGGGCGAGGAACACAGTCAGGGACGAAGAATATGGAGAAAACAGGAGACCCGGGGAAGCGAGGGCAAGACCTCTCTATTTAACGAGCAACTCTTCTCCAAGCCAGACACAAAAACTGGCGACGCAATGCAATCGTGGGGCTCGACGGCATTTTACCCTCATGCCTAGGATTGTCCACTTCGCACTCCGTAACGGGTGGAGAGACTACCGTTGCCTATCTTCGCCTTCGCCAAGCACCACAAAAAAGTGCACGAGTGGCCCCCGAGCCCACCAGCCGAGCGATGCAGGCTCCGCTACACCCACATTTTCAAGCCTGCTGGTCCGCCGAGTAGGAACTAGGAAGTCCGCTAGGTGGAGCCAAGCTCCTGAATGCATCAATTACAAGCCGTTAATCATTTTTCTTGCAGATCCGCCCAGTACGGCGGAAGTTCAGCGTCCCTGATGACATCAAAGTCACCCAAACTAGAGTCGTTTGGGGGTGGTCGGCTGAACCTCGCTGGAAATCATGATTCGCAAGGGAGCCATAAAATGGAGGGCAAGCGGGTGACCGAATTACGTCTGCTGTTGACCCTCTGTGACGATGGACTCGATGGAGGGGTTGAGATGCATTTGACTGGCCATTCAAATCGTATCTGATGGAGTTCTTTTGCGGGCTCGGGTGGCCTTCCTGCGACGGATTCCCTATGGATTCAATTTGTTACACACTCCTATTGACCAGTGAAATTGATGAAGGGTATAGGCATGAGCAGCGAATCTACCGACAGTAATAAGCTTGCCCAGCCACAAGGATGTCGTGTATAACTCTTTCCAAATCCACGGATAGACCATGCTACCATACGAACCATCACAGCCCGCGACTTGCCACACTATATCCTATCTCGGCCACGTCGCCATCATCCCGAAAGCTTCCAAAAACACGAAGCCGAACAGCTACTGTATTAATGATTCCTAGCCCAAAGAACAAACCCTGAATTTAAAATTGGAACCGTGTATACAATAGTGTGCGCCTAATAGCGTAGACGTTGAGGGCAACGAGGGAAGCGACGTTTAATAGGGACAATCCCAAGCCCGATGATTCGGCACTGCAGGCAGCAAAAGGCACTCGGGAAGCCGTCACCGTAAACCCGAAGAAGGGCAGCGACCGGGCAGAAGTGTGGGCGATGATGCAAGAATGCGCCGTGCCCGAACTAGCGGACCCTCCCAGCGGATCAGTGGGGCCGTATGGGTCGATCGATGGAAGTATCACAACGGGACGATGCGAAATTACCTTCAACTTGCCAAATGTGTTTTTTTACTTGCTATCTCGCCCTATGAGCCATGGAAATGAGCCTAGGGCCTCAATCTACGACTGGTATATCCAGGTTCCCATAACATAGCTGCCGAAATGAGAATTAGTATCTATTGTGAAGTGCTCAAGTCCTTTGAGACTCCCTGCATTCTGCGCGGTGGAGATTGGAACAGGGATCCGCTGGCCTATTTTCTGCATTTAGAAATTCATACACCACACTCGAATTAGCAGGTGTCTTGCATTCGGAAACGTGGGAGGTGGAAGAACAAAACGTCTTTGGAAGTGCATGCAATTGAATCTAATCTCGCACTGGGAGCATTCATTGAGGATTCGGCGAACAACGAGGAGATATACATCGGGGGCTTTTCCCAGTCACGACAGGGTAGAAGGCGAGTTCTAGTTACGCTTGACGCGACTATACTGGCCTGCAGGGCTGGAAAATAATGTGCGTCGATACTGGAAATCCCACACCACTCGTTCGTGAATTGTTTGCAAACCCCACCTCTTGCAAGGCGGGCGACGTCATTCGGCAAGCAGGGCCAGTCGCAAGACTTCCAATCAAAAAGTCGTGATTGATCTACGTATTTTAAAATCGCGGGATTTTCAACCACGGCTCGGTAGCAGATTGTCATACTTTGGCCATAGGTAATATGAGCAACAGTTGCCACCAAAGACACACCTCAAGGATCGATGAGAACGAGTTGACCTAAATGGTAAACAACAGAACCTGCCGGGATCATGGTCTACATGGACGCCACACCCGCGGCGGGTCACTGCGGCACGGGCATATCAGATTCAGGGTACTTCTGACCAGCCCGAGGAACCGATCTTTTCCATGTGGTATATTCAACAGAAGCTGGGGCAGTGGAGCGAAGGTGCAGGCGACCAGCCTTCATGGACAAGCGGTGGCACGGAGACGTCAGCAGTACCGGAAATAGGTACCTATCGTTAGACTCTTCCTTTGAGAATTGCTATGGAGTCATTCGATCCCGAGTTACTTGAATGCAAACCGAACTTAGGTAATGGGTCGACTGGTGCTAATGGAAGGTAAAACCTGCCGGGAAGCTTAAAATTGAACAAATGATAAGCGGCTGTCAGCCAAGACTCCAAGTTGCGAGAGCCATGGCCCAAAGCTGTCTTACGAGGTAGCTTCCGTTCATTTTATGCTTTGTTTGGGATTGCAAAGGCCCCTCTACAGAATCAGTTCATGCCCATCCTGCCTCAGGCAAGGAATCACGTGAGAATGTCGAAAGTTTGTTGCCTCAGGCACAAATCTTCGGCAAGCCTTCCCCCATGTTGATCGGCCCTGGCTTGAGATCGCAGATTGACTCGTGTTCCAGTCTATCATCAGTTGCAATTTCCAGATAACTGCAGTGAAGGTGTCTCTTCGGCGAACGAAATATGTATTTGAAAAGGAAATGCCATGCACGAAACGCTCGGTACAACATTCTCCGGGCCCCGACGTGTAATTCACAGGTTGCGACTGGCCCACCGGCGATGAAATGTGCCGAGGCTTCTCGGCCTCAGGCATCATATTCAAACGGTATATCAGCACGCGAGCCAAGGCTTCACGAGGCGGACGATATGAAAAGATTGTGCTGTAGATGCCGGGGAAACATAATCGGCAACCCAAGACACCCGAGCCCCGAGTATTTTATCGCCCGATCTTCTCGATCGAGTGGCATTGGGGTTACTAACTTGTTCATTCCAACTTAAATGTTGGAGATTGCGGCGAATCATGACCGCCCGAGTCGGCCGAGAAGCTCCCCGCAACTTTCTCTCCCCCGGACTCCATTAACCCGAGTACTTTAACTTCACCTTTTCTTCAATCGATCTCGTCCCTTGAACATCTCTTGCGTGAGCACTAGGCCCATCCCTTCCACTTCAATCTTCCGTCGAGATGACGCAAAAATTGACCGGCGCTGCCGTCGCCGAGCATAATTCCAAGGACTCCTGCTGGGTCATTGTCCACGGCAAGGCCTACGATGTCACCGAGTTCCTGCCAGGTTCGTGCGCCAGCCTTTCCATCTCTAACATCTTCTAAATTCTGCCATTGTAGAACACCCGGGCGGCCAAAAGATCATCCTGAAGTATGCCGGCAAAGACGCGACCGAGGAGTTCGACCCCATCCACCCCCCGGACACCCTTGACAAGTATCTCGACAAGTCCAAGCACCTCGGCGAGGTCGATATGAGCACTGTCGAGCAAGAGGAAAAGGCATTTGATCCCGAGGAGGCTGGTCGTCTGGAGCGCGTAAAGCGGATGCCTCCGCTTGCCGCCTGCTACAACCTGATGGACTTTGAGGCCGTTGCCCGGCAAGTCATGAAGAAGACGGCATGGGCCTACTACTCCAGCGGAGCAGACGACGAGATTGTAGGTTGTCCCAGAATCACAGATTCATACGAGCGCGGAAATACCTAACTAATCGTTTTGCGCGAGACAGACATTGCGTGAAAACCACCACGCCTTCCACAAGATCTGGTTCCGTCCCCGGGTCCTTGTCGACGTCGAGAACGTTGACATGACTACTACCATGCTCGGCACTCCCTGTTCCATCCCATTCTACGTAACCGCCACCGCACTTGGCAAGCTGGGCCACCCCGAGGGTGAAGTCGTGCTCACCAAGGCCGCCCACAAGCACAACGTTATCCAGATGATCCCAACCCTCGCCTCATGCTCTTTCGACGAGATTGTCGACGCCAAGCAGGGCGATCAGGTACAATGGCTCCAGCTCTACGTAAACAAGGACCGCGAGATTACCCGCAAGATTGTTGAGCATGCTGAAGCTCGGGGGTGCAAGGGCCTTTTCATCACAGTTGATGCGCCTCAACTCGGCCGCCGTGAGAAGGATATGCGTTCCAAGTTCAGCGATGCTGGCTCGAACGTGCAGTCGGGTGATGACTCTGTCGATCGCTCGCAGGGTGCTGCCCGCGCCATTTCGTCCTTTATCGACCCTGCGCTGTCGTGGAAAGATATTCCCTGGTTCAAGAGTATCACGAAGATGCCCATCGTGCTGAAGGGTGTGCAATGTGTCGAGGATGTCCTGCGCGCCGTCGAGGTTGGCGTTGAGGGTGTTGTCCTCTCTAACCACGGTGGTCGCCAGCTCGAGACCGCCCGCTCCGGTATTGAGGTGCTGGCTGAGGTTATGCCCGCTCTGCGCGAGCGTGGCTGGGACAAGCGCATCGAGGTTTACATCGACGGTGGTGTGCGGCGTTCCACAGATATCCTCAAGGCGCTCTGCCTAGGCGCCAAGGGCGTCGGCATTGGTCGACCTTTCTTGTACGCGATGTCTGCGTATGGTGTTGACGGTGTCAACCGCGCCATGCAGCTGCTCAAGGACGAGATGGAAATGAACATGCGTTTGATTGGCGCTACGTGCATTGAGGACCTGAACCCCAGCTTGTTGGATACACGGGGTCTGCTGGGTGGACATGCTGGTACCATTCCATCGGATACTCTCGGCCTCGGTGCTTACGACCCGCTTGAGGCACCGCGGTTCAAAGAGAAGGCCAAGTTGTAGAGTGTTTATATTGGTATGATGATACATGGCATCTTGTGTTCAGTACTTGCTTGTTCTTG
Source organism: Penicillium simplicissimum (assembly GCA_024706585.1). Classification (NCBI taxonomy): domain Eukaryota; kingdom Fungi; phylum Ascomycota; class Eurotiomycetes; order Eurotiales; family Aspergillaceae; genus Penicillium; species Penicillium simplicissimum. Next base: position 362,930 of record JAMZTW010000068.1, read on the forward strand.
TCCGGATAGGACACCAGTGTATATACCCATGTCTGATATTGGGCATTGAATGTCAGCATAGAGAATACGACAGACAATCATTTAGCTCATGACGTTGATCCAAACTCAAAGATAGATTTTGACTTGCAGAACTATCAGGTGTGTTTATACACTAGCTTGCTTTACCTGCTTTCCTGACAGGCATGTCGATATCTGCCGGGCAGGTGTTCACATTCGTGAAGCTCGACCGAATTATTAATTTTCTGAACTCTCGTACCGATGGCGTCACCTCACAAGGCTGTACAATACATCTCCGCAGCACCTGAACTGTCTATCGAGGCCGTCACCGATGTTTCTTGGCACGTTCTCGATGTATTCTCGGGTCTTGTTTGGAATACCGATTTCTCTCAAACGATGGGTAGCATCTTTTGACTTAATCCCTCACCCACTTAGCACAAGTTAAGAAGGTCAGGTCCTTTCGAACTACACCAATATAGTAGGTATTCACAGGCTATATGCCTATAAAAGCTTCATCGATCCGCATGAACCCCAAGGGTTCAGAGGCAGTATACCTATTACTCATTCCACACTCACGGCGTACGACTAGAAGGCTGGGAGAGTGAGACTGAAGACGAAGCAATACCCACGAGTGCGATATCACCTGGTCAGGGCTCCTTGTAGCCCGAGTAGGCAGGCATGGACCCAGGCCACACCTTCCTAATCAGGTGATCAGTGCCAATTCCGCAAACATATTGACTTCTGTTCTCTTCCTTCCTCTTCTTCCTTCTTTCTCCTCTCCAACTTCCCTCCCCTTCCCTTTCCTTCTCCCTTCTTGCCCCTGAATACATCTGTCTTCTTGGAAGGCACCATTATGCCCATCTCTTAAGAAACTTGCCCAATTTCAATGAATGTCTTCATGAACATCATCCATCGCTATATCCACAACGAACTCCTCGAAAACGATGACCAGTCACCTGGCGACTCTCATCTTGACGGCTCTCATCATACGATACGTCACTCAATGAAGCTCACTCAACCGACGACACTCATTCAATCACAAATCACATGAAGACATCGCTGATACGACGACTTTTCATCAATAAGCATTCGACAACTATTGGATTGGCAAGCACCTCCTGCATCTGCACGACAACTTGCCCGTTGACCACTGATACGGCGCTGGAATGCCTTCCATGACCAACAAAATCAAAACACTGATATGACGCCTTGTTATCATTAAGCACTCGACCGCTGTCGGCTAGACAACTGTCTGTTAGTCGACAATTCGCACGATGACCACTCATGAGGCGATACTCTCCAGACGACGATATATCGACAACACGGCTTTTTCGACTGGCCCAGCTTCCACAAGCACAACCACGCGATAACTGTTCATCCGACAACTGTATACCAACCTCATGACGACCTCGACGACTGCAGGACGGGCCCACGGCGACCCAACGACAACGAAGACGACATATGCGGATTGAACGACTACTCTCCATCCGACGACTACTCACTCTTTGAGTGCTCACACGATATCACGCCCTTGCTTCTTTTCGCATTTATCTTCTGACTGTGTGATTCTTCTTCATATTCTTATCCTGCTATTCGTACGCTATCATCCTTACGCTGTTATTCTTACGCAGTTATTGTTACCTTATTCATTCTTACCTTGCCATTCTTTGCCATTCTTACTCTGCCATTCTTACTCTGCTATTGTTACCTACTCTCTTATTCCTATCTATTCTGTCTCACACACCCATTCTCACCATTCTTCTCGCCCTCTTATTGTTCCGCCTTTGTCCGCATACACCGGCCCAGGATGATGATGATATGATGAAGCATGATCCCATTGAAGGATACGAATCAAGATCTGATGACGACAATGTCACCGCGAGTCGGCGGAACCCCACGGCCAATGGCAACACTGATTGTGCTGGAAGATATGAATCAAGATCGAATGGCGAGAATGCGGCTAAGGACTGGCACGTCCGACGGCAAGACTGATCGCGTTGAAAGATACGATTCAATATCAGATGGCGAAGTGTCGCTAAGACTTGGCGTGATCCACGGCCGATAGCAAGACTGATCGTGTTGAGAGATACGATTCAAGATCTGGTGATCTTTGCGACTCTTTCTGACTGGGTTATCCCCCCCTCTTTCTCTCTGCACATGCTTCTTTCATCGTCACTCTCATTCCGTTTTGATCGTGAAACATTCTTAGAATTGTTCGATTCACTGGTCACCCAGGTTCTGTTTTATTGAAGCTAGTTCATATTTTTCCTCCATCGGAATCGATTCCAGTCTTATGACTTGTTCTCTTCCTAGGTATTTCCCCCCCGTAGTTCCGCATATTCCAAGTTTTGAAATCACCAATGAGCGATATAGTACATGTGGCGACTGCGGTCCTCTCCATGTGATAATCGCTCCTTGAACAAAACTTTGCAGACCCATTGCCCAATCTCATGAACGGAGAACTGCCCATTTCCAACGAGCTCTTCTCTGGTGTATCTCACATCATACCGGAGCTGCTGGGTAGGTGCACTCTTTTGGGACAAATCCACGCGGAAAACGTGTTAATTCGCAGTATCAAAGGACAGCCGGGTACTCAAGACTGGGCCATCAGACTGGTATACCTAATATGAGTACTTCCAAGCGTGCCTCTTACTTGCCCATAATAAGTACACATGGCAGGTTGCATAAGAGCGAGAATGCCACAACATAGGCATAGACAATGTCCACGGGAGTAAGGAACTCGAATTATGGCTAGGTGACAGTAGACTGATTGCTGGCCGTAAAGAGGTCAAATTGGAAGCATGCTCCTATGTACAAAATCCTGTGAGCCATGCGCCATGAAAGGAAGATAAGAAATAACCGCTATGCACGCTTCAACCAAACAACACGCAGACAATCAATCAATGCCCGAGATAATTTTAAAGTTCGATAACCTGCGGGGCATTCCCGAGTCGGCCGCTACTTTGATACATGCACGCAGCATTCACCATCCACCCACCACCATGCGTCTCGCCTCCCCAGACCCTCGACCACACAACACCCAATACACCATAAAGCACAACTCGAGCCGCATCAGCCAAGCCCGCCAAGTCAAAGAGATCCCGCAAGAATCCTGCCAACGAGACCACACGACTATAATTTGCACGAGGCCGTCTCGACGCACAGAGTCTCTCCCATGCACGTTGCGCCTCATCCCAGAAGATCGGCTCCCGGCCGGCGGAGTTGTGGATGTGTCCAAAGACATGCAGGGCGGGCCGTACGCGCCAGGCCTCGGCCAAAAGATTCGGACAGCCGGTTGAGTAGACCGGGGACATGTCCAGGTGTGCTTGCGGGGGTGTATGCGTGACGAGGATATCTGTCTCTGGCGGGACGGTGCGGGACCAGGCATCGTGGTGTGGCGGGTATGTGAAGGCGTGTTCGGGGCCGAAGGGCATGAGGGCTGGGATCTGGGGCGCGCCGTAGATGGTGAGTTCCCGTGGGCGTGCGGTTGTCAGTGGTGTGGTGGACGAGGTCGAGGCGGACGAGTCCGCGACTGGTGGGAATGAGAGCGTCACGGCGGAATGTTGGAGGTAGTGGATGTCGCCCCAGTCGATGCGCGATGGGGCGGTGATCTCCTCGAGAGAGTGGATGGACGCTGTGGATGCGGAGACAGCGGCGAAGGAGGATGCTGAGGACTGCTCATCGCGATCTTCTTCGCAGCGCGAGCGTACGTCAAAGTAGCTGTCGTGGTTGCCGCAGATGACGACCTTCTGTGGGTGCGGTAGCGACCGCAGCCAGTCGACCGCAGCCTGGATCTCGCGCACCGAGCCGTCGTTGGCAAGGTCGCCGGCATGGATTAGGAGGTCTCCATCTGGCACGTCGGGCCACTCGAGAGTGTGGGTGTCGGAGATGCAGACGACGCGTATGGGCTTCGCGTTTGGAGGTGGCAGGAGGGGAGGGCCACGGAGGCGCAGGAGGAGTTGATGGAGTGGGTAGACGAGGGCGACAAGCGGTGATGAGATAAAGTAGTCTGGTAAGGGACGGCGGTTGTAAGGGTTGGCCATGGTGGGACGCCCCTTTGGGAGGGGGGTGCAAGTATGGGGAAATTGGAAGTTGAGATCTGGTTGGATGGTTAGTTTGGCAGCTTAACTGTTTGGCGGTTTGGCTGTTTTGGCGGGGAGGATCGGAGCACAGGTGACATCAGCACCAAGTCGAGACCAGAACACGTTGGCAGCGATCCGATCGTCAAGTAGTTATGACGGCGTGAGTCTGGGGGTTATCCTACAAAGAATAGTAGTAATAGTTACACTTTTAACCGGAGTCAAGTAAGATCTACTGAATCTCAAATCATTCTATAGCTATTCTATCACACTCATCGTACTTCTGCCCCCCCATCACACTGAATAATACACTCTGTTTTTGGCGCCATCACCAGCCACCCTTTCCCCGCTGGGCACCACATCGCGCGATCTGGTATAGAACCTGATCAGCCTGATGTAGTTGTCGAGATTTCCAGGGGTTTCAACTTCACCGCTTAGATCGAAATATTTATCCCCCGTCCAGTTTCAACTCTTTGCATTGTTTACATCCGCTTTATTTCCTTTTTACTTGGTTGGGGTGCTCGGCGCTCTGGATGCGTCGTTCGCCACATCCGTCGCATCGACACCAACTTCAACCAACTGGCTGCTTGCGGAATCTCTCCTCTTCACCATCTCTCGTCTACTCCGCCCCAACGCCTTAGCCGCCGGACCTCACCAGGCCTCATCCTCTCATTCTCGCCTCAGTCTCTTCGATCTTGGGGTTATCTCGTCTCCCATCAGCATCGCTTCTCTCCCCGTCCTGGTGGTCACTCCGCGCACCGCTCTCGTTTTCCTGCCCGCAACCAACCACCTCGCATCCCGGTGCCCCGCCTCTCTGTCGCTCTCAGCTGTGGTCCCCTCCACCACAACACCTTCCACTCCACAACAATGGAGGGCATTGATCTCACCAAGGCCGTATTGAATAAGGGAAAACAGATGGCCAGTGTCGCTGCGTCCGCTGCCAATGGCAACGGCGGCAAGAAGAGGAGAAAGGGCACTGATCTGAAGCCCATCGTCACCAATGATGCAAAGTCGGGCGAAGCGGGCGAAGCCACAGAATCGTGAGTGCAGTTTTTTTTCTTTTTCCCCCTCCAGCCCGCCCAGATCCCCGGTCTTGCTTGTTTTCTCAAGAAATCCGGTCGCATTTGCATTTGAAGGGCTCTGTGTATTTGTTTTCATCAAACTCATCACTTTTTTTCACCTCAACAACAGTAGCGGCGCCGCGCCAAATTCTAAATCAACCGCCGCGCCGGGGTCGCGCTCACCATCGAGCTCCTCAGGCGACGAGGTCGAGACCACTGCCGAGGAGGAAGATTCTGAGGATTACTGCAAGGGTGGGTATCACCCGGTGGCCGTGGGCGAGACATACAACAATGGCCGCTACGTCGTGGTGCGCAAGCTTGGGTGGGGCCATTTCTCGACTGTTTGGCTGTCTAGGGACACCACCACGGGCAAGCACGTGGCGCTGAAGGTGGTGCGCTCTGCTGCCCATTATACCGAGACCGCTATCGACGAGATCAAGCTGCTCAACCGGATTGTGCAAGCCAAGCCTTCTCACCCAGGTCGCAAGCATGTTGTGAGCCTGCTGGACTCATTTGAACACAAGGGACCCAACGGTGTCCATGTATGTATGGTGTTTGAGGTCCTGGGTGAGAACTTGCTGGGGTTGATCAAGCGATGGAACCACCGGGGCATTCCCATGCCGTTGGTCAAGCAGATTACCAAGCAGGTATTACTGGGATTGGATTATTTGCACCGGGAATGTGGCATCATTCACACCGATCTGAAGCCGGAGAATGTGTTGATCGAGATCGGCGACGTGGAGCAGATTGTCAAGGCCCATGTGCAGCAAGAAGAAGCCAAGAAGGCAGCGGAGAAGAAGGAGGACAACCGCAATGGACGGCGGCGTCGGCGCACACTGATCACAGGCAGTCAACCACTGCCCAGTCCGCTGAATACCAGCTTTAGCAGCTTCGACTTTAAGCATAGCTCCTCCAATTCTCACAGCAGTCTCAGCCAGATGGTGAACGATCTGAGTGAGTCAAGACCGCGATGAGGCTTTGGAGCATTTGATGTACTAATAGCATCTAGCACCGGAAGAGCCCTCAATGAGGGAGAAACTCGGGATCAAAGACGAGGACGAGCAGCAGAAGACACGAGAGAAGACTACGTAGGTCAACCCTTGACCGGGAGGCCATCGCATTTACCGCAAAGCTAACAAGGCTATGCAGTGATCTCCTGGAGAGAGAAGTGTCTGGTATCTCTCTCGACAAGGGTTCAACAAAGTCTCTTGAAGAGGAGATTGACGCTAGTATTATTTCCGTCAAGATCGCCGACCTGGGTAACGCATGCTGGGTGGGGCACCATTTCACCAACGATATCCAGACGCGGCAATACCGGTCGCCAGAGGTTATACTTGGCGCGAAATGGGGCGCCAGCACGGACGTGTGGAGTATGGCGTGCATGGTGAGAGTGCTCCTACCTATCGCACCATGAAAGCATGTTCCTCTAACTCAGTCCAGGTCTTTGAACTGATCACGGGTGACTACCTCTTCGACCCACAGTCCGGCACGAAGTATGGCAAAGATGACGATCACATCGCCCAGATCATCGAGTTGCTTGGTCCCTTCCCGAAATCCATTTGCCTGTCCGGTAAATGGTCACAAGATATCTTCAACCGCAAGGGCGAGCTCCGCAACATTCATCGCCTACGCCATTGGGCTTTGCCCGACGTCCTCCGTGAAAAGTACCACTACAGTGTTGAGGAAGCCATGCGGATCAGCGAGTTCCTCCTTCCCATGCTCGACCTTGTGCCAGAGAAGCGCGCGAATGCAGGTGGCATGGCCTCTCATGAGTGGATGCAGGACACGCCAGGCATGGATGGAATCAGCCTGGGTATTGCACCTGGGACGAGAGGCGAAGGGATTGACGGTTGGGCATCCGAAGTCAAGCGGCGCTAGCGAGGCCGTGCTACGAGCCTAACGGGATTTTTCGTACCTCAGCAAGTGGTTCTTCCCCTTCTTTTCCTACTCGGATTTCTTCTTGTCTATCCTTATTTTCCCTTCCATCTTTGACGGACTAGCACCCTAGACGGGGCGGTCAGTCGGAGTTGCTTTGCTGGATGATGATTTTAACCTCCTTCCCTCCTATCTACCCTACCCTACACTACCTACCTTTCAAACAACAGTGATGATACGTGATTTCTTACGATCTTTTCTTCTCTTGGTCTTGTTCTTGGGATGCAAACATGGTTGGTCTTTGTGCTTGTTCTTCCCTGCTTTACTCCCCCAAACCCCGGCAATCGTATGTAACTCCGTGGGTGTGGTTTTGGTTTGGATACTCGTTGCTCGAGTATCCCACCACGCTTTTCTTTCTGCGCCCCTTTTTACGCCCATAGAATCGTGTCCTTCAACTTGATCTCGTCCTTCTTTTATACTATGTTGAGTGTGATCATGACTAGTGGGCCCATGATTTCCGCGTTTACTTGGTAGATTTCGGTCCCCGTTGATCCTTGACTTGGAAGCTAGGTGCTATTGGGTCTGGTGAACTCGGGTCGTTCTTGAGCACTTGCGCTGCATTGAGTTGTTAGAAATTCGAAGACTGAATGGATTGAGTACATGGGCGTACCCTTCTAGTCTGAAAGTGGGTCTCGGGCTGTCTGGTCCTTAAATGTGCTATTCGATTGAGCCAACCGCTTGGTATGAATATGTAGGGATTTAATATGGAAAGCGCGATGCACAAAATTGATCGTGATGGAGGGTTTCAAACGCCAGATATATGTAGTTCGAGCACATCATGATGCTTTGCGAAATAGGTGCAGCCCGTGGCTAGAGATCTGAATTCGGCACGAACAACTGCTCATCGTTTTCCTCTTCTTCCTCACTGGGCAGCCTGCTGGGAAACCAGCCATAGCGTGAGAAATCGACGTATATTTCGCCCATGCTGTCTCTCGTCACCTCGACGCCTTCTTCAGCAAGGGCTTCTGCTTGACGCTCAGCGCTGCCTGGGCCACTGTTCGTGCCGTCAGCAGGTCACATCAGGCAACAACAATGTTCAGAGACATCGATGATTATGGCAATTACTGTGAAGAAAGCATTTGGAAACTCACCGATGTGATATCATGCCTTTGGCATTGATGACTCGCTGCCAGGGAACATTACTCGAGTTGAAGTGGGCACCTGTCTCGGCATTGGGTAGGGATTTGAGACAAACTCCAACTTGACGTGGCCTTTGGGCTGGAATTTTAATGTTCGTACAATTAGAGTCAGTCTAGTCCCTCCTGGCGGGGATATGATGGGTACGTACGTTCGCCCAGAAGCAGGGCGATGTGGCCGTAGGAGGTGACTTTGCCGTGGGGGATTTCCTGGATAGCGGCATACACGGCATTCGCCCACCATTCAGCTTCTTCAGACCGCGGCATCTCTCTTGCAGAGAAGAACTAGCCTTTGACTTGACGCGGGGTCAAATACAGGGAATTCGAGAAGCAACATGCTTCATGAGAGACACGAGACTAAGCTGGATACAGTTCGGGAAAACATTCATCCGGCTATCGATAAGTCGAAGGAAACCAACTTTCCTACAGCTCCGCAGCTCAACAAGCGCCCACCACTCTAACACAACCTCTCCTTCACACATTATGCCAGGTTCATTGGCAGACTACCTCGCCAAAAACTACCTCAATGCAGATCCCGCCCCAGACCGGCCAAAGAAGAAACGCAAGAAGACCAAAACCACCGACACCGCTGGCGAAGGCCTGATCATCGCCGACGACGACGCCCCAGTCTTCGGCAACGCGCGCCCCCTCGAAGATGACGAATACAAACCCTCCATAGACACATCCATCACAAGCGCTGAGTTCCGCCGCGCAAAGAAATCCGGCTGGAAAACCATCGGCGGAGCCACCCCCGCACCTAAAGACTCCGAACAAGCAGCCGCAGATGCAATCCTGGCCTCCGCGGCCGCCGAGCGCGCCGCCCTTCAAGCAGACGAAGGTGACGACGCACCCATGGTCGAAGGCACGACAGAAGATGACGCGCCGCGCATGGAATCCGGCGTGCGCGCCGGCCTCCAAACTGCCGCCGACACCGCGGCAATGGTCAAAGCACAAGAGCGGCGCAAGAAGGCCGAAGAAGCACTATACCGCGATCCAGCTGCCGCGGATGCCAACTCCCAAGAAACAATCTACCGTGATGCCTCGGGTCGCATCATTAACGTCGCCATGAAACGCGCCGAAGCGCGCCGCGCCGAGGCAGAGAAAAAGGCCAAGGAAGAAGCGGCCCGCGAAGCGCTTATGGGCGATGTCCAGCGACAGCAGCGCGAGACGAGGAAGCAGGAGTTACAGGAAATTCGGGCTATGCCTGTGGCGCGGGGGATTGAGGATGAGGCGTTGAATGAGGAGTTGAAGGATGCAGCGCGATGGAATGATCCTGCGGCGCAGTTTTTGACGCAGAAGAAAGGGCCGGGTGCGAGTGTGACGGGGCGGCCGTTGTATAAGGGGTCTTTTCAGCCGAATCGGTATGGAATCCGGCCGGGGCATCGGTGGGATGGGGTGGATCGGTCGACTGGGTTTGAGAAGGAGTGGTTTGCGGCGAGGAATAAGAAGAGTCGGTTTGAGGCGTTGGATTATCAGTGGCAGATGGATGAGTAGGTGGGATGGGAAGATGTGCTGATGAATCCGGTTTAATGCGGCCGTGGTAATCGGCTTTGGATGTGGTTAATGGGGGATTCTACTGCATGAGGGTGGAGGATACAGCGTTTTGGGTGCTGGCGCCCTTGATCATTCTAATTGGAACATCGGGTTTCCGAATCTTAATCTTGGCTGAAAAAGCTATTTGATATCATAAATTAAGATAGTATATGGCGAGAGAGCCTCGGATGATCCAGATTTACTAGGGATTGCTGCTTGTTTGTTCTACTTTAAGATGCTCCGGCAGCTTGCAGATAACGCACTAAGTTATGCAATCCAGGCAGCCACTGCCCATGTCATCAAGACAGCATGGAAATCGACTATATCCACGAGCCGCAGTAGAAAATTGATTCAATGATCGCCTCCATCTTCCTCCACTAATGTAGTTCTACAACGATGCTCTCCCTCTCGCTGGCTCTGTGGCAAGCCGAGGCCATCCCGCCACTCCGCCCAGGTTGCTCCGGAGGAGTCTGTTTACCCAAACAAAAAACTTCCCGCTCCACCATCCCGCTCTCCTCCTCATCTCCAACCCCAGACTGTGATCCACCTTGGCTTCAACCATGATGGAATCCCGCACTGAGTCCGGAGGTGTCATCCCGATGGACTATGAATGGCATGCCGGCAGCGCAGGTCCCGTCGATTTCACCTCGCCCTTCTCGCAAGTCAGGAAGCAGTCACAGCAAGACAACAAGAAGCGTATGTGTTCACCACAGCCCAGCGAGTCACCAAGCGGTCTTTCCATTGCGCACTGTCTTACATTTTCATCCTATAGGATCACATCAAACCTTCGACTCCCCTGAAAAGCCAGCCATACCAGCTCTCCGCCCTCCCAATTCCCAATCCTCCTTCCTTTTCTCACCGCAACGGCCGCAGTCATCACTCCTGTCTCAAGCCTCGGTCTTTGGACAACCAGCCTTCACGACACCGCGCAAACTTGAGGTGGACTTCTCATCGGGCGCCGAGAACCTCTCTTCGCCGGAGGTAGCTGATAACGAGGAAACACCGGAACAACAATCGAAGGGCACGCGGCGCAATTCGCTTTTCAACATCTACGGCCGCTTTGCTCCCAGCCCGGGAAGGGGGGAAATCCCGCGGACAAATCATTATACGAATGCTGTGGCGCGGCGCATACACAAGAGGCGACGACGAGATAAGGTACTTGGGAGGAGAATGCGGGTGGACGACGACGACGACGATGACGAGAGCGACAGGCCCAGCAGCAGCGAAGGTCGACCGAAAAAGGCAGGGAAACAAGAGAAGGGGTCAGACGCCACAGCCGGGTCATCGAATATGTCATTTTTCAAACAGCTCTTGACGCTCTTGGAAGAACATCCTAATGTCCCTGCCATTTTGTCATGGTGGGCTCAACTAGTCGTGAACTTGTCCCTGTTCTCGCTGGCTGTGTGGATGGTTTTTTCGTTTGTCTCCGAGATCCGGAATGAGTTTGACGCCGTCGCGAGCAAGGAGATGGATGCGATTCTGCACAACATTGCCGAGTGTATGCAGCGGTATGAGGCTAATAGATGCGCGTCTGGAAACCTCGTGCCGGGTCTTGTGCCCATCTGCGCCGCCGACAAGAAGTGCATGGATACGGACCCTACGCATGTCAGACGGGCCATGCTATCAGCCCGAACGATGGCTCAGATCATCGACAGCTTCATTGAACCTATTTCCTGGAAAGCAATTGTGAGACTGCCCCTCTCTCATCACCATCGGGACTCCCACTGACTCTTTTTCCTCGTCTAGATAATCTTCCTTGCCACAATTGGAACTGTGGCCTGGGCCAGCAACTGGTCCTTCCGCTCCTTCAGAAACCACCGACTCAATCAGGGCTACCCGCAACACGAATATCCGCCGCCTCCATCATATAACCCAAATATGCACAACCAGCCGCTGCACCTCCAGCAAAACCCGGCATACGGTTTGTACGGCCAACAAGACCCACGAGCATCGCCGTCAAAGAGTTTTGCCGAGCGAGAAGACGCACCGCTCATGCTCGAAAACACCCGGCCTATGGATTTCGTCACTGAGCGCTCACGCGAACGAGAGGGTCATCTCCGCACGCCGAGTCCCTCAAAACGTATGCATCGGCAGTTTGCTTAGTCTATTCGCGGCAGAGCTCTACCCGACTCGGGGTTCGTTCCTTTTGCCGTATTTTTCTTTGGAGCAGTCTTTGGTTCGGTAGGCTTCGGCAGCATCACGGGTCGCATGGATCAGGATGGGTTGGTGTGGGAGAAATTCGGTCAGGTGTTTTACTTTTGCACATTTCTTGTATACCATCCTTGGGTGTTTCTTTTTTTTTTTTCTCGGTTCTCCTATTGGATTTGTCTGTAGTTATCCTTCTTGGTTCTTGATGGTGGCACGACGCCCTTTGTTTTCTTGCTTGGCTACAGCCAACTATAGGTGCTTGGAATACCTGTCGCAGCCTTGACTCACGGCTGATCTTCATATACCTGTCTCATGGTCCATACACGATTTGGGAATCGCGCATGCATCGTGGCTCGGAATTTGTAGATTCATGCATTTTCAGATCCACGGAATCGGGTATTATGCCTGGAAATTAATGGATCCCTCCTCAAACTGTCCGTCACTGTCTTTGTCCACTCGGCAAACCGTCCACTGTAACCTTATCAATCCTGGCCCGACCCGTCCTCCGCCGGGGCGCCGAGCGGCCATTGAGGCTAATGGAACCTTATCTTGGCATGGATACTCCCTCGCTCCTGCAACCATTTGAAATCACTATGGTGTATTGTTCACAGTGTTCAACCTTAAACAAGACAGTCCAACCTCGTGGGCAATGCCATTGCTAAGGTTGGGGGCTAGTTAAACATCAATAGCCCCCAGGTTCTCGCATTTGGTTAGACACTTTATGGATTGGGTGTCGGCCTACCTATGAACCTCCAGGTTCCCACCCCAGGTGCCCTGGTGGTCCCGTCTTGACCTGACAACCTTAGGGACTTTGGCCGACCTTGGATATACCTATCAGCAACTAGTACTAAGGTTACCTTATCAACGAAGTACGGACACATACTAAATGGATAATGAATGTTCGTACCTAATTTAACTTGCAAATTGATTCACCCCAGACCCCGAAATATATTTACACCTACGCACTTGACCAACTACACGCACCACGAAACGAGAGCCAATGCCCAACATCCCTAGGTAGTTAGAAACAGCCTACGTGACAAAGTAGTCATTGGTCCCAGACAGTTTTACCTCGCCCCATCATGGGGACACTGAGGTCGGCCTCATGAATAGCATCGGGCAGCATCTACCAAGGCTGGATATCAAACCACCAACTCGCAACCCACAGCTCCAGCCAAATAGCCTGGACCGTCGGCCTGTACTGGAACCCACGTCCTATTCTTTTCTCTGCGGGATCCAAGTTGGACTGATCTTCGACGCCAAGGCGCCCCGGTTGTTAATGTGGCTCAGCTCGCCGCTCGTCCTGCTAACGTTCGTGGTGATGCGGGTTTGCACCGACTGCTGGCATTTCCCAGTCATCAGCGGCATCATGGACGGGAAGGAAACATGTTTTATCTTCCTCGTGCCTGCGGCGAGTATTGGGGTCTTTCTTCTGTCGACGGCGTGGTGCGCCGACGGGGCTTGCGCTGTCCGGTGGGAGTATCCGGCGCGTGGTGTTTCCGCTCGCGCTGGAGAATCTGAAGCCGGGGGTAGACTTTGCTTGGTTGAGGAGGATTATCGGGTTGATTAGGCTGATTTGTTGGTTCTCGAGTATCTTCCTATTTGAACGAACCTTCCATCCAGGGCAGCCTCCTCACCGTTTGCAAAGGTGTTTCTCCCGAAATCGAGTATCCATTAGGGACCCTGTGCTGCGTTGATGACCTTACGCGTGTTTTTTTGTTGAGTGGTGGTTTCATTCCCGTTGGAGTATATCGCGTGGTATGCTCTTCCTAGTAGGATCCCACGGCAGCTGTCGTACTTGATTGTTGTGTTTTTGAACGTGTGCTTGTTTCCTAGAAGAGACTTGCCGGGCAATTTGGCGGATCGAATTGGGACGTTTAGTCGTTTGCTTCTGAGTAATATTCTGTGCCTGGTTGCTGTTGTTAGGCTGGGGATACCCTCGGGGGGAAATATAGTTGCTGTTATCGTCTTGTCGTTGGTGTTTCGCCTTGCCAGTGGGAGTAATATCAGCCTAGACCTTGTTTGTATAAGGAAGCTATGTCCAGGGGAGGGATGATGTCCGATATTATGCTATGTACATCCTCTCAGTTTTGGGCAAGTTCATTCTAGTCTTTTGTCTTTGAATGGGTAAAACGACTTCCTAATATCTTGAAAAGTGCCATACCGGTGGACCCATTGCTGAAATTTTCCAATCTTCTTCCATCACTGCGAAGGTACATCCCCAAGACTGATTGCTTTCGCAGGACTCGCGTATGTAGCAGGGCATTGTTTGTTTTGCGGCTGTGACGTGGCTGCAGAGGCGGAAAGCGGCGTTGGCAGTTGACGTGCATATGACGGTTAAGCTCTCCATCCATATTGAGTACCACATTTCACGCATAGAATAAAAGGAGGGAAAATGCGGTAGAATAACACTGTATTTAAAAAAGAATAATGGCCATAACCTCTGTTAGAATATGCCAAGGGTCCCTAGTCGGGCCTGTGTCCTTGTGTCTGTTATCTGTGTTACCTCGTGCATAGGCAGTACGGGTCTCTAGCAGATAGATCGATACCTTGATGCTGAATGCCAGCCTACCTCCTTGAGCTCTTGACCCAAATACCCTACGTAGTGTCTTTCTACATGTCTTTCTACATATCTTTCTACATCTCTTTTTACATGGAGGATCTTTTGTATGTACAAATATGTACAAATATGTACAGTATGTACAGTATGTACAAAGATGTCCTTTGTATGTGCAATGTCCCACCCTCAAACCCCAAAAAGAAACCCAAAACGCCCAAAGTCTAATCTAATCTAGTCTAAGTCTAATCTATCTCTATCTCTATGTCTATCTGTATGCCCACCCACCCACCCAATTCTATCCTCTATCACAGTCTATTCAACCTTCCAAATCACCCAAGTCTATGGTCTTGTCTAGTCTACCGCGGAACCCCACCCGCCCACCCGATGTTCCGCAGTAACTGGAGACTTGGACGATATTGGAATGATGATGACTGAGACTGTTGACCGTGGCTGTTCTTGAGGTGGCGCCGGATCCGTTTTCCGAACGACGTAGTTGCCATCTGGGGCAAGAGGCGATGTTGCATTCTCCTCATTATGAGGGGACTTCCTTCGTTTCAACCTGAGATAGCTTTGATTCATCATCTCTTTTCAGAAGAAATCAGAATTCAAATTGAGAGCAGATTTGCAGGAAGAAAAACGATTGTCAGGAAGCAGGAGAGTCAACATCGGTAAATCGTTCGATCGAAGCAGCACAAGCTGAGACCCAAAGTGAAGAGAGTATCAGGTCCATAATGGGCTCGCAGGAGAAGCGCAACTTGATCATTGTGTCGAACAGATTGCCGTTGTCGATCAAGCAGGTCAATGGCACGTATCAGTCGTCCATCTCGAGTGGCGGGCTGGTCACCGCATTGTCGGGGCTGACCAAGTCCACTGAATTTCGCTGGTTTGGCTGGCCCGGAATGGAGGTCAGGGACAGCGAGGAGAAGAAAAAGGTGTCGCAGAGCTTGGATGAACATGATGCGACGCCCATCTTCTTAGACAAAGGACTGGCGCACGAACATTATAACATGTTCTCAAGTAAGCCCTAACCCCGCATGGACACGTGAAGGCGGAGACCTGACAACATGTGTAGATCGAATCTTGTGGCCCATCCTCCATTATCAGTCCGGTGTGATTTATGAAGATGGTCCCTGGCAGGCATATCGAAGAGTGAACGAGCTGTTTGCCGATGCGGTGGCTGATGCGGCCGAGTCGGGAACCCTGATCTGGGTGCATGATTATCATTTGATGTTGTTGCCGGAGCTCCTCCGCAATCGACTGCAAGAGAGGAACAAGCATTGTGCCATCGGGTTTTTCCTCCACACTCCATTCCCAGCTGGTGACTTCTGGCGCGCTTTGCCGGTCAAGAAGGATTTGCTTGAGGGGTTGTTGTCCAGCGACTTAATCGGGTTCCACACGGACGAGTATAAGCAGAAATTTATCGACACCTGCGCGAGTAACCTGTAAGTGTCAGCATTATTTCCAGACAGGACAAGAGAAACTGATCTGCGTTAGGGGAGCACGTACCGAGATTCCGAACCAGATCCGGTACAAGAACAGATTGGTCTGTGTAGGTCGGTACATTGTCGGCATCGACCCGCAGAAGTTTGCAGATAGTCTGCAGAAACCAGAAGTGCAAGAACGAATCAAGACCCTCGAAGAGCGATACAAGGGAATGAAAGTCATTGTGGGAGTCGATCGGCTCGACTACATCAAAGGCTTGACGCAGAAGCTGAAAGGGTTTGACTCGTTCTTGGATGACCACCCAGAACTGCGCAACAAGGTTGTTCTCATCCAAGTCGCCGTCCCAAGTCGTGAAGACGTCAAAGAGTATCAAGAACTAGAGACGGAACTTTGTACATTAGCCGGAAAGATCAATGGAAAGCACGGTAAAGTGGACTCACCCTTGACGCAAGGACACAAGACTGATATCATATAGCAACCCCAGAGGGAACACCGCTGCTGTACATGCACCGGTCAGTGCCGTTCAATGAGCTGACGGCGTTGTACTCTGTTGCTGACGCATGTCTGCTATCGTCGACCCGAGATGGCATGAACCTCGTCTCGTTCGAATACGTAGCCTGCCAGGACAAGAAGAAAGGCGTGCTCGTACTCTCAGAGTTCGCTGGATCAGCAACATTCATGAGAGATGGTAGCATCCCATTCCATCCAGCCAACACGACTGAGATGTCAGAGGCTTTGTACACTGCACTGAACTTGGGGCCGGAAGAGCGTCAGCAGAAGCATCAATTTTTGAAAGGCTTTGTGAATACACATACCAGGTGCGTCGGACCCCTTGAAAATAAGCTTGTTTCGAGACTTGAGCAGTCTTTGAGATACTATTCATGAGATTTGAATCATTAGTTGCTAACGCAAGAGCAGTGCGAGATGGGGTCAAACCTTTATAGAGAAGCTGGCTCAGCGATGCCGCCAGCCCAAAGAGCCATGTTGATCACAGCCTAGAGGCTTTTTCCAAGGAGGGAGATGAAAAATGATGACGAGGTGTGTAAGGAAGAAAAAAAAAGATGAAAGAGGAGGATAGAAGATGAAAGGAGTTCTGGATATGGAGGATGACATCGCCGCCGGGAGTGGTCGACGACGCAACATGATCGTTTGCCTTCACACCAGGCTGCGATCTCTTGACTTGAAACTCTGTCAAGATCAAAATGTTTCATCGAAGCATCGGTAGACGGCCCATTGGCTGATCTGGATCAAGGCTGCGATCTGGATGATGATCCGTGTGGCCGTGGTGGTCCGCACAGCCCGAGCGAGCTGGGAGGACTCGGGAAGTTTCAGGGGATTGTCCACATCACTGAAGAAATTGTCCAGAAGATCTTAATAGAACCTAGAAAGAAGAAAGAAGAAAGAAGTCAAGATTTGATACCTGCTGGGGCCTTTTATATCCATGGGTGGGGCCTAAGCGAGGCGCTAGTAAATTAGCGTATATCTCAAATCTGGGGTAGAAGCTATGGAGTTCCAGTCGGACTATCAATTTTCGACCCACTCGATCCCACGTCCCCGTCACTCAATTAAGCTTAAACTTTAGGGATATCATGGAGAGTATGGTCATCGTCGATCTGGAGAGTTTCACGTTTGATTTCGATGTAAGGCGTTGGAGATCATGGTGGCGCGCCGAGTCGATGGACAACTGCGCATTTTCGGTTCCCCGAGTCTGATAATTCACATGGATTTCCTCTACAGGCAACCACTCTCGCTTAATCTCGCCTGCCGCTAGCGTACTTTACTGGTGATCGCGACGCGTCATGCGAAACATAAATATCTCCTGCCCATCCTGCTCTTCCTCCTTTTCTTTTCCTTCTTACCACCAGGTAGGGTCTCTCCCCCTTTTTTTTCTGCTAACAGGTAACAGGTTACTTGGTTGCTCGAAAAAAAGTGCGATGATGAATGACTTTCTTTATGAGCCCTTGGCATGGGGCGGTGATTAAAACAAACAAACTGAGCACTTGAAAACCCCCCCCTACTTGGTGGATGAGGAGCATGCACTCCATCCATATCCCCAGGTTCTCAAAAGCTCTCTCATATCCCATCATGTTGCCCACTATTTTCTGTGTGAGATTAAGCATCTACTTCCACATGTCTTTTCATCCTTTCTTGTTACTATGAAAGCCCTACACCGGGCAGGCTTCCATGATGATACTTTCTGCTAACGGGTGACAGGTTACTCGGTTACTCAAGTGCGATGATGAACGACTTTAATTACGAGCCCTCGGCATGGGGCGGTGATTAGTCGATAAGCTGAGCACTTGAAAACTCCCCACTGCTTGGTGGATGAGGAGCATGCACTCCATTCGCATCCCCAGGTTCTCGAAAGCTCTCTCATATCCCATCATGTTGCCTATTATTTTCTGTGTGAGATTGAGCATCTACTTCCACATGTCTTTTCATCCTTTCTTGTTACTAGGAGGGCTCCACACCAGGCTTCCGTGATGATACCCTGCAAATTGTTCGGTTACCTTCGATGTGCTTCCAGGAGCCAAGGTAGTGATGCAACAAAACTTGAGTATGTCTGTGTTGGAGTCCCCTCAGGCTCTGTTGTTTCTGTATTCATCTGATTTACAATGTTTTGGCACTAGTTAAATAGTCTCAGCCAAGCGCGTCTTGGGAATAAACACGAGCATCTTGACACGATATAGACGCGTTTCCATTAGTTGATAACTTGTAGCCTTGACAAGTAGCACGTGCCTTCAATGAGCCTTGGGGTTTTTTTATTTGTTGTCTTTCATGTAGAACTTCCACCCGTACTTCTTTTCTCTGCACATATCTGATGGTGGGTCTCGAATGTGGCTGACGTCCCCCCACCTCTGCCCTCGTTGAGGAATGTGAACTTTATTGAAAGAAGCTCCATTTTCTGGTCTGCCACTAAGGTTTGTCTATCCACTATTACTGTGCCAAGCCATGCTGTTTCAGCGTCTTTGGAACTGACACTGGGTACAGAGACAGGCTCTCGGGCGATTCAGGCTCTCCGTCGAAGTTCGTGCAAACACACCCAACTGAAGATATCGATGCTACAGCTGTCTGCTTCCATTGATTGAGGTTTTTGAAAGAAGGACCAGCTGATCATGGACTGGATAAGCGTTATTTGCGCGAGACCCGTGCACTTGACCTTGACAGAACCCTACAAGCTTCCAGGGACAGGTGCTCGTGCTGTCGTGGAATAGGATATGCTAGTGCTGGCCTTTGGCATGTGTTTCTTGGAATGAGTGAGTCTTCAGTGACATAGCGCAGTCAAAGTATGACTTATTGTCCTGTCCTTTTGCTGTTTGCTGGCTAACGATTCTTTGCCATCGTATAGCTGCTCGATAACCTCAGCGATTGCCTGCGAGTGCTGACCTCGCACCTTCAGCGATGACTCTTTCCTCTCCCATCCGTATTACGCCGGATCTGAGCAGTTACCGAGTACAACCGGTTAAGCGAAACGTCCAGAGCCCTCCTGGTATCGGGAATTACAATGGTACGAAGCAATACGCTGGTTGTGTGAATACAGGAAGGAGAGCCATCATTAAACGTGTTCTTGAATTCTTGAATTCACTCAGTGTCCGTCGCTAAGATTTCACAGTTTGTCTAGATTAACCAGCCTACTGGGGCTCTCCAAGATAAACGGCTGTCAGCTCCCATCTGCTTGTTTCCTCGAAATGCAAGAATACCTGGATTCCTGCTACAATACCCTGCTTGAGCTTGTTATTCTCAGGCTTGACTAACTTGAATTTCCTAGTTTACCTCTTGATGGCCGAAGGATAATTATGGAGGGAATCTTGGGCAATTGCTGATCTCCAAAGGAGTTATCTGAAAGCTTCTCGTCATATCCAATTACGCTCAATCTTTTTTGATGCTGCTCCCTGCTATCGTCTGATTCTGACTTTGCATTTCCTCTAGTCAACTGCATATCATCCGCTCTGACCGCCGTTTTGGTCTGAACTAGAACATCCGGTAAAATATATACGGCAAGGTACAGTGCACGTTTGTCTTTGCATGCGTCTTGATTAGATCTGCTGCTAACCTCCGGCCCTTTGACCACCCAGGGTGCTTTCGAAGCCGAATACTACTCGATTCTTTGTTCTCTAGACCTGGGGTCATCTCCAACTATATCTCGATATTACGATTGGTCTCAATCCTACATACCAGGTATGTAGATTTGAAAGCTCGACACTTGAGCACTTGCAATCCTTTCTGGGAGAGCTTCCCCTGCCACCTACCTTGCTGGTACCTACCGAATGATGAAAACACTATATACCAGAAAGCTTGATGGATAAAGAAAGAGCTCTGCTGACGGTCAATTCCCGCAACATTCTATTGGTGTTGATTTTGTTTGATTGAACATTGCGCATGACTTTTGCTGACTCCATCATATACGCTTGATATAGTGGCAGCACCTACATGTAATCTACATGTAGCCTACACAGACAAGAATCGCAGTCACTTGCCATAGGGGGGACTAGCAGCTCCCTGCATTGAGCGGTTTAGTTTTTCAGCATCCCAGCGGCCTTGGGTGAGTAAAAGTTTCCTTCTCCTGATGATGATTGCTCCTGATTTTCCCATTCCGTCTCTCGAATTTGACGTTCTCGTTTTCCAACACTTGTTCGTTCAAACTCAATTGATTCCTATAATGCCATAGTCTGTGGTACCAGACGCCCTGTGATGACTCTTTATTCAATTGAAGTTTCTCATGATTTTGACTTAACGCCAGTCTGAGGGTTCATGGGAATTGGACCATTGGCTTAAGGCGTCACCCCAGTTCAACACGAAGTGAAGGAATTTTGCATACAATTGCTGACTTGGACAGTCCCAGTTCACGGCTGAAGATGTTGAATAGGTGGGAAGATATTGAGTCCGCTAAGTTTAGTGCCTGGTTCTGCTTTCCATTATTTAATGGGCTCTTTCGGACGTCTTCTAACTGCTTGAATCTCTTCTTATAGAAAGTTTCCGATGAGCTCTTTGAATCCACGAACTTCTCTCTCTGCCACACCTCGATAATCTATATATCTGTTTTGTGTCCAGTTTTATGGCTATTAAGGCTGTGGGTGACTGGTTTCCGACGAGACCGGCAAATTGTGAATTGGGTGGAACATACACGAAGGGCATCAATGGGGTGATGCTGTGGTCTCTACTCTACATGGTGATGGAAATGAGACAGATCCGTCCATGTCTATAGACTGGGCCCAGCGCACTACCTAAGGCCTCAATATCTTACCTTTCAGGCCTGGCTTTGAGTGCGGGCAAGGTGGGCGACACAGCAATCCTAAGGCCGCGCCATCAAACCGTCATAGGAGGTGTCCTTGAGCTTCAATATGAACTGGCCTCTTTTCAATACTTTACCTGCAGGGCTACCAACCTCGATGTCTAAGCGCTGCTAATAGGCCCGTCAGCTGGGAACCCTAAAACATAAAGCAGGCGTCAGTCTTCTTAACATTCGGGCTATATCGTCTTATCTAGCTAACTGTTACGAGCTTATAGAAGATGGGTCTTCATGGCCACCACAATCTACCCAAATAATATCGAGCATCCATCTCGAACATATCAACGTCAGCCATGTATATTTCGCAACCTCGTCTCAACATCTTGGGTCTTTCATCAGTTCTGGAATTATTGGCCTAAGCAGACACGGTAAATGCACTTGCATGACCTTGATACTTTGGCGGGGTCTTTTGTTCTGAGTACAGAGTTGTGAACATGTCCCTGATCCAGTGTCGGGAGCTGACGTGGCTTCAAGGGCCGGATTTGATGACATTGAATCTATCAAGCAGGGCCATCTTCATGGGCATTATAGGTACAAGTATCCCATGCACCGGTCTATCCCAAAGTCTGCCATTCATTGCAAAATCCGGTGTGCTATTATGCAAGATCCTTTGTGTCACACACCCATTCACCGCTTCAATTCGAACCGACTTCGTTTCTGCAGGATATCAGCCCTACACGTTGGAGGACGGACAGCCGTTATCCAATGCATGGCGAGTTTGGCGCACTGACTATGCCTACCGCCGTTCCTGGTCAGTCTTATCTTCGCCGTTGTCTTCGCTTACAATTCTTTTGCTTACAATGTCCTCTCGGATCGGTGATCTAGCGTCAGTATGGTCTCTGGTCTAATTTCTTGTCGGGGCCCTTGACATACAATAACCATTCGAGTGTCCATAAGCTAACATAAGGCACCTAATTACTAGGAAACGAAGTCGTCAAACGAAAACTGAAGCCACAGATGCCTCAGCAACAATGGTCTTACATTAGCGATCTCATTGTGGGGGTCATCTGCATACTGCCTGTCGCTAGTAATCCATGCTTTCTGCAAAGCAGGAAATGAAACTTCCCGAATTTCATCCTCTTGACCTTATCCCAATGCCAATGATCATGTTGAGGGGATGGGCACGGGATTCCGACGGGAAGCCGTTTCAAGCGGAGGACGCCGAGCCGTTCGAAGAAGTATCTCACAGATACAGGTTCTTCAACTACGGATGATGGGTATCTATTCAGTAAGCACCAGCTACTATGGATCTAATCTTCTGCCCTAATTAACCGGAACAATTCTTCAGCAGACGGATGTTTTCGCCCCCAAACTCTCCACTCCCCCACATCGCACACGCAAGATCCGTCAACAACTCCATTCACATCGTGGCCCCAACGGACGCTACCCATTGGCCCGATAACAACCACGCGGAGCAACTCATCCACCTGCGATTGTATGAAGATTCGAGCTACACCAGCAAGGGTCCACGCCCCGACGACGCCAAACCCGGTCGATCATTTCCCCGTCCGGGCCCTCGGATAGGGCGCTACACGGCTGCAGACTCCAATCACCACTCAATCTCTCACGCTGTGCCGTGCCGTCCAATCAAGACAGAGTTGTACCTCGCTCGTGATTCTTTCTGGCTTCTGGTGCGGGTGTTGCAGATCGGCGGATATTCCTGTTGCAGTATGGTTCGGCATGCGAGGAGTGGCCGTTGGTGTGCTGTATGTTGTGAGTGCCAATGAAATTGTGGTGGTGCTGGACATCCAGATGTAACATCGTTTACAGGAGGTGTTTCGGGATGGAGTATAGGCTATGTGGAAGTCGGTACGAAGAAACAAGATGCTCGGTCATTTCTATATAATCTGACAGCTTTCTCCAGGAATCTACTAAAGGATCACGGTCCAAGGAAACCAGAAAACCCTCGTATCCAACTCATCAATCGAAGTTTATCAATCTCCCCACCAAGATGCAGCACTCCAAGGTACGACAAGCACAACCCCCACCCAGATCCAATCCAATCTTAACTAAACCTTACCTTTCTTTACCTGCAGATCCTGGCCCTCGCCACCCTCCTCATCTCCACTGCCGTCGGCGCCCCCCAAAAGCGCGCCTGCGACTACACCTGCGGCTCCGTCTGCTACACCTCCAGCGCTGTCAGTGCCGCCCAGGCCGCCGGCTACGACCTGTACTCTGCCGGCGAGGCCGAGCACAGCTACCCCCACGTCTACAATAACTACGAGGGTTTCGATTTCCCCGTTTCCGGCACTTACTACGAGTTCCCGATTCTCAAGAGCGGGGAGACGTATACTGGTGGTTCTCCGGGTGCGGACCGTGTTATTTTCAATGGGGATGATGAGTTGGCGGGTGTGATTACGCACACTGGTGCGAGTGGTAATGACTTTGTTTCTTGCTAGATTTTCGATGTTGTTGGGAATGATGTGAACAATCCACGGGTTTATGAGGAATATCAATTCAAGTCCTTGCGAGACTAGACACGCTCTAGATGTGGTTGAGTAGACCGAACTATTGAAATGTAGAAGACTGACTTTCACGTAAACACAAATGGAGAAGCATCGTGTAAACATGCTGTGTATGTCCTCTGGTGTTGATATGGGTACTTAGAGGCAGACAGCAATCGACACCCGCACAAAAGCGAAAATGTGGGAGCTTGTCGTCGCCGGGGTTTGATACCCGTGGGATGGTGGAAGATCTATGGAGTTTCTACGCTGGGTTCCTCTCGGGTGGATGGCTTTTTGACTCCAGGCACAACATGACAGGCACATCAGCTCTGGTCATAGGTCATAGATGATAGGTCTGGGTGTGGATAAATGAGTGGAGTCGAGGATAAACTCGGCGAAGCCTCGAGGTTTATCAAGGAGCCACCGAAGGCAGAAGAACTCTGTCATCTTTGGGAGCAAACCCTGTGAGCTCTGAAAGAGAAAAGGGAAAAGAGGTAAGAACGAGGGGGGGCTGGTTTTACAAGGTGTCGCGCAGAGTCTCGGTCGGAATATCTGTGCTCCGAACAAGGATTGCGGGGAAATTGGGTCAATGTGCGGTGTACACGCGGTTGAGCGTCATCGAGATAGAAAACTATCATTTATTTCATGTCCCTATCTGACAGGTAAAAATGGCTTCTACATCTGGTCATGGAGCCTCGAGTTGGGAAACTCTCCAACAAACAACCTGCCACATCATCTCCACATCAACACCCATGCAAATGCGCCGCCACCGCAAAGAGCATCATCCCAAACTCATCCGCGGACTGTACCCACCGTTCTATTCTCTCCCACCTCTTCTCAGCTCCAATACCAGTCACTGGAGACCGCCAAAGCTCCCCAATCGTCAACATCCCGTCCTCCCACTTCGCTAGATGACGGTTGTACTCCGTCCCCCAAGACGTCCGGTCAGATGAGAGCCACAGCGCCTTATTATCCGGGACGAGTACATCAGCCAACTCATGCGAAATAAAATTTGGCATGTTCTTCGATGCATTGTAGACATTGGTAAACAGGTACATGGTAAGGAGCGTGCGCCGTTTGGCAGAGGCGACGATCCAGGATTCCCAGTCTGGGCGGTTCTGGTTGGTCTCCGCGAGGCAAATGAGTCCTCGCTTCGCGGAGAAGAAGGCAAGTTCGTGAAGAATGGCGATGTCGCTCTCCCCCAAAACCTGGGTATCGCCGAGCGGGAAGAAGTAGGCCATTAGCATGTAGACCAGGAGGGCTTGGAAGGAGCAGAGCAGGTCAAAGTCGCCGATGGATTGTTTCTGGAGGCCTGTTAGCCACATCACCAAGGGATGTGGTGTTTCTGAGTAGATGAGTCTTACCTCTGCGACCAATCGATCAATTTCCTTCTTCAGGGTGTTAAGGACCAGGCCCTCGCTGCCAGGAGCTCTATTCATCCAGAAACGTACGAGAGATGAACAGTTCGCCAATGCCGGAAGCAAGGGCTTTCGCGCTAACTGCATGGGGTGAATGAATGGTGGGATCATATGCTCATCCAATAGCTGGCTGGGATACGATCTCAGGGTGCAAGAGAGATAATGCCCCGTAAAGATGGGGAAATACTTTGGCCCGTGTCCAGGACCAGTCATCAGGTAGGGCTTAAGCCAGCGATCACGGATGTCGTCTGCGTCGAGCATGGGAACCAGGGACACATTCTGAAAGTCCACGTGGGCCTGGGCAATAGCCGACTCCGGGGAGGCATGCTGGCTCGGCGCGGTCTGATAAACGGACGTGAGAGCGAGGTTGAATAGCCCCTCGTTGACGGGCAAGGTTGAAGCAGTAGAGGGGCACGGAGCGGGAGAGGTCAAGATGGAGCTTGCAGCAGGAGTAAAGAGTCTGTTGTCGGTGGTGGAGCTCTCATCATCTGCCGTCAGGGCGAGGTCGTCCCTATATCTGCACTCTTTGCCCTGCTCTCGGCATCGAGCACAGGTTGGCTTTTGGTGGGAGCATCGTTTCTTTGCGAGTTTGCATTCCTCGCAAGCAAACTTCTTCCGAGGGGTGTGCCGAAGACGGGGAGTGATCATTATGGTTATTGATGAGCCTGTGTTGTGATGAATAATAAGGTGTTGATGGTGATGGGAATCGAGGTGCTGAGGATGATGGGTGATGGAAGGAGGGGTGGTAGGAGGAGAAGATGATGAAACTCCAAGTGACAGACGAGGATGGTGATGGTAGTGGCTGCCTCCCTAAGTGGATGAGTTTGTCCTGGTGTTTACAAACAACGGATTTATGAGGCCATGATCACACATCACACATTTTAGGAGAAGCTTAGCATTAATCTCCATTTCATCTCCTTGGCCACTTATAATACCTCCCTGCGAGCTTAGATGCCTCGTCAATATGGAGTCTGTAACTTGCAGAGCCTTCGGCACTTGAGCACTATAGCCAGGCTGCACTTGCTGTGTTCGTGTTCCTGGAACCAACTGAGAGTTATTGTGCTGGATAGAAGATTCAGATCGCATAGCATACCATTGGAGTCGTATATCCCTTGAGTATACAGTACTTTCACCTTTGTTTGGAGTTGACATTAAGTGGGGCAAACTGGCCAGTGGGTCTTTTCGGAAGCCACCAAATGGGAAAATCCGGGGGTACGAGATGCCTGAGCGGCCCTCGGCTCCCAACGGGAGGCTGGGGATTCCATGTCACTAGGATCCCGCGAGACTGTGGATTCCCAAGCTCAAACCCTTATTGAAAGGT
Organism: Penicillium simplicissimum; assembly: GCA_024706585.1. Taxonomy (NCBI): domain Eukaryota; kingdom Fungi; phylum Ascomycota; class Eurotiomycetes; order Eurotiales; family Aspergillaceae; genus Penicillium; species Penicillium simplicissimum. The sequence goes on from JAMZTW010000068.1 coordinate 389,295, forward strand.
GATTGAGATTTCGGAGTCGAAGCCCCGGATTGAGCCCTCTGAGCACCCCTTCCTGAAGACCACTCGTGCGAGCTCCGGAAAGCCGCACTCTGTCACTGATCTCACCAAGCCATAGGCGAACAATGAGGGGACCTGCGTCAAGGCAGATACCTCGTCTGTTGCATTGGACGTACAGGCCGACCATCAGTCAATTGACAACAAGACGTACCCTGTCGACAGGGACGACCAGTCGCAGCAGCCCCGTGCTCTATGGGCTAGCTGGCATAGCGATTGGTGCCGCTGCTGCTTCCGTCGCCTACCATGGCCTCAACAATAAAAAAGCGAAGCAAGTCAGGACTGATGATATCCCAAGATATGCCGACAAGCCCACCATGCTCAAGGTATGGAATGCATTATACCACTCTTCAAAGCAACTTCTGATCAATCGAAGGCCGCCAAAGAACTTCGAGACTCACTCGGCGAAGAAGCCGTTAGCACGGACGAAAACGACCTAGAAACACATAGCTACTCAGAAGCTTCTACAACCAATGTTGCCACAAGACCAGTCGCTATAATCATGCCATCGACCACAGCAGAAGTCTCTTTAATCGCCAAAACCTGCACCAAGTACAAAATCCCTATGATCCCCTTCGGCGCTGGCTCCAGCGTCGAGGGCCACTTCAGCGCGCCGTGCTCAGGTTTCACCATTGACATGTCCCGCATGGATAAGATTATTGCTATCCATGACGAAGACATGGACGTTGTCGTTCAGCCTGGTGTGAACTGGGTGAATCTGAACGACACGCTGAAACCAACGGGTCTATTCCTGCCGCTGGATCCGAGTCCGACTGCGCATATTGGCGGGATGGTTGCGACGAATTGCAGCGGGACGAATGCCATGAGGTATGGGACGATGAAGGACTGGGTGGTCAATCTCACTGTCGTCCTGGCTGATGGGACTATTATCAAGACTCGTCGAAGACCGCGGAAGACCTCGGCTGGGTATAATCTCAACGGTCTTTTTACTGGATCCGAGGGTACGCTGGGAATTATCACGGAAGTGACGCTGAAGCTGGCTATTGTGCCTTCACACTTCGGCGTGGCGACGACTGCGTTTCCCTCCGTCGCGGCAGCTACAAAAGCGGCTACGTCGATGATTCGCGGCGGCGTCACTCTCGCAGCACTGGAGCTAATGGATGACGTGCAGATGCGCGTAATCAATCAAACAGGAGGCACGGGCGGCAAAATGTGGTCCGAAAAACCGACCCTGTTCATCAAGTTCTCCGGCTCGGAACGGGCGGTCGAAGATAGTATCGCTGCAGCCAAGGCTATCGCCCTTGCACATGGTGGATCCAGCTTCTCTGCTTCATCTGACGAAAGAACCATGACCGCATTCTGGTCAGCGCGCAAACAGGCCCTCTGGGCGATTCTCTCCGTCCGTCCGGAGGGAACACAGATCTGGTCTACGGATGTTGCAGTCCCGCTCTCCAGTCTGGCCCATATCGTGGAGCAGTCCAAGGCCGATGCGTCTAAGCTTGGTCTGTTTTCCACCGTGCTGGGACATGTCGGTGACGGGAACTTCCACCAAGCGGTTATGTATAACCCCGATATACCCGAGCAAGTCCAGGGCGTGAAGAGGTGTGTTGACACGATGGTTGATCGCGCATTGGACATGGACGGTACGGTTTCAGGAGAACACGGCATTGGGCTGGGAAAGAAGCATTGCCTGGAGAAGGAGTTAGGGTCCGTGACTATCGATGTCATGAGGACGTTGAAGCGGAGCTTGGATCCGCATTGGCTGCTTAACCCGGGGAAGATAATGGATTTGTAAGTGCTAGTATCGAGACGCTCTGGAACGCGAGCTGGAGATCTATCAGAGGTAAGATGCGTAACGGCCCGGCGCTCGTCCGTGCATTGACCCGCACCTGGCATTGGCCTGTTCGGTTCAACCTCTGTGCTCTTCCTTTTACTCTTCACTGTGATCGACCACCAGTTGGGTGGTCGGTGTACCCATGTGTTTCAACTGCACAATGGACTGCCTCACAGAGATGGATGCCTGCCTCTCTTCACGTGCGAGAAATATTTAATAATTATCCGGAGTTACTTGAGGCTTATAGCAGTACCTTTGAGAGTTCTATCGAGAGGCCATCCGCAACTGTCTATTTCACTGGGCCTCTGACTCTTTGCCCAGCTGCATGACTTCATCCAATGATATTTAAGAGATCAACAAGCCTTGCGAATATGTATAATGCTTTCAAATACCGGGCTGTGCACATTGATTTCGCAACTACCCCGCTCTGGCGCCATCTTAGGGAGACACACTGTCTTCCCCGATATTTGCCATTCAAAACGCATATGACGCTGATGGATGCCATGTGGACCGAGAACAAAGACGCTCTGTGACCAAGACATACACAATCAGCAAATTTTTCGAACAAGTCAGTGGCCATCTTTCGCGCCACCACTGCGGTCCCCGGTACCGCCTGAGCCGTTTGACATGCCGGGATGAATCGCAGTAATAGTGTTGTCCAGGTCGCAAGATGTCTTCAATTATTTGCAGCGGTCGTCAAACTTGAGCAGGCGACGAGAGAGATGCAAGGCAGCGGATTATGGTCTCGTCCACCGCGGTAGATGGTGCACCTGAGGACGTCAGGGCCTCTCTACAACGGAGTCACCTTGGCCAGTGGGGGCGAACCAGCGGGCAGGGCAGGGTTAGCTGACAGGTCCCCAGGCAGGGCGACGAGCTAGCGGTCGTGGGCAGTGTTGCGAGGCTCCTGAGCAAAGATGGCTTTATTGCGATTAGGTGCAAGTCATCTTCTGCAGGCTCGCAGTTCCTGTTTTCATCGTGTCCGTGCCAATCATGAGCGGTACATACATCAGCCCCGGTCCAGACCACGATTGTGTGGACACGGACACAATCCTGCCGAATTATCTCAAAGACAGACAAGGTCATCCCGAGCATGGCGTTCATCAAGGTCAGTTTCATGCTCGCAGTCATTGTAAGCGCGTTATATATAGCACTTTGACACGATGGTAGTCGCAGATTGAAAATGGAATGTCGAGTGCAGGTCAGATGACGTATTTGGCCCTTTAAAACGACGAAGGCGAGCTGCTTGACCTTGGGCCAGGTATAGCTATACTTTGCCCCGTAGTCAGATTGAATGGGCCATTCAGCTCAGGGGAGTGCTGACTGCCCCGCAAACGATGGTCCCTGGTATTGAGCAACATGCCGCGGCTGCGCCTGGATAGTTCGTTCTCACTGTGTCTACGAATGGTAGGCACATGGGCGAAGGCAGCGAGAACGGATTCACGCTGCTCGGGGCGAGTCTGTTTAGAAGCAGAGCAACCGACATCAAAGACACGCGATGTGGACGTTCAGCGGATTGATAAATGGCAATCCTCGGAGGGGTGGAGTTTGACGGATATGAAGAGGTCTTCTTGCTGCATGTTAAATCAAAGTTTTGAAGCTCACAAGAAATGACCTGGATCGCGCAGAGCAACTCTACGCGCCCAGGAACAGGTAAGCAAGGGCACTGCTTTGGCATTTGCAAAGACCTCTACCTAAGGGAAGAGCCAGGTGGAATACTCAGCCTAAATAGGCCACAGAGGGAAACAATCAGCAAATCCGGGTCCTAGCAAAACCGCGGAGGCATCCGTCGAAGGGAGGAGTAAATCTCCATCAGAAACCTATCCGCCAGGACAGGGGATCTTTGCAGCTCGGCCGCTAAGTCGTCCTGCAGGCCGAGGTCTTCGGGAGATGGCTTTCACGTAGGCGTACCCAGTCGTTTCGCGAATCTGGCTGTATGTTGGACAGACATGCAGTGCCTCCCTCGAAGCAGCATGAGTACCAAATGAACGGAGTCACTTCGCTCAGGATATAGGGGAAACATAAGGGGTGAGAAAAGCAGGGATGGCCGAGGGGATATACAGGTAGGGTTGAGAGTGGGGAATCAGGATATCAAAGAGAAGAACAGGAGCAACGGCGAAAAGGAAGCCTTTGTAGGCCGTGAAAAAGAGGAAGCGGAAACAGCAACCGCTAGTCCTGGAAAGACTCGTGGGATTATCCGTTGAGATAGAAGCATTCTCCTTCCAGAGCACTTTGGTTTGCAGTCAGTGTCGATTCCGCTATCGTATGAACGGGGAAAACGTCTCTTCGGAGGGCAGAGTCTTCGACATTTTTCCTGCCAATCAAATCCTGCAAAACATTCAGAATCCCGACCTAGCGCTCCGGGATACGGGACGAATAGCGAAGTGCAGGGACTCATTGCGCGTCGGGACTCTGCCATTTTGACATGGATCCGACCAACCAAGGGTTGAAGCTTTAACATCTTATCAGGGGGAAAATAGCCGGGGAAACGAAGCGCACCTCAAGTGCCTCAACCGCAGACGGACGGTTACTGTGTGGGCAGCTAAAAATGGGCGTGAGTGACTGAGAAAGATACGAGACGTGGGTGTTTAGTAGACTTGATGAAGGCGTACTACTGTGCACGGCCAATGGGGAGCGGGCACGGGTGTCTGGCTTTGCGACGATGGCGGTTAAAAGGGTATTGCGAGTTAAGGGGAACACGGAGCTGAAGATAATGGTGGTGATTGGATTTGTAATTCGTGGGCGACCTTGACTTGGCTGGGAAGCGACCTCGGGTGATATAGACCTGGAGTGGGCCGTTAAGATTGTTGGCGTTGCTGAATGGGTAGAATCGAATAAAAGCAGTGCGATCCTGCGATATATGGGAACAAATGGGGATAGTACCCAGAGGCCGATTCGTAAATCGCCAAGGCACATTGTATAGCACTAAAAAAGAAAGCATCGATGCAAAACGATGCCAATTGAACCCGATACTGTATGAAAATCATCGCTGCAATGCTAGACGCAAACGGAGAACATTGTCTCGAAAAGATATCAACCCCTGGTATAAACCCAGATCCAACCAAAGGGAGACCCATCAATCAACCCATTCATTCGATAGAATCGAATCACCAACCACCATCATCCTCATAGGCCTGGTCTTCCCGTCCATCATAGTAAGCGTCCTGGCGAGCCTCAGCAATCTCCTCGCGCTCGGAGTCCTCATCTAAACGGGGAAAAAAAAGAAGTTAGTAAACCACGACAACACCCGAGCAGATCATTTGATAATGGAATCACGGGTTTCAAACTCACCACGCTCATGCTCAATCAAAGCACCCGCAATACCACCCAACGCCAAACCCGCCGCACCAGCCGCAAGATACTTGCCAGCATTGCTACTCTTCTTCTCCTCAACAACCACCGTCTGCGGCTGCTGATACCCATCGCCACCGCCATACCCACGCTGATCATACCCAGCAGGCGGGGGACCTGGCGGGGGAGCATAGTAACCACCCTGTTGCGCGGGCGGGGGCACGCTCCGCGAGCCGTCGTAGTAACCCTGGCCCTGATAGGGGGGCTCCCACTGGGCGCGGCCAGTCTGATCTTCGACCCAAAAGGCGCGGCGCATGTTGGGCTCCCATTCCTGGTGCCAGCCGGCGGGGAGGGGAGGTGGAGGACCAGGTGGGGGGCGGGTCATGGGGGGAGGGGCGCTGTAGGCGGCCCGGTCGTAGGGTGGGCGTTGGTCGTAGCCTCCTGGAGGGCCTGGGGGTGGGCGATTGTAAGGGTCGCCGCCGTAGTAGGACATTGTGAGGGTGTGGACTGTGGAGGAAGAAATGGGAGGAGTGAGAGAAAGAGAAGAGAGGGTAAGACTGAAAATGAAAGTGCAGGTTCCGAGTCAGACGAAGTGGAGGAGTGGTCGCTTTATGAAGAATGGCGGTATTGAGGAGGGGCTGATTCCAGCGCTATAATTGTCGACTTAAAGAAGTAACTACACAAAGTTGGATGGAGGACAGATTTCAGGTTAATATATACCGTAGAGAAATCCCCCCACCCTTCCTCCTGGACCAGAATAGCGTTGCATGTCCCCTATTTCCACCCAATGCGAAGCCTCCGTAGCCCCAAGGCAATGAAAAGAGGAGTCATGGACTCATGGAGCCTCCCGGAAGTTGGACCCCCGTTGAGGGAAATAAAACAACAACCACACTGGGGCGCATGATCCACCAGATAGGGCGTATTAGCGCCAAACAAGCCTTTAGTCAGTCCAACTGAACCACCAAGCGGTCCAGTAGGGCCAATACCAGTCCATACAATACACCAGGGATACCTCCGGCGCCTAGTCCTGGCCCGGGCCGAGCAGGCAGATGCATTCTGTTGTGGCTTGGCATTGATATTCTCCGTACATACTGTATTGAAGGATACGGGCCTTCAGAGAAAGTTGTTACGGCGCAGCGCCTGAAGGCAAAGAGATCCCTGAATGTTAACCTGGTTGCCGTCTATCTATCCCTCAGAAGAGCGTTGTGGAATTACCCCTGAGAATACTAGGCGAGGCCATCGAGTCGGGGGCATTGTGGATACATATCGATGGCACAAGTATACAAGATACAGTAAAGCGGAAAATTACCCACGTACTAGCACCCCATATCCATCGCAATACATAATCACAATCAGCTGGCCATTGCAGGCTCGGCGTGGGTACAAGGAATCATCAATGGCAATAGATATAGCCCTCGGAACCTTAAGTGGTCAGGAGTGGCTGGAGCAAACAGGTGTCAAAGCCACTCCAAGTTTAAAACATGAAAGCCTCTGAAAAACGACCTTGCGCACTTGCGCGGTGACAATAAGTACAGTTTGAATCTACCCCGACGGCATCTGGACTGAACGATTAGTATTTCAGTGTACTCCGTATCTGTATCAAAAACCCCCTGATCAACCTAACTCAGTATCCTCGTTCGTACTCGTAGGGCGAAACGAAACGCTCGCAGCCCTGCAGGCCAGCCCGCTTACCGGAAGCTACGGACTACTGTTGTTACTGTTACATGGTCTTTTATCAATCGACATATGATGCGACAGAAATCACGCATTCTAGCGGGAAAAGGAAGCGGGACAGTACCGTACTGTACGATCCGGCTGAGTTCCACCGTTTCAGGGGATCGAACTATGCATCATAGCTAACGGTAACAGCGAAAGGGAGGGCCCTTGCCTTTTTTAGAATGGAAAAGCAGAACTTTACACAAATATTTTCTGTCATTTCTTGGACTAAGGCTGGGTGACAGGCTCTGGAGTCTGTCAATTGCGAGACAATACGAATTATGCAGGGGCTTGCTGACAGAAAGTCACGAGCGAAACGGGCGTTTAGTGCGGGCGCTAGCAGGCTTGCCGAGCCACGATGTGGCTCAGGTAGCAGAGACACAGCCACTGGGGAGATCACACGTGGCTGGTGAGGAAGATGCGAGGTGGATGGGCTAATGACTCCATGGGATACATGCGTCTCGTGCAGGGTGACAGTGGCTTGGCACAGTTGGAAGCGAGGTGAGATAATTCTCAGCTACGGGTTCCTGATTGATTGTGGGTGGGCACCGTGCAATTCAGAATTGGTATTGGAGGTATGGAAGCGGATTACAGAAAGCCAAGTGATAAGAGTGGTGGAGTATTGAATGGGCAGGGAAAAATTGGTCAGGTAGGGAGGGGCCAAGATGCAACCCGTCCCTTGGCAATAAAAGTTGGATTGCTGATGTAGCTAATCGGAATTTCCAGTCTGTAACTAAGGGGGTCGAGTAAGAGAGACTTGCGACAATGTGCCAAAACCACAGGCCAATCATGATGTTCCCAAGAGACCTAGATACCGACTTATGGTTGTGACCATGTTGGGCATGGCGTCGGATTGATGGACTCCGTGCATAATGTAGCGAGGGATAACGCTGTGGGATTCAGACGCATTGGAGAGTCGCCCATGCGCCGCACCTCCCAGGGACAGGCTTATGGGCCCGCCAGATTGCTAGCCTCGTCACTGCCTGGGTAGAAGAAGGCCGCCAAACTAGCAAGGCATTAGATAGGTCAGACAGATTCACGGCGGTTGAACTCACGCAATGATAATGTAGGCGGCGAGCAAGAGTGCACCCTCAAGGTAGTTACTCCGGCCATCCAGGACCAGGAAATTGACCACAAAGGCGGTCACAAAGAGACAGATGGTCTCGAACAAGGTGAAGTACAGTGACATGTCCTTGTCCATGCACCAGCCCAGGATAACGACAAGCGGGGTAACGAATATGGCTACGGCATGACGAATTAGCACAAGCAAAAATGCAAAGGAAACTCAACACATACCGATCTGGATACTACTTCCAACGGAAACGCCTATGGATAAATCCATCTTGTTCTTCATAGCCACACTGACCGCGGTGACGTGCTCTGCCGCATTACCGACAATAGGCAGAATGATCAAACCAATGAAAGCCTCACTGACGGCCGAATTCTTTAGCATGCCGGGGATGGCATCGACGAGGAACTCAGCACAGACAGCCACGAGGCCAGTAGACAGGAGGAGCATAACCACGGCCGCAGTCCGCGACATCTCAGGTTCCGCTTCGGCGACAGCTGCCTCAGATGCTACTGGATCAGTAGGGCCAGCCACTCGGGCAGCACCGCGGGCAAATTGAACGGCATTTCCAACGGGAGGTTGGCGGTTGACGCGCGCGGGAAGCGAGTTACTGCGGGAGAGACCAGGATGCAGGGCGGCAGGACCCAGATTGGGCGATTGAGCCGGAGCCTGGGAGCTGAAGACGGTGTTGGACAAGAGAGAAGGAATGGGACCGAAGGGTGAGCGTTTTCTCTGCTCCGTAACTCCACCACTCGCCATGCCCGTAAAAGTGGGAGTCGAAGTAAATCCTTTCATTGACGGTCTAGCGTCCTTGGATTGCTCTGCCGCGCCAACAGGTTGGTTGCCAGGCTTTTCGGCCCTTTGCTCTCTGCGCTTCTTGCGTTCGCGTTTACGCTCCTTCTCACTGCGGGCGCTTTCCATGCGGTTCAATGCGATACCAAAATCACGCGAGCGGAATTCTGAGGGTTGGCCTGCATCGTCATCGGCGTCGTAGCGAATCTCTTCACCAAGTTCAACGGCACAGGAGTTGCCTTCATTACTGCCGATCGAGTTGCCCACGGAGCCCTGGTTCTCATCCATCATAACCTTTTTTTGGACTGACTGGCGTGAGGTAGTTCCCTTGGAGCTCGTGCTGGACTTGCGACGCCGGCGGTTTTTCATAGCCCTCTTGATGCGCTTTGCAGTGGTCCACGAGCTAGTAGTGTCCACGGACTCGTCACTCGAGCTGCTCGACGAATCGGAAGAGCTGTTCATGAAGTCCGCCAGAACGCCAGGATGTGACTCCTCATCGATGATGCGTTGTGGGGTACTGGCATACAGGTAGGAGTGGGTCCGCAACTGGAAGAGGATGTACAAGATGTACACCAGCAGGAGAACCACACTGGTGCCACGGCTGACCTTCAAAGTTCGACGGTCGGCTTCCTTGGTGTCCGAGAAGGATGCGTGGAAAGCCGTGGGTAGGAGCAGACTGGTAACAGCCAGACTGAGCATACAGGCGCTCATCTGTGTGACGGTGCTATTGTAGATCTGTTCTTGGAAACGCAAACCACCTAGCAGGAACGCCATACCCAGAATAAGGAGTAAGTTCGCCAGAATTGAACCCAACAGGGAAGCCTGCACGATACGAATCTCGTTCTTCACAAGGGCAATGATGAAAATGATCAATTCGACGGCGTTACCAAAGGAAACATTGATCAGTGCACCCATGGTATCGCCCAGTCGACTGGCCACGCTCTCGGTGGCATGGCTCAGCAATCCCGCCAGGGGGATAATGGCAACAGCGTTCATGGCAAAGATGACAGCTGGGTTGAGGCCAGCGGCTTCGACAGCAATACCCACTGGCACGAAGATCAGCAGGAGGTTGACCCAGCTGTGGCAGATGGCATCCTTGGTGTGGTTATAGAAGCGGCCTGTTCCGTTGCGCATGCGGGTGAGTAGGCCCAGTTTTGGAGAGTTCTTTTCATTCTCTGCGGGCCCTGCTGTTCCAGCAGGGCCCTGACCTGGAACAGTCACTTGATCATCTTTGGAGGTGGAAGAGGACTCCGTGGTGGGATCGACTTCGGGGATTTGGCTCGTGGCCCGAGGTTGGGTGGAGGTTAGGTTGGATGGGCCGCGAGAAGAAGCGTGAGCTTTCGCCCACGAGTTAATACGGTCTAAATTCAGGTGAGTCAGTTGCGCAAGGTCAAGAGATGGAATATGGAGATAAGCGAAGATAGAGTATGAACTGCCGGTCGCAGCCGCTCAGCAGATTCAGGTGAGAATTAACATACGCATGTATTTCAGGAACCAGAAGCTGATTCAAGGCGCAAGGCAGTCAAGCCTGGAGGAATGTAAAGCAGGGGGAGTTGTCTGGACAGACAAGGCCCGAGAATGAAGAAAAAGGAGTGGAGGAAAGGAGCGGGCCTTGCCTTATTTATCGTGGGCCTTGGCGGTGTCTTGGCGCTGATGGGCGCCATTCCAGAATCAAGTGCATTGTACTACAACGTTCTGTATTTCCTGGAGCTACATCCAAACATTGAACAATTTTCGAGAATTATGAGTGGCTAATAATCCAACTGAGTTTCTAGACCTTACCGCTCTCCACGAATGCTATCGTCTATGTATGCAGGCTGGTACCGTAAAAGCAAGCTGGAAGATCATCCGATGATCCACGAATGTTGATGAGCACTCAACGGTTGACAGACGCATTCTTTGAGGAGAAGATGGCTCCATTCATCATGTTCCATGCAATGTTTAGGTACAAAAGTTCCACGATGTCAAACTGGTGTTGCCGTTGAAGAACAACCCCCCGTCCGCGAAACGTCAAGAGGAACATCAAATGACGCGGCCTCTGGCCCAATCCCTGATTCCCTAAAGGGATTCGGATGTTGCCAAGGGTGCGCCATCACAAGGAATCCGGCTCCACCATGGACAATGTCCGACACGCGCCTCACCAACGCTTTGATGATTGGTTCGATTATCCCCACACAATTGACGGTTCATGGTGTGAGAACTTGAGAAGGTGTGTGTAAGTCAGAGTCTCACGGTCTGCCGACAAGGAAACTCAGAGGAAGGCCGCTCAACTCAGTCCTTCAGCAGGGCTTGTTTAGCAAGCCGCGCCTTGAGCTCATTTCGATCGACATTCCTGTCGCCATGCCACGGCAAGATGTCCAAGCACCCGATCCAGCCCTGGAGGGCTCCGATAGCCTGAAACACCCTAGTCGATTTCGTATCGTGCTGGCGGCCTGGCGCCGATACGAACGGAGCGGACTGGCGGCAGCCACAATCGACTGGCAAACGCCAAACAGTGATCCATATGATGTCATCCGGGGGTCTTACGCGGGCAACCGCTAAGAAATGGCCCAGTTTTGACAGCTTTGTGGCACATTGGCATCCTATGGCCGTGGGCTCTACAGTGAATCTGGTGCTGTCCGTTTGCAGCCTGAATTCATACTGTCGCCTAGGTCGCTGGGGGAGAGAATCTCAACACGACTCATTTTCGAGCTCGACGCGAATCCGTGGTTCGGTGACCCAAATATCCGCTTTTCCATTTCCGAGTTATGGCGGTGCACGTGGCTGTGTTTTACGCCACATTTCTAAATTAGTTAGTACAGATGCTTGACTCAGTATTACGTTTAGTGATGCTTCTTAATTTCTTAATCGGACGGTTTCTGACTCATTTCGTGTTCTGATGACGCAGAAGTTCGCTTATGCTAGTTGCACATTTCTGCAGAGTCGGCTTAAGGTATCCAGCCCGTCGAGGAAGACCTGTTCTCAAGGAGGTGGGAACATAATGATGCGAAGATAAAATTCCCACTAAGCGCTCTACACGCCTTCATTCCACAAAGATCTCCCATGTGCGACGCTTTGCAGTTCTCACAAGGCCCTCCTCTGACGCTCTCCAACAGTCTCGCCGCTAGGATCCTTGGTCACAGCTCCCAAACAACCTCAAGTAGCCCGCGTCTACTACCAATTGAATGACATGCAACCCAAGCGATGAGCCAGAGCATACCAAGAACATTCAAATAAAGTTTCCGCTGCCAGTGCAGCGAGACAGAGGGAACTGCTTCTTCGTGCACATGGTGATAGCGCCCGAAACCCACTTCACACCGGCATAAGAACCCTCTTGGTAGGAGTCGGCCATAAACGTGCCAGTCTGGGTCTGCGAGCCCAGGCAGCCAGAGAGAGCACGCCCATATTTGCGCGTCTTGACGGGCTTGGTGATCATCACACCGGAGTAACCATTGGGAACTGTTCCCTTGATGTTGATGACGGTCTGGGTAGTCCAGGTGCGGGTGTAGTCAATGCCAGCTGAAAGGCCGACCTTGTCCTTGATCAAGGTCCAGTCAAGGCCAGCGCTAACGCTGACACTATTGCTGACACTGTAGCCCGAGCTCACGAAGACATCGATACCGCTTCCGGTGCCGATAACCACGGGGGACATCTGTACATCCCAGTCGATGAATGTTTCAGTTCTGTCGGTGACAACGGCGGTTGTATGACAGTCGTCTCGCACATTGAGGCGCGTTTGGTTTGCGAGACCTGCGTTCAGATCCTCGAGTTCGGGTGCATCGAGAGACACTCCCTGCGAGGCCATGAGTGCATGGTAAACGCTTTCGTGCACAACCTCCACTGTGAAGAAAGAAACGTTAGAGAAATCAATATTCAGCTGACATCTTGCAAGGTACTCACTTCGGCCCTCTCCATACAAAATGACTTCATCTGGCTGAAGAATATGATCCGGTGTCCACGCGGTGCTGTTGAGGCCAGACTCTACGATCGGGGCGGCAATGGCACCAGTGGCCAAGGCAAGGCCGACAATGGCATTGAAGAGCATGTTTAAGTGATAGACAAGGATTGCAGGGGAGCTAGATGTCTGTTTGTGTTTCTCTTCTCACACCTGGCCACTGGACGCTTTATATGGACTCGCAAGCTAACAAACACAAGAAGGCATCATTCTCTCGCCCAGCCTCGGAAATCAATTGGTAATCTCGCAAGATCGAGACCACCTACTCGATGTGATCATGATCTACCACCCCAAAATCCTTGAAGACAAACTTCGAGACAAAATTACCTCATCGAATCGATCGAGCCATCCATAGATTTGTCGTCTCCTTGCTGAAAGGAGCCGTAAGTCTCCCCGCAATGTAACCGCGTGGCTTGCTACAAGTCCCCCATTGCTGGAATAACAGTTCTGCAGGATTGTGGATATGAAACATTTTCCTGTGCAAACTATCGAGATTCGGTCATCTCTACGCCCGATAGTAGAACCCTGGCCATATTTGGCCTTGGCAAGACTCAGATAGATAAGATTCCGTACTTTCACACCTGCGAGTGTTGCCCGATGGGAGGATCCCATGCATCCGAACGGTTGAAGCTATGTGGAACAAGGTTTGGATCTTCAACTAGGGACGAATTGTCTCACTATTAGCCCCATTGATATAGATTGTGCTGTGGGCGACGTTGCAACGGTTTTACCCGAAATTTCTCCAGGCCAAACCACCCATTTGGAACGCCGCGATGGTCCCCGAGATTTCCCCATATTGGCTATTGATCAGCATTTAACTGGCGTGATGAAGTTTAAGGTTATGCTCTGAGACAAAAGGATCGCTGATCGTCCAAGCGACTATCCTAAATTGCATCATAACGGTCCCTGTTGATCTCACGTGGATAAGATGTCAGGAACGACCAGCTGGTCTGTCGGATCCTGCCCGAGGATCTTTGACAAGCCCGCGACCTCCGGATCTCAACGTCCCCTGTCAACATTGCCGATGAGGTGAAACTTGCGAGATTTGTGGGATAAATTACCTAAAAATGTCTCATCCTGACTCTTGCAATAAATACCCTCCCTAGATCACGCCAGTTATCTACAAATTCCTTAGGCTTTGGAAAACATACTGGCACGCATTCGCAAAGATGAAGTTCAGCTACATTCCTTCTCTCCTCGTCCTCGCAGCCGGGTATGTCTCATTGCCTTGTCCCTTTTTATGTTTTCCAAGACGTGGTTGATTCTCATTAGTGTTCCTAGCGCCTTCGCCAAGCTGCACAATGTCGCTGTTTGCGTAACTGGTAGAACGTACTCTGAAGTCGGCGGGACTCCGTTCAGCCCCAGCTACACTTGGGCTAAGGACTACGAAATCCTGCCAGCCGAGACAAAATGCGCCTGCGACTATTACCGCCAGCGTCACACTGGTGACAAGCAATGGGATTTGTGTCCGGACTGTACCTTTGTATGGTTCCTGACCTCCGCAGTTTCAAAAAGTAATTCCTTGCTGACATTATATAGGATGGTACTTATTGTCACTCTGCTGGATGGCACATTGGTGGCGATGAGGTAAGTAGTCCATAAATTGATGCTTGGAGAAGTTATAATGACCATTTACTAGATGACCTACTACTGTGAGAATCTCTGCCATGCTCAGGGTGCGGAGGGAAATTAGGACCAGACCAGGCACAATGTCGCTGTCAATGGGTGGCCATCTTACATAGAAAATATTTGTATTAGCTCCTGATTTACCATCTCATCATCCATGGCGAAACTTGTTCTCCCCTTGAACCATGGCAGCGGCCTACGGTTTCGAGATACCGTACAGTTACCGGATCTGTTGCGGCTACCGTTATTTTTGCCATTAAAGCTAGAGTATAGGTTTGTTAGAAGAAGGCATTCCTATGCTATCTCTTGCGATACCTTTTGCGCTGAATACCGATACTTTACCCACACGCGTTATACCTAGGGCTAGCTCAATTCAAAAAAAATTCATCAACACATTGAAGCGACGGGGGAAGAGAAATTCGTTCCGCTATATCGATGGAAGCCATCATCACGGGCGCAACACATCTCCAGGATATTGTGGTGGAGCGCACCTACCTAAGTAGATACAAACCCGAATCGCCTTCCACAAACTCCACACAGAGCAGTCATCCAAGCGTAGATTAGGTTTTGGGTATCGAACTCTTAATTCCGATAGTTACCTAACCACACGTACAACATGATCACGTGACAATCGCTTCGAGCACACGCGCTGTATCAAACTTTCCACTCAATGGAACTTTGCCCAGCGCATACTTGTGCCTCGGAGCGAACCAAGACTCCCGAGAACTATTTCAGTTGTCTGGCCCTTGAAATCGAGAAACAGGCGGGGGACCGACCTACCAACACCCGATCGTGGACGTCCTGCGTCCAATCGGCAATTAGCTCGGCACGGATTGACTTGCACGACAACCCGACCCGATTGCAGTCACTTACGCTCCGGTAGCGCAGATCTCATCGGCCTTTAATTTGATTCTTAGCTTGACAACGCCACAAGAACCATCAGTGATTTGTCTGTCTGCGTGGCCGAAGTTGAACGGATCCTGGATGCCCCCCCACGAGCCTGAATGAGGAGCATAGCCGATACCATGGCTCACAAGCAATCGCATAAGTATGTATCTCGATGAAGTCAGAGAACAGAAAGTTTAACGTCGATATAGATCCCTGCTGAACCTATTTATATGGTGGGAAAAGCTCGATCTTGATTCTCGAAGCATTCTCATGATGCTAAAAGGGGCTTTGGCACCGACCATCACCATCGCCATGTAAGCATTCCTTTCGACATTCCAACCATGGCGACTAACAAGGTCAAGATATCAGAGTGATGCAATCTCGAACATGACAACAACGATCGGCTATCTATCAGCCTTGATCTCGGTGCTCTCGCAGGGCTTGATGCCCCGGGCGAAGTTTGTGAAGATCATGTTCTTTGATTTACTATCTACCTGCGTGTCTGCTTCACTCTGCTGTCTAGCTGTGTTCTGTGCAGTAAAAGCTAGAGAGCATACCACTCCTGCTGACGCAAGCGAGGCTATGCGCACTGGATACAGTAGCGATGCTTGTGCGGTAGCTGCGGTCTGGCTCGTTTTTATGATATGGTGAGTTGCTTCTCCCGCAATACGCCCATGTACTTCAAATCTGAAGAATCTAACACCTGCTCAAGGGCGGCTAACTCGCTGCGGGCATTAAAACCGATGGAATTGCAGGATCCTATGGTCGCCTTTTCAATTTTTGCATCGGTGACTATTACCCGTGCCGGTACATTCACAACACTGTCAGAGGGCCTGGAATTTATCTCGAGATTATTGAAAGGCTTTATGATCGGTTTCGCGATCGCGACCGGCGTGTCACTTTTCATCCTGCCCATCACCAGTCGAGGCAATGTCTTCCACGACATTAAAGAATATGTCTCAACGGTGGAGGCGGTACTACAGGCACAACTCTCGTTCGCCGAACGGAATGGGGCAACTGGATTTTTCTCAGGGAATGGGTTCTTGCGCCTGACGCGAACCGCAATGAGCACCTGCGATATAAACGGCGAGGATGGCACCGATCTTCAGTCTAGACGAAAACAGTTACACGGAGCTATGAACAAACTCAATGGCTTACACAGCAAGCTGCATGCCGACTTGTTCTATTCCAAGGAAGAGATCGCGTGGGGTAAATTGTTACCCGAGGACTTGAGTAAGATCGCTGCACTATTCCGAGGCTTGCTGCTGCCACTTGCTGGAATGGCCATGCTGCCCGAGATACTGGAGAGCATTATCAAAAACGGAGACCCGGGGAAGGATGACGCCGAAGCGGACAATCTTAACGGGGGAAGCACAGGCGCACTGAAACAATCGGGAGTTCAGAAGGCAGTGGAAACGTATCACGCGCGGCTCGCGGATGCCACGGAACTTCTCAAGCTCGGACTGGCCCACTTTTTGCTATCGCTGGAGCTAATTTCAGCTAAGCAGCTGGACAAGCAAAAAAAGACGAACCAAGGTGGATCGCCCATCAGGGACGAGGAAGCAAGGGGCCACAGTCTGAGTCCACTTCAGTCTGATTTTACATTACGGTTCGAGCAAGAGCTACGAAACTACTACTCCCGAAGGAAACACCTGCCAGAAGCACTGGCTTCACTGGAGGCATTCTCGGTCTCTGAAAAATACACCGACCAGACAACGACTGGATCAAGACACCGAATTCTTGCGGCATATCCCGATGTGCGCCAGGAGTTTTTCCTCATCCTATATACGGGCCATCTGCAGGATGATCTGCTTAATGCCACGCTAAAGTTGGTGAAATTTGCTGATAGCAAGGTGGTGGATGGAACGATGAAATGTTCCCGTCTGATTTTCCCTAGACAGCGCACTATCAAGGAGTGGTTGTCACCGCGCAGCAGTGAAAGGGATAACGAGAAGGAGAATCTGTCGCCCAGTAGGCAGTCGTCCAATGCGGACCCATTCAGTACCCATTGCGCGTCGAGCTTTGCTGGCTTTCCTGACCCAGAGCATCTGCCACCGGAGAATATCTTGGAGAAAGGGAGCATGATACTACGAAAAATCTCACACGTCATCAAGTCCGATCAGAGCACCTTTGGATTCCGGGTAGCAGCAGCTTCATTTTCTGTTGCAATACTTGCTTATTTGCATCAGACTCAAGACTTTTTCATCCGACAGAGATGTATCTGGGCAATGATTGTCATCGTCATCGGAATGAGTCCGACTAGCGGTCAGACAATGTTTGGCTTTGTCGCTCGGATCATTGCAACCGTATTCGCCCTTGTTCTCAGTTTCATTGTGTGGTATATTGTGGACGGCAAGACACCAGGCGTGATTGTCTTCCTGTACATCGGCAACGTTATTATGGTATGTACTGGATATACTGTTTGAGGTCCAATTTGGCTGACTCGCTCCTTATAGTACTACCCCTATGTCAAAGTACCCCATTACTTTGGCCCATCTGTCATTGCCATCGTCACGTTCAACGTGATCGTTGGTTACGAACTGCAGGTACGTCTCGTCTGAACGCTTGCAATCTCATATCTAATTTCTTCAAAGGTTGCCAAATTGGGCATCACTGCAGCCGAGTCAAATGGCCAACCCTACTATCCTATATACCTGTTTGGACCCTACAAGCTTGCCACTGTCGCCGCCGGTTGCGCGATATCTTTCTTCTGGGTCATCTTTCCTTATCCAGTCACCGCAAAATCCCAGCTGCGCAAACTGCTTGGCCGGAGTCTCTTTGTACTTGCCAAGTTCTACAGTGCCATGCATTCGACGATTGAGATGTGGTTGGCAGGCGAACTGGGCAACATCGAAGACAAAACTTCTCCGGCACATCATCTTCAACAATCACGACGCAAGATATTTAAAGAAGAGATGATGCTGCTCGCAGGCCTGCGCATGCACAGTCATTTCAGCGCCTTTGAGCCCCCTATCGGCGGGAAATTTCCGAAAGAGACTTACGACAACATCATCTCCGAAGTGCAACGCATTCTGACGAGCATGTCACTGATGGCACACACAACGCAGAATCTGGATGCGCTCGCTGTCGAGTCGGAGCATTCAGGACATGGCAGTGATCCGCCGTGGATGTCACAGCTTGCAGAGATTGCTCTGAAGTCTGCCGACTTTAACTCCCATCAAATCACATCGTTACTGTGCCACTTGTCGGCTGCAATAACCAACGCGCAGCCATTGCCACCATACCTATCAGCACCGGAGAGCTTTCCACTCGCGCGGCAAATGCAGAAAATCGATGACAAACTGCTGAATATTTCCCACGTTGAGGACCCGTCGTTTTCGGCTTTCGTGGCGCTTGAATTGCTGAGGTCTGTCGTGACCTTCAGTTTGCAAGACCTCCTTGAGTAAGTATTCTTGCCTCCGTGACTCCATTCGCTGATCATTGCTAATATCCGCAGCAACATGCGAAAACTCGTGGGAGAGCTCAATTTTGATGCTTATCCACGGCAAAGCCTGCGACATGAGGAGTCGTTGCACCTGCTGGGGAGACCAAGCCAGGAAGCAGTGCGCGAAGCTTAGCAATGTGGGGATTGTTCAAAGGACACTTGAAGCCCCTTTTGACGCTCTACACCGGCTTCATATATCGCAATGGGTGATTAAGGACTTGAGTGATGTATTCTGCAATCTTGCATCCACTGTTATCACGATGAATTCTTACTATCTAACAAACGCATTATCCTCAATGCCGGCTAAGCTCCTGAGATTAGAGCTAGAGGAGCTTGAACTTCGCGGCAACACCCATACAAACAATCATGAATGCCACGAACGCCCCCACAATCCCAAAAAACCACGACAACCCATCCGCATCCTGACCGGGGACTTGAACATTCATCCCAAACATACCCGTCACCAAATGACACGGCACAAAAATCGTCGCCAGCACAGTGACCTTACTTATAGCCGAATTGATAGTCAAACTGATCCGCAAATTCGTGGCACTCAACTGCGCCAGACAGTTCGCCTGCGACCGACCAATGATCTCGTCAATGTGCGCCAGTGAGGACAGCGTCGTCACTAGGTGGTCCTGCACGTCGCCCAGGTAGAGCAGAAGACTACCGTCCGGGAAGACTGGGTGTTTATCGGGCCCTTGGCAGCGTTTCACGAAGCCGTTGAGCACGTCGACTTTGCCGTGCAGGCAGCGGATGATGTAGGTTATTTTCTTGCGGAGAATGTCAATTTGGGGGATGAGTTGTTTGACGTCGTCGATGCGGGCAGTGAATACTTGATCCTCGATGGCCTCGGATTCGGCTTCGGCGGCACGGGTGAAGGGCTCGAAGCTGTCGATGATGTCGTCGCTGAAAGGGTGTTAGTCATGGATGGAATATAAATGAGCTCGCATCTGATTTCGCGCAAGGAATGGTAAAAACGTGCATCAATGCATAGCAGATCCAATCACTAGATAGTATAGAAGGATCATGCATTCTGCGAATTCGATTCCGTACACGAGTAACATGCCCACACCGACTGGGCGAGAAAGTAACGACCCCATACTGGAAGACGAGGATATACATCTCTGCCGAAGCCGGCAAGCCGAATCTCTCCCCGCCCTCCGTAGACCGGGACGTCAGTGTTTGGAAGGAGATGAGGTAATAGTGTTCAAAGACCTCGACCTTTTCACGGGGCTCGCGGATAATAATGTCCTCGGCTGTCAGAGGATGAATGGATAGGGCATCTGCGATGATGGCGACGTCTTCGTCGGTGGCATCGCGGACATCGACCCACCAGACAGGGTTTGAGGGATCAGATTGGGCGTTTTGGCCTTCTTGAAAAATTTGATCTTGGTTGCCCTCAGGGATGAGGGATGTCCAAGAAGTTGCCATGGTCGTTGTATGCGTGTCTGAGGAGAAGAAGCTGAACCGGTCTTGCGGCGCGTGCAGCAGCGAAGACTTCTCGGATTGGGGTTGAGTCTTCATGGTCATGATTCACAGTGCGGTCTGTTCGTCAGTGAAGAAGTCAATAGGCAGTCGACCTGATACCATGCGCGAATTGGTTGAGTCTTCAAGCAAATTTTCCTTCATGGAGCTGGTGAACTTGGTCGTCGGCTGGTAGAGCCTTTCATTGAGCCCATGCTAATTTGAAGATGGTGGTGAGTGCCTTGAAAAGACAGCGGGGACGAGATAGTGTGAAAGTCTGATGGAAAGATCGTAGGGCGAGCCAAGGGGTTTCTATTGTCACTTGAAAGTAGTTGAAGTGAAGCCGAAACCCGAGACAAAGATAATCGACGAGAATTCAACGCCAGTACTTTCGGCCACAAGCACCGACCAGGCTGACTGCCCACGCCCGGCCAGCCCTACCTGTTGACCCACAATGGAGACAAGAGAAAGATTCGACCCAACCGATGATTCGATTGCATTGGCGATGGGGAATGACCCGCTAGGCCTTTGGTTATTGCTCAGAAGGGCCCTGTCGCAGACTCTGGCACCGGCAAAGCAGTTCCGAGACTGTTTTCAGTCCAAGATCTTGGCCCCAGGCAACGCAATTGCCCACAGGTCAACCCGTTATTGACTGTTTGGTTCTCCGGTGGCGCTTCCTTGAGAACAGTACAGCGTGGTTCTATAGGTTAGGAGCATATCCCAAGGATCCCTCGAGGTTCTTTGATCACAGAGTCTAGTCTTTCACGTAGGTGAGGGACCACATAGAATAATGGAGAAGAATGTAGCAGATGCAAATATCTTCATGATGCCCGTCTAGTCATACAATATCTCATGACCACCTTATTATCAGAAAAAGAAGAGAACTCCAATGTGATGCATCTCCGAATAACTCCATAGTAATCTCGCTTGAGTCCAGCCGAGGAATCCTTAGATTCCGTTGTCAGTTCCAGCACAATTGAATAACCCCAAAGGCGATCGGCCGCTTACCTGACCAAGGCAAAATCAAACCAATCCAATCATTCCAGGTAATTCACTCACGGTGACCATGCTTAGGTGGCGCACCCTCCTCGTGGTCTATACCATAGGGCTTGCGTAGACGCGGATAAGCCAGCACGAAGAAGACCACCACGGCCGACAAGATCAGAAACGTCGGAAGCAACATGAATGTAAATAGGACCAGACTGAGCCCGAAGGCCAAATTCGGAGAGTGGAGAAACCGGCGAGCCATGATATCGAGTACTGAGGAGAAGGGCATAGGGTACAAGTAAAGAGTTGCTTCGGCAAGGTCGACCTTCGGTTGAGAGATGGATGTAACCACTGATAACCAAGCAGCCCTAGGTAGAGATTGTAAGGGTTATACCTGCCCAGGTGAAGCCGTGATTAGTCGTCTTGGGGGTGAGGTTGGCCTTGATCCTCTACAAGGCGGCTCCCAGTATGTGTTAGGTAGAGATGTACACATTGAGCAGAATACTTGGACTGTCCGCCGATTGCATGAATATATACACGCCAAGGGCCGGATGTTGGGAAACTCACCGCCTGAGTGTGGCTCACGCATGTCTCCAGCCGTTAAGGTTGGGTACAATGCGGTGGATGCCTGTGCGGAGTAACACATTTAGTATTAGAATTTGTCTTTTCTTTGCGAACACCCAGGCGCAATTGGGAGAATATCCGCCACCAGCGCAACCACGATGCCGTCATTGGGCCCAGAAGAGAGTATTAAAAGACTTGGCATTCGATTCATGCATTAGAGTAATACCTTATTGCGGGTCCTTGTTGTTCTTCCTCATTATGTCCTTGCATCCAATGCATAGTTGCACCAATTCTTCCAATAATCCCATGGGTCTGGTACGGTAATTTTGAGGCCTGGAAACGGAATTACGGAATGCTGCATCGTCACTCGTGGGGCTCTTAGGTGCACCAGTGGTTCGCTCCCGGTGGATCCTGTCCCCACCTGTACGCTGGGCTCTTGGCGCGTAAATAGCTTCAGGCAGCAGCTTTTCTTCTGTTTGGAAAATTTCGCTTCATGAAATTGCTTTTTCAAACAAATAGGTTGTATCCAGCCTTGACTTGCGGTATATCCACTAAGAAAAGCATCCAAAAATTTCTATCCAAGACGAAGTCTCTAGAGCAACATGTCCGACGTTGGATTGATTGATTATACTTGAGCCAGTGACAGGACATGGATCTATACCGTTTGTGCACGCCGCTTAAACCGACTGGGTGGGGCTCGGACGATGATGGAAAACCGGTTCCATTGTCAGACTGTCAGTCATTCAATAAGCGTGCAAGGCTGGGACGACGGCCAGCAGCGCCTAGCTGCTGGGCCTCGTTTTGACCCTGCGGAGAGTTTCGGCCAGCCATGCAGGAAGAAAACTACGAATGGGCTCAAGAGAGGGATTTAGAATCAGTAGTAGTAGCGATGACCCTGGTCAATAGGGTTCAGCGGCTGCTGTCTGGTTGCTGTATCTAACCTTGGAGGTCAAGGAGATCGACAAGGGTCTTTGGTGGCAAGTTGGTCTTCATTGTGACATTAATATTTCCCCTCTTATGTGCTTTTCCGCTCGGCCCTGTAGGGCTGAAGCTTGGCTCGTGGATCGCCGGTTCGCTGTGAGCGACTCCCTGCGGAAGTGCAAACAACTGGCCTTGCGTCCAAGCGCTCAGGGCGCAAGCTTTCTCCATAGAATGACCCCTAGAAAGGAAAGTTGTTCTTAGAAAAACTGTAGGAAATTCTTCAAGCGTCTTCGCTGGCGACTTGAATATTGGGGCCATCCTCATTTCCGTGCCAGGAACCAAATGATCACGATCCAGAAAAGCCCACTAAAACCAAGACTGATCGGCGCTTACTCCAAGCCCTTTCCAATGGTGCGGAATAGCATACTGTACAGCAAGTTCTCGTACTGTATGAAGGCTGACCCAGCACACAATCGGACACCCTGTCCAGTGTCCACAGTGTCCAGTGTCCACTTTATAATTAGGGGACTGGGATTACAAGGGGCAGGCGCCAACCATTGACCAATAAAGCCAAGTTGACGCGGGTGCCTAATCGAGAAGGATTGTGTTCTTTCTCACTCATTCTTATTTCCACCCCGAACTCCGTATCTTACTTGGCGACTTGCATTTCCACAGGGCTGAAGACCCCCCACAGTGCTGTTTCCCCTCATTACCTTTCCGTTTATTCTTCTCTTTTGTTTCTTATCCCCTCATTCTTGTCTTTCTTCACCGTCTTTTCATCCAATCCCCCGAGTACTGTACTCCTGTGGTCGCTCTTCAACCAATACCAATTATCACAGGGGAAGGTTTTAGATTTTCTTGGCTACGCTGGCCTTAGCCTGACCAAGATGTCTTGGCTCGCGGGACAGGAGAGACATGGCCATGAGGAGAGCGATAATCTCGGTGTGGACTGGGTGTTGCAGTACGAATTTGGAGACATCGGTAAGATTGATGATACCCAGAAATTAAGCAACATAAGAGAGACGCACCTCGTTCGGAAAATTCTCTTCATGCGGCTCTGTGAGCGGGGTTTTTCAGTACACACATACTCAAAGAAATAGAGTACTGACCGTGACAAAGACCAGGCACAAGCCATATCTGAGTTTCGCGCCCTCGTCCATGACCTGACCGAAGCTGGACTTCGCGTGCAGGTCCGCCATGGCCACGGCCCGGCGCTCTTGGTATTTATTCATGTGCCTAGAGACCACCTGGGGAAACTGGTACATCAGTCCAGGTATGTCAAGTACCTGATCCGGCATGGATGATTCTAGTCCAAGGTTGTCTCTCTTTTGGTCTTTTCGTACTCATGACCAAGCTTTACGCAGGGTGAAGGATTGGCTGTTTGGTATCACACACAAGCTCCCCCAAGGCGACGAAAGTACTGTCGCCTCTGCTGAGATGCCAGCGGAAGAAATCCGCTCTATCTATCATGCGGTCACCTGGAAAAAAGAACTGGGTGGCGCAGGAATTACGCCGCAGTTTGGCAAGTGGAAGAATATTACGGCATCATTTCCATTACACGATCGGGATGCGTGCTCCGAGTTGCTGAGTAAATGGAATCGCAAGACGAACTTGACCGCGGAGGATCTTGATACAATTCGTGCATTATTCGGAGAAAAGGTGGGAGCAACTCCACGTTATAATCGTGTAATGGACGGGCTAACCTCTCGGCTTTCTTGATCTAGGTTGCTTTCTATTTTGCATTCATCCATTGCTACTCGCTATTTCTCGTTTTTCCCGCTGTTCTAGGTATCGTGGGATGGTGGTTTCTTGGTCCATACTCGATTATCTACGGCAGCGCGCTGTGCATCTGGTGTGTAGTTTTTGTGGAGTTTTGGAAGATCCGCGAGTCAGACTTGACTCTGAGGTGGAATGTCAAGGGTGTCGGGCAGTTGAAAGTCAACCGCCCCCAATACCAGTGGGAGAAAGAGGTGAAAGACCCAGTCTCAGGCCAAATGACCCACGTTTTTCCTCACTGGAAACAGTTTCTGCGGCAGATGCTGCTGGTGCCATTTGCCGGCGTCGCCAGTGCGGCGCTCGGAACGTTGATTGTGGTCACTTTTGCCAGCGAGGTATTCATTTCCGAGGTATACAATGGCCCGCTGAAGGGATATCTTGAGTTTGTCCCGACTATTCTTTTCTCACTATCGTTGCCGGCAATCACGTCCTTTCTTACGGGCATTGCGACCCGTTTGACCGAGTATGAGAATTACCGAACGCAGGATCTCTACGATCTTGCTCAGACGCAAAAAAAATTCGTCATGCACTTTATCACCTCTTTCCTGCCAACTATCTTAACGGCATACATCTACGTCCCTTTCGGTCACGCAATTGTTCCGCACCTGGATATCCTCCGACGAGTTGGGATTAAGATGACCAACCGTAAGGACTTTGAAGTGGACACCTCCCGCTTCCAGGCCGAAGTGATCTACCTCTCAATGACGGCGCAAGTCTTCAGCTTCGCAGAAGAAATCGTTTTACCATATGTCAAGCACGCCCTCTGGCAGAAATGGCGCAATTACCGCTACCACCAGGCAGGCCTCACCCGTCAGCGCAGCTTCTCCAAGACCACCGACCTCCTTCTGATCGACGCCCCCGAAGAATCATTATTCCTTCGACGTGTCCGCAGCGAAGCCGACGCGGATGAATACAAGGTTGAAGAGGATATCCTGGAGATGTGCGTGCAATTCGGATACCTGGCTCTATTCGGTGTCGCCTGGCCACTCGTTCCACTCGGCTTCCTGCTGAACAACTGGCTCGAAGTACGCGGAGATTTTTTCAAGCTCACACTGGAATGCCAGCGTCCACCACCTATCAGGGCCGACTCGATCGGCCCATGCCTACTGGGCTTAGAATTTCTAGCGTGGCTGGGGACACTATCAACAGCCGCAATCGTACACCTTTATAGAGGAGCTATGTCCGAAGTCCGTCTCTCCTCGCTGCTGCTCACCATCTTCATCGCCGAGCAAGTCTACCTCGGGATCCGCTTCATAGCCTCAACTGCCCTACAAAAAATCTTCAGTGACACGCTGCGCCGCGAGGAGGCGAGCCGCTACGCAGTGCGAAAGTCATTCTTGGAAACTCAGCAGTCGCGGCATAGTTTGCCAGATTCACCATCACGCTTGCGCCAGCGGGTCCGCTTCCATGAGCGGGTCAATGTGTATAGTAGTGACACCGCATCGGCGGATGGATCACCCTCGCCAACGAGTGAGACGCCGCAGCCGCAGGATGAGGTTTTGCGGGGATCGGACCGTGAAGCCGACTTTTGGGATACTCGGGGGTGCGATGCGGCAGACGCGGGCGTCAAGCTGATTCGTGCTTTGAGTGTTGAGAAGGGTAGGGGTGATGTTAAGGGGGTAAAACATGCATAGGGTGGAGGGCTTGTTGATACGATCGTACTCTTCAATTTTCTTTTCTCAAGAGCTACATTACGTCTAGATAGGACATTAGAAGGTGTTTTTGCACCAGCCCAGGTGGTTGCAGCTTTAAGCCAGTCATTCCTCCTCAAACGTAAGGTATTCTCTTGAGCCGCAGGTGTAATTGTAAGAATCGGGTGAGCGGGAATTCCCAATTCTTGTCACTACCTGTTTCTATTGTTAGTTATGCAGCCCCAAATGAAGAATTACTGCCTATCTTATAGGCGGAAACTGGGTGGGTCATTGATTCCAGTTTCCTGCATTCTGGGAGGCGACTGGACTCCCACAGGACTGATCATCAGATGTCTCAAAAAAACCTCAACGAATGAGTTATTGACCTTCCATCTCTACGAAGCAGTAGGTATACTCGGTACACACTAAAAATACTCTGGGCAAAACCCCGTTTCAGCCCTACAGCCCTACGGGCCACGCCAAGGCGATCCACCCGCCAACTGGGGCCCAACTGGCCAGTCAGCGACAACCGACTCACCCGGTTGCGTCCCCCATTTTTCCACTTCCCGCGTCCTGCTCCTTTGTCTTTCAACTCTTTCACTTTCCTGGAACCCTCTTGGCCACACTTGCATCGTGCCTTTCCTGAGTGGACCTCGGAGTTTGTCGTTCCGTGCAGCACCTTCCGACTCGCCATGGAAGGTGCCTACTCACAGCACACTTGATCCCGAATTGTCCTCCATTCGATCCTTCACGTTGGCTACGATCATGGAGACACCGGGGGCCTCCTCCGATACCCTCATCGCCCCTCCCTCTCACAAAAAGCAGTATTTCTCCTCGAATCAACCCACCATGCCTGCACCAGGGGTAGATTTGGAAGGACAACCCGACTCCGACTTCGAGCTAGCAGTGCTTGAGTCCACACAGCCCGTGGTCCCCAAACTCCTCCGTGAAGCGAGTGACCTCACATGGCAGGGATCGATAGAAGCAAGCAAAGACACTGTCACACTCGTCCGTCGCCGTGGGTGTTTCCACCTTCAGCACCAACGGCAGTTTAGAAACAGTCTGCTCGCGAGCGTGGGGTATCTTGAACTGGCGAACGCAGCCGACTTTGCGGCCAACGTGTGGAACCAAATCCCCGTACCAACATTCGCGGCTGTCCTCATGGGCATCGGTGGCACGTGTGCCTTGTGCATGGTCTTCGTGGCGATACAAGATTTCCGACTGAGCTTGCGGAATGTCAAACTACTTCGAGCGGAGCGGGTGCATCTAAAGAGAATGCTACAGTACCACCATAGAGACACCGGGTTTGTGCGACTTGTGGAGAGCAGACTGGGTGTGAGCGATCGTGAGATGGGCACTGAGGTTGTGGATCGCCTAGTAATGGACTTTTTGATGGGCTTCGGGTCAGTGCTGGTTGGAGTCGGCACGCTGATGGCCATTGGTGGTGCAAATCCTCGAGTCTTCACGGCTAGTAATCTGTTGTCAGGCTATATTGGGAATGGCCTAGCTGCGATGTTTGGTCTTGTCAATGCCGTCTGGTCCGGCTACCTCATCTACCGCTTTGATCAACATCTCAAAGCCGCTCGGGGCTCTCTGCCAGTCGACAATATCCGGCGCCGCTTGCAAAATCGCATCCGCCGATTCCAGTGGCATTCTTTCATTAACGGGCTTAATGGCCTCGTTGCAGGTGCAGGGTCTATGGTCACTGCGGAGCGGTGGTGGGGATACGTCGTCCTGATTCCCTGCATCATCTCCTTGATCGCCGTGAACTTCTTTTGGCGCAAGAAGCTCGGCTATGATAGGCCTCTTCTGACAGAGTTCTCCCTCGCCAAACCTCAACTTATATCGCCTCTCGAGGACTTGGAGTATGCAATTGCCATGCAGCGCGGGCTTGCAAACCTGGACACGGCCCTGCCTCAGACAATTGTGCAGATGGACTCGTTGGAGTCAATGCTGCAATTTATAGTTGCCAACCACATGTTCGAAAGCTATTGTGAGTCTTTGGCCCGGGACAAGCAAACTCAAGATCTCCTCAAGGACGTTCCTCCAAGCTCCACCACTCCATTCGAAATTATCATTTCGGTAGACGCACTATTTCGCCTGTGCTCCTTGTCCGCCCGCAAAGAGCAAATTCTCAGCGATCACGCACAGCGATTTTTACGCACCGATGGGGTCCTATTTTTTACATATCGCGAGCGTCATCTTCTTGAGGTACTCGGCTATGCTGTCTGGCAGGACCAGAACCCCCACCGCACTGGCGATTGGTGCCGGTCAAACTCCCGTGACAGAGACTGTCAAAACTAGATCTTTGGTGCATGTTATTCGTTTCTTGGGCATAGCGGGTCTCTCTCCTCTTTCTCTATTCACACCTAGGCAGCTGGATTGCTTAGGGAATGTGTGCCGGGATTGCATATCATGAGGAATCGTTGCTCATCATTTAGAGATGACGTGCTGAGTACCTATCTAGACTTGCATTCTTCGCTGTCTCCATTCCATACGCATCTCAACTTTCCATATATCTATGCCACACGTTTAACTGAATACACTGCCTGCTACATCCTCGATACCTATACGCCTTTTTCATGACAACCTTAAACATTTCCAAGGTATCTACCTGAACTCTATACACGAAGCACGTGCATCCCCAGTCCACAACTTCTCCTCCACGAATCCCAATCTAACTATCCAGCCCGGGGCAATTCTCACTCGTCTCCGCAGTAATCGTGGAATACGGGTACGGATCCGTCCAGATAATATTATAACTATCACCAAGGTCAGCATTTCCACTTTTTTCACTCACAAATATCCCTTCTGTTTCTTAAAGCCGCCGCCGCAGCACATACCTATCATCAGGATAAGTCGGCGCATCGCTATCACCCAATTCCGACACAATATCCGTCAACGCATCATGCTCCCAGCAAATCAGGATATTGCCCGAACCGGTATACCCATCGACGACGGCCTTTACGCAGGCCGGGTCGTCGCGATCGCAGGATGTATCCACCGTAAGGCCCAGGTCGTTGGCCAGTGGTTCGACGGTGTCGTATGGGCGTTGTCGCTTGCCGTCTGTAAAGGATTGTTAGTCAGACACGCCCGATACCGATCGAAATCTATCCCCAGCTTTCGAAATGTCACACGTCCCACTCAACGGCGTCTGAGCCATGATATGACCGATGTTATACGCCGAGCTTGCGCCAAACACAGTACGGAGACATTGCGCGCGCTCGAGACCCTGCGTGCTCAGGCCATTGCCTGAGGAGGGCTTCTCGCCGTGGCGGATCAGGTAGACTGTTGGGCTTGCGGCGGCCAGGCTGGTCATTGCCAGTGTGGCCAGCCAGATAAACTTGACCATGGTGATTGAGGAGAAGGGTGTAGGCAGAATTCCAACTTCAAGACTCGGACTTACGGACGATGTGATGCTCTCTCTAAGGTATTTATACCTTGCGCTATCGCCAATCTCTAGCTTCCATGAATTCAGTACTCGCACATTCGGGGCGTAGATCAATCTCCCCGATCAACCCCTCGGTTCGGTTGCAGCCGCGAATCTCATCCGAATGCCACCTTGTTCCTGCACGTCTGCATGAATCTGAATCCCCCGATCGCAGGATGACCACACGCTGTCGTGATCGGCGCGACATGGTTGGCGTGGGGGGTTTGATTCGCCTGTCGATCGGGGCGCTAGCCCGGAGGGGGAATGGAAAAAGTGTGTGGCCTGGCGCCCCGTGGCCGCTAATTTGTCCTGCTGGAAGAGTTGCAACTTGCAACTTGCAAGATTGCGCTGGGATGGCCGATGGCGCGGTAATGATGCTTAGCTCGGTAGTTCGATTTGCGGTTGGTATGGACGGTTTTATCAGTGAGTTCAAGGCTTCTGCTGGGCTTTGGTGACGAGTTGACTGTGAATTGTAGGTATGAGTTGTTGTTACTTCTAGGAACAGAGTTGAATGGATTCTTCAAGGTTGTATGATAGGTGGGTTCTCAGATGGCCGAGATGTCCCGAGGCGTGAAGATCCACAAGCTGATCTCTGCAACTTCGCTTTCTTACGCTGCTCAAACCTCGCTCGTGGTGACAACGACCTGGATTAGGTGCTCGGTTTCGTATTCGTAGCCCCAAGTGCAAGAGCAAGTCTCCTGAACGTACTTGATTCCGTCTTTCCTAGCGGACCGATCGGTTATCCTGAATGAGACTAAGCATCGAAGTATCCGGGGATTTTTGTCGCGACCATCATTCAAGGGTCTCGCTTAGAGGAGCATGATCGCTGGCTTGACGATACCTACGGAAGATGCTCTCCTTCCTCGACTTCGGTGGAATGCAGATTGAATTTAGAAGTCGAAGAGCAGGTCCTAGTTTCATACTATTTCAAAGCCGATGAACGGCCCGTGAATTCCTGCTATGTAGTCTCACGCCATACGATACTAATCTAAAAGCTGAACAATCCGCTCCGACGCTTCCCGTATGGATACACGCACAACGCGGCGATAAACAGCCCAATGGTGATCCCAATGGCAACCTGAATCATACCAAATCCCAAGCTAAAAACCGAACTACTCGACGCTAACCCAGCTCCCGGCGCCGAGCTCGCCGATCCATGCGAAGTGACATTCTGCCTGATCTGGTCTGCGGATTGGACGCCGGAGATCAGAGAGCCCGTCGCCGCAAGGCCAGACGGCACTAGAATGAATATAGCTGGCAAGATGGCGGTTGCCGCGTGGCCGTGCCACAGACGACTGTACAGGTTTCCCATGATTCCGACTGTGAATGCGCCGACGGTATTCGCGACTTGCGAGTTCGAGCCGAGCTTCTTGGTGCTGAAGTAGTTGGTGATATAACCCGACAGCGCGATGATTGTCATTGGAGGGAGTTGTTTCCATTTTCCCTGATTGATGATCAGAAGCCAGACTGTCATGATCGTCACGAATGGCAAGCGCTGCACATATGGGTTTTTGAAAGCTCCCGTCTGAGGACACTGAATGTCCGAGACGGCCCCGTTGTCCATGAGGCCATACACCGTCGTGCCAACTGTGATGCCGTAGCCGAGGAAGAGCGAGAAGATAATCGCATAGACCATTCGAATTGAGCCGGCGATGATCTGGTGGGACTGTAGCTCGAGGCTGCTGCATAGCACAAGGAATCCGGGCAATATCAACGCAATGGATGACTGCGCAATCGCTGAAAAACAGAAAATGTACTGGCGCTTGCCGTTGATGACTGTCCGCGGAATACTGCCGAAAGCGCGAGCCAGGAACGATGTCACAACCGTTGATGTGACTTCGAAGACATTCGAGTAGAGGACTGATCGAGGTGCAGCGAGGTGTTGCATAAGCCCTACCAGTAGCCCATTGAGGAAGATAATTGGCATATCGATCGGGCGAGCGTTGAATGCAAACGGACCAACGGTGGCAGTTGCCAAGCCGTACACGAGCACAACTACCCACTTGGGATACCGGGGCTTTTTCTTCATCACGTCGTCTAGTTCCTGTACAGCTTCCTCAATTCCAATCACGTCGTGGATGACATTCTTGTATATGAGGTGGGTGTCAGACAGCCGAGCAAGATCAACTCCTTGTCCGACTCGAACGAGTTTCACCTCCGTCGTCCGCGTAGATGGATCGTCAAATGACATGATCATGCAACCCGGGAGGTAGAGAAACTGGCTGTCGACCTCCAGCACTTTCGCGGTCATCTGCATGTATTCCTCGAGACGATGGGTCGGCGCACCAAATAGCATCAATGCCCGGCACAGTTGCATGATGTATCGCTGTCGACAGATTATTTCTGCAATGTGGACAGTCACTCTGATTTCGTCTTCCAGATTCGTCTTGCGCTCGGACTGTTGACCACGGCGCTGCGATGCCGCAGAAAGCACCTCGCTCGAGACCGGTGTAGTTGCTCCGCTCAGGTCCCCCGAAGCTCCAGCTAAAGTCGATGTTGACGTATTGGGAGGCCTTTTGTACCATTTTGGCGGCTTGGTCTTCTTTGCCGGCGTCGCCCGTCCAGACTCGGAATCCGATCGAGAAGCTGGCCCCGACAAAGACGATTGACTCGGCGTGCGCGAAGGCATCCCTCCCCGACCCTGTTGGTTCCCCCCGTTCAGCTTCATCAACTGCGAAAGAATCCCGCCACCACCAGAGCGATATCGCAGTCCAGAATCCAGGGCGGACTCGTCTTCACCGCCGATAAAGTTCATGCCTCCGTGCGGATATGGTCGCGGACGAGTTTTGCGTCGCTTGTCGGCATGACTCTGCGTCAAGTCGCGCACCAGCCGGTGAGCCTCGGAGCTACTTTGTGCGTGATGCTGTCGTTTCTCTTCATCAGTCTTGTGTTTGTTGTCCGTTACGTCCGCCAGCGGCGGTTGGCTCCCGGATGCCCAATCAGCGTAGTACACACCGGCCTGTAAATCATCTCCACCGGTTGTTGGCCTGCCCAGACGCTCGCCAATCTGGACAGCTTTTTGTTTGAGCTTGCCGGTGGCAGATCGGATGCTTCGCTTTGTATATTCCAGAGTGAATGTCTTGGGTCCAGCCTCCTCTGCGGGTGCCTGCTCTGGGAGTTCTTTTTCGGGTTGCTTTCCCTTGTCCTCTTTCTCTTCGTCGTGTTGGTCCCGATCTTGCAGAGGGGTATCCGTTATATCTGCCGAGTCGTGAGAGTACGGCATTGTCGGGCGATGTGCGAGCATCAGCTTGTGTGATCTGTCCCATTCTGCGCGAGGATCTTCACTTGGGGGTTCGCGACGTGCTTCTTGTGCCAGGTTCGCCTGTGATCGAAAATAAATATGTCGAGAGGGTGGTGGGCCTTCCGGGGTTTCACGCCCTTCTTTCCCACCTTCACCCTCTCGCGTATCATTCTCTCTGCTTTCTCTTTGGCTCTCTCTTTCTAATTGCTCCGGTGAAACAGATCTTTGATCGTTCCTGGTACCGCTATTGTCCTTTTCATTGTTTGAGGAACAGGGACCCCTTCTTTCTGACTCAGACATGGCAGACGAGGAAGAGATTCCAGCTGGCGACAGCTATCTTTTCACAATAACTGCATCGGGAACGAGGGATTCGAAAAGGACTCGCTAACCCAAGCTGATTAGTCCAGCCGTCGTGCACACAAAATTTCGATTCAGACTCAATATGTAATGGTGAAACGGGTTGGCAGTAGCAGCCTTCAGTTCGAAAAAGTAGCCTCAAGTCAATCCAAGCAGTGAAGACCAAAGCGCGTCTCGGTTGATGCAAGGGATTGCATAACCTGCGAGTGGCCAATCCCACTACTTGAATGAGCTCATGGCGGCGGTCGTCGGGCATATTCCCGCTCGCCAGGGTTTAGCACACGACCTTATCATCCGTCGGACCAACCAGAATTGACGGAATGAAGGCTCGGATGATCCAGAAGCAATTTGACTTTTGTCCGCCCGTTCAAAGTTTCGAGCATTGTTGAACGTCATCTCGTCGGAATACTTGTCCGACTCCACCCCAACAACTGCACACCCGCATCAACTTCGTCAATCCGACCCAATATTATGGGTGGCTGTGCGCTTCAATTACCGGGCACTAGCTCAATAAGAAGTTCATGAAGTTGACTACAGACACTCGGTGTAGACCCAATTCATTGGCTCGGTGACACCAAAGTCGAATTGGCTCTGCTGCCCCTGGTGGTCATGTCAGCACATCAACACCCAAGTTTGTCAACAGCTTGATCTTACCAGGATTCCCCAGTCTCCAAGAATTTCAGGCGGGGAATATGAAGAATACGGCGGAAGATCAGTCACCTCGTCCACAGCCACCCCTGTCTCCTCTGAGCCTTCGTTGAGCATACCCTCGAACACTCCCATACAGCATGCGAGAGCCTCCTCTGCACTCGCAATAAGCATCTGGGTTAATTGTTCTTTTGGCACTCGCCCTATGAGCCCATCGAGCAGTGTCGAGACCATGGCAAGGAACATATAACCCTTGGTATTTGTTTCCCCGACTCGTATCGCGTCCAATGACCAGGCCTTGCAGTCATTCATGACGGACAGTAGATCATGCCTGAGTGTTACAGGCCCAAGACCTTCTTCCTCTTCAACTTGCGCTCTGAGATCCGCAGCAATCATAAAGCAAGCTTGTCCGGCGCATGGTCTTAAATCGCCGTTTCCGCAGAGCGCCATTCGCCAGAAATCATTTTGCTTTGGGGATCTGTCCTCGCAGTGGGGCTTCGCCGTAGGTGAATCTTGGAAGACACAGTTCCACATTTTGAGTGAACTTTCGACGACGACCTTCCTTGAGAATGCATAGGCAGTTTCATGGTGTGATGCGCTAAAGTATGGTGCATGGAGGGCAACAAGGTAACAACGGAGAGTAAAATCAAGGAAACGGGTCTGGAATTGTGACAGATTGGATGTACCAGCATCGTTCGTCGATTGCAGATTCTTGCAGGCATTTTTGTACGACGCCCGCAGCTCCGAATCCAGTCTGAGCGTCTCAGTAAATCCGCTGTGGTCATTCAGTCCGTTCAAGCGTTTTGCGATGGCGAGTCGCACGGGGAACATCTTCCTGAGAGCAAGCGATATTGACATGGAGGTGAATGATGGCTCCGCTTTTGGCGTGAGATTTTCGATCATAATCTCCTCATCGTCAAGGTTCTGCGGCGGCCGGGTGTCGAAGTCGTCGATTGAGAGAAGAGGCGGCCCACCGGACGTTACACTAGAGAAAAGTGAAATCTCCAAGATGGTATTCCATATCCTACGACGAATTTCAGCGGCGAATATCGTCCCTTTCGGTAGATATCCCGGATCTCGGTGCAGGCCCATGTACATGGCCGTTCGAACCAGCTCCCCGGCTGAGACCCAGATGAAACTTCCCTCGACGCCCACAATTTCACGCGCAAGTAGAAGGAGGATCTGGGTCTGTAAGAACTGGATATTAAGTCTGGACTTGAACTCGGGCTCTGAGATCCAGGTCTGTGCCTCATAGATCCACCGTATAGCAGAGCGTCGTAATGTAAAGCAGTCATCGTACATCGTCGCACCGATAGCCAACACCAGCTTCAACTGGACCATGAACGCTGGTGACGCTTCGGATGTCCAAAGTGATTCGTACTCCCGTTTGAATGTTGGAATGTGGAAAACACGGCGGATGGTCTCTATCGTTCGTAGGTAGATATCGACCAGTGCATCTGCCATTTCCTTCGGGGGCAGGTCTGAGGTCAGAGGTGTAGGCCATGGAGGTCGTCGCCGCTCCTTGATGATCTTGCCCAGATGTTTGCATTTCTGCATGTCGAGTACCACTTTCGAAGTCTCCTCGTTGACAGCGGGCTCAATCATCGTAAGAATATCGCTAAACTAGGCCACGGTAAGTTCGTTGCTGCCTGAATTTTACACAGTTGCGAGGAGCGCTCACCTGGGCAACGCCGGACATCCAGTGACTCTGGCCAAATAGGCGAGTCTTGTGCATCATGAATCGCGAAATGGGTTGTGAATGGCCATCGGAGGGGGTTTCGTGGTGGCTGTGAAATGTCCCCGCGAGGCGTGATGACGTTGTGACTGTTTGGCTGTCATAGCTTGGGGTGTTTGGGTAAGAGGCGTTCGATCTGCGCGTAGCTCTGGACAACTGCTCTTCAAGTTGCTTGATCTGCCTTCTTAGCAATTCAACTTCTCGATTTGATCCTAGACTCGTTGGTGTTGAAGGACTTGTTGATGATGTTGTTGCTACTGATGCTGATGGCCGGCTTGACAGGTTATGCTCCGAGGGTGCACTTGACGGCGATGCAGTGGCAATCGATTGCCTAACCCCCTTGGATTCAAGCTGCCAGGGAACGTCCGCTGCCAGGCTGGCAGATGCTCGCGCACATATGAGTGGAGGCGGTGGAGTCGCATAGTCGCAGGCGGCATTTTTCGAACGAATGCAGTTGCTGCATGGAGATTCTCGGTTACACTTGATTTTCCGCCTTCGACATAGTGTACATGCGCTGCATTGTCATCAGTCAGTTGATGTCGATCAGTATTGTGTCTTGATGGAGCGCGTACACGGCGGGTCTCCTTCGTCGGCGTACGGGTTCGGCCATGGAGAACGCGTTGCAGGCCGTTTGATATTTCTCCAAAATAAGTAACGTGATAACTTCCAGTCCTCAGCCTGCAGCAGGCATCATTAGAAGATATTTGAAAAGATCATGCCAGAACAAATTGAAGTTGATGAGAGAACTGCAAAGCTGTCAGCTGGCGGTCGGGATTTGCGTCTTTGGTCCGTCTAGCCTCCCATTTCCCGACTCCGAGTCGGTCATCCGAACGGAAATACTCATTGTTTTCGGTCTTCAGGGCTACTATAAACCACACTTACACTTACCCGTGTCAACTCATCTGAACAAGCAGGCTCATCACTAAGGTTGCGTCATTTGCCATGTCGGGGCCAGGATTTTCTCAACAAAATCTCAGTGATCCACTTTCATCTAGCCAACAAACCCTCCCTGATATATATCCAATGGCCGGGTCCTCCACCAAGCAACATCCGCCGTAACACCCGGATACCTCGGGCGGCTAGTAGGAGTTGCGCCCGCGACCCGTGAGGAAAGTAATCCCAGTCAGTCAATATGCTTCATATAGGTGGCCTACCAGCCTAGGTCGCCATTCCTGGGGATCGGGTGATGATCTTCTTTCCTGCCTTGGGTTTCGAATCATTCGGTTGGTAAAGATCGGGGTGCACATCGGGCTAGCTCCATACAATGGAACTTAGCCACCTGCCCGCCGTACTTTTCTCAAGCTTCTCTGCACCTTCCGTATCACCTTCCTCCCCCTGTGTCCATGAATGCTGTCAAACTCTTCCTCTCGGGCTCTCAGTTGTGCGATGGCTTACTCCAAGTTCCATCAGTGTCACCCTGATTTTGAAGGGATACCACCCGTGTTCCACGACACGGACGGGTCCCCTGTATATGAGCACCCGTACGGTAGTCTGCTCATTTCGATCATCAAACATAACGACACAACGGCTCTTCATCTGTACAATGACTCCCCACACCACCAAATCTTCTGGCAGGCCTACGAGGCTTCATACCACAATCCTTTCAGTACCGCTCTAGGGTTCCGCAGCTTTGACCTACTGCGTGCACTGATCCAGATGTATCTTTCAGATACATCGCTTACTGAGCCTCTCGAGAAATATCTCAAGAAATTTTATGTCTCCCTTATTCACGAGGCTTGCTCTGCCGCGGATCGTGATCTGGTGGAATGGTTGATCAATCATGACCCACCGCTAGGGACGTTGCGTGATCGAACTTGGAAAGATAGGTCGACTTTGTTATGCGCGGCAGAGGCGCTGGGAGAAGTGGGCGGTCTTACGGTGGAGGCTAAAATTGGCGAGAGCCATGTGGTTGCGAGGCAGAAGGCGCGCGAGGAACGAAACCGTATCGAGGCTTTTATTTACTGGCTTTTGAAGAGTGGCTGCTCAGTGTCCGAGTCCGATGCCTATGAGCGAGATTTCGAAAATTACAAGGACTCGGAGGATGCGGCCACGCTAACGGGCACGGTGCTCTGCGCGGCTATACCCTATGCGAGCAAGGAGTTGGTCTCGCATCTCATTGCCAATGGAGCTGATGTTCATGCTCGTCAGGTGTGGATAGGGAACCCGCCTGGCATTAGCTATGGAACGGGAGTTACACCGCTACATGTCGCAGCTTCCTACTTGAATCTGGAGGCTATGCAGACGCTTATGGATCTTCGTGGCACTGTTGAGCTTGTGGAGATGGTCTCAGTGGCTGACGGCGAAGGACGGCTCCCGCTTCACTGGGCTTTGCAGGGTATCGCAGATTCCCGCTTAGAACGGGACAATTCGGAAGAGGCTGTCTCACGGGTCATAGAGACCGTTAAGACCCTGCTCGAAATAAAGCCTGACACCGTCGACGCGCGAGATCGACACGGTGCTACAACCTTCCACTACGCGGTGCATACCGGTTTAGGGCTCCTTGCGGTTCCTCGGGTTATTGAGTTGCTTCTATCCGCCACTTCATCCCCTGATGTATTGAACTTGCGCAATGGTCGAGGCTCAACGGCTCTTGGAGAGATAGCCAGGCCATTCTCTTTCTTCGGTGGTAGTTTGGACGGATTGCCCGGTTTAGTTCGGACACTCATTACTGAAGGGGCTGACGCACGCCTATGCGCCAGCAAGGGGCGAAGTCTCCTCCACGTGTTGTGTAGTTACTCCTGGCACGAGGCTCTTCCCACTACCATGCTGGACTTTGTTCTCGAAACGGTTGATGTCAACCAGACTGATGATGACGGCTGCACGGCTCTGCATTACTTGGTGAAAAATCTGGGCCAGATTGACGCCATTCGACACCTCATCAGTCGAGGCGCAGATGTCACTGTGATTGATAATACCGGAAATACGCCTCTGCGTGAGGTGGTGAAGGGCAAAATGCTCACAAAGATGTATCCAAATCGGGAGGTTGAGCCGCTTCCGCCGCAGATTCTGCAGAGGACGCAAGATGAGTTGATTCAGGTCTTGCTGAATGCTGGAGCATCCATGGAACAGGCCAATGGAGCTGGCGAGACACCACAACAGATATTGGATGGTGGTTTAGAAGAGCGAAAGACAGCAGCGACAGGAGCAGCATGGCTGCAAAGGAGCTGAGGATCTCCGCACCAAACGGGAGCGCGGACGAGTGATCGCTTATGTGGACTCTGATCGCAGTGGGTATCGGGGACGGCCTAGAACCTGATCTTGCGGTAAGAAAATCCAGCATCGGTTGGTCATCACACGTCTGTCGATCGGTTTTGCTCTGTGATGAGTGTTATGGTATGATCATCCCTCCTGGGATTGCTAAGTTTGTTTACCATTGATGCCCCCGCCGAACTTATTTTTTTGGTGAAGATTTCATCAACATTTTTTTGATAGCCGTACGACTAAAAATGACACAACCCAGGTAGGTATACAGTCAGATTTTATCAATAAAGCAATATAGTCTACTCAAAACAGCAAAATGGAGGAGGTCCGTATGGAAAGACAGCCAAGGACACAAGACATTGTTTGATCATCGAGGTCAGATCTCTAGGGTACCCTCATAACTGCAGTGAATCTTAATGTTCTCCGAGGGATTGTTCACACAGATCCACTTAGTCCCCGGCGCGCCTCCATTCGCGTTAGAACTTAGCAGTATCTGACGGTCCTCCGCAATCGACCCATTCACCCTCTGGAGCTCGAGGGTGAACAAGTTGAAGTCGGGAGCACCCTGGGGAAACTTGATATAGTACTCTCCGTTGTTGCAACGGGCGTTCGATTTTGGCAATGAACCATAGCTCCTATTTATTTATCCACTGTTAGCGGTGTCGATTTCATGTGAAGACTTCAAAGGTTGGATCATACCAGATCAGGTTGCAGTCGGTGGGGGTATCATTAGGATAGTTGGGATCGGTCAGGACAAAGTGCATAAAAGCGCTGTCTTCTGGTGTAGCGGCATTGGCGAAAAAGTCGGTGACCTGGAGGGTGGTGGACCGCTTGCTTTCGGTGGGGGCTGCGAATGCCGAGCTAGCGGCCAGAATTATGGTCGCGATGATGGACTTCATTTTGGATGAGGATCAAGATTCAACAGTATTCAAAGAAGTTGAAGTATAAGGTAGTTTATAGAACTGGCTGGCTGATATGGATTTGCTGATTGATAGAGAACACGACGTCAATAGAGGCCAGGTCGGATTCTTATACCTATGTTCACGATAAACGAATATCTAGAATTGAAGGAAGGCCTCTAAGACAATCAGGCGCCCTTCCATGAGACCATATTACACAGCCATGTAACCAAGAGCGGCTGACGATAGAATGAGAGGCAAGGTGGGTTACGTGAGACTGGACGAGTCTCAAATCTCGTATACCAGGATTCGAGTGTTATAGGAGTGACTTTGGGCCAAGCGCATACAGAAAACAACGCCGCCTTAATCCTACTTTAGCCACATGCGCTGGTCAACTCGACAATGTGGACTGTATCGAATCTCGCTCTCCAAGGCCGATCGGGAGCCCTCCCATGACACCTAGATCTATTGTGGGTGGTGTGGCAGATGCCTTACTTAAGGCCCCCTATCAACACAACTCAAGGAGCGACACTGAGAGCCTGACATGACGTTTGTTACTATTCAAGGAGCGAGCATCTTAGATCTCGACAAGCCCAAGGCCAAAGAATTGATCTGGATTCCTCGGCCTTGGTAGTTGTTCGACATTCGGTTCCATCCACTTGTTTTAGGACGCATTTAGCCAACTCGCGCAAATCAAATTACACGGCGAGGCATGGGATTATATCAGCAGTGAATTTAATACCTGGAATTTTAGCAAGTAAAAAGGACTCGCAGTCTTCCAAGGCTTCCAGCGGCATTCTCGAGACTCGAAAGACGCAACAGAGAGTACGCGTTCTCAACTCTTCTAGTGAGTGATCATATAGTCTCACACCACCTCTTGCCCCTCTGCTCGGTGATGCTCAATATTTTGTCCGGACGGTAAACAAGAATCTAGGATTTTGTGAGACATGAATAATTAACTGACCTGTGCTTGTCAGGAGCAGATAGGGTAAGATGGGGTCTCTCGCTTACGCAGGACATTGGCTTGGTTTCACGGTTTGCTCTGGGCGAATCCGTGCCTACTTTTGAAGACTGCTACAAGTTGTCGCCTTGAAGTATGGTCTTTTAGTATGAAAACGCAAAACCGAGACAACAGAATGTCATGGACGCAAGGGGTGGCTATTATGGCAATGAAAGCCGACATTTAGCCGAGGCCATCTAGCGTCTTTCGTCATTCATAGTACTAGTAAATAAGCATTCAGTTGGTGCAGGAAGCCGGTTCAATAGGGGGGAAACTTTGGAAAATGCAATTTCTGCATTAAGCAAGTATTCTCGTTCCTGAACCGTGATGCCATGCCCGGCGCCTAATCGGGTAATATCAAAACACTACTTTCAAGATGGTGATCACTCCATGCAATCTGTTTGAATCTTGACCTGAAAACAATCTACATAGCCGACACAAAGTGATAACATCTTCAATAAATGTCATAATTTTTGATTGCAGGATACATCCTGTTGGGCACGTTCAGGCGTCGTTGCGGACCGCGCAACCGCACTGCCGTGAAGCCGCATTCCTGAAGGGGACGGTCCCCACCCAGGCATACCAGTTCGCCCGTTCAACCTGCGCATTGTTGCTATGTGACTGAAATCTAGGATTCTAGGCCCTAGATCCATTGTTATTATTCTTTATGGCTTGGTTATGTTGCCTGTTCTTTTTCATCTCTCTTCCCTCTCCAGTGCGTCGAAGGCGAGGTTGAGATTGATCAAACATGAGGGGACAATTCTTCCTCGCTGCTGTGGCAGCTTTGTCCAAAGCAGTGTCTGGTGCAATTATTCCTGCTTCAGAGTTTCGTGGCAGTGCTAGCGGGGCTGTGGAAGCACCCAAATACAGTGTCCCACCATGGTTTTTGAGCCTGGCAGCCGAGTATGTGATCTGAACGTGTACGAGATAATATGATGTGATGCTAATGACGGCTTGGTAGGCTCGATGTGTCAGCCCCAGTCGATACCAGCTCTCTTCTTGCACCATCTGGAAACATTAATTCGGAC
Organism: Penicillium simplicissimum; assembly: GCA_024706585.1. Taxonomy (NCBI): domain Eukaryota; kingdom Fungi; phylum Ascomycota; class Eurotiomycetes; order Eurotiales; family Aspergillaceae; genus Penicillium; species Penicillium simplicissimum. The sequence continues at coordinate 430,787 of JAMZTW010000068.1, forward strand.
AATCCGCCCACAATTTCAACTAGTCAACCGACGTCTCCTCCAGCCCAATCAGATCTGCCTATTCAATCCCCTTCTCCCATTCAACCAAGTGCATCGGTGTCACCGATATTGAGCAGCTCAATTGGTGCTGTCTACCCCAGCAGTGCTGCCCCTTCAACCGCGGCAAGTCCATCAGGTGCTCCCACAGTAAAGACGTGTCCCGGCCCAGCGCAGCAGTCAATTGATCCCTATTGGCTCCATGCTCAAGATCACAATGGCAAGGGTGCTGGGTATGCACCCTTCACCACTGCTCCGAATAAGTATCCTGTATTCCGCAATGTCATGGATTACTCCGTTATCAACGACGGCACAGGCGACCAGACCGCCAGGATGCAGAAAGCAATTGATGACGACGGCAATGGAGGGTCCCGTAAAGGAACGGGCGTTACTCGCAACCCCGCTGAAGTCTACCTTCCAGGCGGGATCTATCAACTTGGCAGCACGCTCACTCTCACTGTCGGTACAATCATTGTCGGAGATCCCGACAACCCACCTATCATCAAAGCTGCGCCAAATTTCCAGGGCGAGTTCCTCATCATGGGTTACGACAAAATGAACGGCAATCCGGAGACAAGCTTCTTGACCTTGGTCAAAAATATCATCCTGGATACGACTGCGGTGCCAACGAGACAATCAATCACTGCGTTGCAATGGGGTGTGGCTCAGGGTGCTGGATTGACCAATATTCAAGTCCGTATGCCTACCGGGCCCAGTCGACACACCGGTATCAATCTCGTTGCCGGTTCAACAATCGCTGTCACAGATGTGGTAAGTGTCAAAGGCCTTTTAAATTCCAAGCGGGTACTGACTACCCCAGACTATCGTTGGTGGTGCGACTGGCATAATCAACTCAAATCAGCAAGTCAACTTCAAGAACGTCCGCTTCGTCTCCTGTGGGACTGCTTTTGAAGCTTCAGGTGGATGGACAGTCCTTTTGCAGGGCGCCTCCTTCGAGTCATGCGGTACGGGCGTAAACATGACATCCAACGCCCTCGGCAGCTTGGTGATCTTGGACTCCGTCTCTACAAACTCCGGTCCATTGATTCGCTTTTATGACTCGTCCCACGACACTGGCTATCAGAACAGCCAGTTCCTCATTCAAAATCTCGAGTATAACTCGAAAGAGCCAATTGCAGTTGATACCAAGGGGCACACTCGCCTGGAGGCGGTCGCCCACGTTGACACCTGGGTCTGGGGAACGATGGTACCTGGAGCATATGCGCCTGGAGGGTCATGGAATACTCACAGGCCCCCCAACCTTCTTGTCAACAATAAGTACTTCACCAAGGCTCAACCGACTTACGCTGGATTCGGTGGTCAGGATATCGTCAACGTGAAGACTGTTCCGGAGCATGTCGTCAAGGGCGATGGCGTTACCGATGATACAGTGGCGCTCAACGCGATCCTCGCTCAGAATGCTGCAAACTGCAAGATCACTTACATTCCTTTCGGGGTCTATAGAGTGTCAGATACTCTTGTCGTCCCGGTCGGATCCCGTATCGTCGGCGAGGCGTGGTCTGTGATTTCCGGATACGGCGATGCCTTTAAGAATCCCGCGAGTCCCAGAGCTGTCGTCCGCATCGGTAACCCTGGAGACGTGGGCACAATTGAGATCCAGGACATGAGGTTCTCCGTTGCTGAGATCCTACCAGGAGCTAAAGTGGTTGAGATCAACGCGGCCGGCCAGCAACCCGGCGACGTAGGGCTCTGGAACACCATGGTCATGGTGGGAGGCACCGCTGAAACAAGCATCTCCACTATGTGCACGTCTCAGGACTCTAAGGACTGCATGGCTGCTTTCATGGTAATGCACTTGACCGAAACCTCCTCTGCATATATCGAGAACTTTTGGGGTTGGACAGCCGATCATAATCTGGACAGCAAATCGCTTTTCACCATCATCTCCACTGGTCGGGGTATTCTCGTCGAGTCCACCAAGGGCACTTGGCTCACGGGAACGGGTTTCGAGCACAACTGGCTGTATAATTACAACTTCCACAACGCATCAAATGTTTTCGCCGGGCTTCTACAAAGCGAATCGCCGTATATGCAAGGATCAGGCGAGTTCGAAAAGGCACCCGCGCCTTGGACCGTTGATCCTCAATTCGGTGATCCCGACTTCTCATGGTGCGGACCCCACGACGACAAGTGCCGAACTGCACTGGCAACCAACGTGGATGGAGGGTCTAACATTGCTCTGTACAACTCGGCAGCCTGGGCCTTTTTTGATGGCTCCTGGAATGGATTGTACAATGAGCCGTGTCAAGGCAAGTGTCAGGCCAATATGATGCGGGTGACAGGCGCGCCGCAGAATCTCATTTGGTATTCGATTAGCACGCGCATGACGGAGGTGATTGTGTTGGATGGGAAGAGCAATCCGAGGGAAGACAATCATGCTGGTGGATGGGAGGGCATTATTCAGGCATATGGTGAATTTGCTGGTTAGACTGGTTGAGCGCTGGAGGGTTTATTTTTTCGGGTGTTTTGGCGTGTGCATATAATCACATTTGAACATATATCGCATTGCATGAGCTAGAATTTTAGCTGCTAATAATATTAATGAAGATTGACTCGCCCAGTCTTGAGCCTATTCCGATCTATCCATGCATGTACTGATGAGCCTTCATTATGAACTCCAAGGTTCAGACCCGCTTTTTGAGGGAGTAAACTTGAAACATTGCCATGGACCTAGAAGGTTATGGTTCACCCAATCGAAGAGTAGAATCAACTTCTCAATAACCAGCTCAACAAGGAAACAATTGACGGTTTGGTTCCTGATTTAGAAAGAAAATAATCAAAGTTCAGACCGAGACTCCCAAAAGGTATCAAAGTTAAAGTATTAGCTCGGCCTGGATTTGACACCGCGGAATGGCACTGTGGCACCATGCAAAAGTGACTTGAAGTCTTGCCGTTTGGAATACGGCCGTAGGAGAAAAATGCATTATGCACAAACATATCCAAGAAATCGGCGTAGCGAAGCCACTTTCAGCCGTCCGTTACGAATTCCAAACACTTTCTGTATCATCCTGTGAGTGCCGCGTGAGGTCTCAGGTGTCAGTTCTGTTTTTAGAAACACGTGACTGTGGCTGAGAACATCCGTTGGGTTCCGAACTTCCGACTGCTTCGCCTCACGGTGGCATCCGGAGGGATGTTCAAGCCAATCTCATTCCCTTTTCTCTTCCTGGTTCAGACCCGTCAAAAGGAAACGTCATCCAAAGCTCTTGGCCCCTTGGCCTATTTCATCGAAGTCTCATCTACAGTACAGTACCTCGAACATGGAGGGCTCCGCCCGGCTTGCAAGAGGCCAACATCCAATGGTGGCTGATCAGTGGAGAAGATCCCCAGTGGGCTTCATCCCCACCTCAGGGGGAAATAATTGGAGGCTATGCCGTGGGTTCCGGCTGTGAGAAATTTGATTGACCATTTGTCGGGACTCGGGAAGCCGTGAAGGCAGCAGAATAACCAGCAGTTGCTCGTTTCTAATTTCAGTTTTAGCAACCAGGCTGTGTCGAACCTCATGCGCTGGACAACGCGTTCCTGCAAGAATAGCAGACGTGCACGAGATCCCACCTGCAGGGCAGCTGGGCTTGGATCTCGATCGTCTCGTACTCGTAGGCCTTCGGGCCCGCCAGGGCGTACGCTACCGGGGCGGAAAAGATATTGAAACAAATCACATGCCGCCCCGACGTTGCAAGCGGAGCCACGACTCCACGAGAGATGACGATTGACTTGCCCGAGCTGGTTTCCGTCTCGTCACGACGGGTGCATCCCGCCAAGTGCAGATCGTCCATGGGGAATTGCTCCGTTTCGCTCCCCCAACTGAGGTCATTGCCACTGGCAATTCCGCAGCCTGGGTACCAAACTCTGCTGTTTCTATCTTTATTGCAGCGGGAGATTGGTTTTTTCCTTCGGGAGATCGTGCTCAATATAAAGAATGTCCCGGTCCCCGTTCCAAAGTTGATCCATCCACAAATTCAATCCTCACGCCTTTCACCTAACAGTTGATCTCCCTCCAACATCAACTTTTTAGATACTCCCACAGCCCAGGACATACTCAATCGCAATGAAGTTCACCATCCTCACCTCCGCCCTCTTCCTCGCCAGCGCCGCCCTGGCCGAGCCCCAAAACATTGACGTGAACTCGATCGTCTCCGCAGCCGAGAGCGTTGCCTCTGCCGCTGCCTCTGGCGGCCAATCCATCGGCTCCGATCTCGTTGGCGCAGCTACCTCCCTCGCAAACGCCGCTTCGACCGGCGGTGCCGCCGCTGTGAGCTCCATCACCAAGGACGCAGCTTCCATCGCATCTGCCGCCGAGACTGCCGGCTCCTCCATCAGATCTGTTGCCGAGTCTATCGGCTCCGACGCTGCCAGCCGCGCTTCCACCTGGGTCAGCCAGTTCACCACCACCAACTCCAACGGCCAGACCACTACCGTCGCGTCTACAATCACTACTGCTCCTTCCACTACTGGCACGGGTACCCGTACTACCTCCAGCGGTTCTTCAACTAGCACTGGTGGTGCAATGGCTCGTCCTGAGGCTTTGGGTGCTGCGGTTGCTGGTATGGCTGGTATGCTCGGTGTCATGGTCGCTTTGTAAATTGCCCCAGGTCGGCCTTGCATGAGCGCTTCACTGTGATCGGCCCCATGAAAAAATTTGGAGCTGTGGCTTCTTTTTACGACTTTTCTTTCAGGATTGTGATATATTGGATCAGATTGACCTGACATATGGGATACAATGCTGGCGTTGGCTGTACATATAGTGTAAATAGGTGCACACGATGAATTTGGACAATGATTCAAGAACTTCCCGTCCTCATACCGACCTGTACTGTAATAATTTCCAAATGAATCCAAGTCTGCCTGAATTCGCGGCAGCTATTTGCATCGATCACATTTTCTCATCGGCTCTCCCAAAACTGCGCATCCATAGCAACCAACCGATTAAACAACAAATTCCTCGACCTCATCCCAGTAAGATGAAACATTTGCCCCTCCTCCTTCCCAACAACCACCAATCCATCCGCAGCCTCCTTACTCCCCGCCGTCAACTCCACAATCAACTTCCCCTTCCACCCAAGACCCTCCGTCTTCTTAAGCTCTCGAATATCCGTAACAGGCATCTGGAACAGCACGGAACCCTTCTTGCGACTCTCGATGCGCAGATCATCCAGGCCCGACGACTGATACGTCGTGAAGTACAAGATAGGCGGCTCCTTGGTTGAGTCGATCACCGCCGCGCCGCGCTTTTTCATGAACTTGGCGTCGAATTTCAAGGGCCCGAATGGTTTTGAAGAGAAATGTTTCTTTTGAAGCATGGTTATTAGGTTTTTGGTGTGCGCTGAGCCGGCGATGGCCATGGCGCGGTCGAAGGCGATGTGGCCGCGGATAGCGGTTGCGATGGTGCGGCGGACGAATTTGAGGAGTCTGAATATGAACTTTTTCTTCGGTTTGGGTGGTGGAAGTGGGTCGCTGGGATTCGTGGTTTGAGGGCTTAGTGAAAGATCGTGACTGCTGCCCTGGGCTAGGAGCTTGGCTTGGGACTTTTTGCGGCGGATTGGCCATGAGGGCTCGTTGTCGCCGGAGTTCGGTGGTGGTGGTAATGGAGATGAATTGATTTCGCCGATTCGGAATAGTGTCAATGTTAACTGGGCATTAGTGGGAACGCCTTTCAGGAGTGTCCTGGCAAGGGGTTAGCGGAGTATCGGGTGATTTGGAATCTGATGTCAATACTTTTGAATGTCCATTCGATCCTTCCAATCGGGGACTGCGCGATTCAATAATCCCATTCCAAAGGTGCAGAGCGGGTCACCGAAGAATCCAACTCCAATGATAAATCCCACTGCCTTGAGGATTGAATGACTTGATGTAAAAGGGAACACCAAGCAGATAAAGCCTAGCATTCCCGAAAGACGCAACCGGGGTGTGACAAGAAGGAATGGCGGGGTGGGCGACAAAAGACTATCTATGGCGTTAACCAGGGGCTTGATGAGCTTGATGCCAGCCAGCAATGAACTCACTTTGCAAATCGTTCATAGATGTCGGTGATATCACTGATAGCTCGCATAGCCTTATCCGTGCCCCGGGATACCTTGTTCCTCACAGGCTTTTTGGTCTTGTCTTCCGTAGAGTCCTCCAGCAGCGCGTCCTCGGACGCATTCAAAACATCGACTGCTTCAGGCGCAGTGGGAGAAATATCATCATCGTCCTGGGAGACGGCTTGGCCGTACTTTGCAGCGGCACTTTCCATAGCAATCACTGCAACGCTGTCGATCATATTCTTGGCTTCCTGCTCAGCAGCCTCGCCTTTATGAGCTTCCGGCGCTCCAGTGAGACTCTCGTGGGATTCAAGCTCTCCAGGTTTGCCACTTGCCGACTCGGCACCTTTCGACGCCGGTGAAGCTGGAAAGAGAATTGGCCGGATAGGTGGGAACATGATAAGGGCCATCAACACGCTCAGCAAGGTCGGGATCAGTAAGTCCATATACCATGAAAGGAAATAAACCTTTCAACTGTCAGTAGAGCCTCACACCACACTTCAATAAACTCACAAGTGTAAATGCGCAAGTCCGCCCAGGCTCCCTCCAAGACCTCAATCGCCCAACATGCCGAACCAACTCCGTCAAACCGACAATAACAGACGTATAGAATCGCTCAATTGTCATACGCAGCTTCTCAGGCGGGAACTGTTCATCCTCTGCCCGATTCAGATCTAAATCCTGACTAGTGGCATCTTGAACAGCTTTCACATGGTATATTTGCTGCATCACATGTTAGAACCCGGCAGCCTGGAAGCTAGTCCCGTCTCTGTGCATTAGATAGGGCATACCTTATTGAATCGCCGGATCAACAGCCAAAGATCCTCATTGGAGAGACCTTCGGCGAGTGTCTCTTCCACCGTCCGTGATGAAGGCTTCCATTGGACATTTTGTTGTCGTAGGTTCACCGATTCGGTTGAGCCCCTGGGTTCGGGTCTGGGTGGGAGCGGCGGGAGGTCATAGCTGTCGCTGTCCTCTAGTTCTCCGTTGTCTTCATAGTCTTGACTCATGATGTTGCCGGAGATCTGACTGCAACGTGGTGTTTCGTGCCGTTGTACGTGGACTTGAAAAAGCAAGCCTGATTAAAACGTTGCTGAGTTTAAGCGTGCCTGGCTAAGAAATGAGGGGAAGTGTGGGGGCGCAACGTCATATCTGGCCCCTATTTTTAGCGAGCGATCCACTTCGCACGATGAAAGTCAGGAGCTCAGGTCGAGTCTTTCTCAAGCAGAGAGTTATAAAGCTAGCGTCCACTTGTGCATGGGATTCTCTCTTGTCTTCGCATCCACGCATCTATACTGATTGCGCAGAAGTTGCGCTGGCTGGATTTGGAAACATGTGGATTACAGTAACGCTAATTAGACGGAGGTATCTTTCCGGAGCAAAACCATCAATCAAAGACCCAGACGATGCGTAAGTAATTGAAGTACTTGAAATCTGGAAAGAGTAGCACGTAGCCCTATTGTTGGGCCAGAAACCGAAGGAGATCACTTCTTCTTAGTTATGTGTGAGCTATCGATGACAGGGGTGATGAAAGTGCTATCCCCGTCCGCTGAACGACCATCGTCCACGGTCATCCGCGGGCCAGTAAACCAATGTCTGGCGGACAGGAAGTAGTATGCCATGCAACCGATCCAGACAAAGCCATTGATAACAACAGTATAGTTCATATCCGATGCTGCACGAGTCTAATCAGTATAAACCGTCCAAAGAGCCAGGAAAGTGGTGATTACGTACGACTTGGATCCGGGCCTGCGGTCGGAAACATGGACAAAACCACACCGAAGAGCAAGTACACGACAGCAATATAGGCAATCGGTCTGCTGAAACGGCCCGTATAAAACTCTCCCGGTTGGAATTTATCTTCACCCCAGACTACGCGGCAGAAGATCGGCATGCCCCAGGAGAGATAGTTGCTCGCGACGAAGAGCGAGAACAGGGCATTCGTGGCAGCGTTGTTGATGAGGCACAGGAGGCCTAAGATGAGGCAAATAACAACGAGACCGCAGATCATGCGAACGGGCTGGTATTGAATCCTGGTGCTGATGTGGCGAAAGAAGGTGGAGAAAGGGAATGCCCCGTCGCGAGAGAATGCCCATGCTTGGCGCGATGCAGCGACGAGCTAGATTATCAAAATACAGTTCCCTAAGAATGTTGCAAGAAAGACTCACCAAGCTGAGACCAATCAGATACTGCACGATACATAACACAATCATGAAACCCAAAGCGCCTCCTTTGCCGAGCGCATCATAGTAGATCTGTCACTCAGAGTCAGCTCGTGTACTCCCAGACAGTTTCAGTAGTTGGTAGTACCTGCGCCATTGGCTGTCCAAAATTAGTCCCTAGAGTCTGCGACACATCCGGATTCATAGTCGCGGCTATTACAGCCAGCACCAGAAATCCAAAGACAAGAGCCGAACCCGCAGAGAACATGATACCCAGTGGAACAGCCCTAGCCGCATGCATAGCCTCCTCGCTCATGTGCACACAGGAATCGAACGATCCGATAGACCAAATGGGCGCAAGCCATGCAAGCATAAAGGCCCATCCAGTGGACCATCCTGTTTCGTTTTCAACCTGGCCAAAGACGTATTTCCCCGAGTTGAGCGATCCGCCTCGAGCGACTTTTCCCACGGGCAGTGCTATCACGGTAGCAACCACCAGGCCGATGTTGATGTAGATACAGGCCGTTTGGATCGTCGGCATAACGCGGCCGGTGACCGCAGAAGAAACACCGTGGAAGAGGATTAGTCCCACGTAGAGGGCGTAGATCTCGCCGCGTGATGCTGTCCAATCTGAGTCGCTAGCGATCGAGACACAGGAAAAAATCATGAGAGCCAGTGTATCTAGAGGATTCGTCGTGTCAGGATGGGCCTATATCGAGAGCGTGTAGTGTACTCACAGTCCACCGAGCATATGCCGCCAATCAGACCCAATGTGTTGGTATACCCGATCAGAAAGCTCAAAGGGTTCTTGTACTTTTCGCCAGCGAAGTAATGCGTCCACCAATACAGACCCCCTGCCGTAGGCATTGCAGACGCCAGATCTGACTAGTTGCTTGTCAATCACATGTCCCCGTCTCCCCAAAATAGCACTTTTGACCATACCATAGCCAGCGCAACCACGAGAATAAAGATACTTGCAACGAACCACCCCTACCGGATCGCCAGTTAGCATCCACACAACCAACCTAGCCACACCGCACAATTGAACCAGAGCGCAATCTACCCAAATCATCCCAACCGGCCCCGCCGGAAGCGAAAACGCAATCGTCGACGCGATAGACGGCACAAGGCCCATAATACTAAACGCGATCGCAAACATCTGCGGCGTCGAGTACTGCCGCTTCAATTCCTGCTTGTAGCCCAATTTGGCTTGACACACCCCGCATAGCTATCAGCACGCGTTGCGACCGGGTCATTTCCCGCTGGCGGCAACACTCACCCAGCAATTGCGAATCACTCGGGTCCGCGAGTCCGGACGTGACAGACACGCCTCGGGCTTCGGAGTCGCCTCCATCGGCTGCTGTTGAGTGTTTGGCGTGCATGGCGAGACGCGAGGCGCGATTCAGTCGGATTCGTGGAGGTCGACGGACATGGTCGCGGGGTTGCACTGTGTTTATGAATGGAGGGGCGGGGAGAGAAGAAAAGGGCTAGATGCTCAGCTGAGCCCTTTGTTGGGGATCAAGCATGCAGGGGCGTATGTACATGAGCCATGAGATTGGACAATTTGGTGGATCTGCATCATGCAAATCCTCGATTTGTCTAGTGGGCCACTGGGCCGAGCTGGGACGGGCCGGGGGATGATCGCCTGTCGTTGACCTGGCAGGATGAGATGCGCGACGATTTTGGAGATGAAGGGCTATCTGTTCGCTTGATTCCGGAATAAGACCCTCCACCTCGAGTCAGAGCTGTGACAAGCTCGTCGGCCATTCTTCGATCTAAGGTTACTATCAACGATCCAATTTGGCGTTTTTGCAGAATTGCATGGCTGAGAGGTAGCCTTCCCCACATAATCTGCGAGATTGACCAAAGAATTCTACGGGCTTTCTTTTCGTCCGCGTAATGTAATTTTACGTCACAAATGACCGTAACATCCCGTTGAGCTGTGGATTACGTTAGTTCATATGCGTTGACTGAGTCAATCGATTTTGAAAAATTCCAATGGGTTGAGGTGGCCTGGTCGGGTGACCCGGCCGGGGTGGAATTACGTTACGTTGGCAGCCTTTTCCGTATATCACCGTACAGAAAACCTTGCAACAGGACAAAAACTACGATACGTGAACAAGTTGAACTGTGTGTGAGATAAGCCAAAGCGGCCTGAGAGTCGCCTCATGCTCATGACAACATTGGCGCGTACCGTGTGTAATCTCAGAGATCAAAATAATTATAACGAAGGATCTCCTCTCTATTAAGCGAGGAGAGACTTGTTAGCAATGCAGCCCATTCGAGATTCGAGTATCATACAGTGATAGCCGCACAGCATTCAGGGAACCACTATCACGGCCGGCCTCAAGCTGTGTTGCCACCGTCCTCAGTGGCATATCCTTCTTCGCCGCCACCGCCCTCATTGCCATCATTGTACTCATCCTGGAAATCATAAGTTTCCAGCTCCACGGCAGGATCCGTCAGACTCGGATCAACAGAGGACCAGTCCTGAGTGTCGCTCCATTCAGCCACAGTCTCGCCGTCGAGGGCGAACCCGTCGTCACCGAAGACAACATCCAAGTCAGCAAGCGAGCTGTCGCCTTCCTCAGATAAAAAGTCATCGGCAGGCAAATTGAAGTTGCCGTCGGCGCTGAACAAGTTATCTTCAAATTCAACGTCCAGGGGTTCGGAATCGTAGGTCTCGGTGGCCGTGACGTCTTCGGCAGCCCATGCTCCTGCCTCGCGAGAAGTGATAGACAGGAACAGCAGGTAGCATTTATCGACCTCGCCATTGGTGATGGAGTACTCAATTTCAGGGGATTGCAGCATGGCGAGGTTGGCTTCGACGTCAGGGCCGATGAGGAAGATACGAGAGGGAGAAGTATCCTTGTACGTGCAGACGGCCGGGAAGAAAATATTGTCATTATCATCAAAGGCGGCGAGGATGGAAGGACCAGAGTCCTCATTCGAATCAGAGTTGTCAGTATAGTAAAAGGGAGTGAGAGAGCTGTTTTCGGCGAAAGGTGGTTAGCCCTCCGTTGCGGTTCATGCCGGTAACTGGAATGGGACAGGGTTGTTCACTTACACATAAGCGGACGTGCCGGGGATGTTAGACTCATCGGCCGTGCGGAGACGGCTGACATTGACTTTCGACATGGTATTCTTGTAATAGTGCAGAATCCCGCCGGTGGGTGTGGACAGGACGGTGTCCTCATAGCCGGCCCACAGCGTACTGCAGGTGATGTACCAGGGCTGGCTGTTCGGAGCAGACTTTTCCTGCATGTAGACGTTGCCGTCGCTGCAGGCGGAGAGCACATAGTCACCGTTGCTGCCTTGTAGACCCAGCGTGCTGAACCAATAACCGTCGAGCTCACTGTCGTCCAGGTCATATGGCGTGGGCAGCAACGTGGTGCCCTGATACCCTAGGTCTTCAACCGTCTCTATCACGTATGGCGTAAGGTCCGCGAGCCCGTCGCTCGCCGAAGTAGCGTCGACTGCGGCTCTCTTTTCTAGATCGTGCGGGAAGTCGTATTCCAGCTCATTGTGTGGCTCCGCTGAAAGTTCCAGCGACCGTCCCTGGAGGCCAAGTCTGCCGTTACTGGTGCCGTCGGTCTTGTTCCTACTCTTCGTCAGCCTGCTGATATCCACGCAAACCACGCACATGAGTGCCTTACCCGATGCAGTACGAGGCAATGATGTAGTCATCCGTCTCAAACAGTGGCCAATTCTTCTCGACCAAACCGAAGCCCTTGAATGTGGCGCTGACGTCGTTTCGAACGCTGAGCGTCGTTGAAATACCGGTGCAGTTGTTTACAGCCTGCAGACCTGCAGTCTTCGTGTCGTTGTTCCAGGTAGCCGCGAGAGCGACTTGAGCGGCTGCCTTGATGGACGGCATAGTTTCGATACCAACGGCACCCTTGCACTTCGTGCAGCCATTGAAGGCGGTCAACGCAAACTCAAGGCCGACGGGCAGACCAAATTGAACACCAAGCGCCACGGAGCCCTTAGCCTGTAGGCTCGGGACAAATTCGGGCTTGAAGCCGGTCGAGGTACTTTGCCCCTTCTTCCAGTCGTATTCCCAAGTGGCCTTGGCGATGTTGAGGTCTGCCCGCGCGAGCATACTCCCTGTCATGTTGACGTTGTATTTGAGTTCGGTTCCCAAAAGTACCGGACCGACTGTGATGAAGCCCAAAGTGAATGGTGACAGTGGGATGTCGTACAAGTTGCTCCGGAATTTATCTTCGCGGTAGTACTGGGCGTAAATGCCGAGACCGAGACCTGCAGATAGACCAAGCTCTGCAGAGACTCTGCCATCCTTGATACCGTCCTTAATCGAAATAGTGACGTTGCCGTTGGCCTTGAGTGAGCCGGACAGGCCACACTCAACACAGTAAAAGTTGATAAAGTTCGCTTGCGTAACAGTAGTCTGCTTCTTTCCTCCTTTGGGCAGCAGATCTTTGGTGTCGGGGAGCTTGCCAATGGACTTAATCAGTAGCGCATCCTCTCCCCATGGCGACTTGACAGCCTTGGAGTCATCCTTTGGTTTGCACGCGTTCCTCATGTTCTTCGACTTGTTGACGTCTCTCTCGGCGTCCTTGCATTCCTTGGCCGGTCGAGGAAGAAGCAGCTTGTCAAATTCGGCCGACTTGATAATAGGCTCGCCTTTGATGACTTTTCCGGTAAGATCCACCACTGTCTTGGTCGCCTCCACAACGGCTGCGCCGACCTTGACAACCTTCTCTCCGGCTTGGACAATATTTTTCTTGGCAGACTGTGCCGCCGACCGAACCTTGGTTTCAACGCCTTTGATGCCACTGACCACGGCAGTGCCGATTTTCTTGCCGGTGTCCTTGATGAACTGAACAGGGTTCAGACTACCCAGCGAAAATCGTTTCGTAAGTGGGGACGAGTCGAATTCGTCGTCAGTGACGACGTCCAGGATCGCAGACTTGTCGGCTACCTGACTGACGTTGAAATAACCAAGATCGGTATCCAAAGTGTCATCAAAATCTGGTCCAAGACAAGCAGTGGGCAGGCCATGCTTGGTGTCAACTGGAGCCACGCAAGTTCCCGTCGAAGTTGGTATCACCGAGTACGCGGTAGAGGTAGGGCTTTCTCCACCAGTCCCAAAGCCGCCATTTCCAGAAGTGGCTGATCCAGTTACACCTGGGCCGGCCGCAGGAGATACTGTTGGTGACACATAGTTGAAGCCCTGGTACCCTAGCGGACCCCAGACGACGTTGATGTCGATCACGATGTCCTCAATAGGTCGGCCTGACCAAAGGCCTGGGCACTAAGTGTGTTAAGGTCGAATATGATTTCAGTGGCATGGAAGTAGCACCGCTGGCCCAGGTCATAGTCTCCACAGTCTGGGGTGTAAGTGATGAAGATCATCTCATCAAGCTCCCAGTTACCAGAGCTGTGCCTGAACGAAAACTCATCTGTGAAGGTAATTACCAGGTTCCCAAGATGCACTTCAACGCTCGCAATGAAGACAGAATGGTCCAAGACGACCGAGGGCGCAATCCACTTGGGCGTGGCGATGGCAAAGATTCCGGCAGTGTCTGTTGATTTTGTGAATCAAGTCAGTAACTTAGCGGCGACTCTGGTAATTGAGAGACAGGACTCACCCTCTTCTCCTTCTTGCGCATAGTGCATCGGTGCACCCGAGCCCGGTTTGGCGGGAGTGAGGTGATTCACGTTGGTCAAATCGTGATCAGACGGGACAACTGGCGCCAGAGTTGCTACCGGACCAACTTTTTCGGTAGGGAATTCATACTCGCTGGAAGTTGACGATGTGATCACGGCAACAACGGCTGCGGTGGGAGTTGAGGTAGCAGAGATGAACGACGACGAAGAGGACGACGTAGACAGAGTCGTGGACGAGGCCAGGGGCGTGAGAACCGACGGGCTTTTAGAAACTTTCGTGCTTTGAGGTACCAACAACGGCGTCGACGATCGAGTCAATCGACCGGCTCCATTCCGGTCAGAAGCACTAGGTTGCCGAAGTATGCGGGAGTGCTAGGGCACAGGATGCCCCAAGTAGAGATACAGCCCACGACAACTTCATATTAAACGAGTGATATTGGGAATGCTATCCCGAGTAACGAGTGGATGGCCCTATGAGCCTTGTGGCAAGCAGTGGAAAGGAAAGGATAGGTATGGAAAGAGCGTAACGGGCTTGATGGGGAAAATTAGAAGCAGAGACCACGGCACCCGGGCTTATATATGTGAGCCTCTGCAATGGTCTGCGTGTCCCACGGTCATCAATGTCCTTCTGCTGTCATCGGAACTGATTATAGGGCTATGCCTACGCCAGCTTAAATCAGCGAGATCCATGATGCAGGTAGCGTTCGGTAATCGTCTCGTGGTACCTGCATCTGTCCTCGGCATACGGTATGCTACCGCAAAGACCTAGACCGACTCAGGAAAGACCAAGGTCAAGGTCATTCATCCGGCGTAGCTGAAAAGCTTCCTGGCTCTACGCCAGCCCGTAGGCTGGTCGAATGAGCGATCCGCAACTGCGGCCAGTCCGGCGTGTGGCGCTGGCGAACTTGGGAAAATCTGGCGACGAAGACTTCCAAGGCGGGACTTGAAACCCTTCAAAACAGGTTACGGAAAGAATGGTTTGTGATGCCGATGGGCGTTCTTGACGCTAAACCCCGGTAAATTCCCATCCTCGTCTTGTCTTAGGACCTCAAGGCACATCTTCCGTGGTTGTGCGTGAGCGCACCGTCAATGACTCAATACCAAGGCTAACTATCAAGGATGCAAGTCATACTCGGCGAGCCAAGGAGATCGGAAAGGCTAGAGTGGCTGCCGCTCTTTCCAGGTCTCCGTACGTAGTATTCAGGGCCATTTTCACTAGCGGCTCGGAGCACCATCGGGTCTGGGGATTCGCTGACGGTGGTGGGCTCGAGAGTACGTAGTATGGAGTACTGGGCGAGTCCATGCACCACGCGAAAATGGCACTGCTTGGAGCTCAGGCTCCCTGAGTCCTAGGGCCTATGTGCGTGACACCCGCACTAGTGATTCCCCCGACTCTGAAAACTGTCGTCCTATAATTTCATTGGAGCGGGTCGGAGGCAGTGCGGAAACTTGGGCAATGGTCCCTTTCTGTCGGAAAAGCGTTACTGGGACGAACCACGCGAGAGCGGACCGTGCTGTGCGGTCGGGTACTCCGAAGAAAAGTGGAAAAATCTTGGCACTGGGGCTAAGACTAGCCAAGCTTTAGCAACTGCAACCGACGGACCGCATCGAGTGGACGGATACCTATTGAAGTTCAACACCAAGGTTATATGGATTGCTGTCTCCGTACTCGCAATCCAAATGGCAATTCCAGTCGAGATTACAGATCATCTCACCCAGTCCGACCTCGCTCAGCTCCTGCATCAGTTCCAAATCCCGATTGGGCCCAGACGTCGCCGGATTCTGCCTGATGCGTGCTAATGGGCGTCCGCAGCCCAGGCTCGCTGGGAATCTCAGTCGATGCGTTCAGTTATCAGTGCCCTTCGGCGGCCCCCACACCGCTTTGCTTTGTGGGTACGCTGAGCGCTCCACCGGAATCGCCAGATCTCATCAAATTCAGATTGATTACAAAATTATCAACGCAACAGACCGGGATCCAGATATAAACCTCCCCATTCTCTCTAGCCATCCTCGCAGCTTCGATTGATGCCTCGGTCTCTTCTTGCCGTAATTGACCGATTCACATCGCGTCGCTTGAGTGCACTAAGCTAGGTAAGTGGTTTAACCTAGCGCTTACTTTTTTTTGCGCTTGAAGGGTTCTTGCGCGACCCTGATTTCTATAATTATATCGTTAGTAATAGCGAGAATTTTATACTTCGCTAGTCACACTAGCTCAGTTCGGCATTTGACCCTTTTAAGGGCCGATATAATTCTCAGGCGCTAATTTAAGTACTTCAAGACGCTGTAGGACCGGATCGCCGTATCTTTGATATTTCTAAAGCCTCGCCGGTTAGATGTCGAGTCGCCGTTGTGGCTAGTCGCACTGCAGACGGAAGAACTTAGGTGATAGCGAATTACCGCGGGCTCTGCAGGTTAACTGGTGATAGGGGTCGCACAAATACCTAACAGTGCCAGCGGGAGGCGGATTAAAGGGCCTGCCTACTTTGAGTCCTTGGCGGACCAGTACCTAAGACATGCGAAGCACTCCGCTAGATCGAATCCAATAAATCTAACCAAAAGGTACCGTGGCGAATTGGAGCTGTGCTACTACTAGCTAGTAGCTACTGTAGTAACCACTAACCACTAACTACCATGAGATCTCGGTTCCACAAAATCAGGTCACAACCTCCAGTTCGATGGTCGCGCTTATGATTTGCTCCCGCCCTAGAAACTAGCGGCTCCATCGAGTAATCAAGAATCAAGTACGTCACCGAGCTACACTTATGTTTCCTGGGTGTCGGGACCACTTTCCAAGCGTTGAATTGCTCTCAATGTCAGAGTTGAGATGTATTAATTACTAGTAGCTATCAATTTTGACACAAAAAGCCTGACAATAGGTATACAGCGTGTAAACAAGTAAATCGCAGGCTCTGCGTTCCCTCCCGTCATAATAAGATCCCCTCGTATTCCATGAACATCACCCTACACAGCGGCGTACTTCCTCCACCACCGCCCACAATATCAATTCATCATCGCCTGCCTTTCACTTCTCCCATTCAGACCTGCTGCTCCGGTGAAGTCTCCGCCATCTGCTGGCGCGCATGCCCAGCACCATTAACATTTCCATCACCAGGGCTAACAGGGCTCGTGGCCGAATAATTGCCATTACCATTATGAATGGGATCAGTCATAGTATGTTCCGAGGGAATCGAGTCCTTCCGAGCCTTGGTCTCCCACTCATTATAGTCCTGACCGGGATTAATGTTCTCCCAGCGGAAATAGCAGAGGAGATGGTAGAAGCCCGAGGCCAGGAGCGAGCCGAGCAGTGGTCCCACCCAGTAGATCCAGTGGTATCCGGGGAAACTGCGGTTGATAACGTCCGGGCCGAGGGAGCGGGCGGGGTTGAGGGAGCCGCCGGTGTAGTAGTCGCCTGGTTGAGATTTGTTAGACTGAGTCCAGAAGGGGATGGAAAGGGGGATTGTACGTACCGACCATCTCGCAGACGAAGAAGGTCAGGCCGATGCCGACGGGAGCGAGGTAGGTCGATTTGTGCTTGACGACGGCCAGCATGATGATGACCAGGATGAGCTGGGCTGTGAGGAACATCTCGATGAAGAGGCCCTGCGAGATGGAGGTGCCGCCGCCCAGACGCGTAGCAACGTTCAGAGGTCCTGGGAAGAGAGCGCTGACCACGCCAGCGGAAGCAATGCCGGCTACCAGCTGGGCAGGGAAGACCATCAGGCCGCGAAGAGCGGGCATGCCACCAGTTAGACATAGCGCGAGAGTGACCTAGTCATTATCAGCTTCATGTCGCATCCGATACACGCTGGACATTCTTACCGCGGGATTGAACAGACCACCCGTGACGCGGAAGAAAGCCCAAACATTGACCGTCAACGCAAAACCAAACGCCAGAGACGAGTACAGCAAGTTTGAGGTATTCGGGTTCGCCCCCGGTTGCGGCATAGGGGTGTTGGCGACCTGGGTTCCCGCAAAAGAGAAGAAGAGGAACAGGAACGTTCCCACGAACTCGCCGAACATGCAGAGCAGATTGAAGCGCATCTTATCCGGCATCTGCAGCATCGGCAATTGGCCACGGCCGCCAGGGCCCGGCGGCCCAGCCAGGGTCGAGGCCTGCGAGGCCTCCCGCTTATGGAGGAATTTCATGTCGTCGGTGATGAGGTGATCCCCGTGGACGATAAACTACCGTAGCGAGTGGTCTTAAGCAGGGGTTGCGAAGAATAACGAGTCTTCTTCAGAATTGTCGAATTAGTCGATGGCTTTGTCTGTTTTTTCTCCAACACCGGGCTATTTAATCAATTGCCCTCCTCATGGCAGACGTCACTACTAACTCTTCCGCCCAATACCAAAGAAGATGTCCGTATCATCGATGCGACTGTAAAAAGCGGAGCATATACGAGAATCAGCTAACCGAGCGATCTCCTCGCTGGAGAATAGCCTTTGCAAGTGAAACCTCGCGAGCTGGATCAAGTGCTATAGAAGATGATATCGAATCGCAGCGTGTTGAGCAAGCAGTGATGAGGTCAATGTCAGCCGTTGTCCCATGTTTATTCAGTGAGGGGCTTCCGCCGGTGATTGGGTGGGGAGGGCCGCTTTTACCGCAAACGGAAAGGCCTGGACACTTTTCAACCAGCCGGAAGACTCTGTATGGCTTTCCAGAAAACGATCGTTTCTATAAACCAAATTGACTGGTGGATCCGAGCGTTTCGATTGGGTTGCCGGAAGTCTCTGGTCGGCCCTATGAGGGCTTGCGATCTTGGTCGAGGGTTCATCGAGAAAACGAGTTCATCTGCATGGATGCGCTCCAAGTTTCCCAAAGATGAGATTGGATTATCTCAGTCGGATACATTTTACTAAGTCTCCAGATTTTTCTCCATCTGGTACTATTTCGAGATTCATGATCCGATCGTTGAGCTTTAATGTGACTCCACGGAGGGTGCGGAGGAATCGGATGTGACGAGGAGAGCAAGTGAACAAACTCGCCGATAACCAGATTTCCAATTCCTTGCCCTCGCATCGTCTCAAATCCACAAGATAAGATGCTTACCCCGCCATCGAGATAGCGATATCGAGGGCGAGATAAGGTGCTTCAATATCTCTTGCTGCGAACTGGTGATCGGCGCTGGCCTTAACACAACGACCTGGTAGGGTTGTTAGTGTTCAGTGCTCAAGCCCTGTAAGTGTAGGCCCGACAGGCTGACATCCTGGTCTCTTTCCTGCGTGCTAATCCATGCTCTCTGATTGGATAGAAAATTTCCCTTGGACTTCGCAAGGGGTTAGTCGCGTGTAGCCGGGTACGCGGCAGTCGGCTGGGGGGCTACGAAGACTTCCATAGAATTTGTCACCACTTCACATCCCTAAGAATTCTCGTCGGTGGGCTGACGTTCGACCGTGGGCGGTCACCGCGTGACAAACCAAGTCTGTTTGATAATGGATTTGAATTTTGGTCGGGGCACTCGGTCAGGCCGCGACGGCTCACTCCCGAGAGGCAAACGGGGTTTAGTCCTATTGGGGTAAGAGGCTTAAGGATGACGGGAATCGCTTGTATGGGTTCTATAGAATCATAGATGACACAGAGTATGGCAATTGAACAGAGTTAGACAGACAAGCTATCTAGTACGTATAGCATCAAGGGTTGATCGTCCTGAATCTATTGGGTCATGCTCAACTAGAACTAGAACTAGGGAGTGCGCTTTGACAGTAGTACTGTAGTGAGTGCTACTGCAGATAGCCGAATGCTTCCACATCATGAACGATCATCTATGAGCGACAATTGTCATCGGTACCACCATCAAACCTCTCGCAAAAGAGTATTCTTCCAGTCGCTGACATCTCTACTGTATTCCAAATTAATTGTGGTTGGGTATTCCCCGAAGGGGCTTACTAGAACGAAACCCCCCCTTTCTTAAGAAATCCATCAGACGACACCCCTCATGCCTGAAAGTCGGGCATTAAGGCATCAACTTTCTTTCTGCCGAAAATTCTGCCACGTCTATTTAGATTCTGCCACCTTTTCTGCCGCCCTTTCTGCCACTCTAGTCTCTACAGTCTACCATTCTAATTTCCGCATAAAACCTACGCATTTCAACACTCATCTCACGCAGCCACGCTATTCTGAGCTTAATTATATCGAATCCTCCGCGGCCTCTGATTAGCCAGACCTGAATCATCGCTCAAGGCGCTTACAGCGGCCTCCGAATCCTCCGAAACCTCCAAATCCTCCGCATTCTCCGCGCCCACGCCCACGAGTATCCCTACCCCCACGAGTCACACCAAAAGTAGCACCACGAACACGAGACCCCCGGGGCCGTTGCTGGATAGAGGGAGTTACTAGCTAGCGAGTATTAAATAGAAGGCGGTAAGGTAAGCGGTAGGTTAGTGCTCGCAGAAGTAGCCTAAGAGAGGGGCGGAAAATTAAGGGCGGTCAGGTTCTAAAAAAACGAAAAGTTGATGCCTTGATGCCTGAACCCTAAATTTTCAGGCAGGGAGGAGGTCGTCTGATGGAAAGGGGGGTCGTTCTAGTAATCCCCTTCCCCGAAATGCCAGTCGGTGACATCCAATTTGGCCACAAAAAAAATGGAGCCCGCTCGCCGAGAAAAGCCCAGCCGGGCGAAACTGCCATCGAACCACGTTGATTCGGAATTTCGGCGAGCCTCTTGTCCGGGGTCCCTGGAGTTTCTAGCTTTTGCTGGCCCTGAAGAACCACTATCAAGCCTCCTCCGCGGAGATGCTTATTTTTCTCGGGTCAAATCGTCCTCAACCACACCGAACCATACTACACACCCGTACCTGTACCTGGACAGGAACACGCTTCTCGCCAGTTCTACACGCCTGGCGGGTACGCCGATGAGTCGATGGCTTTCGCTTACACCGGGCTTTGCTCGCATTGCGCGCTCCGGGGGAAAAACTCGAGTATGGGCCAGAGATAAATAGCTGGCTTCGGGCCCCTGGTCCAGAGGAATTCTTCTAACAAGCACATTACTCATACTAAGGTGGAGACACGCCAGCATCTGGCTCGATACAGATCGCCACTCATCGCCTTTACTACATCTACCGTAACAACCACAACTACATCATGGGCTCCGTCGGAGGATTGTCACCCAGCCAAATCGAGCTCATCAAGGCCACCGTGCCGGTCCTGGTTGAGCATGGCACCACCATCACAAAAGTGTTCTACAAGAACATGCTCACGGCTCATCCTGAGCTGAACAACGTCTTCAACGTCCCCAACCAGCGCAATGGCCTCCAGCAACGGTCCCTGGCCGGCGCCCTCTTCGCCTATGCCGCCAACATCGACAACCTGGGCGCTCTAGGTCCCGCCGTGGAGCTGATCTGCCATAAGCACGCGTCGCTCTACATCCAGCCTGACCAGTACCAGATCGTCGGCAAGCACCTCATCGAGGCCATGGGCGAGGTCCTCGGCGACGCGCTCACCCCCGAGATCAAGGAAGCCTGGGAGGTCGCCTACTGGCAGCTCGCTGATATCATGATCGGCCGCGAGAAGCAGATCTACCAGCAAGCCAAAGGCTGGACTGACTGGCGCGAGTTCAAGATCATCGACAAGGTGCAGGAGTCCGAGGAAATCACCTCCTTCTACCTGGCCCCGGTTGATGGCCAGCCTCTGCCAGCCTTCCAGCCCGGCCAGTACATCTCCGTCCTGATCAACGTCCCGGAGCTACAGTGCCTGCAGCCCCGCCAGTACTCGCTCAGCGACCGCCACTCGCAGGCGTACTACCGCATCAGCGTCAAGAAGGAGAAGGGCCTGCCCGCCACCGAGTCCGCCGCCGCACGACACCCCGGCTACGTGTCCAATCTCTTGCACGACCAGTACAACAAGGGTGACATCATCAAGGTCTCCCACCCCTGCGGTGACTTCTTCCTGTCCGCCACCGCCGTCGACCCAGCCACTCCTGTCGTCCTCCTCTCTGCCGGCGTGGGCCTGACCCCGATGACCTCCATCCTCAACACGCTGACCTCCAACCCCGACGCGTCAGCGCGCAAGCTGCACTTCATCCACGGTGCTCGCACCTCTGCCGCCCGCGCATTCAAGGACCACATCGCCGCTCTGAAGAAAAGCCACGCCAACCTCCAGGCTACCTTCTTCACCAGCGACCCCGCCGAGAGCGAGAAGCAGGGCGTCGACTTTGACCACGTCGGCCGTGTGGATCTGGGCAAGCTGGACGCCATCAAGGATTTGTTTGTCGCTGTCCCGACCACGGAATACTACATCTGCGGTCCGGACAAGTTCATGACCGACATGCAGGCTGCCCTGACCGATAAGGGTGTGAGTGCTGACCGCATCAAGATGGAACTGTTCGGTACTGGTGGTGTTCACTAAACGAGGCTGCAGTATACAATATTTGCGGTATACAGTGACTGCATCTTGCATCTTCATTTGGCTAGACTTGGCGTTTTTGTGATACCTCTCTTCTCTATGTATTAGATCGAATCTACATGACTTATGAACTTATCACGCGACATGACACCTCTTTAAGCTAGTCGAAGGGACAGCGACGCTAAGATAGACAGGTTTCTGCCCCATGCCAAGGACCAACTTCTCCGCTATCAGTGGATGTGGGGGGATGGCGAGGGCCGGGTGTTGTGAAGATCAAGGAGGGGAATGGGTATTCAGCTGCGGGGTATAAATATGTTCTTCCGCAGGTTCGGTGCGTACACAAGAGCTCCAGCTTCTCTCCCTAACCGGGAGCCATTACGATCTTGACCGGCTATCAATCCCCAGCTCATACAAATGGTCCCCCAGCTCTAAATCCCCCTTCCACTTCTCCTGGCTCTCTCTCGATCGCAGCGACCCGCCCAACATCATCTTCCGGTATTGACTGATTGAGTCTAAATTGCATACATAATCTGACGTGTACGCTTCCTGTTTATCATGTTTATACAAACCCCGAAGGGTACTTCCGGGATCCAACAAGAGCCAAGCATCATCGGGGGTTGTTATGCCCGTCCGAAGGCCATTTATAATCAACTTCGCGGGATCAATGCTGTTGCAGATGGAGACAGGAAACTGCAGACCTAGGTATATACTGCAGTGCATTCCATTCTTGAGTCAATTGCCCTTAAACTTTTATATAGACTATCGGCCATCTTTTCAGAACTTCCAATATCCCGAGGTTTAGATCATATCTCATCCTTGGCTAACTACCATCAGCCTTACCCACGAACTATGGCCCCCAGAATTGGAGTCTTTCCCGCATCCGGCGGCCTGGGGACAAGCATCGTCAACCACCTCACGAAACTCATCTCGCCCTCTCAATTAATCCTTATCGCACGTAAACCACCTAGTCAAATGGACCCAACTCGACGCAGAGGGCGCCACCCTACGCTCCGCAGACTACGACGACCTGGCCACACTGCAAGACGCCTTTGAAGCCGTGGACGTGTTAATGCTCATTTCATATGCTTCTGTCGAAATCAAGAATAGAGTAGACGCAAGCCCTCATCCTACACCCATTACACGAAACAACCCCCCCCCCCCCCCCCCCCCCCCCCAAAAGCATCAAGGCTAATAAGTGAGCCAGGCCCACCGCACAGCCATCGAAGCCGCCCTCTCCAACGGCGTAAAACACATCTTCTACTCCTCCCTTGGTTTCTCAAGCAACCTGACAGACCACAGCGTCGCCCACGTCATGGGCGCACACCTACAGACGGAGGCGTATCTCGCCTCCCTCACAGACACCCACACCCACAAAGGATCGTTCACATAAACTTCCATCCGCGAGGGCCTCTACACCGAATCCTTCCCCATCTACACAGCCTGGCTAGACCCAGCCCATCCACCCCGCAACAACGAAATAACAATCCCCCACGCCGGCACCGGCCCCGGTGTGTGCTGGGTGAAACGCGACGAGCCAGGCGAAGCCACCGCAAAGCTGATCGCGAGCTACACGCCTCACCCGGAGACCTTCCAGTACGTAAACGACAAGGTCCTACCTTACTCACGGGTCCGCGGGAGATTTCCCTAGGAAAGACGGTTGATATCCCCTACGGATTCGGGAGATTTGTGTTGATGAGTATGTAGGGTTACCGCAGATTGGGGATAAGCATACGTATCATAGAGTTAAGCTTTCGAGGGAGTGGGCGACGGCTTAGGGGGGGATTCGGCGCGGGGAGACCGGGGTTGTGTCGCCGGTTATGGGGGAGATTTTGGGACGGGAGCCGGAGAGGTTTGAGAGGACTATCCAGGCTCTTTTGGGATAAGAGTTACATCATGTCCAACGAAGGGCGTGGAGAAGGCGCAGGAAAGGAGGATGAAATACGTTGGCGGATCATTGAAAGGAACATTAAGGCAAGATATGGATGAAGCCCTAATGCCCGCTGCATTCGCTGAGCAGTATGTACCAGCAACGTTTGGATCAATATACGACTTCATCCAAGAGGTAGGTATACGACTCCGTCAAACCACCCGCCGGGCTACACATCTAGCAACCCCTACACTCCTTAACCCAAAGATTAGCAGCAGCATACTCCGCATTATGCGCCCCATACCAGAAAATTTCCTTCGCCGTGCTCTCTCCATACCCATCAACCGCGAACCAAGCATTGCCATCATGAGTAAAATATCCATCCTCGTTCACGCCAAAGCCAGTAGTGCTGGCACCCTCTGGCACGGCGCCGGAGTGAGGACGCGTCAGCCCAATGGGCGAGACCTGGTTCTCGATGATGTATAGGCTCTGGAAGCCCGTCGGGGTTGAGGATTTGGAGGTGAATGAGACGGGGGTGTTGTTGCCGTTGGTGTGGACTGAAGGTTAGAGGGGGTGTTAGTAAGATGTGAGGTTTGTAGAGTGGGAGCTGGGCTTACGGATGAGGATCTCGTGGGTGGTTGCGTTGACGCCGATCCAGGCGTTTTCTGCAGCAAAGTCGGTTAGCAGGGTTGCTTTTATGTATCGATTGGAGCTGAGGGAGAGAGTGCTTACCACCGTCAGTCAAAACGGTGCGGCCACCGTCGGCAACCAGGGTAAACGCAGCAGGAAGGCTTGCTGCGGCGGCGGCGCTGGCAAGGCTGGCAATAGCGGTGATGGAGAACTTCATTTTGGGTAAGTTGAGGTAGTTGCTGAAGTAGCCCTGGTAACTTGAACTCGAACTCGACAATACCTCGTGTCTTTTATAGACGCCGTTCCGGAGAAGCCAGGCGGAAGGTGACGGCGTTGCGCCACCGGAAACTAAGACATGCTTAACCTAGATTGAGGTGGTGAAAGTGCAGATCGTTCTATTAACAATGCCAGTGGCTACCCTTGTCGGGGACTATTTCGAACTAGTGGTCGATCATCTGGTGAAATTGGAACATGTCTGAGGTCCGTCGTGGCGGTGAATTTGTTTGTTGTATGTTTGCACGTCATCGTTTGCGGGGGATTGACAGCCACGCGAGGGTTGGAAGGTTCCATCGCTGTTGTTGGGCAAACCGCGAGGTTCTTTTGACCCCAGTCTCTCATTGCACGATTCTCGATCCAAGTGTAGAAGAAAAGCTCTTGAACGCAAGTCGTGACTCAAAGACCCTAACCGGATGAAGCCGGCTAAATCTCAGGAGTCGGTCTATCAAGTTATGGGGCTGTCTGGTTGGGGTAAATCTGGCGATGATCCCGCCTTTTCCAGCGGAAGATCTTCGGGGGTTTCCACGGCTGTTCCACGTGCCGAGCCATTCTTGGGGAATGGGTGACGATCTTCAATCGCCTGCCTTCCAGAAACTTCAGATTCGATTCAGATTGAGCGGGCCATCCAAGTAGAGACCTTGGTAGTCTGGACAAGGTCTCTACTTGCATTTCAACCGTAAACGGATCAACAGCTTGGGATAACTAGGACACAAAGATTTGCCCTGAGTGGAGCGCCAGGGATGACATCACTGTGCAAGATGTCTCAGAAAGATCCACTGACGGGGGAGTGTACATCTCGAATATCTGATGGAAGGCACCTACCTTACTTGGACATGAAATATGCAACAGCAGACCCAAAAAAGGCCCACGGGCAGTTCTGCCCACGGGCTTTAAGGAACACAAGAAATGTAGAATTAGTTGCCAGGTGAGCATAAGACGATCCGCTCAGAGCGAAGTGATGCGCAGCGGCAGTTCAAAAGTAGAGAACAAGCAATCACGAACACTCATAACGAGCGAACTGCCACGCTTTCAAAGTCATGTGGATGCGGCTACTATTTCGCTGATCTGCATGTGAGGTCAATTGTGAGAGTGCTGTTAGTCGCCATTCTGTTGAATGCAAGGCTAAATCAGTTAGTCTGACTATACAAGCTCTACACACAATATTCAATCCGAAGCAAGTGGTTGTTCAAAGTCTTCATAGGTCTCTGTGCAATGTTATGCCTGGCGGGGTGGGGCGGCTTGGTTGGGTAGTAAGCTTGTAAGGCTTCATCTGTAGGGACGGATATCGCCATGTGTTGCTCTAGCGCATATCCCTGTCGTGTCCTTCTGTAGGAACGATATTGCTAATGGGACTTTTCCCCTCCTGCTTCGACGGTCTAATAGGTATGTCGTCAGGATCCGCAACAGCGGGGCATCCCGGCTGTGGGTGGTGGTATGGGCTTGACGGGACCTCAGGTTCGTGAGGAAGACATGGTTTTTCCTTCCAGGAGGACAGAAATGTCTTTGAATCTCAAGCTGTGCCAACAGGTCATCATCAAACTCGTATCCTCGTTGGCCAAGTCAGGGATAATATACTTACCCCGTTCGTGGCCAATAACCACCGCCGCGTGCACGCCTCTCTAGTACCACATGTTAATCCTCACCCAACAAGGACTTCAGTGTTGAGCATGTGTGAAGGCATGGAATTCTCAACCCTTCACCCCAAGCAAGATCCATCGTGCAGTCAGCCTCCAAAACACCAACCTCAAGCCCTCAATCGACAAAGCCAAGCCCACACAACAACACTTCCCTTCCTGACATCACGCCGGCAATAGCATTATCCCTCGTAACCACCCTTCCTTCAGCCTTGCACCATCCCAGCCAAGATGCTGATGCACCCCCATACCTGCCGACGGGAGTGCCGACGCAGATCCCGCCACGGAAGCCAGAATCCGGGGAAGACTGCCAAACATCGGCAGTGCGATCTTGTCTGGATCCATGGACGCCAGCTTACACCCCGACATATTCATAATTCTCTAGTCTCTCTCAGCCCAGGGCTCCGTATGACAGATCCCCACCCGGACCGACAGCTTGCCGCGTGGACTGACCCTACCTTCGGAAAAATGGGCTGGAGGATGGAGCCGCTTGGGAAAGGGGGCGCCACGATGATGGTGGTGGCTCGCGGAGAGCGGAATCTAAGGACTTAGCAAGTCGTAACGGTCAGCTTGCAGGGGAAGACTGGCTAGCAGTAGCTACCGGCCGCTAGTTTGAATCTTCTCGGGTGGTAGGGCTCCACTGGGCTCGGGGCTGGAGCCGGGTGTTTGAACTTTGGGGCGGTTAGGGGTGGGAGTTCGAGATGATCGTAGATCAGATCTGGTTACTCAGTTAGATGGGCGATTGAAATTAATGAGGGCTTGCCCATAGAGATATTGGTACTTGCGAATGACATGAACAAGCATAGTGGTTGTGACGTTGTAAAATGATAGACGGGTAGACTCATCTAGCGATACTCGACTCAACAATTGATCACCATCAACAGTCCCAACCGCCGTCACGGAAACCGGCGAAGCAAGTCCATCCTTTCTATCACAACATACATCCTCATCAGGAGACTCCAGCTCTCTCAGCACAAAACCCGAAATCGCACACCGAAGACTCATCCATCCAAACCACGATTCCGAAATCATTTCGTGCCTCAACTCTATAGAGTCACGAGGACGACAAAAGCCATCCTAATCCCACAACAAAAACAATACTCGGTAGAGCCCGGGCTCAAAATGCCGTTTCCAAACGCCCACACATAAAGGAAAAGACAGCATCCGGATCACCCCACGGCCCAAAGTGGCAACAGTACGGAGTACGGAGTATAGCAGTCTAGGTTAGACCGTCAGAGACTCAGACTCTGGCTGGTTAGTTTGGGGCCCGGCCTAGGGCTGGGTCAGCGGGAATTAGCAGCGTTGCGAGTGGTCCGTCAGAAGGGGTCCGCTGGGCGGCTGGGTCGCACTAGCCTCTAGGCCCATGCCTAATCGTGGCTCCCAAGATAGCACGATGGGGCTTGGGGCTTGCCCTAGTACTTAGTATTCAAGTTACAATCTCTGCAAAGATGATGGTGGTAGTACGCCGACTATGGATGTACTTCTATCTACTGCGTGGGTGTGCGAAGCACACTCTCGGAATTAGGTCCGCAGTCTCTGGTCCCGCGAATACTGCCGCATGTGCTGCGGCAGCAGGACGGTTGGAGATGGGTTTTTGGTGCAGATTGGGGGGTACTTGCAACATGAGATAGTTTGAACGGAACAGGGAGGATGAAACAGGACGGGTGAGAAGGATTCTTCTCGTGCGAATAAAGGGCACTATCTCGGTGTATCAACTCTTCTCGCACGAATGGCTGATTTTGCCACGGTTTGTGTGTACAATCACGGGTCGGGCTCCCGAGGTCAAAGTTCACAAGGTACTTTTACTCCTACTGCAGTACGTTAACATGGTAGACTTCATGCTTGAAGATGAAGTAAAGAATTGACCGATGATCGCTTCGTACAAAGTTACAAACCCTGCGGGAATATGACTATGATGAGAGTGGCTTTTCTGTGAAAAGAGACTTTTGGCTGGAACGGGCTACCGGGTACGCTACGAGTGTATACTTGCAAGTCTGCATTCGAGCCCCTGTCGGGTCGAGTCCAGACTCCAGCCGGAGGCATGCCGCAACGTTTGTCCCTGATTTGACTTGGTACGAGGTAGTATGCTTTATGCATATGCATTGCAGATTATAAAAATTGCTTTTTGCTTTACTACAACATTCCCAACGCTAAGTACACGAAAATACATACATGTCATGTCCATCATGGATCGCCGGCCAACTGCAGCAGTCTGCTCTGTCCATGGCCGTCCAACTGAATATGCATGTGTCATCGTCGGTCTGACAGGTTGAGGTGCAGCGGATCTACTGCGTCATGCAGGGTTACCGGACGAGTCGCCAGTTGCAATTGGGACGGAGGATACTGTTGATGCGTGGATGCAGACGGGAGTGCGTGTTGCGCCCGCCTGCCAGGGAATGTATTTTTCCGGCCGGGGGGAGGGAGGCAGCGCGTGGATCAGAGGTTTGTGATTGGTGAGCTATTCGAGAATCACTTTACTCGGTTCTCTATTCCCAAAGTGTCCAGTCTGTCCAGCATTCCTGTGGCTGGAAGAAGAACAGGAGGAGATGGACCGTTGGAACTTGGGGCTGTTCTGCTGGCTGCTGGCTGCTGTCGGCTGTCGGGTCCGAGACTCGGCCGGAGGGAAAGGCTTGGCACCTGGCGGGCCATTGGCCAGTGGCCACTGGTGCTCGCGGGCTTCGGCCCCACTTGGCTTGCCCCGTTCTGTTCGTACTCAGTTACAGTACTAAGTATACTAAGTACTTCGTAGTGAGAGTAGTGACTTAGGATGAGGACTTCGTACATTCCTCGATGCAGATGACCTTCTTCGTCGATGGTTTCCATAAACACGGGACCTACGATGAAGATTCGGAAATGCTCGCGGCTGATCTGTCCTTCGGAGCCGGCCGAGGGCCCTGTCAACGTGCGCGCCAGATGCTAAGGTGATCTCGGCTCATCTTCACCGAGCGAATCGCAATGATCCCAACTGATATCTGAACGGGGACAGGGCCTAGTAGGCTCTAGTGAGTGCTGTAACTGAGTCGTGGATTCTTTGGGGCGATCAATTAGCAATTATTATTTTTTTCTATTTGATTTTCTTTTCCATCGGGGCCATTCCATTTTCGACCTGCCAGAGACCTGACATCACAAGTCAATTGCCAATTTTGCTCTGCTCTTTCGGCTGCAATACTCGGTCAACCCAAAACACCCATTGACTCGTCATCCGGTCCGGCCCCTGGTCCGTTTTTTTCCCTTGCAGTCGAGAGCATTCCGGCCATTATATATCTGCTCTGCTACGGCCAACAGGGAAACGTGCTTTTTATTTCCATCGTGCAAGAATCAACATATCATCCCCCCCCCCTTCCGCATCCTTGATATATAATTCCCATCCTCGGCTTCCCGCCACCCATCAACAAGAACAAGAACAACCAAGCCACGACCAAGCTACGACCTACCTTTCACGTGCTCGACAATTACATCTCTTCGAGCTTCTTTCTCCCACCGTTGCCATCTGCCACTCTCGCCCGTGCATGATCGCAACAGCTACTCACCCTGGTTCAACCATGGCATTCAACCGCACCGGTTTATCGAACCTCTCCCTCGAAGACGAAAGATACCTCAACCAGCAATTAAGTCCCCAGTCGCGCCCCATGGAGCTGTTCCCCACGACCAAAACCTCCGACCCTCTCCCCGGAAATTGGTCCTACGACAGCGCCATTGACCTGTTCTCCCTGAACCCCGCCGACATGGACCCGGTCTCCTTCGACTTTGCCGACAGCCTGACCAGCCCGGACTCCAAAGAGCTCTTCATGGACCCCTTCGGCACGCCAACCGCCATCAGCGGATTCAGCATGCCCACAGCCGAAGACACCGTCTCGCTCTCCTCAGTACAGTCCCAATCATTCCAATACCACCATCCAAAACTAACCCCCTCCTCCAGGATCTTGACAGCGACGACCAATCCTGGCCTATGAGTGCCCGCCCCTCCATCGACGACATGACCATGCCCTCATCCACAGGCCCCGCACCAACCAAACCAGTCACCCGCGCCTCCCTCAGCAACACTAGCACAACCACATCGACCTCCACGCGCTGGTCCTCCAGCCCCGAAATCAAACCCCAAGAATACAACCCCCCTCGCACCGACAAGCGCCGCAAAACCCGCAATTTCTCCGACGATTCCACCGCCACCTCGTCCGCTGCTCCCGCGACGGCCCCGCAAGATCCACAGGGCCGGAACGCTGCCAAGCGTGCTGCACACAATATCATCGAGAAGCGGTACCGCACCAACATGAATGCCAAGTTCCTGGCACTTGAGAAGGCTATCTCGCCCGCCGGCGTGCAAAAATCTTCCCGCGCGGGCGCGGGGTCGCTCAAGAAATCCGAGATCTTGAGTAATGCCTTGGCGTATATCGAGCACATCCAGCAGGAGAATCTGGCGGTGCAGAAGGAGCTGGCGCTGCTGAAGCAGGGTCTTGTCCCCGGGGTTATGTGGCGGAATTCGAAGCAGGGTCGGTCGTGAAAGTGCCCGAGACTGAGACCGAGACAGAGGCTGTGGGTTGACACCCGTGTCTTGTGTTGTGCTACGGCACGATTTTCCGCTTACCTTGCATCGCACTTTGCATTCCTCGCTTCTATTCTTCTATCCTTTTGTTTCTTGTCTTTTGCCCGTGCTCATGACCGTGACGTGCGATATATAACTAGAGGGTGGACTTTCCGCTGGCGGAAGGAGTTTTGGTTTCTTTCTGGTTATGCTGGTCACGGACACGGACACGGCTTGTGTATTCTTCCCTTTTCTGGACTGGGACTGGGACAGGCGTTCGGAAGACTTTCTTTGCATGTCGGAAATTGGTGTTCAGTGTTCGGTTTTTTTTTCGCTCATTCTGCATCTGGCTCGTTCGGCCACTCTCCCATCCTCATCATCATGAACGTGTCATGCTCGGGTCCCGGTGACAACCCAAAAGTGTGCTTTGGCTTTCTGTGTTCGAGATTCCCCTACTACCCCATTCTTCAGGCGGTGTTTCCAATAGTGGTGAAAGCATTAATATAATTGCCGAGACTCGGATGATTCAGACCTTCCTCTCTGTGAAATTGATTTCGATCCTCGTATCCATTTGTTGACTCCCTGGGGGATGCTGCAGAGAGGCGGTGATGGTGTGGATAGCTATCGCGACAATGGTTGCATACTCAATCACGGGTGCACGATGCTGCAAGGCAAGGAGAGAATCCCTATCCTCGCTAGTCAATTTAGTGAGTTGACTCACATGAGGTGATTCGAGCAGAATATTGCAGCCGGCCTTCCCGATTCGGCAAGAATCGCGCCAGACGAAGGTCAGGGAAATTTCGTATAAGAGGTGAGTGAAATGAGTTTCTTTGCTGTGATCAGGTCTTTCTCTCAGATAGCTGACGAGTTTGACATGCTCATCAACATCGCAAGTCTCGCCCAACCTTGACGATGGTTCTGTACTCTGAGAATCGGATCGAGTCCATGGAGATCGGGCGAATGCTGTCACTTGCTTTAGTTTCTGCACTCACCTTCGAGTCAACTAACCACAGCACACTGCCACAAAGCGAAGTGCACACAAAGCCATTCGAAGCGGCAATAAACATCCGAGACTGATGCTGTGCCATCTTCACGGTCGCACAAAGTCCATTCCTCGCATAAAACGGGTGTACAACCTCAATATACCCAGACAGTCAACCCAACAAACGCATCCTCCCGTCTACCAGACCGGACTCCCCTCACCAAGGCGATCGCCGACATCCGCAACCGGGAGCAAAACACTGTCCATTAGTCACATCCAACACTCCTCTTGCCATTTCCAATTGGTAATATCTCGGGTTCACAGGCACATCACGAACAAAACAGGAAGTATGACAAAGGCCACCACTCCAGCTCAAAAACTACGCATTGCACGGCGATCTGTCCCGGGACGCCCTGCGCCTGCCATGTTATTCATGTGGGGTACTCGATATCATTATCCGGAGATCGAAACACAGTCCTCCCGGGCTCCCGGCAGACGCGGTGGCGCGAGTAGAGGCTGAGTTGCGTGTACCTGCCTGAACCGGGATGGACTTTCGTTAGTAGCGCGGGAGCTTCGTCAAGTGCGAGGAAGACAAGACACATTACCGAATGTCGGGAGATATCGTGAACATACAGGATAGACACATTGACTCGTGGACGAAACCAGTTCCGTTCTTCAACATGGCGACCAAACCCTCGCCCCGCATTTCAATCTCCATGACGCTGAACTTGTGAATCTAACCTACCTCCATCGATGTACATGCTCCATCGGGAGCTACAGTATTCGACAGCTTCCCAGATAGGGAAAGAGAAGGAGAACCCTCAACACCGAGCGGCGATACAAGCCAATGACGAACTACAAACACATCAGCAGGTTGAAGGAACCTCCCGGCGCCATCGTCCCGGATCGACCTGCAGTCCTGCACATAGCGCGCCATGCATTTATGCTATGTAATAGCCAACCCCGCGGTCAAGCTCATCCTGATCGCTCCGCCACGTTGACTCGATACAAGCCCCGATTCCCAGTTGGGAGCTTCGAGACGCGAAAGTGGATCCCCGCGCCTCGGCTGCCCCAGATATCTCGGCAGCCAGGATTATTCTAGGAGGTCAACGTTGGTGCCTGACTGGTCGGATGACATCGTCTCGTCGTCCCCCCGTTCTCTTGGCCGTGGAATCTTCCCCGGAAACCCATTCCGTCACGCGATCGGATGGGACCTTGGACCCGGGGGCTGGAAGCCGGAGTTGTTGATCCATACGCCATGCGGTTTTGGCGTTAGGTAGAGTTCAGGCTCGGCTGCCGAGCAGGAATTGACTTTGGCTGCCCTTGGACATACTCTATATGGACGTTGGGCTATGATCCGGCATCGGGATATCCACTGTACTTGCGATGGAGATGGCATGGCTATTCCGACGCTGTATTGCCCTTGCGATAGGCATTCTATCTGTTTCATCGTTGCTATCGTCCGTAGTGTGGCCGCAGGTATGCTGGCGGACTTTGGGCCGCTGCGACGATAACGGGGCTTATCTGTTCGCATGGACTTGCTGTTTTGGGTTTGCCTTGCCACTGAGGACTCGGCGATACCTGGTTCATGGCTGCTGTTGCTGAAGCGCAGAGGCTGGATTTGTTTGAGCGAGAGTGCGTGAATTGACTGCTACTGCAATGGAGTGAATATCTGGAGCTGAGAAGCTGGACCACTTCTGCATGCCATTCCTGCTGTTCTTACTTGGTCGCTAAGTCTCGCTGAAGAGGCATTTCCGACACCACGGACTCGATGTTGCACACAGCCAGAATACCTACGCAACACTAGTACACACCCATGCATCTTCAAACAATACTCTTCCCATCTCCATCCAATAATCACAGTTGATTCTCACAGATACCATGCCTATCATCTTATCAACGTGGATCACCTCTCGATCCGGAGAGTCCCAAGACTGGGTCCACGGCCCACTGTAGGAGGTCCTGCCGAGGGCGGAAGGCAACCCCCGCAAAAAAAAATTCCAGTCGACACGCGACGAGCATTTCCATTACCAACATTTCTCAACATCATGACCAATCTTCTCTTCTTCGACTCTTAATCCCGTGAACGCTTGTCAGACGGGACATCCTCATTGGCCCATCCATCCCCAGCTTTATCTGCGCCGCCCCCGTACTTTGCCTGGGTGGGACACACCGTGACAGTCACCGATACCAGCAACCAGGGGCCTGGCTCCGACTTAGCCCAGCCTTCTTTTCTAAGTTTTTGGGAAGGCGACTTTCGCTGAACCCCGGTGACACTGCCAGAGACCGCCGCACAGACAGGAGAAGGTGGACTTGTGGAGAGGGTCCTATCTGATTGTCATTGCACACTTCCTGGGCCCAGCTATATAGAAACGCAGTCTAGTCCCCTTTCCCATCGTCTCTCCCCCCGTCTGCTCTGTCCCTTTCACCATCTTGGCGGAAAATGGGCGCGCGTCTCACTGTCTTGCCCCGTCAATCCATCTTTATTACCTCCGGCTGAAGCTGAACAAAGTCTACCAAGTTATGGACGTGGAATCACCTCCCCTCAAGGTGCCTCTCGAGAATGATCAGGACGTGCAGGATGCGACCGATTTGGCGGGCATGGGCCACGCCCAGGCGTTGACCCGCAAGTTTAATATTTGGAGCATGCTTGCGCTGGCTTTTTGTGTTCTTGGTATGTACTGTACTGGTTTTGCGTCAATCGAGTGACGGAATTGGGCCCCGACTACTGGATATCTCACTCACCCCCCGTCTCTTTCTGTAGGAACCTACTCTACCTTTGCCCAGGATCTCAGCAGCGGTCTCACTAATGGTGGTCCCATCACTATCCTCTGGGGCTTGGTGCTGGTCACCGCATGTAATTTGGCCGTGGCCCTCTCGCTGGGCGAATTGACCAGCAGCATGCCCACGGCCCTCGGCCAGGCATACTGGGTGTACCGACTCTGGCCCACGCCTCTCGGCCGCTGGGTCTCGTACATGTGTGCCTGGATCAACACCTTTGGATGGTGGACACTCACCGCGTCGCAGGTCGCCTTCATGACCGAGTTCATTCTCGGCATGAAGACCATGTTCAACCCGGACTGGACCGGAGGTAGCCAGGGCTGGCTCAACTTTGTCGTCTTCATCGGCGTCGTGGCCCTCCTCACCCTGGTCAACGTGGTCAGCTGTCGTCGCGAGCAGATCCTCCCGTGGATCAACAACTTTGTCGGCGTCTGGTTCGCCGGTCTATTCGTGGTCATGTCCGTGGTGATGCTCATCTGCGTCGGCGTCAAGAGCGACCTCTCCTTTCAGCCGGGCAAATTCGTCTTTGGCACCTGGATCAACCAAACCGGCTGGGGCGACGGCGTAGTTTGGTTCACCGGTCTCGTCCAAGCCGCCTACGGCCTGACCGCATTCGACTCGGTCATCCACATGGTCGAAGAAATCCCCAATCCGCGCCGCAACGCGCCCCGCGTGATCTGGATGGCCGTGCTCTTCGGCGCCATCACCGGTTTCATCTTCATGGTCGTCTGCCTGTTCTGCATCCAGAGCGTCGACGACGTCACCAACGCTGACCTCCCCTTCATGGAACTCATGCTCGAGACGGTCGGCCTCAAGGGCGGCGCCACCCTCCTCGCCCTGTTCATCTTCAACGGCATCGGCCAGGGCATCGGCATCCTCACCACCGCCTCCCGTCTCACGTGGGGCTTCGCCCGTGACGGCGGCCTTCCCTTCAGCAAGTACTTCACCCACGTCGATCCCGTCTGGCAAGTCCCCGTCCGCGCGCTCTGGGGCCAGGGCGTTGTCATCGCCATCGTCGGCGTGCTCTACCTCTTCGCCAACACCGTTCTCACGGCCATTCTCTCCGTCAGCACGATCGCACTGACCGTCTCGTATGCCATGCCCATCGTCGCTCTGCTCGTCGTCGGCCGCGACAAGCTGCCCGCCGGCGGCTCGGCGGGTCTGGGTCGCTGGGGCCCGTGGTTGAACTGGACTAGTATCGTGTACTGCGTCATCACGACTGTTTTCTTCTTGTTCCCCGGTGCGCCGAACCCGGCGCCGGCGGACATGAACTACGCTATCGCTGTGTTTGGTGTTATGTTGGTTATTGCGATTGCCTTCTGGTTTATTCAGGGGAGTCGGACGTATTTGCAGACGGAGGATGCTATTGCGCAGATGTTTTATGCGCAGCATTTGGAGAATGCCGAGTCCACGGGTGAACGAGCCTCGGATGCTGATTCGAAATAGGGGGTGATGGGATTTGGTTGGGTTAGAACTAGATGCTGTTGATGGCTGGGGTTGGGCCGAGGCATGAGTTAGGTGTGGGTGTGGGGTGTGGGGAGGGTGTTTGTACATATGGACATTGGACAGTTTGATCTCGTTGTGTTTCTCAACGATTAATTGAATATACGTTTCTAATGAAATCATCCAGTGCCAACTTAGAATGTCAACGAAAAGGTCTATGCTGCTATGGCTTATTAGTTTAACTCTCCCTGCAAGGAACGATATCCCTGCGAAGTATACGAGCTCTTCAGCCTATCGAATGACGGCCCCCACTTGCCCAGGCCTCTTCATCCCTGTGCTTTAATTAACAATCAACACGTGACAACTCACCCTCCTATGTATCCCCGATCCTCCCAAGTATGTACTTTCTTCAGCAGACAAACGTAAACTTGATAATCAACAATAAACTTCGCTCCTCGTTACATTATTTATAATTCAACAGGCCAACCGGAAGTTAAAACTCATTTCGAATCCCCAGGCACAGAATGCCCATTGTCACCAATGATCTTCTTACAGGCTTCCGGGCCGCTCGCCACCCACCATGGCTGCCGTGCGCGCCGAAGCTAACTGGCTCTTTCACGGATGAATACGAGGATCAGCGTGCCCAGGCCCCGGATTCGGCATGGATGATGGGAGGGACAGCAAGCAACACGAGAGTCTCAGCCTCCAAGAAAAGCACAAGCAGACTCGCAGTTTCTCTGCGATGAATATTAAAAGGGGGGATCTGCCCGTCCCCGCTGAACCAAGATCCTCTCCACTATCGTACTCAGTGATTTAATCCCCATCTATATTCTATCATACCTTAATTCCTCCACTTCAATCGACCAATTCTCTCAACCCTCCCCCGCAATAATGAAATCCTCCACACTCATCCCCCTCCTCACAACACTCCTCCCCCTAACCTCCGCCTGGTCCATAACATGGAACGACCCGTCCGGCACCGACCACACCCGCACCGGCCACGGCCCCAGCGCCTGCATCCCCATCGACAATCCCAAGGGCCATCTCTTCCGCATCGACGCCCAGGGCGAAACGGGGATTAACATGCTGCTGTTCACGAACGGGGACTGCGAGGGCGACGCGGCGGGGATGGCGACAGATGTGTTTAGTAAGGATGCCAGCAAGGATCTTTTGGGGTTTAGGGTTGTCAGGCTTGAGTCTGCGACGGCCCCGGGGACCGGGGGCAATTCGACCGCGACTTCGACGGGTGGGATGACGGGGACGGGGACGGGGACGACGACGAAGGCGCATTCGAGTCATGTTACGACTACGGATGGGAGTTCGAGCGCTGGCGCGAGCTCGAGTTCTGCGGCGTCGACGACGACGACGACGACGCAAACGAGTGTTCAAGTGACGAGTGCGGCGGCGACGACGAGTAGCGCTGCTGGGGGTGCTTCTTCGGCTTCTTCGAGTGCGGCGAGTGCGAGTACGTCTAATGCTGCGGTACGCGTGGCTGGGTCGAGGGCGGATGTTGCTAAGGGCCTTGTGGGTGGGATGCTGGGGTTGGTGGTTGTGCCGATGATGATTTAGATCGAGCTGGGTCTGAGATTGTGATGTTTGTTTCTGGGAGCTGGTGAGCATGATGTTGGTTTATGCGCTCTGCCCTCGAAAATTACTAGTTGTCATTTTTTGCCACCATCTAGTCATAATATTTATCTTCTGTACCCTTGTTGATGATTTGACACTGTGCTCATGGGCAGCTTTGATATCATGGCGCAATCAATTCCACCATGCTCGCAGCCCTAACGCCGACAATGGGCTGCTATACAGCGCGAGGAGCAGCGGAAAAAAGATATTCAGCGAACGATCTCCGGGACGCAAGTACCACAGATTAAGGGCGACTTGGAAACGACAGGGGACGAATGTAAATAGACGTGCTCCCACCTAGGTCCATGTAGAACTCAGAATCAACCCTTGCTACCTACACAGAAACCCTGAATACATACTAAGTCCTGTACAACCCGGCAGTAAGTAATAGCATAAACCTTAACCATAGATAGTGATATTAAAATAGGTACCAATAACGAAATAGCAGGATGGAACAAATCAATACTATGTTTTAGGATACACTCAAAAACCTCGAGTCCCTAACTAAAGACATGATACCGGTCGTCTATGCACTTCAACGGGACATAATACAGGCGCTAGATAGACGTAAAAAAGGGACAGAGCTCTACAGGAAATGGTAGCAGAAGTAGTAAGAGCTAAGTAATATCGTGTATGATATGGCTATATAGATTGCATAGTTAGAAGAGGACCTACGGGGACTACATAACGCAAATAAAGGTAAGATTAATAGAGTAGTGAACGAGAAGGAAGATATTAACATAAGTATAGAATGAAAATAGGGGGTTTATAAACAAAATCCAGGGATGGAAGATGGAGGGAAGATGGAGGAAGAGATGGAGGAAGAGATGGAGGAAGAGATGGAGGAAGAGATGGAGGAAGAGATGGAGGAAGAGATGGAGGGAAGATCCGTGTTCCACCTAAGCGTGTATCCGGTTAAGCCTTGAATTACGTTACCAAAAATACGCTTAGTTCTAACTATATATTGCTCAGACAACGAGAATTACTTTCAAGCATCAGGTAATATATCAAATACTCAGGTATTTTAAGATTATACTCTTTTCCTCAAGGGTTAAGATATAAAGTTGTGAAAAATCGCACTTAGCATGGTGTTTTGGGGTGGCTGACTTAGCCGTGTTACAGGGCTGTTCACCATCACCAAGGTGTACACAACCAACCGCCCTCCTATTCTCATCCATTCAACCGCTCTATCTTGGTATCAAACAGGGGTAGGGCGTACAGAGCCCTACCCCTGTCGTCGCTAAACGCATTTGCAACCATATTCTAACCAAAGCTCCACTCGAGTAGCCGGCTCTGATTTATCGCCAGCCACCAACCTCAGTTGGCCGTGGATTACGTTAACTAGCCTATTCTGTCATGGGGCGATCGACTGGCGACCGACGAGATGTAAACTGAAAAATGCTCCAGGGGAAAGGCCCTCTTGGTTTTCTCTCGATTAACCGTTGGGAAAGGAAATAATCAGAATCGTTTAAACCTATCTTTCTTCTTCTGTATTATTAGTGATTTTGATGTCTTTTCCTGGATCTTGTTCTTTTCCTGGACTACGAAACGGTCCACATCAGCTCCGTATGTTGTTACGGGGTTTTCGTACACAGGCTGGCTTCGACGGAAGGGGATAAATGGGCGTCGTACAGCTGTGTAATACTCACACGTATGTAACAGTCTCATTATCGCATATACTATCCACGCATTGCTCCCCCTTCTAGGTTCAAAAGTCAAAAAGCCAAGGACAAACATTATCAAAGTTATGGCTTGGTCTGGATGGCTGAATGGCTGGAAGTTAGAAAGGCTCTCTGGGAAAGGTTGTTGGCAGACAAGACGACAAGTGGAGATAGACAGTCGTGCATGTTTCCTACTCAAGTAGGTACCTTGTCCACCACGAGCCCGACGAAGAGGTCGTGCTTTTGATCCGTCCTGTAACCCAGGCTTAATGGCCACTGAAAAAAATTGACAGACTGCACCGAGTCTGTCTGTCCTCTTCTCTGTAGTACCTACCTATAAAAGGGTCTTCCCTCGCGAGATCTTCGCGAGATAACAGAGATTCTTCTGTCATAGCGATTCCGCCCTGTCTTTCTACTTTGTCTTGTTCAAACCATTGATCTACTGAGTACCTCCATTATTTACCAGAACTACAACTGATGTCGTCTTCTCAGCAGTCGTTTCAGAGACACATCAACATGGTCAATGAACAAGGCTTGGTCAATGAGCCAGAGGTGGAATATCACGATTCCTACATGGGCACTGCCCCAAGTGAGCTCTCGTTCGGCGGTATTGCTTTTGCATCTGATGTGAATGGCTACCAAGACATGATCGCTCCAGCCGGTCCTATTGCGCGGTCCACTCACCCATCTCATGAAATTTCACACTGTCCCGCCGCTCTTGACACCCTTCCAGATGTAGGATCATCGAGTGGGCTGTCCCAAGGTCATGCCTATCCCTCTGACCAGTGGCACCGAGGAATTCTCGAAAAGAGCACAAGGTTCGTTACTCTATGTTCCCACTCAACTTGTTAAATTATCATTCTGAGGACTCGTATGCAATATTATAGCAACGAAGACGATCGTCCTTACAAATGTGGCTGGATGGGCTGCACGAACAACAAGGGCTTCAAACGTCCTGCGTGCCTATTGCGCCACATCAAGAGTATCCACGTGTGCTCGGGTCAATTCCAGTGCCACATCTGTGGCAGAACCTTCAATCGGAACGACAAAGTAAAGGCCCATATTAGAACCGTTCATATCAGCAGAGGTCAGAGCGGGATGAGCGAGAGCGGCCACCGCCAGTCCTGATAGGATATGCGGCTTGGGGCTAGTATTCTACTCAATCTTTCTTCTTTCTACTCGTTTCTTTTGATATTCTTGTGTGTTTTCAGTGTGCTTCCATAGGATTTGATTCCCTTGGATGGGTACTGCTGCGTGATAGGGAGCACTGAGGCGTTGTATCCTTAGATGAAAAGAGTTACTATAAGAGTTAACTTAGACATCCTATCTAGGGCAACCTTTGAAAAATTAGCCCACTAGAGCTGCCAGAGCTGCCAGAGCTCCTTATACCCGATATCTTTTGGGCCTGCCTGCTGCGTGGATATGATGCAAGTATCTGGTCGACGATACGATGTCCATTGCCTGGGTCTCTTGTTTCGCGCTTCGCCAAGGCAGTCGGACCTTATAATTGTCGCTGGCACGTTGACAAACAAAATGGCTCCTGCACTGCGGCAGGCTTACGACCAGATGCCTGAACTACGTTGCGTAATTATCATGGGTAGCTGCGCAAATGGTGGTGATTACTATCACTATAGCTATTCCGTTGTTCGAGGTTGCGATCAGATAGTGCCTGTAGATGTCTACGTCCCCGGACATGAGTGGCTTAGCCCAGCTCGTGTACAACCTTTGTGGTAAAGACTGACTATCTAATGACCAAGGCCCTCCAACGGCCGGAGCATTGATCTATGGGATAATCCCCATTCAGAGAAGGATACGCCGGACCCAGACTACACGAATGCGACGCAAGATAGCTTAGCGAACAGGTGGTATATAATGTTGCCGTGCTTGGGTGCTTGGATCACTGCTACACATGCAGAGCCTGCGATGGAATTGGAAAGGCTAACACTTGATTTAACATGTTGCTGAAACGGTACCGGAGTTGGATCATAGTTCACATTGTAGGCTCAAAGCTATCTCTGCTCCGAGCGGAGTACTCCCCATAGCCGCCTATCCACAACAAAAAACCAGCCGCTATTCCTCCTTCCTACTACTCTTCCTACTACTCTTTCGACTGCTCTTTCGACTGCTCTTTCGACTGCTCTTTCGACTGCTCTTTCGACTGCTCTTTCGACTGCTCTTTCGACTGCTCTTTCGACTGCTCTTTCGACTGCTCTTTCGACTGCTCTTTCGACTGCTCTTTCGACTGCTCTTTCGACTGCTCTTTCGACTGCTCTTTCGACTGCTCTTTCGACTGCTCTTTCGACTGCTCTTTCGACTGCTCTTTCGACTACTCTTTCGATCATGTGGGATTTCACTGTGTTGGCCTGAAATAGGCGTTTTGGTTTCCAAACATTAAAGCTGTCGTTGTGCATCTATCCCTTCTCGCTTTATGTGGAGCCAGACCGCTTTTCTGCGCATAACTCAGCGATTTTGGCCAAAGGTTCGAACATTCAGCCTGGAAACTGAGTCATGAAAGACATCGGACCTAGCGTGCAACTCTCTACATGAAACAGAATGCATAACTACATGAAAATCCTCCCGCCGCCCGCCTGTTAGCGGGTGGCCTTCGGAAATTCCGATCCCAGAAAGCACTGACTACTGCCGCCGAGAAGAGTCAGGTGATATTATGATGCAACTATTCACTACACTGGAGCTTAGGCTGATCCAACATGGGCGGATCCACATTTACATTCTAGTTAGAGCGTGATGAGCTCAAGGATTCCTGAGTTATCCAGGTATGGTATTTACCAAGCCGCCATTTACAAAGACGCCTAGTTGACTAAAGTGGGAGCCATGGTTGTTCTGAACTATATTTGTCGAAGTCGAGTACGAATTCCAACGTCACACAAACTTTGAGACTGCTTAGAGAAACTATTTATTGATCGCCGAGTCCCTTCGGTGGGCTCCCTAGCAGACCTTGCATTACCTACATTGTGGATAGTTACCTATCTATAGGAACCATGATGCGCTTTCGAGACTTGATCAAAGGGTTGACCCGACACCCTAACCGACTTCTTGGAGACAAATTGGAAGATGATGTCTCAGTGACGAGCTCCGATAACGCAAACCTCGAAGCCAAAACGAAGAACGACGTTCAGAGAAAAAAGCAAAGGCTCTGGAACTTCAGCAGCAAAAGAACCCTCACAGTCACTTTCGCTCCTAAGAAGCCCGGGCGTGAGCGTAGATGTGACATTTTCTCCTTTGATGAGAGCATCTTTGCCGAACTATTCGGAAAGCTTGACCTGGTCGATCAAGTTTGTCTTGCACTCGCCTGCAAAATTCTCTTTGAGACATATAGGGGGATTGTCAAAGATAAAGCAATACTTCCGCCACAGCCGACTATACATCATCTTCCTCTCTCCTTTGTCAACAGCGATGATGAACAACGAGTTAAACTCCTTGTGCAGCTTGAGAATTCCGGGTGGGCATATTGCGCCGAATGTTTTCTGCTCAAGCCACGAAGGATGTTTGCGCTGGATGCGCTCGCGGCCTTGCCATTGAAGAGACGTTGTACGCGGTACGATGGGGTTATAAAACTCTGCCCATGTCTTCACATTACTCGTCGAGATCGAAACAATGTATGGCTTCTTCTTCGGTCCTCCCTTACGCCCCCTCCGACCAATTATGGCTGTTTTGGGTTTGATTCCGACGGATGGAGATACGAAAATCATGCCTGCTCATTTCACCCAAACAACAATAAACAGGTGCAGATTACCGTGGAAATATCTATTTGTAGCATAGGCATGCTCAATTTGTATGTTTGGTACTCCCTGCGTCTGCCTTCTTTTTCTGGGGGTCAGTCCGGGCTAGACGACCCTATCTTCGCTTGTCCTCACCTGAATCTCTTGGACTTGGTATATACGACTGGAAATGCGACTGGAAATGCGACTGATTGCAGAATTTGCAATGCCGCTGTTTGGAGAGGACCAGAATCACAAGAAGACACTGGTACAGTGACTTTTACCGCACGCTACGATCTTGGGTTTACCGATGAATCCGATGACCCACTTTGGCATCGTCGCTGCTACAATCCGGATGGTGACACTCAGTATGTTCCTCCTAGCCTACATCTACATTTGAATGAAATGCCACGCTGACTATTCTGAGGTGCGTGTCTCATGATCTGAGGAGTGGGTCAAAGATTTGGCACCGTCGGGCGAGCGAACCACTATGGATTACTTCTGAACCAATCGGACGAATCATTGTACATGGCGCTTTGCGTGATTCGTAGTATACGTTTCAGTTCATCGA
Organism: Penicillium simplicissimum; assembly: GCA_024706585.1. Taxonomy (NCBI): domain Eukaryota; kingdom Fungi; phylum Ascomycota; class Eurotiomycetes; order Eurotiales; family Aspergillaceae; genus Penicillium; species Penicillium simplicissimum. The sequence continues at coordinate 474,701 of JAMZTW010000068.1, forward strand.
ATCAGCTACTCCCGCCGTGATCGCTCAGTACCGAACTTCTTCCTATAAACTGTTGCAGCTTGCTTGCGTACCTTGCTAGTCTTGCAGCTAATTTAGTGGCTTAAGCAGAATGTATTTGCAGACTACTGTATCCCAACACTCGGCCAAAAAATAGGGGATTACTAAATTGACCTCCCTTCTGCATTTTTTGACTCCCTCCTGCCTAGGAATGTCTAAGGATACCTTCAATGCCTGAATTTCAGGAAATCAGCCATCAAGATAGAAATAACCGATAATGTAACTAAGATAGTAAACCTGGTCCAATTCCACCTAACAGCCCTAGTCACCCTTGACCGTGTTGACTCGTCTACATTTTAGTGTTATTTATACCATTCAAGGATATATAGCCTTTAGACGTAAAGAAGAATACTTAACTATAAGAACTAAAGTAGTAGACTATTCGACGTAATATTCGAAAGCGTATTGGAAAGAGTATTGAAAAGAGTAGCAGGAAGAGGATACTGGGGAATTTCAGGCAGAAAGGGGGTCAAAATATACAGAAGGGGGGGGGGGGGGGGGGGTCAATTTAGTAATCCACAAAAAATAACGGATTCTTTTTATTTCTGAAAGGGATTCTATTGGAAAACACAATCCATGGGTTTTCATTGTAGGAAATCGCTAGGTTAAGTGTGTTTGATGGGTATTTATCTTCATCATCTCTTCACCTTCCCGCCTGTACCCATCTGCGCACTCTCGACATCTTCATTTTGGACTCTTACCCGTCTCCACATCGCCTCCACATCGCCTTCAAATCGCCTTCACATCGCCTTTACATCGCCTTACACTACGCTCATATTTACCCTGACTCTTGCCTCACATCTTCCTCGACTGACGACCGAACTTTCCCCCACACTAGCATCCATCGCTACTACTCGCCGCTAGTATCACGATGGCCGACGAGGGTGGCTCACCGCAGCCGAGTGACGCTGGTTTGAGCGAACAACGGCAGCGAAAGGTGCCTAAAGTCAGGCTGTTCGTTGACCTCACCGAGTCAAATCTGAGGATCCTGAACACCCTGAACAAGCTACAACAGAAGTGTGTCGCATGGGCGGATAACCCGAAGACGCCACCGGGCTTCACATACGAAATGGCTCCTCAGCCCCTGCAGCGGATATTGTCGTGCCTGTGAAATACCAGGGACTTGCGTTGCAAATTCAAGCAGATACACTCCGGCGCGATGACATCCATACCCAAAAGCATTCCTGGCGAGAGGTTGTCGACGACGTGCACCTCGCGCTCGAAATGCGCTGTCCTCGTTTTGCCGTCCACCAGGCCATCGACGTACAGATGAATCACAAGATATTCGGAAGACACGTGTCGCCTTTATCCGATGCTCCGGACGAGGACCGGCGCTGGAAGCGTCTTGATCTGGGCGTCCACGATCTCGCGTGCGATGACCGCGCGGTCAATCAGCGTCATGCCACAACCGGTGTCGTACACAACCGTGACCGGTGGGCGATTCAGATCGAAGCGCACGTCGACAGTAAGGCATATAGGACTATATAGGACTTGCTACATGAAACACAGATATTCTAAAACTTATGTACTAAAGGCGCAGACAATTGTCAGGGTTAAAGTCTGAAAGGAAGGAAAATATGGGTAGATTGATAGAAGGTTATCAACCTCCCTTTGAACAATTTCCAGAAAGGTTACCTTGGTTGGTCAAAGGGCTCTGACCAACCTCGAAAATGCAAACAGGTTATGATGGATTTGACTATCGCAATTCAGTCTGGGTAAGACTACTCTCAAACTCGTCACTATTGTAGAAAGTATCGCTGGCATACATCAAACCGTGTACCCAAGCTTCGCCTACAATGGTGTAATGCTGATCCTGGCGACGAAGGTGCCAGGGTTGGCTACATGCAGCCAGGATAGCGACAATATCTCCAAATTGGACACTTGGATGAGCTAGGCCGAAGTAGCCTTGCTTTGTTCTAATGTGAATTTACAGCCGCGCCTCCCAAAACCCCCACCGTGGCTCATCCACCTCCAAGAGCTCCAACAATCGAATTCTGTTTAGACTTTGTAGGAGAGATTGAATCTTGCCTTCGTCAACTGCCGGCAACCTTGTTTTTGTGCTCTTGTTCGACTAATTTGTAGCAGAGATTTACTTCTTAAAACATCTGTTTGCTATAGTCAAGGATGTCCGAGCAGAAGGCGACTTCGTCCACAATGCAGCCAGATATTAGCAAAGACTCTCCTTGTACTCGACCGTCATAGGGAATTAGGCGATCCGTCTCCCGAATACCTCTGATGTTGAAGACGCTGCGCTCTCGTCGGCCGACCAGTTAGGGACCCACGTAGGTACCTAGCTCCAACTGTTCCGCCGATCCTATAGTCCGTGCGAATAAATCATGGACATAAAAACTCCCGGCCCAAGCAAGTGGAATCTCCCTTATATTTTCGTGTTTATTCCCAGCGATATACTTGGCCGTGCTTTAGTAAACGTCTCGAACATCAAGGATACATGAAGTCCACACAACTTTCCGCTCACTTTAGGACAGTCAAGCGCTCAGAGAAATTTTGCAAGATAGCTAAAAAGCCGAATATCAGGTCTCGCGCGCCCGTCTATCGACTTTTGGGGGTCAAAATTACGTAGCAGAGCTCCAATATAGAAGAGTCCAAGCTTGCCCGCCCGTGCTTTGTTTCGAATATAGGCCACTTAGTTAAAGACAAAGTGCGCTTCGCCAAACCCAGGATCGAACGGCGTCAGAAAGTGGATCCATGCTTTGATTTTCAGCCGCTTTCCTACGTTTCGAAGATTTTGAGTTCATCCAGCGTGGAGTTCCGTATGCTAGGATCGATTCGATCGAGGCCAAACACATGCCAAAACTCCTCGAAATCCACCTTATGTTCCGCACAGACGGGCTTAGCTTTTTCAGCAAGAATCAACTCTTGCACAATCCACGCGCGCTAGAAGTACGGCTTTTCCAACACGTACTTGATTGCGTTGAACACCTCTGCGCCTTCACTGTCTGACAGCCTTATCTCGGCTGATTTTATTGCCTCCTTTAGAAAATCCGTGAACGAAGCATAGTTTTCGCTAGCTGCACGTCTGACATGACCATTATCCCAGTCAGGTGTTATCCACAGAATAGAAAATCGATATTTTGAGCAATCAGTCTGCGCTATGTCATCGAGACGTCTGGACCCGATATACATGAAGAGCTGAGACTCGGGTGGATTCTTGGACCTCCTACTTGGGATGGAATCAACGTCATCCTTAATCCCCAGAGACTGAGGAACGGCAAGGGGGAACCAAATCATAGAGGGACGATTCTACTTCTTCTCGCTGGATTCAGGCTATCTTGGCTTCAGCAAGCATCCTGTCCGGGAGGGAGACGCCGTGTGTATCCTGAAGGGGTGTAGCTATCCTTTTGTGCCTAGAGAAAGGAGGGACGGCCTTTACCATCTCATTTCGGACTCTTGTGCGTTCTATACAACAATCCGCAAGCACTCCACGGTCCAAACTACGGTTTCTAGATGTACACGCCGCAATCATAGGCGAATTTGTTGACCACGACACAGTTGCGGATGGGAAGTGGGAGGAATTTGGCATGGCATAGGATATTTTACGACCTCCAAAAATGATTCTCAATTGATACGAACCGTAATCTGGAAATAGATCTGCGAAAATAGGAACGCATCCGGGATTTTGCGCATCCTTATAGAATACACATGGAAACTGACATATAATCATCTCGATATCACTCGTCTGCGCCGGAAAACGGGCCAAGTCAGCCATCTCGGGGCCAGACTTGAAGACGAAGCATATCTAGCGACAATAGAGCCCAAAGATCGAGAAAAAGATACCTATCGCCCCCCAAAAAGAACCAAAACATACAACAGCCAGGATTCGCATGTGGTCACCCACCATACTACTAACTGGCCGGCGTGTGGCTTAAGTACGGCTGAGCGGACGGGAAGCCCTGTTCTCCACACCCTGTGGTCGTATGTGCTGGACAACGAATTAAAGGAGACCATAACCTCTTATGGCCCTGAATCCAATGACGCTGCTTATCGTCGCGCGACTGGTGAGTGCGCAATGGACGGGGTGAGATGCTGGGTGATTCTCACCCTCAGTCACGCGACCACTGAACTGCGGACCGGAGAGTTCGAAAGCATTCATTGGATTTTGCCAATCATTGCTTAAATGCTCTTCTCTATCCTGTCTTATCTTCGTCCGCATCTTTTGCTACGAGGCGGCTGCGTATCCAAGATGTGCAGCCTCTTTTCTTACCAGTGGAACAATTTCCTACGATACTCCTTCGGTACTGGTTTTCCGCTGTTTACAAGCCAGATGTTCCTCAAACCGTGTGTGGGTTGGGCCTAAGTAATGCTTGGATATTTGTCAGTGCTATTCGTGCCCTATCCGTTTTGCCTGTACAAATTCGGGAACGGGATCTGAGAACAGTAGCCGATATGCAATATTAGTTTTCTTCAGTGCCCTTCCACCGTCGTATGAAGTATAAACAGAGGTAAAGTTTGGCTGATTGGACTCGGAGCTCTTGTAACTAGGTATCCCATGTAGCTGTCAACAGTAGTCAAACATCATTCGGTCGAGATCGGCTTGCGGGTTTGAATATATCGCGAAGCAGGATAGATGAGGACTGATCATGTGCTATGTACTATAGAGGATTGCGGAGCATAGGTCTCGGCGTAGGTATAATGTGCAACAATTGCTTTCGCATTTATCATTGAAGTTCCTTTTGACGAAGATATGTCCGAACTTGACATAAAGTTATCCGTATGTGACCAAGATATGTTTATATGGAGCCAGCTATCTTTCGTCAACTCGCCAGGCTGGTCATGTATGTAATGTGTCTATCTTAGATGCCCTTTTAGTGTTCTGAAGTCCTTGAAGTAGTCTATTAAAACCTAAAAGTCTTTAAGTGTTCCCATTGGAGATCTGGCATTTTTCGGCAATCGCCCGTTGCTGATAAATATTCGACGATGGTATTGAACCTGTCTCAGGACGGACTAAAATAGAACGTAGTCTCGCGCAGGGTGTCGCAGAACCAGGATTCAAATGACTCTTCAATACAGCTTCAATTATAGTATTGTGTGGACTGTTTGCAAAACATGAATCACCCTCAATACCTCCAAATATCACATGAAAGTGATACCCGTGTAAGATCCGCCATCCCTCCACATCACCTTCTTCTCGCCATTTTCAATCCGGTACACAGCTCCCCCTAAGTCCGTAACCAAAATGCTTCCACGGGCTTCCAACTTTAGGCCAATAGGTTCATGGAAATGCCTGGCAAGGGTTTGAACCTTTCTACTGCCTCTGACAATTTCGCTGACGTCAGTAGCGTTTAGGGAGCAACCAGTGGGATGCTCTCCTCGATCAGTCCAATAAAGAACCTGATTTTCCGCATCCAATTCCAGGTCAATAGGTTCTGGGAGATCGCTCAGCAAGCACTCGATATCAGTTCTCGTTGCTGGGGTTTCGTCGGGGCGAATGTTTATGCCAGCCCGAAAGATTCTGCCCTTTCCTCCTTTGCTTGGCCCTTTTTGGCTCCAGTAAATGAATCCCCGGCCAATGTCCACCGCAATTCCTACACACCAACGGGTCTGGTCTGATTTCTGCAGCGGGTTTTCCACAGACCCAGTCCGGAGAAGCACTTCATGCTCAGACCCATCAAAGTTAACCCGATGGATGCTCAATCCCTCCCGGTCGCACAGATAAAGCTTTCCGTTTTGGTCGTCAACAACCAGCTGTTTTGGTGTATACACCGATCCCGGTGCCAAGACCGTGCGTACTTTCATTCCATCCAAGTCCGCTGAACAGACTGATCCGTCCTTTTCCCCCAAGGATTTTCCCATATTGGTCCAAAATAATTGCCTCGTGGAGCGCGAAACATCGATACCATCCGGCAGTGACTGGCCAGTAACTATCGGCGTCAGGGTCCCAGAGGAGGGATGGAACTTGAGGATCTTCCCGGCCTTCCATGTGGGACACTTGCCAGCATTGGCTCCCAAACCCACGTCAAGCAGATATATCGTTCTGGGGTGAACAGTTGTCAAACCTTCCCATTTGGAAGAGGCACACCCATAGTAATTTTCGTCTGTACCCGGCCGTGATCTTTCTTGAAATTCACAGTGACAATTGTTCGACTTCATGTCACACTTTGCTCCCAACGCTTCTATTCCCCTTGCGTGGATAAATGTGGGACGATCTCTCTGGTTCTGACTCATGTGCAGGCCATCGATACCTCGGCTTTGACTGCTTTCAGCAAGAAAATAATCTCCTGCAAATCCAGGCTCTTCTGCAAGACGAAAGAGGATGTCGCTTTGGCTTGCTCTCCAGAGATTGTGAACAGGGCTGTCCCCAGGGTCAGCACAGGATCCACGATTATAATGAGGAGTTGTAACAGGTGGATGGTTCATACTTTCGTGGGTTTTTCTCGGTGATCAATGACACCATACCGCATTTGGTCATCACCCCTATTAACTGCGACAAAACATCCTCCCCTGTATGATTGTCGCCGAGCAAATTGGCCATTAAGGCCCCAGGAAGATCTGAAAACTGCGTGATGATGGTGTTTCTTCTCCTGTCCTCATCGATCTCACTCATTGTCAGACGGGACTGGATGCCGATGATGCAGTCTCTCGGGGCAACACGATTGATCTCCGCAATAGCCACACTCGCCAGTGTTGGCATTCCCGATCCAGTGTCGATGACGAGCCATGCATCATATGCAGCGTGTAGATCATCAATTATTACTTTCCCAATATCTCGGGGCATCTCGTGTGATACATGGCCGTTGCCGCAGTAGAAGGAGATATTGGCTTCAATGAACTTCTTTGCACCTTCAAGGCCTCTGCGTGACGGATCATACATCCGGACTTGATAGCCCCCTGAGAGAAAGATACAGGCCAGTCGGGAAGCAATGTGTCCCCTCCCAAGGATCAGCACCGGGCGACCAGAGACTTCATGAATGACTGCCATAATCGTAGTAGAGAATTTTGAATGTGAGGAGAACCAATAAGAGCCGGATAAGAAAATGCTCTGAGTTGTAATAGATAGGCCGCATATTATGCATAGGAATAAAGTAAAATGGTTCCCGCGCCGAGTATTTATAGGCTTGAAAACGGTTTCTGTTCGGGACTTCGCGCTGATATCTAATTTTTAAGAAATATCATATATTATTCTCGGTTTCCTAATCGGGTGCTGTGATTGGATTGCAATATTCGAGTCCCGTCATCTCCCGGCTGGCAAAAACACCCTGCAAGGAATTATAACTCGGTAACCGGTTATCCGGCTCGAAGGTTTCGATAAAGGAAACGGCTCGGGGCCGGCCCGAATCCTCAACTACGGCACCGTATGAGCAGTGGATGGTATTAGTTTTGTACCTTTTCATTATTACAATCGGCCCGATGTGGGACTTATTGTGGTGACTATATGGCAATAGTTTTTGGTCTTGTAGATCCCTATTAGTTGGATTCATTCAAGTATCTTAGAACCTGCAGCCAAAGTTTGATCGTTTAGCGCGCTTTCCTATATTCCTCTTCCGCGTCAGCATGGTTTACCCTTCGCTTCCACGCGAAAGGGAAGTGCAAACCTGGTTTATCGGCCAGAATGGAACCACCAAAAGAGCAGTTGGATTTGAACCAAAGTTACATTAGGATTCACTGACGCATCAAGCCGGCTTTGACTGCTAAGTAGTTATCTATCAAATATAATCGTACAACCACCTAAATCCAAAGTCTTTGATTAGTAGAGGAGCCCGGATCTTAGAACACCTATTCGTTTAGTCCAGAGTCCATTCCTTATAATTACAATCGACTGGAATAAGTCCATTCGAATACGGACAAAGAAACATTGAGTCCGCATTTGAATCATAGCTGGCAAATATAAAATACGAAATCTGAGATATGCCTACGGCGTCGTTGGTGAAGGTCAAGGTTAATAGGTAGCTGTAAAGATATTCAGACAATCGATATTTTGTAAACAAGGAGTGTTTCATGTGGAGACTAAAAAGGCTAATGACAATAATTCCTTAATGAATCTTAGAGCAATAACTAGTCTCCAATCTATTCGGATAATGGCCATCTGCAATCGTTGGCATAATCTCCAAGTACTGACGACAATTGCTTAAGGCCCTCAGCTGGTCTAAAAATTCGTGCATCAGGACACTCAACAATCCAGCTCGATTACATGAATATTTGCAATTTTGCTCCGTCACAATTCCGGGCAGTTGTGGCAATCATAGAAAACTTTGACTCGCGAAAAAAGCCAGCCCGGTGGCAGAAAAGCAGCAAGCTCCTTGGCTGGTAAATGAGGCCTTCCACGTGCACTGCATAAACCTGATACAACGGGCGCTAAATCCCGAAAATATTATCTTGGCCCTCGATGAGCGCAAAACAATCTTGAAGCGAAGCTCAATGATGCTTTCAACTGGCGTATGAGCGTATGATCTGCATTAGACTGACGACCCTGAATACCTGGTTGGCAGCCTTCCGCTCAATTTGACAATTCCTTGATTCTCGCGCATCTACTTCACCACCATACACACGAGCCACATTCAATTCTGGAAAGTCCAATATTCCGCCTTGGACAACCCCTCAGGACATATCGGACACACGCGTTCCTGTTTGGACAGCCCACTGCTCTGAAGGTAGATTGCATTTTTACCACCAAGCATACCGCATACCTGAGTGTCAGCCGTTGGTGTCTAAAAGATAGTGATGATGCTACCGTTGATGTGTTGGTTTGGAAGATGATGATGTAGACAGGCGGCGGGAAGAGCTAGACTACAAATTTGGCAACTTTTGTCCGTCCCACATAGATCCGGTGTATTCCCCCTTCCTTTTCACTCCCAGGTCAACAGTCATTTCTCACAACCTACTAGTACATAATCTAGAGTCTACAACTATATCAAGAGAAATGAATTTCATTTCCCAAGGACGCCACGCCTTCAATCTCCACCTCTCAGCACATCTCCAGTATTCAGAAATTCCTTTTTGCAAAATCCCACGCCAGTTAGTATACAGGTCGTGATCACGGATGCTTTGCGAAGATTCATTCCCCGCGAGAGGTCGTTGATAATCTATTAGGCACACCATATAACATGATTCATATTAATCTATTGTTAACATGCCCGTTGACCCAGGTTATCAGACGTAGGTCCTGCGGATCTGGAATTTCGCGGGCCGCAACAATGGTGTGTCCATTAAGACCAAACTTATCAAACGATTGAAATACGCAAATTGCGTTCCGCACACCTCGGGAAGCTAGAAAAGCTAGAAATTTCGCGCAGACGGGTCATTTCCGGCAGTGTAGCCCAGGACGTAGTCCAATGCCTTATCTTCGAAAATATTCTCCACATCCCAGGCCCATAATGATAGTAAGCTTGCCTTCGTACTCAAGAATTTCGCTAGCGTCTCGGTGGGTGTTAAATAGTATGCAACGGGCCAGCTAGCCCATCGGCCGGCTTGCCAAAGATGGGAGAGTATTTCGGAACATCAGCTAGTAACTCCCAGTTAACGAACTTGGCTGATTGGTTAGACATTGTGTGACATACATACCTTTACCTCGCTTACGTGGCTCTGGTGATCAAGCCTCGCGAGGATGATAAGCGGACTACGGTCAATGGGACAGAGCAGCCTAGCAAGTCGTTAGAACGCAAAATTAAAGACTTCTTGGACAAGAGACCCACCTCGACTTATATGATCTTTCAATTATCAGCAGCTTAGTGAAAAGGTCACCAGTCAGTTTCCTGGCCATATAAGTCTTGCCGTTGGTACTGAGTAGATCGCCAAAGAAGCCAAAAAAGACACAGCCTCCAGTGGCGCAGCGGACCAGTCTCTTAAAGCTCATCTATAATATTAATACACGGAGTGTTAAGGAGCATAGTTTGATTGTAGAAAATTCAATTCCTTCTAGACACCGGCCTGATAATTGCACTGAAATGAGACATGCTGAATATCATCTACGCAACAATGCATTTATAGAGAGAATTAGGCCGTTCATCTAAAACAAATAGGTCCCACCATACCCGGTAGCGGGTGGGGCCTTCGTTGAGTAGCATAATAAAGTCCTAACATCTATCAATATGGATCTACTTCTATACCAGTCTCTCCCTATTCCGAACTGCCAATAAAGCGGAGCTTTGGGCTTTCGAATTATGCATTAGAAGATCGGAACCACAAGGCTACAACGACTCTAAAATCTGGAATGCTATAGAGGGGAAGCGATTTGTGATCGTTAGGCATGACCGTTTCGTCTACACCGCCTGTGACGCGAGGGTTGAATTAGTTAAAGTCGCAAAAAGCGGGCGTGAGACTATGTCATTAAATTAATGGGTTCCCGACCTCGTCACACTTTAAGAAGGTAAAACAAAGTAACAACTTATAGTTTTCTCACATATCTATGCTTCGCGGGTCGATCAGACACTATGGATCCTATTTAGAAAACCGGATAAACTCGCAAAAATCTAGACTAGCACCCGTCTTTCCTCTCAAAATCGTCAGCTAGGAACTCAAGGTAGTTCTAGGCATCTTAAAGGGGGTGGCTTTTACGGCAAGGCAAGGCAAGCATAGGCAGGTTAAACTACAATTTTGATCGGTTCTACTTAAATCCAGAGCCGCCCTATTGACGTTGCGTTTCAATTTCGAGGTCTAGCAGCTAGGCGCGGCCAGGAAGGTGTTACTAGATAGATTTGAGAGTCATCTTCATGACTACTGTAATTTAAGCTTAATATTGGACCGCTACTAAGAGTTAAATTTAGGTGCAATGTACCAGAAACTACAGACATAAATGTGTAAAATATACGGGCATGAGCGGGCCATAGCCTTAGGCATGTTTATTATCTTCATGCTGGTGAATGTCATCGTCAAAAGGAGGGTGCGAAATTCAAACGGACGATTCAACAAACTATCACTATCAAATCAAGGTTGGGGAAAGAACATGCGGAAGATCATCGAGCAACATAGAACTTAATATCACACTCAGGCACGAAGATGTCAAATCAACATGGTACCTAGCATTCAACGAAGGTATCAAGACTAGAGAAAGAAGAAGAAAGCTATCTACCATGAAGGCTCCTTTTTAAACCCCCTCCAGCCAATAGTGGTAAGCTCCATCATTCAGTATCCCATGGTAATCTCCTTTCTCTTAACCCTCACATTCGTCACACTTCATACATGACGATATACAGAACTTTCCTCAATTCTTTCACATACAAAACGTATATAAGATATATGAAGGTAAACCTAGCTGTCACAACTAAATATAAATATCTCGAGAAATTTACACAAGTAGTAGGCCATCTCAAATATTTACAGTGTAGTAAATTCAAACATACAGAACATTAGCCAGCCTCCGTTTCCTTGAAATTGCTACATCAAGAGTAAGACTGATTGGCGGTAGCTGGTTCCATCTTGGTTGAATTCTTTTTGCTTACTGACGAGTCTTCCTAGAATGTGATATCCACAATTAGGTGAGTTACCGAAGCAGGAGAATCACTTGTCAACAATTAGGACATGAATTAGTAAGGTATAGTGAGAAATAAAAGCCATCTGCTGTACGTATATACACACTAATAAGTTCTATCGGTTGTGATCAAAAAAAGTGTCTAGATACAGTAGCAGCGCATACTTTGAATCATTGAAGCTATCCATCCTTCGGAGAAAATTTGGTAGGGGCTGATAGTTCGAAATCATCAACTGCGGGTTGAGCTGAGAAGACCGGCATGGATACTCGTGAGAACCGATGATCATCACGAGTGGGTTCGCCGAAATAGGCCCGGGGTGGCAAATTAATGCCATGATACTCATCACGAGATGGTAATGAATGTAATGATCCTTTAGAAATCAATGTGTTGACACCATTAGAGGTGTTCCGTTGCTGGAATTCTGCTTCGTGCCTAACAGTAGGCCGAAAGCAATCACATTCATGTTGTTGTACCGCATTTAAAGGATCTTCACAATGCACTGCGTATGCCGGAACGAAAATATTGGCGGGTGTGGCTTTGCAGGACAGTATATGAAAGGGAGTTTGAAGAGTAATCTCCACTGCCTTATTACCACTCGGATCGCCACTGTACAGCTTTGAGAAGCGTAACACGACCTATAGATGCGAGAAGTCAGCCATACCTGCCAGACACATCATCTCTGCGTGCTTTCGCTTTGTTCACCTTAATCCAGTGGTTGACTTTGAGAGTTTCCCCCTCTATGTCAATATATAGATTCTCCCTCTTTTCCTTGCGATTTATCTCATGGCATCTGGGCAACTGAACCTTCAGGTCGATTTCTGCATCTCTTGAAGCAGTTCCCAGAAGGTTCCTATTGACGTTGTTCGTAATTGGCACATTTTGAGCGCTTTCCATTCCATCACATGAAAGGATTCGAGTGGCACTGCCAGGGTAAGTGCTTATGGTTTCAAGAGCCTTTTTCATTTCGAGCAAAAGGACTTCCTTTGTGGGCAATTGTAGGCAGCGAGCTCCTTTTCCCTTTGTCCAATATTGTTCATGCTCAGCCACATATACTTTGATCCATTCGCAAACAAGATTGATCTTGGGGCTCAATTTCAGACGGATGGGAATTTGTGAGCCTAATGAGAATGACTTGCCATGTATAGTCAACTTGCAATGGAGCTGATCGCGCCAATTATGTATGATTGTAATAGGCTCGATTAGCTCAAGCGAGTTCTCTGCAGGTATCCGAACGACTGGAATATCCAACTTCCCGGATATGGTAGGCCGAAAAGTCCCAGATGGTTCGACGAAAGCTTCCACGTCATAATGAATAGAGCTAAAATCTGTCTTAATGCTCTGCGGAAGCGAACCATCAATGACGAATTCAAAATTGTAAAGATAATCGCCAACTGGAAATGATCTGTAATTTCGCTGGCAATGGGTCCTTTTGTAATTCGAGAGATTCTCTGTAGCATTTATGCCAGAGTAGTGGGGTGCTAACAAGTAATTGCCGGCCACTTTTGACGCAAAATATTTGTTCTTTTGAAGAAGCGTAGTTGTGGTTGCCGTCAAATTAGCCTTGTCTTTGACCTCGGAGGCAATATCGGAAAATTGAAAGTAGTCAGCCCCGAACTCATTCTGTTGCATTGCCGTATCACCATGGTCAAAATATGTAATTCCTTGTGTCAAGAGTGTTCTTTGACTGACACAGTTGCCTACCGGGGAAAAAGAACTGAATAAGCGATAAGAAGTGGATTCCTGGTCGTTGAGACAGAACGTACCATCGGGCCACTTGATCTTTATACGCCCGCGAAACTGAATCCAAATCCTCTTAATGTTGATTGTCTGAGTCAATTTCACATGTAGCTGCCCCCGAAGAACGTTGCATTTTCTTGTGCTGGGGTCGTCTTTGTTGTAGCCTTCGAGAAACAAGACGGGCTCGGTTGCAATAAGATTGAGGCTGATCCCCCGAGCGGTCGCGATGGGCGGCCCGTGGGCTGATTTGGAAAGGCGTTCTGCAGAGAATATCATCTGAAATTGGGATGTTCAGAGTCAAGTGCCTGCTATGAGAATTGAAGGCCCATGCAAGAAAGTCAGGTGAAGTACGACAGGGTTGAAGCCTCGACAAAAGATTATACAGTTAATGGTGAGACTGCGCACTCTATGATTTATCAATTGAAGTATAAGGTTATTCATGGGCTAGTTGGTTACTAACTACTAGTACACGCTGGATCTAGCCTCGCATCGGAGTCTGCCCCGCAAGCCGATGATTTTCGGAACGGACATGCCATCAGGAGTGCCGTGATACACCGTCGCTCCGAAAAAGTTTCTTTGGAAAGGAAGATTGGAAGTCCCCAAGTTCGTATACTGAGCAAAGTGGCGAACCTCTTCTCAAATTTTGTTTATTACAGACCAGCATCTCGGAGAAATTTGCCCCAAGGCATTGGTTGGAAGTGGTCAGGAAGCCACCTAGTCATGACTATATCTGTCCACACATCGTTCATGCCACCCATCTCCAGCCGTCCTTCACCAACCCTGGAATGAATTTAGATTGGCGGGTTCGCTGGGATGCAATTTTACATAGGAATAAGACCGAAAGCCTAGGGGAATCAAGCCGGGTGGGATCTATCCGGTGTTTCTTCTAGTATAATAGGAAGGTGTAAAGTTCCAGAACGACGCGAGGTTCCACAAAAAGTCGCCCCCACATCTGTAATGCGACCGTGATTCCCACCGCTTTCTTTCTATTTTCTCTCCAGTCTTATCCGCGTATGCCGTATGGTAAGAGGCATAGAAATACCCCGCTTTAAATACTCCATCTAAATCCTGGGCTATTTTGCAAACTCAGAGCAACAGATTTCGGCATATTGACGCAATGAGTGAGCAGTAATATTTTCAAAGATCGGGTCTGCTCTCTCAATCCTTATGAACCCCTCTTACAGTGCCAGTTATACTAAGGCTAAACAATTCCGTTTTGTTCGAATGCTGATTAGGATTTGATATGATTCAAGCATCCCGATAGATACGTAGTGGAAACCAAGTCGTATTTCCCATAGTTAAGAACGTTAGACGCTGCCCAGGAAGTTCCATAAGTATTCCTGGAGCTTCTGTACTTGGCTTACCACGTTTCCAAATACATTCTTGTAAATTCTGCATCACTATCAAGTTAATTAAGTTAGGATAGATTCGAAATACCATCGCAGATTGGAGCACGAATTGTGGAACTTGTTTATTAGGAAGCATATCGAAACGTACTCTCTCTCAAGTCTTTTCGGCGGAACATATCTATAGGAATCTTATGAACAACTTGAGCGCCTCGATTAGAATGCAACACTGTCCTAGAGTCCAGACCCCAGCCCGTATAAATCATCTCCCGCTGCGGAACTATGATCTAGGCCAGATCATTTTTATCTATCTTCCAATCGCTGGGCGTTCACTATGAGAAGTCCAATTTAACAACCTATTTGAAAAATCGGGAAAGGACGTTACTGAACTTCCGCTAATGTGAAACATCTTAACTACGGGCATTCATTTCCCATTGAACCCAAAAGCCACATGTTGGGTACGGAGTAATGAGTGATGTTACTCTTGCAAAGACTTGTACTCGTTATATGAAAGCCGTTGATAGCCAAGCCCCACGTAGGGCGATTCCATTCCACAGCATTGCGGACAGAAGCCTAAATGCAGTTTCAGAGGAGCATATTTGTAACCAGCCCCTTGCAAGGCGAAAAAGGCAATCTTTGTAAGTGGCCGGTTATCTGTGCCTTTCTGCCCACCTACACTGTGCCGTTGTGGGTGCGCCATAGCGTAACCGATACTTTTGCTAATTCACCCACCACGACGCTTTCTAAAGCGATATATTCCTCCTACCATGCCTAAAATCGCTGAATCGACCGATTCTCGCCTAGTTGAGGTCTATGAAGCTGTCCGACGCGAAAAAAACTGAATTGGAGCAGGATTGCGCGTGAATATGGTGTTCCCCGCAGAATCCTATACGACCATGTCAAAACGGCTGCGTGCCCTCGTACTGCCAAATCTGAAACAACTGGCTAATAGGGCTATTAATAGGGCTCAGGAGGAAGCCTTAGGACGTTGGATAGACCAATTGAATGATTGGAGTATGCCACCAAAGCCTAGGCTGATCGAGGCGTGGGCAAATCGCTCGCTTGTAAGCCTGATCAGAAGGTTACCAAGGTCCTACCCTATGCTCGAAAAAGCAATGCTATTATGTTTCCTTGCCTAAAAAGGAAAGAAAAAACATACAACAGCCAGGATTCGCATGTGGTCACCCACCATACTACTAACTGGCCGGCGTGTGGCTTAAGTACGGCTGAGCGGACGGGAAGCCCTGTTCTCCACACCCTATGGTCGTATGTACTTGAGGACGGTTTGAACATTACCATAAGGGATTACCAAATTGACGCCCCCTCTGCCTAAAGCCCCCCTAGTACCCTCTTCCTACTACTCTTTCGAATACTCTTTAACTTATCTGAAGGGAATAGGCGGGTTCGGCCAAACTTGGCCAATGTTTCCTGTCACGCTGAAGTCCTACTTGACAATCGACCCCGAGTATGATCGCATACAGAAGAAACGATCAGGAAGAATCATCCCAATCTAGATAAATGAATGAGAGAAAACAATATCCTTCTCCAACTCAACATCATACCTCGATCAACCCTCGGTAAAGGCAGAGAACACTTCCCGCTGTGCAACGGCAAACTCGCTCTCAATCGCCTGTCGAATAGTCTCGCTTCTCACCACCGGACGACATCCATACGGTTTGGCACAGTACAAGAATCCATGCTGATAACCCTTCACCGGATCACTATCAATCGATTCACTTTCGTCGCCAGGCTGGAACTCAAAGGCCCACAGCAGCTTCGCGATCGCCAAAAACATGTTCCGCTCTGCCAGATGGATGCCAGGACAAATGCGGCGACTGACTCCATAGCCATAGTGGTCGCGGTTCTCACCTTTGCCAGGGACGTACTCAGGGGCCAGCGAAGGGTGATTGGCGAAGCGTTCAGGGATGAAAGCGGTGGGATCGTGTTTTTGATTTGGGTCCATGTGAAGACCCCAGGTGTTGATCACAATGATGGTACCTTTGGGAATGAATTTGCCGTCGATCCAGTCATCTGCAACTTGTCAGCGGCCCAGCTTAGAGGGAGACAAAGAAAACAAGAGCAGTGGAACGATAGACGTTACCTTCAGCTAGGGCATGAGGAAAGCACAAGGGCAGAATTGGACGCCACCGATGGCCTTCCTTGACAATCATGTTGATATAGGGCAACCGCGCCAAATCTTCCCACACCGGTGATCTATCATGTCCAACAACGGCGTCAATCTCCGCGTGCGCCTTCTGCTGGACTTCCGGATTCTGAATCAGCGCCTGCACAATCGCCAGCGTCAAACTCGAGCTCGTGTCTGATCCCCCTTCCATCAACACCCCTCCAATAAATGCCAATTGATGCCGCGGTAACTGATTGCGATCCTGGGTGGAAATTACTCGATCCATGAAAGTACCAAGATCCTGACCGGCCTCGCGGCGTTTTTCAACCTTGGCAAGGATATCTTCGTACAAAGTCTCCATTTGCGACCCGATCGCACGTGCTCGGCTGACATAGTTTCCAAAGAAGCGTTCAGGAATTTTCTTCAACATGGGGAAGATGTCAACCGGGGGTGTGGCACCGGTTTCCATGATTTCAGACCATTCTTCCATGAGATGGTAGAGCCGGTTCATATTACTGCTATGCCGGTTGGCCGTACGAATCCCAAATACTGACGAGGTTGGTTAGTGTCATCTTTACGTATCTGAGTAGGCGGCGACACCAGATATTTGGGAAAAGGGCGAAAAGCAGGTTGAAGAAAGAAAACACATACCGATAGAATTAGTGATACTATTACTCCACCGCTTGGGATGATTCATATGATGAGTGGGATCAAGCATATAGTCCCTCACTAACTGAATCGCTTCCGCATTGATAATCGGCAAATGCTGACTCTCAACCATGGACTCCATCAGATGCTGGTGCACCAACCGGCGGAAAAGACGCCACTTTGGTCCATAGTGCATGACCAGGAGATGGTCGCCTTTGGTGATCAGTTCGTGCGAGACGAAAGAGTGAGGCCGATGACTGTAGAGTGCACTTTTGCTATCAATCACTTCTTTCACGATCCGGCGATCGGTCACTACGGCCATGTTCCTATTGCCCACTTTGAGCATATAGAGACCGCCATACTTGCGGGCCCAGTCGGTGAATCTGGCTATTAGCATATTCCGGGCATTAGGTGGTGGGGAGATGCGTACTGGATGTGAGTGTAAGCCTTTGGGATCAGATGCGCATTGCCAATGAATGGCAGAGTTGGGGGCCCTAGTCAATAAGTAAATTAGTTTTGAAGCAGAAAATCACTGAAGAAACGACTTACCCGGAGGCATATTGGAAGTACGATGTCCATAGGTTAGGGCCGCTCGGGCGACGAGTGCCAGCAGGACAATAGTACCAATCAAAAGCCACACAATCGGTTGCATGTTGCGGTTGGTCTTCAGTTCTTTTGTTTGCCATGGCGAAAGACCGAATAAAACCCTGAATAGATATAAGAAAGCATTGAGCCACTGATTGATACGAAACGAAGCCCCGATTCTACGCCGCTACCCGACTCGTGTCCCAAAACGGAAATATGCAACCAGGGGGGTGCCAAATGGAGCATCGGAGATCCACAGCCCTGCACTTTGAATGCGTGAGCAATGCACAGTCAGACACACGCCCCAATGTGTAAGGCCAAGCCCAAGTTAATACGAAATAGACACTGAAACTATAAACCCTGCAACACTCAAAGTGGAAAACGGAGATTAACTCCTTGAGGATAGTCTAACGGCACCTTACACTGCAATTCATTTGAAGATTCATCACCCGATACTACAGACACCCTGGAAGTTACAGATTTGCCTCCATCGGGCCACTACTCACTTCCCCCCTTCTCAGTCTGCCTCAGGCGAGGGAATAGACACAGAGCATTCTCCTTCAAGACATCTACTGTAACTCCTTCAGGCATACCCTCCTCGATAAAGCGGGTAAAGTGGACTATTGCGTCTGTAGGTGCATTGGGGAAGTCACTCCCAAAGAGGATGTGACCGGGTTGGGCAAACTCCACCAAGGCCTTGAGGGTGACTGCATTCGCCGAAATGGCAGTGTCGAAAAAGAACTCGCGCGCCTGGTCAAGAATATCCTCACGGCTGAGCCCAATGTTCCTGTCCGCTGGCATGCAAGGGAGCATCGTGGCTGCGCGATGAATGAGGTATGGCAAGGTGCCTCCAGCGTGGGAGAGAATCACTTTACATCCCGGATACTGGCGCAGGCGACCGGAAGTGATGATGTCCAAGGCTGTACGGCCTGTTTCGTGCGGATAGTCAAACATCGGTTGAGGCAGGGCGGGGTTGATAAGAGATGTATCCTGGGGATGAGTAGGGTGGATAAAGACCACAGCCTGGCGACGGCTGAGTTCGGCCCAGATGGGCTCGAACGCCTGGTGGCCGAGATAGTTAGGGCCTTGGCCATAGCGAGTGAACAGCGTGACACCATCTGCATGGAGGACGTCCAGTGCATACTCGATCTCCTGGAGTACCAGATCGGTGTCGAAGAGAGATGGGACCGAGGCGAAGAAGCCGTATTGCGTGGGAGAGGCATCTCGAATCTGGGCGGCGGAGAGGTTGCATTCCCGGGCCAGTTGAGCAGCGGCAGCAGAGTCTTTAACGATAGCTGGACCGGGGGCGGTCACGGACAGCATAGTAGTCGAGACTTTCATGATTCGGTTGATTTCCTGGTCGAGATCGAGGGTCCAGGGAGGAATGTACCATCCAGAGGGATCTCCACCCGCTGCATCGAGGGCTAACCATATGGCGTATGCGATTAATATTTTTCTTTTTCATTCTCTGCAGAAAATAAGACAATGGGAGCACTTACCCTCTCGCATGGCGGTGGGATAAAAGTGGTGATGGACATCGATCTTCATTTTGTTGTGATAGCGGCTTCTATTGCTCTGGAAATGGCGCTCATGTTGAAAGCAAACAAGGTGTTTTATACATTATCTATGCTTTATTGAGGACAGTTGAAACATCTACTGACAAGACTCCGAAATTGAGGCCACCAATACTCGGAGTACAACGTCGTTGCCTGGTTCTGGCTATATTTGTCATGTGATGCAAATGTCACTTTGAGAATTAAGGTGAAATCTCCGATTCTCCATCGAGAAAACCAGTCAATTGCTGACTCCACCACCACCGACCACGTCTCTTGATTGCTCCATGTACCCCCACTTCAGCGTCCAACACGAAAGATCGACATGCCCTGTGCACGATAACATATGTACAACATACGACGTCGTTGAGCGCTAGTCAAAGCGGGCGAAAACCTCCTGCGCCTCCCGAAACTCTCTCATGATGGTCTCCCTCTTCTCTGGACATCGCAGTCTGATTCCACAGCCGTATTCCTTGGGGCAATGTAGGAATCCCTGACTAGCCCCAGACTCCGGATCAATGTCACTGTAGCTGCCTTCGGGCTGAGTGAACTCAAACGCCCACAGCAGTTTAGCCACGCCGATGAACAGGTTGCGCTCCGCCAGATGGATACCTGGACAAATGCGTCGGCCGGCGCCGTAACCATAATGATCGCGCTTGTCCCACTCCCCTGCTGCTGCATAAGTGGGGGCCAGGGCTGGATGCTTTTCGAATCGAGCTGGTTCGAACCGCTCGGGCTCGGGGTAGGAGTTCCGGTCGTGATGCATGCCCCAGACGTTCAGCACAATGGTCGCTCCTTTGGGGAGAAGCATACCATTGATGTAGTCGTCCTGGGCTACCGCATGCGGAACCCCCAGGGGACTGACCGGTCGCCAGCGATGTGCTTCTTTGATAATGCAGTTAATATATGGCAACTGGGCGAAATCCGACCAAGCAGGGGATCGGTCTGATCCAACCACGCGATCGATATCCGCGTGGGCCCTAAGTTTTTAATGATTAGCTCAGTGGCTGACTCTGCTATATCGCGATTTCATGCCAGAGATATTCATTACCTTGTTTGCACAGCGGGGAACTTGGTCATAGCCTGGATGATGGTCAAGATCAATGAGGACGAAGTGTCCGAGCCACCCTCCATCAGTACTCCACCCAGAAATCGCAGTTGGCTCTCCGAGAGAGGCGTCTTGTCCATGCGATCCAACACTCGATCCATGAACGAGTCCCGATGGATACCCCGAGCCCGACGATCCCGGACCTGATCAAGCACCGTCAAATACAGCGACTGCATCAGGTTCTCTACTTCAAGGGCTCGCGTTCGCCAACTCCCTGTCATCCACTGGGGCAGCATTCGCAACAGCCAGAAGTCATCGACCGGAGGAGTGGCCCCAAGCTCCTGAACCAACGACCACTTCTCCATCAGATAGAACAACCTCTCCATGTACTCGTCGTGGACGGTTTTGGAACGAATGCCAAACACCAACGAGTTGGTAATGCTGTTACTGTATCTCTTCGGGTGGAGCATGTGGTCTTTTGGCATGGTGAGAAAATCATGCACCATCTGATTAGCCTCGGCCTCCTGGACCTTCCAGTGATCCTTTTCACAATTTGACTCCATGAAAAACTGATGGATGATTTTGCGCAGCATTCGCCAGGTCTCGCCGTACTGCATCACCAGAAGGTGATCTGAGTGGGTGATGAGATGAGAGACCAGGGACTTGGGCCGGTGTGAATAAAGATGACTTTTCTTGTCGATAATTTCTTTGATTAATTTCCGGTCGCTGATAACGATGGTCGTGTTTTTGAAGCGCTTGAGTGAGAAGATGCCACCGTATTCCTTGGCCCACTCCATAAATCTATCTTGATAAGTAGGGGTGATATCGCAGAAAGCGAGTAGGAAAATGAAGCATACTGAAAGTGTGCATCCGTTTTGGGAATTTGCAATTCATTTCCGAATATGGGAATCCTTGGAGGACCTGCATTCTTCAATTAGCAATGCCAATATATGCTGTAGACGATACTTATTGAGGGCATATACCTGGGGGCAAGTTTGCAGGTTGGCTACGGGATTGCGAAACAGCACGAAGGAGCACCGAGACGACTCCAATGCCCGCAATGATAGCAGCAAAATAGAGGTAAGGAGACTCCGCAAAGGCCATGGCGAATATTGGTTTGTGATGATGGAAGAGCCAGCGAGAAAAGCGGACCACCATGAAGATACAGATGATAGTATTTCAAGCAAGTAATGGATTTGCTGAGTAAGGCTCGTCTAAAAGGAGCTTCGGAATCAGTCTCCATTCTATGTTCTAACCCTTTGGGCAAGGCATGTCTGCTTTAGTCAATTCAGAGAGATCTACAGAATGTGGTAGGGATCGGAGCGTCTTTTACGAGATCTGTCTATACTCTTGCATGTACCAAAAATAAACATCAACACTATCCTATCAAATAATCTTGGTCTCAAGTTGCCTGTGTGACCTGAATATGTGACTGTGTAAGAAGGTGCTTCAATCTCTATTTGCCCAGCCCCCCCGTTATTGACATGGCGATCCGCTATCGATTGTCATTACTAACTTGGTAAGAGTTAACTTAGCTCTTACGGTCATGTGCTTCACATAATATAGTAATTGTGAGATAAAATTACAGTTTCACAGTTTCATGATGCAAGAATGATCACTGACGAAATTTAACCGTATCCATGGGATTTCTTTTCTCTGTATTCCACTAAGGGCTAATGAGAAGGCCTGGAGTGTATTCGGGTTGTTGCAACATTAAGAAAACTTGGACAGTTATAGATGGTGTGATTCTAAACACGTAAAATCATCTAGGACAGTTATAGTCTGGAAGTCTGGATTGTCTATGCAAACCTAGAAATATATCGCTGTCGGGTCATTCATACTTGCATTCAATTCTAGCTAGACCATAACGTTTTATCAGACATCTCCACTCACCCGCGTACGTTTAAGACCGGAAACTTTAATCTACGCACAGACACGGCCTCTTAAACTAAGACGCTCTCTAATAGACTTTGTATAGATGTGGAAGAAAAGCCAGAAGGTGACCCAGGTCGGTCAGGGAAATCTCTCTGCCCTGGCATGAGGGGCCTTCTCGGAGCGGGGCGGGATCGGACGCCATCAAGAAAATTATAAGTCCCTATATACCACGTGAAATAGCATGTCTAAAAGGCTAGTATTTGCATATAGTGTGTAAATCTAGGGGATTACTAAATTGACCCCCCTCCTGCCTAGCAACGCCTGAAGATACCTTTCAATGCCTGAAATTCAGGAAATCAGGCATCAAGGAATCGTCGATAATATAAGACAGTCGGAACCTAATTCCTAACAACCCTAGTCACCCTTCACCGCGTTTACTCGTCTACACATTTAGTTTTATCTATGTCATTCAAGGATATATACCTAGCTTTTATATTTAAAGAAGAATACTAAACTATAAGAACTAAAGTAAGTAGAATATTTGAAGTAATATCCGAAAGAGGATTCAAAAGAGGATTCGAAAGAGTAGTGGGAAGAGTAGTAGGAAGAGTATACCAGGAGGTTAGACAGAAGGGGGGTCAAAATATACAGAGAGGAGGCGGGGGGGTCAATTTAGTAATCCCCTCAATCTATCAGAGCCAATTGTGAAGGGACTGGATCAATTGAATTGATTGAGAGCATTGGATGGAAGATATTCAATTTAAAGAAAGGAGATGTAGTCCGCAATGAAAACGATCGAAGTAAAGCCAAGATTTTGAGATTTTCACTTAATGAACCCCATTTGCCACTCTTTTCTTAGGCAGCGTTCCATTCTCAAGGTCGGCGCCAGTGGTCTTCCCATTGGCGCCGTTAACATGACCGTTGACACTGTTCGCGTGGCCGTTAAGACCATTGGCATGACCATTCGCATCATACCTATCCTCCACCCAAACTCCATCCTTATATTTCGGTGCAGCCAGCTCCAACGGCTTAGGCGACAAATCTTGCACCCAGGGCTCGAACTCGGCATTTTTGGGAGTCGACTTGGCCTCCAAGGCGACTTGTTCCTCCCAGGATTTCTCTGACGCCCACGCATCATGTACCAGATGTCGCTGGAAGAAAGAGCCCTTCATCTTGGCCACGGCGAAGTCCCAGTCGGTCGTATATTCCTTAAAGAAGGGCTTGTAGCCGAGTAGTCCGCCTATCCAGCGCCCGATGATGACGCAGGACCAGTAGCCGACTTGACGTCGAAAGGGGACCCAGGCAGGGGCCGGTGTGTATGCATCTCCTCCGTCTTGGATCTTATTTTGAAGGGGTTAGCGAGGGTCTAATTGCGTGTGTGAAAGGGGAAATACATACAGCTAAGAATTGAATCCAATCTAGACCACCACCATGAAGTAAAGCGTCATGCCAATATCCGTACCAATTTTCAAAGAATATACGATCCAGCTGATAGTCCATTCCGGAGTCCGACGCACTTAGATAAACGGTCATGCTCTCTTTGGAATCGGGGTGAATGAAAAAGTTGTGGATGCTGCCCGCTTTAACGGACACTTCCCCATCTTCGGGCGTCAGTCGTTTGACTTGTCCGTCGACATTGATTCCCATCACTCCAGACTCCACGCGGAAGTACTCGGTTTGGAACTGGTGAAAGTGGGGTGGGGGACCTTTGGGCCGATGAGGGCTATTGATCAGTTGGCGTAGATTGTCGGGGATAGGGCCCTCGACATTATGGCGATAAGTTTGCCGGAAAAGAAAACACCTTCCTGGTGGGGGTTCGAGGAATTCCGTGGTCAGAAGGCCGCCAAATCTGATTTATATTTACGTTAGCCGATCCCTTTGCCCGGAAGCTAGTCAAGGGGACACTTACTTGACGATCTTCGATTGGCCAGCAGAACTGTGGTAAGGTACAAACGGCATGCTGCTAGATAGTTTTTCAGCTTGACTTAGAATAAAAGGTAGTCAATCGATTCAATGTTCAATGCACCTCAATGAACAAAGCAAGGGGAAATTATATAGATCTATATACAAGAGACGATTGCGACGACATGATAATAATCTGGTTAAAATTGTACGAAGTCTTTGACCATGTGAAATTTGCTGTTTGGGATCGGAGGTTCTAATTACTCCTTTGGGAAGTCCATAACTCCGCTTAGGGCTTATTATTTGCATACGGCTTACATGCAGCGTTACGGTGGCCTTCAGATAGGTAGGTCTGTGCTATCTATCTAGTCTAGATCACTTTAGGATTGCTGAAACTTCCAACCTGAACTTCTTCCTTCTGATTTCGTATTTCCAAATTCGTCGTTCCTCCATTCGTGACGCAAAACTTTCGGGAATGGAAGCTCCAAATCATACTCAATCGAGAATTTTCCATGAGATTTGGCGAAGGTGGTTGCAAAATGGAGTCAAGTCGTTACAATGCTTGAATGAGGCTCTACGCTTTAGATCTGAGATCTACCAAGATGCTTATATAGTCCATTTGTCCTCCGTTGTGTATCAATCATCCATCATCGGCACAGCACGCCAGGCCAAGCAATACTATCCTATACCTTCTTCCTTACGTTTCTCAAAATGCCTCATTTCTCGTCTACTGCTTCTAACGCCTCGTCCTCCGAGGAGCTGGATATTCAAACATCTGGTATAAGCACCCCTGTCACCGAGTACAGTCAAACGGTATGTCGGCACATCACCATCGGAGATTCTGCGTACGATCCGATAACGCTAACCCATGTTAGATCTTTGTCAAAGAAGTTGCTGTGGTTGGGTTGGCTTGCCGGGTTGCTGGAAATAACAACAGCCCCGAGCAACTTTGGCAATCGCTCCTCGAGAAGCAGGATGCCTCGGGCGAGATCCCGGATATGCGTTGGGAACCGTACCTGCGCCGCGATCCTCGCAACGCCAAGATTCTCAAGGAGACCACCTCGCGCGGCTACTTCCTTGACCGTCTTGAGGATTTCGATGCTCAGTTTTTCGGAATATCTCCCAAGGAGGCTGAGCAGATGGACCCTCAGCAGCGCCTGTCCCTTGAAGTCGCCTGGGAAGCATTGGAAAATGCTGGCATCACGTCCAAGTCCCTCTCGGGGAGTGACACGGCTGTGTTTTGGGGAGTCAACTCTGATGATTACTCCAAGCTGGTCCTGGAGGATTTGCCCAATGTCGAGGCGTGGATGGGCATCGGCACGGCTTACTGCGGTATTCCCAACCGGATCTCATACCATTTGAACCTGATGGGTGCCAGCACTGCTGTTGACGCCGCTTGTGCTTCGTCTCTCGTTGCAGTGCATCACGGTGTTCAATCCATCATCCTGGGCGAATCCAAGATCGCGATTGTCGGCGGAGTCAATGCCCTCTGTGGACCCGGGTTGACTCGCGTTCTTGACAAGGCCGGAGCCGTTTCGCCCGAGGGACGCTGCTGCTCGTTCGATAACGATGTCAAGGGGTACGGTCGTGGCGAAGGAGCCGCGGCCATTGTGCTCAAGAACCTCTCGACTGCTATCCAGGACGGCGATCATATCATGGCCGTCATCAAGGGAACAGCTGTGGCGCAGGATGGCAAGACCAATGGCATCATGGCTCCAAACGCCAAAGCTCAGCAGCTCGTTGCCCGTAACGCTCTCAAAATTAGCAATGTTGATCCTCTCACCGTCGGATATGTTGAAGCCCACGCCACCTCAACCCCTCTGGGAGACCCCACTGAGGTTTCAGCCATTGCGGCCGTCTACGGCGCTGGTCGAGAGCCCAACTCTCCATGTCTCATTGGGTCTATCAAGCCGAACATTGGCCATTTGGAAGCCGGAGCTGGCGCCATGGGCTTCATCAAGGCAGTCATGGCTGTGGAAAAGGGGGTTCTCGCACCTCAGGCCAACCTCACCGACCTCACCAAGAAGATCGACTGGGATCACGTCGGCCTCAAGGTAGTTCGGGAAGAAACCAAGTGGCCTTCCACTGACGAGATCCGCCGTGCGGCCATCTGCTCTTATGGCTACGGTGGGACCGTTTCCCATGCCGTTATCGAGCAATTTATCTCTCCCAATGCCACAGAGCTGGCTCCGCCCTCTTCACCATCGGGTCCCACCCTGCTGCTGCTTTCTGGCCCCCAGGAAAAGCGTCTGCCCCTCCAAGCCCGTGCTCTTGGAGAGTGGTTGCAGTCTGAGGGTGCCAAGCAGGATTTGAAATCCGTGGCCTCGACTCTGGCTGTCCGACGCGACCACCACGACTACCGTGTTGGCCTCGTCGTCGATAACAAAGAGGATGCAATCCATACCCTGGCACAGTTGGCGGAGGGTGCCCACGACAGCAACCCCTGGACCTCGCAAAGCCGGGTCTTTGGATTGGATATTAACAAAGACGTAGTCTGGGTATTCTCCGGCCATGGCGCTCAATGGGCTGGCATGGGACAAGAGTTGCTTCAAAATCCCGTCTTCTTTGGAGCCATTCAGCCCCTTGATGCAATTGTCCAGTCGGAGATCAATCTCTCTCCAATCGCGCTTTTGCAGAGCGGCGAGTTTGAATCCTCTGATCACGTCCAGATTTTGACGTATATCATGCAAATCGGTATCTCTGCTGTCCTCCACAGTCACGGCGTCTATCCCCAGGCCATCATCGGCCACTCGGTGGGCGAAATCGCCGCCAGCGTGGTGGCCGGTGCTCTCACGGCCGAAGAAGGCGCCCTTCTCATCACCCGTCGTTCGGTCCTCTACAGGAAAGTTGTGGGCCAAGGTGCCATGATTCTTGTCCAGAAGCCCTATGCAGAGATGGCAGAGGAACTGGCCGGGACCGAGGACCTCGTTGTGGCTATCGACTCGTCGCCCTCGTCCTGTGTCGTGGCTGGTTCCACCCAAGCCGTTGCTCAGAAAGTCACTGAGTTGAAGGAGCGAGGCATACAGGCCTTCACCGTCCGCACCGACATCGCATTTCATAGCCCCATGTTGAATCAGCTGGTGGATCCTTTGATGCAGTCGCTCGACGGCTGTCTCGCCCCTACAGCTCCGACCCGCGCAAAGCTCTACTCGACGTCTCTCCGGGACCCGCGTGGGCAGGACCTGCGCGATGCAACCTACTGGGTCAATAACATGGTCAACCCCGTTCATCTCACCTCTGCCGTCAAGGCTGCACTGGCTGATTCCTACCGCATTTTCCTGGAAGTCTCCTCGCACCCGTTGGTCTCGCACTCGATCAACGAGACCATCATGGCGGACGGGCTGGAAGATTTCTGCATGATCCCAACTCTGATGCGCAAGAAGCCTAGCGAGAAGAGCATCCTTCACGCGATAGCTCAACTGCACAGCCGCGGCGCCAGGGTGGACTGGAAGTCACAGTCGTCCGGTCCCTGGGCACGGGGATTGCCCAATACCCACTGGATGCACAAGCCAACGTGGCGCGATATTGGGGCCGGTGGGGACCGAGCCGCATCGCAGCTGACACATGATGTCGAGAAGCACACCCTTCTGGGACAGCGCGTTGGCGTGGCAGGAACGGACACGGTAGTGTACACTACACGGCTGGATAATGACAGCAAGCCCTTCCCCGGCAATCATCCGTTGCACGGAACGGAGATTGTCCCTGCCGCGGGACTGGTCAACACCTTTGTCAAGGCCACTGGTGCCAATGTTTTGCACAATGTCTCCCTGCGTGTCCCTGTTGCCATCAACGCGCCGCGATCCGTGCAGATTGTTAGCAAGCGCAATGAGGTCAAAATTATGTCTCGACTGATCCCCGAGAATCAAAACGTCACGGACGACTCCTCGTGGGTCACCCACACCACCGCACAGTGGGACTCCGTGCCCGCCACGGCGACCCCAGATGTCCGCATCAATATCGAAGCTACCAAGGCCCGCATTGGAGAGCGCTTGAGAGATGATTTCTCGATTGATTACCTCGACAAGGTGGGCGTGTCAGCCATGGGCTTCCCGTGGGCCATTACTGAGCACTACGGCAACCTCAAAGAGATGATCGCCCGCGTTGACGTCGCTCCTAGCGTGGCTGCAGACGCTGAATTGCCCTGGGACGCCTCCTCCTGGGCCCCCATCCTGGATGCAGCCACCTCCGTCGGGTCGACCATCTTTTTCGACCAGCCCCGCCTGCGTATGCCAGCTCACATTGACCGAGTCGATATCTTTACCCGGAAGAATCCGCCCAAAGTCGGGTGGTTATATGTACAAGAGGCCACCGACACCGCCCTCGCATCGCACGTCAGCGTGTGCGACGAGGTGGGCAATGTCGTCGCCAGGTTCACTTCGATGCGCTTCGCGGAGATCGAAGGCACTCCTGGTATCAGCGGCAGCATGGAGAGTCTTGTCCATCAGATGGCCTGGCCCCCAGCCGTGCCCGCTGAAGAGCCACTGCCCATCAACCACGTTGTGCTGATCTCTGAGGATGAGACTCTCCAAGATGAATATGCACGCACGGTCTCCACGCAGACCCAGGTATTCAAGCTGTCCAACTTCATTGATTTGGCGCTTCGGCAGGAGTCTCTGCCGCTCCAAAGTAAGGAAACGGCAATTGTTTACCTCCCTGGTCGAGTTCGAACCCTGCAGGAAGTTCCCCAGGCGGCCGATGCCTTCACATGGCAGATTCTTGAAATCGTCAAATTCGCCATCAGACACGGCTTGCCCGCTAAAGTCTTTATCATCACGTTGAACACCGCCGAGGGAGAGACCCCCACGGCTCTCGCGCACGCACCACTCATTGGTCTCAGTCGTGTCATTGCCAGCGAGCATGGGGATCAATTTGGCGGGCTCATCGATACTGAAGTCTCGACTTTCCCTCTGTCGACGATGCGCTACATTCAAGGCGCCGATATCATTCGCATCCGCGATGGGATGGCCCGCACAATGCGTCTGCGTCCTCTGCCTCGAAGTGCTCTCCTACCCACCAACAGCGTGTCTTCCTCCCCCGCACGACTCCTGCCACGTCCGGACGGTACATATCTCATCACGGGTGGCCTGGGAGCCCTGGGGCTCGAAGTAGCCGAGTTTCTCGTCAGCAAGGGCGCCCAGCGCGTGATTCTCATCTCCCGGCGTGCTCTGCCTCCGCGTCGCACTTGGTCCAACCTTTCATCCGACGATGTCCTTGCCCCGGCTATTGCAAAAATCCAAGCCCTCGAGTCCCGCGGAGCATCCATCCACGTGCTCGCCCTTGACATTAGCATCCCCAGAGCAGCACAACGTCTCACCGAGGCGCTGGACCAACTCGCCCTGCCACCCGTTCGCGGCGTCGTCCACGCCGCCGGAGTCCTCGACAACGAGCTGGTGACGCAGACCACGCCAGCCGCGTTCTCGCGCGTACTTGCGCCGAAAATTACCGGCGGCCTTGTATTGAACGAAGTCTTCCCCGCGGGCGCAGTGGACTTTTTCATCCTGTTCTCTTCATGCGGCCAGCTCGTCGGCTTCACGGGGCAGAGCTCCTACGGTGCCGGAAACGCCTTCCTCGATTCCCTGGCCACGTATCGCCGCCAGCATGGTGACCGCGGCGCCGTCGCCATCCAATGGACCTCGTGGCGCGGTCTGGGAATGGGCGCAAGCACGGACTTTATCAATGCTGAGCTGGAGAGTAAGGGTATCACCGACGTCTCCGCGGACGAGGCCTTCAGCGCGTGGATGCACCTCGCCAAATACGATATGGACCATGCCGTCGTTCTTCGCAGTCGGGCCTTTGAACCTGAAGAAATCCTTCCCACCCCAGTCCTCACCGATATCGCCGTGCGTCGTGCAACGGCCTCGTCCTCGGCCGCCAAGCCCGATGGCAGCAGTCCTGATGCTACGACCTCAGCCAAGGGGCAGATCCCCCCCGCCGGTCCGGAAAGAAGAGCTTTCCTCGACGAGGCCATTCGCTCCTGTGTCGCCGTGGTCCTTCACATGGCCACTGACGAGGTCGATTCCAAGGCTGCCTTGGCTGATCTGGGTGTCGACTCTGTCATGACGGTCACCCTGCGCCGGCAGCTGCAGCAATCCCTGAAGGTCAAGGTGCCCCCCACTTTGACCTGGAGTCACCCGACCGTGAGCCATTTGGTGAGTTGGTTCGCGGAGAAGTTGGAGTGAACACCTAGTAGCAGTCCGTTGGTGATCTTTATTTGGAATCGAATGGACAGAGCCATCGTCACTGCCATGATTTCACGACGGCTCTGGTATATGTTTTGATTTTTCGCAGTTCGTCTGATTTACCTTTGCCCCTGCTCTTTTTGTTCTTGATTTATGCTGCACGTGTCCATGCTTGCGCTGTTGATTTTAGACCTGTCCTTTCACCTTCAGTTAGTTAGATCGGCAATAGAATGAAGCTAAAGAATCCATCTCAAAGCCTTGTTTTTCCTGGTAAAAATAAATTTAGGTTAAAGGTGTTTCATGGAAATTCAAAGAGACAGACTTTTGCATACTTTTCTGAACCTACCTGCCTTTCTCCCTCAGAGGGCTGCAATGAGGGCAATCTCGGGCTCGTCAAGCGGAAGGATCCATTTTCTCCAGTCAACGGCGGTATTGTCATCACTAAGGTTGTAAGGTAGGCCTGACTCTCAGTCATTGGACTCCTCATGGGTACATCCAGTAGTACCCCAAAAGGGCCAGCCTCAACAGGGGCTCTGCAGATAAAGAGATGGAATTGTCTTGACAGATGTATATTTGAGACCACTGGGTCAGCGATGCTCTAATTGCAAGACGGATTGAAGACCACACCAGAACAACGTCGAATCGAAACATGAGAGAACACGCATACTCGGTCTATAAGTAATCAAACAGGAAGCATCAAAGTCATCTGCGACTCATAAAAAAAACCCCCCAGACAGCAACCGCCAGTGATCAATGGAAATGCAGTGAATTCGAGCGCAGAATCATCAAGACTCATACCCCTCCCAGGAATTAAATGACATCGTCCCATTCGGCATCCACTGGGTGTGTGTCCTCATCAACAAATCGCTGGGTAGATTGAACGATGTGTCCATGAGATCCAGCGAGGGGTCAATAGTGACTGTATCGGAGAAGTCATTCCCTAGCATGATACTTGATGATAGCGTTCTCGGAGTGAGCAGTCCAGAAAATGGATCGGTCGGCTGTGAGGTGGAGTCTTTCATCTCCGGGATAGTTACGGGCAACCCCGTGCTGGCGATGCCATTCGGAGGCGACGTTGACGAGGGGGGCTGCGTGGTTGTTTTCGAGGTGGTCTGGCTTGGAGGCGTCGTGAGCTGGGACCATCCACGCGGGGTTCTGCTGGAACGGAACTGCTCCCAAGCAATTTGAATGAAATTGGTGACAGGGCCAAAGGACTGGCCGAGTATATCCAGATTCCGAAAAGCTGCTGGTAGGATTTTGCGCGCGGCTGGCGTTGGGGGGCAGACTGGGTTTCCGAGGACGAACGCTAGAATGCAGACGGTGGCATCCCACTGGTACAGGAGGGCTGGTGTCAAACCAGACAGCAGATCGGTTTCCGACAAAACTTGGCTTAAGATATTAGTCAACACGACCGCATGGTTAAGGGCAGCAATGCCATGACCGTCCGATAGTGGCGTCATGGACGTGCCGCGCGGAGGAAAACGGATAAAGGTGCGCAAAAGAGAAAGTTGTAGATGGTGAAAAACGATTTCCAGCAGAAGCCGTTGGCGCTGCAACCAGAGAGGGCTTGCAGGGTTCAGATTTAGTGGTGTGCGGTCTGTGGAAAAGGCCTCGCCTGATCGCTGGCGTTGATTTTTGAGAGCTTGCGGCACGCTCTGCACCCAATCGTACATGGCACGGACTTCATTGCCCATAAAGCTTGCGAGCAACTCGAGGGTTGGCGGATCTTCATGGATGTCCTGGAATTCTTTCGTCTGCAAAGTCTCGGCGCACCGCGCACTGAACGCAGCGTAAATCCCACGCGCCACCGCCGTCAGGCGGATATACTGCACATGGAAGCTAAGCCAGGTAATCCCCTCCTCGGGAGGTGATACCAACACTGTGGCGGACATCTGCACCGCGTCGCCCGTGTCTGATGGTATGGCGCATCCGACTTCATTTGGATCAATCAGCGGCGGGCGGCCGAGGATCATGGAGATCTGGCTGTCCAGTTGGTACAAGGTCCACCATATGCGAGAATACAGCTCCTGCGTCGCCTCGGGAACTGGACCTAGGGGTCGAATGTGCAAGCGTAGCATTTGAGCAAGTCTGATCGCCAACCCAAGAACGGCATGGGCAGTATCGAGGTTCGCGATGTTATATAGGAAGATGATGGAGTAGATATGACTCTGCAGTGACGGGATCGAAGGATACTCCAAGGTTTCCATCAGCGCACGCTGACTCCGACGGTAAAAGGCATGCGCGGCTGTAGTAAAGTGACTGGCCTTCGATTCTGCCACGCTATCCACCATCTCCTCGTCATCGGACAAAAAAGTGCTGCCGTACTGCATACTGACGGCCAGCATGCTGTCCACCAGGGCGGAGGGCTGGCGGGGAGTTTGGCCATTGGTTCCCGCCCAAAGAGAATCGTAATACGCACGGAACTCCTCCTCCGAAAGGATGGGGTATATGCAATGATATGCTTGCCACAGAAGAACCAGGAAATCCTCTTCCTGCTCCCGGGACAGGTCTTCAACCTCGATTAGGCCCATGCGAGGGCTCGGCGGGCCCGACTCGTCTGATAGCTGCTCCTGCGAGATAGTGGGCGAGTGACGTTGTAGTTGCGAGATGCGGACGGGTAGAGGCGATTTGAGATGAAGCTGGTTGGATGATTCGGACATGTACCGGTTCAGCCGCGTTACCATGTACGGCGAGGACAGAGGGCCATAGTAGATCACCCGGCCTGTTCGCGACTCGGAATTGTGAAAACCGTCCCATGTCTTGCGATGGGAATCTGGGAGCTCGGCGGATGATGCAGCATTGGAGGATGTGGAATTGGACGATTGCTGGGACGGTGATCTTGCGTTTGCCGCCTGAGCCGCATGTCGTTTCGAGTCTTCAATTGCCCCATCCAGTTGCTCCTGTAAATCCTTGAGTCGGTTATGCAGTCGGTGTATTTCCCTATTTATCGCCAGGCATCAGTTTCTAGTACTCACCTGGAGGGAGACCAGCGGGAACGGACGAGGCAAAACATGAGCGGATCAAATGGATCCGGGGGGGGGGGGGGGAGGATCTTACCGATTTGCAGCGGGCAGTGACTGAGCCTCAAACTGCTTGGTATTACTGCAGTAACCACCATGATTCTGGCAATTCTGGCATGGCTTTTTGTCGTCGCACTTGATGCGATTGAGACGACACCAGTCACACGCTCGGACAACTTGATTACGCTTGGGACGTGGCGCGGTAGCGGGCTGCTGCGATGGGCGATCAGTGGAGTCGAGATTGGCCGAGAAGGTGGAGAACATGGTTCAACGGGCATGTATTACAGAGATGTGAGAGAGAAGTAGTAGTCAAGGATATTAGGAAGGGCTCTTTTCCCAGAGCAGACTCTGGAAGAGATGGGCGACAAAGGGGGAGAAGGAGAGGGCGAGATGGGGTGAAAACAAAAGAACAAAGAATCAAAACGCTGGTGACGATTCTCGGAAAAAGCCGAAGGCAACAATCTTAAAAAGGAAACCGGGACACGAGGGGGTGCTGAGAGAAGCGCTCCACAGCCTCTCTCCGCTGTCTTTTGATTGGTCTTTTCAATTTTGGAGTTGGATTCGTTTCTTATGTGCTTATCTTCACAGTTATCCATGCTACCTAACCGATCCATAACGAGCACATTTTGAGATCTCATGATCCCATGACGGGGATTGGGAAGCCTTGGCAAGGGGGCGGGGGCCGCGAGACGCGAACTCGACAAAGCTTGAAGTTGCGATCGGACTTGGCCCAAGTTTTGGGAATCACACGCGCGAGGTAGTTAGAACTTAGCGGATCTCAGCCGATCTCAAGAGTCCCGACTGGCAGAACTATTCGCCCTCTGCCTGCATCCACGTGGATACTTCGGTTGAATGAGCCAAACCCTTCCCAGCAAACTCGTCACGCCTCACTCCCACCACCGATTCATCTCATGGTTCCTCCGGTGAATATGCTGCCGAGTTTCCGATAGGACGATTGCTTAATGTTTGGTGGTGTCTCGTCAGGTTGGCGATAAAGGCGTCAGATTTGCCTTGCTTGTCCAAGTGTGGGGACCTGGGCAAACCGATTTACCTCAAATCGGCGCATCCGGGGGCCTGATGGTTTTCTGACTCGTGTCGACGTGTGATCGTTGATCGTTGATCGAAGAAACGGAGGAACGGAAATTCGAGAGCCGATGGTTGAGTTAGCCGCCCCCTCCTCCCCTGCCCAGTGAACCGCTCCAATTTGTCCATCCTCCTCATCGCGGTCGCGGATACCAAGGGTTGGTGTGGATCACTGGAATCAGAGGAGGCCGCATACGACGCGTGGGAAGTGGCTCACTGGCCGGAATCTCGCAGAGTATCATCGCATATACGAATCAGCTCCTGGGTGTGCATGCTTTGTATGCTAAGCGAGAGTGAGTTGATGGAAGTTCCCGGAGCAGGGTCTCAATCGGGCCAAGTTGCCAAATCGATCTGGGGAGGTTAAGACTCACTTTTGTGTGATGTAGAAGTAACTAAAAACCGCGGCCTGGAGAAGTTGTGAACTGGTGGTGAATCGCGTGGCTCAGTCAGTGCCTTACCATGTGGTCGGTACGAGTTGTGGAATTACAAAGTGCGGCTCTCCCCAGGTCCATCCAAACTCTGGGTGTCACATTTGGAGGATTCACGGTCCACAAGGTTGTGTCGTATTCTCTTTTTTTCAATGCAATTCTCCACTGGCCACGTCCGAGTTCTCGTGCCTCCACTGGGTCGGGCCGGTCGATCTTGCAGCTGTAATTGTAATTACCCTATCTATCGCATGAGTTTCATACACCGAGGTGACCAAACCGAATTCAGACGAAGATTCAAGCGAAAAATCAAATGCCCAAAACACCCCAACAAACAACCCCCAGAAAAGAACTTAGCTGGGATTTTCTGTCCACAATCTGACCTCGGAGAAAATCAAAACCACATCCCTTGCCATCCATTTCTCCATCCTTTCAGATCATTCCTTAACGACGACGGTGGACCCGTGTCAGATAGGTAATGATCAAGACCATCGTGAAATTGAAGGCAATGAAACCAATGAAGACTCCGACATTCCGACCACGGTGACTATAGCTATAGTCGTATTGAGTGTACTGGAAAAAAAGGGCAGTCAGTCAATCAAGCCGGGCCACTCGTAGGTTGAACGTGAAACACATTCATGCAGGTGAGATGAGAGGCTTACATAGGCTTGGCCGTTGCGGTATCGACAGTACTCGCAATTGACGGTGCTGTTGGGGTTGACCAAGAATCCCGTGGCGTTCTGAAGAAATGACGCGGCATACCGATAGCAAGTAGTGCTGACGGGTGGCTGGAATACGGACACCTCCGACTCTGCACAATGGAGGGGCAGGTCGTGCAGGACATCCGCCACAACGCCTTCGTTCATGTAAAACAGGGGAGAAACCTTATAGTACCAGCGCCACCCCTGCGGAGTCACCGGTGCGGGAGAGAGGGTGCCAGCAAAAGTGTTGCAGAACATGAAGAAGAAGCCATTGGCGGTAAGAGCCGCTTCAACAGTGGGCATAAGCGAGGCACACAGCTGGGCCAAGCTGGTCGCGAACACGGAAAAGAGTTGGTACATCAGGAAGCTATATCCTGCATGGTTGGAGTCTCGGAAGTACCCTGTCGGGAAATACCACAGGAGCCAATACACAAGGGAGGTCACGAAGGCGTACGGTAATTCGATGAGAATGGCCGAGATACTGAATGCCAACCAGTGGTAGGTCATACTTTCCCGCTCACGATGCTCGAAGATATTCCTCAGCGTCAAGAACCGAGGTTGCACCTGCAATCCCAATGGCGGACCGACGATCATAGACATGAAGGACGAGAAAACGCGGTTATAGGCACCTCGTTGCGTTAAAGGCGAGTTGAGATACGTCATTCCATTGAGCAAGGCGTTACCGGCGTTCAACCAAAGCTTGGCTCGAGCGTAGTCTGGCGCCCGCCAGTAGTAAAGCCATGTCCGTTTCAGCAGGACGAGCAACTGGTCATGGAACGGGGCGCCGTGAAGCGATAGCTGAAGATGGCCCCCACCATTATGTGCGCTGTCAACCTCGGAAGATGCAGGTTCATTATTCTGGCCGGCTGAACTCTGACCACGACTTTGTTTCCACATCTCCACCCAGTCGGTCTGCACATCCTGACGAGTGCCAGCGCCAATAACTTCCAAAAAGTACTCGGCAGGGTTCTCTTTCTCCCGGCAGGGCCGAGCATGCGACGCAAAGTGCGCTACTGCATGTTGACAGTCCACTCCTAGAGGTCCGTCGTAGACCACTTGTCCACCGCGGGCCAATAGATAGAGCTCATCAAATGCTGCAATCAGTTCCGCAGCAGGTTGGTGGATCGTGCAGATGATTGCTTGCCCCGAGTCTGCAAGTCTTCGTAGTAGTCGCACGATCGAGTAAGCTGACTGTCCATCGAGACCGGAGGTAGGCTCGTCCAAAAATAGAATATCCGGTTTGGCAGCCATCTCTACACCAATGCTGACCCTTTTGCGTTGCTCAAGGTTGAGACCGGCCCCCGGAGTTCCGATTAAGGCGTCTGCAATAGATTCCATGTCCAGCGAGCGGATGATCTCCTCAACGTAAGAGTCCTTCTCTTCCAAAGAGATCTCTCGAGGTCGGCGAAGGCGGGCAGTCATTTGCAAGGCCTCCCGTACACTTTGTGTAGGGAGGTGAATGTCCTGTTGTTGGACGTAGCCCATGTGGCGATTGAAAGACTTCGGGAGAAGCTCTCCGTTCAGAGCGAGAGTTCCTGTCAATGTTCCCTTTGACCGGCCCGCTAAGGCATTCAACAATGTGGTTTTACCGGCGCCAGAAACGCCCATCAAGGCTTTCAGCTGGCCACTGTAGACTGATCCGTTTAAGTTGTTCAGAAGGCGTTTCTGGCCTTCTTTAGTTTTCACGTCAAAGTTGAGCCCTGTCCAGGTCAAACTGCGACGCTGATACTCCATGGTGGCGCTGCATTCGCGCGTTGTAGCATCGGCCTGCACAGGGGGAGCATCGAGGTCGATTGGCCCGCTTTCTTGGTCGGACGACTTTGAAGCTGGATGGGAAGAAGATTTTTTGGAGCTCAGACCACGGTAAAACACAGTTGCCAGACGGCCAGCTGGTTGCTTCAAGCGTTCCATGCCAATACTATCTCTCGTCGTCAGAACATCTGGGTAATATCTAGCGGGAATAAGCAGAAATCAAACGTTGACACTCACGCTGACGCCAGGCCAAACACAATAAAGAATGCCGCGTTGATTCCCAGGTTGCGCCAAAGATTGCCTTTTTCGAACCCGTATTGTGCTCTGATATATGCCATTCCAGACAGGACTCGCTGACCAGGCTCAGAGCCAACCACAGCGCACACCTGATTTGCAAGGTTGGTGTACCCAGGACCCGACGGGACTAGGTCCGATGTGCTGCATTCGTAACTCAAATTGGCGAACTCATTAATCATGACAGATTCGAAACCGTAGTGAAGCGGCTGTCGCTCCAAGTCAGCAAATTATTGGCCTCCGACAAAGAGATGAAAATACTTACATTCAGGTATCTCAGCCAGCCGAGCCACACCTGCATCTGAGGTGGTGGTACATAGAGGCCTGTGTACAGAACGTACATATTGAAGAAGATTCCGACGGGGAGCACGGCCCTGTACATGTTGGACGAGAATACGGCCACCGAGCGGAAAAACATGGACAGGGCCAGGTGCTCGATATACACCACGACGAACCAAATGAAGAAGTTAGAGGCGGTCTGTTGGAATCCAGTCAGGAAATACAGCGGGATATTCCAGCAGATGACGAAAATCTTCCACACTATATCCGTCATGATTAATCCGAATCCATAGGCCATGGGTCGATACAGCCGGTATCTTTTGTGCTTGAGAATCAGTGGCCGCTGGGCAAAAGTACTGCGGAACTCTGCCATGGCCTGCAGAGCTGGAACAAGCACGGAGTAGAACAGAGCAGATGCGAAAATGAACAGAGATCCCGTACTCCGCTGCTGGTTTCGGAACAAGGTTCCCAGGACCAAGCTCTGGACAACAATACACGCGGCTTCGACAACCAAGGTGCTGTAATTGTGCTGGATGATGCGCACCTGGCGCGTCGTACAGTACATGATCTGTTGAGCAAGTGGTAAAGCATACTGGTTGGATTTTGATCGGACCACAAGTGGAAGTGACTTGACCTTCTTGACCGCAGATTGAAGTTCTTCAAAGTGCCTGCTGCGTCGGAATTCGTCCTGAAACTCATCTGGTGTGCGAGGGACTTGATCTTGGCGAGCCTCATGAGCCCGGCGAACCCCAGGATCAGCCGACATGGAGTTCAGAAAGTCTGTGGTAGTAGTGGCGGATGAACATTCAAAGCCCAGACTCAAGAAGTATGCTTCGGCGTCTTGAATGGTTCCGTAGAAGATTTGACGTCCGGCGTTGATAACAACAACTTTGTCAAAGTAGGGAACAATAGCATCGCTTCCTTGATAGACACTCATGGCGGTCACACACTGACTCTGCAGTGTCCACTCTCGCATCATCTCCATGAACTCGATAGCTGTCGAAGAATCCAGGCCGTTGGTCGGGTTATCCAAGCATATGAGCCTAAATAAGGGCATCCATGATGAGCAATCCTGCCGGCAAATGTTACTGGGATCGAATCAACTTACCGTGCACGGGTGGCTAGAGCCTCAGCCAACGAAACACGCCGTCTCTCCCCTCCACTCACGCCTCGAATGAACGCGTCTCCAACCTTGGTGTTTAGCGTCTTGCTGAGCCCGACCAGTTGAGCTAGAGAATGGACCATCTCATCCACCTCTGATGAAGATGCTTTAGGCCCACAGCGTGCTCTGATGGCGAACCGTAGGGTCTCAAAGACTGTCAAGGTCGGGAAGTGATCATCGGACTCGCCTATGTCTGGTCAGTCCCCAGGCTGCTCTCCACATGGAAGGCAAAGAGAAAAGAAAAAGATGCTTACCGCAGAATACAACATCTTGGGGATGGCTGTTGATGACAGACTTCATGGACTCCCCCCCAAAGGTCAAGTCACCTGAAACGCTCTTGTACTCACTCCACATACCAGCCAGCGTCTTCAAGAACGTAGTACACCCACTGCCGGGCTTTCCAATCACCAGAACCATCTCGCCCGGATGGATGGCAGCAGAAAAGTCTCGAAGAATGGGTCGCGAAGACGGCTGATGCATCCTAGACTGAATCGGTTCCAGGAGGCCAAATCCCGATTTCGCCTCTGTCAAGACACTGGGGGCTGGAAGGGCCTGTTCATTATCTGTCAATACTTTGACACTGGATCGGCGGAGAGAGTCTAGGAACAACTCACTCCTGTGCCACTGCCTTCAACCGTTATATTCTCCAACACAATACCTGCTGATTGAAATTCGTGGTCGTCGCCATCGTGGAAGGATAGAAATCGTTTTACACTCAACCCAATCGGCTCGATGGCCACGCTGTTGGATGAGTTGGACAACAAGTCTTCCTGCGGACCAACATGCTCCTTTTTCATGGTCAATTCCAAGCTGATGGGTGTCTCCGTCCCACTCCCCGTGGAGTCTTCTTGTAAGGTATTTGTTGCTAGGTCCTTCTCCATTGGTGCTGTTGATATCGAATGATTTCCGTCCAACAAGACGCAGGAGAACTCTGCTGAGAGAAGACAGCCATGACCAGAGACGTGAATTTCGACTTATATAAACAGTTATTAGAAATATCTCTCCTGGACTTGATGAAGGTGACCTCAGTAAATGGCAAAGGAATCTCATTGTCGTACCCAATTGGGAAATAGGGATTTCCCAAAGGAGTTTCGGAGATGACGCCCCTAGTTTGGACTAGCGGCTAGGTAGGTCCGATCAAACGGTGCGTTAGTCATCACAGCTTGTCCGGGCACTTCCATCTTGCCCGAATTGGCCGTCCGGAAGGAGGGCCACCAGACCAGATCCAGCATCGCACTCAATTTATGTCTTTACAAACGGGAAGTGGAATGTTCGTTACCACGACAGGATCTCCCAGCACCGAGGGGATCTGTAAACCCGGGATTTTCGGGCAGATAACGCCGAGTCCATCTGAGGCTCTGTGGAGCAGCGTACTTATGCGAATAATTAGTCTAGTAGACAGTGAGACGCAGCTTACAATACCAATACGTCCACTACCTACTTCAACTAGGCACGAACCGTTAACAGAGAAACTACAGTAGACCCAGCTAATAATACATAAATAGTAGGTTTGGGGCCCTTCTTCCCTACTTGTTCTTTGCCATCATCTCTTTCTTCTGCTATTCCCTCCGCTTCTGACCACCCCTTTCAACCTCCATCTTCTCTTGATACGATGCCTCTCGAAACCGGTCTTCAAGGCACCCACGTACTCATCACGGGCGGCACCCGTGGCATGGGTCAGGCAATGGTGCGCCAGTTTCTCCAAGAAGGAGCCAATGTCTCATACTGTGCCCGCACCGTCACCAACACCGAGTTTGATGACATTCATCAATCTCTCCCTGCCACCAACTCCGCTCGAGCATTTGGCACCGCTTTTGACGTTGCCTCTAAGGAAGCCATTGTAAAATGGGTCCACAGTTCCGCCGAGCGCGTGGGGCGCATAGATGTGATCATCGCAAATGGTTCGTATCCTGCCTCGTATCAGTTTCAGACGGGATGGAGAAGAACCAAATTGAAGGCTCAGCTAATGCTTTCTTCAGCATCTCCCATGCACATGGAAGGTGAAACCGAGCACTGGCAAAACAGCTTCGCCATTGATGTCATGGGGTTTGTGGAGCTGGTCAAGGCTGCAGAGCCCTATCTGGAGGTATCTCCGCAGGCCTCTATTATCGTGCAGAGCTCTTTCATGGGTCGAGAGTTCTATCGAAGCCCGCCAGCGGCATATGGACCTTGCAAGGCCGCGCAGCTGCAACATGTGCAGGAGCTATCGCATTACCTGGGCCCCAAGGGTATCCGGGTTAATGCCATCTCGCCGGGTCCGGTTTTA
Organism: Penicillium simplicissimum; assembly: GCA_024706585.1. Lineage (NCBI taxonomy): Eukaryota > Fungi > Ascomycota > Eurotiomycetes > Eurotiales > Aspergillaceae > Penicillium > Penicillium simplicissimum. The sequence goes on from JAMZTW010000068.1 coordinate 516,161, forward strand.
TGCGAGGGAGGTCCCTGGGAGAAATATTCGAAGCTGATGCCCGAGTGGGTCGAGGAGCAGCGTTTGAAGATTCCCCTGAAGCGATTGGGAGGACCTCAGGAAATTTCAAATGTGGCAGTCTTTTTGGCAAGTCCGCTGGCTAGCTTTGTCACTGGGACAAATGTACTGGTGGATGGGGGGATCCATGTAGGCACACAGTTTTAGATTTGATTTAAATGAGGAATAGAATGCCTTCGGAGACACTGCAACATAGTGTCAATCATTCACCGCAGTTCTTACCTCGAACTTCTAGACAATGGAACCCTCTAGACAATTAGACTTTGCCGCAGAATAGTGCAGGACATGATGTATAAGAAAAAAAAGCTGGTGTGCTGGGAGAACGGTGTTTACAAGCATACTAGGTTGGTTGCAATTCCACATTATATTTCTTACTTCCTTTCCTCCTTGTTTCGGACTTTCCACTGGTATCCATATGGCTATAGTCTAGGTACGTTCAATTTACCTATTTAAACAGCCGCTTCATTTTCTTAAGGTAGCACTGGTCTGATCTCTCTCGGTGATTAAAGGCCGTTTAACGAGTCTCATTGATCAAGTCGGCCCAGACACCAAGTACTTCCGAGGACCTCACGATGGGCTCAAAATAAACTTTGCTATTCCGTTTTCGCCTCGTATGTCGCTTACTCCGATCGGAGTCAGGTCCATTTATGGCCATAAGAACGACTGTTCCTGGAACTCCTGGGTTTATTCACTCACTCTTTCCCCTTTCAGACGACTTTTGTGGTTTTCAGGATTTTCCAAAGATGTGGGCGTAACAAATACATGTACCCTGTCCATGTTTAGGTATATATCTAGGTAGCTGCCTCCCGCAGTGTACACATGGTCCCACAACCTGAAAACACTGGAAGGGACTTGAAATTCGTGCCCTGCATTCTAGTACCTAGGCTAGAAAGTCACCATGATGATGACCAGGATTTCATTCCTAGCCCTTTTACTTGGCGGCACTTTGGCTGGACAAACTCCTTCCACATCCTTTCATTGCCAATGCATGCCCTTTGACTCCTGCTGGCCGTCTGTGAACGAATGGTCCCAATTCAATGCCACCGTGAATGGGCGGCTGATCAAGACGATTCCACTGGCTGCGCCTTGCCATGATCCCAGCTACAATGCCAGCCAATGTGCATACGTTCAGGACAGTTGGACACAGCCCGCCTTCCAGTAAGCGTACTCGCCTTAACCCCCGGGCCCTGTTGAGGTGACTCAGTAGGTTCGTCCCAACCGATCTAACCCATAGAATGATAGTGACGCATCCTCTTCATCAATCATGGCTGCTGCTGTAGCTAATAGGAGCTGTGACCCATTCACAGCTCCCTCGAGTCCGTGTCTGCTTGGAAATATGGTGACTTATGCCGTCAATGTCTCTTCTCCAGCCGAGATTGCGAAGACGATGCAATATGCCGTCGATAAAAACCTGCGACTTGTAATCCGCAATACCGGGCACGAGTAGGTTCCTATCAGACGGCAAAAGATGTTGAGGTAATGTGGAAAATCTAACAGTGTGCTAGTTACATGGGCAAATCAACTGGCGCAGGAGGTCTCTCGATCTGGACCCATCATCTCAAAGACATCACGATCAACCACCACTACACCTCCGCCCATTATACAGGCCCCGCTGTCAAGATTGGTGCCGGCGTTCAGGGCTACGAGGTCTACGCTGCATTATACAAGGAAAACCTGGTGATGGTCGGTGGGGAGTGTGCCACCGTCGGTCCAGCAGGCGGATACACCCAGGGTGGTGGCCACTCCGCCCTCAGTTCGCGGTTTGGCCTCGCTGCCGATCAGGCATTAGAATGGGAAGTGGTCGACGGTCAAGGGCGACACCTACGCGCCTCTCCAACAGAGAATCAAGATCTCTACTGGGCATTAAGCGGCGGCGGGGGTGGAACGTATGGCGTTGTCACTTCCTTAACAGCCAAGGTGTTTCCTGATTTTCGCGTCGCGGGTGTGGTACTCGAATTTGAGTCTGATCCCGCCAACCTCGATCCTTTTTACGACGCAGTTGAATACTATCACTCTCTTATTCCGAGCTTTACCGCTGCGGGAGGCATGGCCATTGCCCGGGTCGAGAGCTCTTCCTTCTTGTTGACTCCCTTGACACTTCCCAATACCACCGTGGAAAGGGCACTGGAACTGATTACTCCCCTTACCAATAAGCTGGACCAGTTGAACATCAGCTACTCGATGAATCTCACCCATTCTCCGTCTTATCTGGACCATTACAACACCTTGATCGAACCCAACCCTACCCAGCTCGTGGAAAATGGCCAATACGGCGGCAAATTGATTCCCATGTCCGTTGTCGAGAAGTCAAATTCAGCTCTGACAGCCGCGATGCGCAATATCACACAGGACGGGGTGGTATTTACCAGTATTGCATTGAGCGTCTCCGCGGCTGTAGCGGGGACCACGAACAATGCAGTACTTCCATCGTGGAGGACAGCCGCAATGCACGTCATTCTGGCAACGTAAGTCTATTTGCTCTTTCGTCCTCCGTTAATTTCTTGCTCCGCGTCTCTCGAAAATGGTGTATTGATATATTCATCATAGATCCTGGCCTGAGCACCCAGACTTGGGAAAGATGGGTGATCTTGCCAACAAGATGACGCATAAATGGATGCCAATGTTGACATCTCTAACATCGGACCCGGGCTGTTACATGAATGAGGTATGTATCAAAGTCCGCAGCTCAATTGTTATACTATATAGTGTCACGGTTGATCACTGAACATTATCCTCCAGGCTGATTATCAAACACCAAACTGGCAAGAAGCCTTCTACGGAGCGAACTATGACCGGCTGCTGGCGGTTAAGAACAAGTATGACCCTGAGCATCGCTTCTATGCGCACACTGCTGTGGGAAGCGACAAATGGGTAGAAGAGCCGGATGGTCGGCTATGTCGGGCGACTTCGTCTTGAGCCCGGCTTCGATTTTGAACTTGGGGCTCTACTATGCCGGCTGCCCGGTAAGTGAAAATACCGTCTCGACGGTACAATCACAGCATGTTCAACATACGAGACTTTAAACGATGCCAAGTTTTTCAATGTATTTCCATCAATGTTGGATCCACAAAAACTAGGGGATTACTATTGACTAAGGTTCCCTTCTGCATATTTTGACCCCCCTCCTACCTAGGAATGCCTAAAGATAGTTACCTTTCAATGCCTGAATTTCAGGAACCTAGACATCAAGATACAAAAAATCGATAATATAAGATAGGATTACTAACAGCCCTAGTCACCCTTCACCGTGTTTACTCGTCTACTTTGTAGTGTTGTCTATATCATTCAAGGATATATAGCCTTTGTACGTAAAGAAGACTAAACTATAAGAACTAAAGTAGTAGAATATTCGAGGTAGGAGTCGAAAGAGGAGTCGAAAGAGGAGTCGAAAGAGGAGTCGAAAGAGGAGTCGAAAGAGTAGTCGGAAGAGTAGTCGCTTCTATGCGCACACTGCTGTGGGAAGCGACAAATGGGTAATAGTATTGTGTCAATTCATGCATAGAATTGGAAAATCGCTTAGCGAGAATATATGGATACAAAGTTTGAGAGAGAAAAATAGTGCCTTCTCTTGTCTTTTCTTTTTAATTTTGTTGATCATCATTCATCTCCGCCTCCTTGTAGATGTCGACAGGCTGCCTGGAACACAGTGTCTGGACCAAGATAACTGTGATGCAACTGCTTCTTCTCTCGCCAGCCCTGCAATTCATCTATAGGTACGATACAGAGAGAAAATCGAGTAACAAATCGTGAGATTTCTGTCTAAACGTAAATTCATGATCTTTTCAACTCCCAAATAGTCAATAGTTAAAGATTATGGCTCAATCAACATCGACTCCCGTCATATCTGATCCTCCGAACAAGTCCTTGCCAAGCGGCAACAAACTTTTGACAGCATCAACAATGCTCTCCCTTAATGGTCTGAAAGTAAGACCCAGGATCTCTTTTGCGCGGGTGTTATCGAACCCATACACCCCATCCGCAGGATATTGCCCAGGCTTCAGGGCATCCCCGGATGGTAAACGATCCTTGAACTGAGGGAACTCCTCACCAATTATGGTCACAATCTCTGCATTCGAGAAATGGCTCGAGACAGTGAAGAACCGTTTCCCACCGGCTTCTTCCTTTTCCATGGCGAGGACGTGGGCGAAGCCGAGATCACGGACGTCGACGTAGAGATAGTTCCCGGTAGGCGGGCAGCGGGTTTTGGCCGCACCAGAGAGCAGGTCTCGAATGCGTTGGTTGGAAGTGTTGAGAGAGTCAAGGGAGGTGAGATTATGGACGATTGGGCCGAGGACCAGAGGCGGATTGATGACGGAGAGGGTAAAGTTTGGCTTTTCATGCTTGACGAATTCCCATGCCGCTCGTTCCTGGGGTGAATTAGTGAATCAATGTACGGACCTGGCTTTTTGTTTCGTCAAAATATCGGAAAAACCTACGGCGAATGTCTTACTGGCTCGATAGGCGTTTGCGGGGCTATCGTTTGCCTGTTCTTCGGTGATGGGACTCCAGTCCGCCTGGGTTAAATCATCCTTTTTGTCAGACACGTCGGGACTGGGCTTGATGGGAAACATTTACCTCGGAGTAGACCTTGTCGGGGGACGAATTGAAGACATCGTTGATTGCAGCAAAAGAAGAGGTGATCACCACACGCTTTACGAGAGGCGCATATTTCTGGACGGATTTTAAGATTCCGGTTGTGCCCATGATGGCGGGAGCCAACAACTCCTGTGCATTCTTTGCATGGAAATGATACGGACTAGCCGTGTGGATGACGGCTTCAAAGGGAGGATCCGAAACCACCGCTCGGTCAAAAGCTGGCTTTCAGTTAGCAAATTTGTCGACCATGATATATGGTGACGGACGCAAATACCATTCGGCTGGGCCATGTCTTCAACAATCGAAAATGACAAGCGATCATTGTCAACATCTGGATGCATTCGTTGGATAGCATCCGCCTTGGTCTGGGAGCGAACGGTGGTGACGACGGAGTGACCCCGGGCTAGGAGAGCCTCAAGTACATGAGCGGCAATGAAACCACTCCCGCCGGTCAGAAGCACACGAGTCATGGCGAGCGCCGTCGAGGGTTGTTATGTACGGGGATGGGATTTGGAGGAGGATAGAAGGCAAAAGGATTTGATTATCGGCAAAGGTGGTATCCAGACCTTATTTGTAGCTTCTCATGCAACGAGCATGTCCAATCATGAGAATATCAAATTCCAAATACATGATCTACAGGCACAGAGGGACCCCGGAAGCGGGCAAACAAAAGAAAACATGATGGCTTTGCCTAACTGGGCCAGCCTGGAGTGGCGGCTGGTTTCCCCAAGGAGTTTCGGACCTCCTCTGGAGTCCCAAAGGAGTTTCCCGCCTGCCCCGCTGGCACACCGACCAGCGGAGTTAAGAGCCTGGACGGTATATCTCCGCGACTCATCGTACGCGCGATTGAATAATGATACAAATTCTTCAAATGACGGCATAACAATCAATAATAGTTTATTTTTTTTAACGGACAGAAACTCATACCGCAGATTAATCTTTCTCCATTCGTAAATCTATACCCACTCTAATCACACCCTAGTCCATGTCCGTCAGACGGTTAAACGTCACTTCCCCAGGCATTCGAGAATAATTCCTAGAAGGTCCTCGCTGTCCTTTCTCAGAACCAGACACTTCCCCCATAGGGATTGGCCCGATACTCCTTCTTGCCATCCGCCCAAAAGGTGCTCGCCGTTCCAAAAGTGTCCTCCATATACTGGAAATACGTGATTTTTCCCTCGTCGTTGACCTCCGCGCGAGCCGACCACGGCGCCGTGATTGTCTTTTGCATCGTATTCGATGTGATTTCGAACTGTCCCCACGCAGTGCAATTGCCGCCATCGGCAAAAATGACATCGACTGAGAACGGGCCACGCGTCCACCAGAGTCCGACGCGCGTGAATGTGTCCAGAAAAGCCTGGTATCCCACTTTCGCACGGGTACCCGCCCAGGGCATGATCTGATGCAGATCTGGGTTATCGAAGGTCAGCGAGACGTAGGTTGCGTCGAGTGTGACGCATTCTTTGATGAGGTCTGGGTCTGGGTTGGGCTGGGTCTCGAGGATTTTTCGAAAGACGTTGAGCGGGGTGCGGGTGAGATTGGAGGGCCAGATAACTGTCTCGCTGGTGAAACGCTTTTCGAGGTGATCTTTTGGAGGCGATTGAGATGGTGCAGCCAAGGCCATGGGAGAGCAGACGAAGAAAAAACCTAGCGCCAGCAGGCACAGGCGCAGGTGGACCATGGATGCGAACATGCTTGTCTGATGGATCATAAGAATGAAACGAAGTTCTTTGAGCACTGGGATTGCACAATTGAATTGTCTGGAGTCCTTGTTATTTCTTTGCCGGTCCACACAAGGTCTTTAAATACCTTCTATCCTTAACAATTCTCACTCTGTCAACAGTATCATTTCAGACTCCTGCGATTAGTTTCCGTATTCTCATCACGATCTTTCACGTAGAAGGAAGCCCAGCATCCAGAGAGCTCAAATGGAGTTACGGACTTCCATAACAGGCCATGAAAAGATTTACTCCGAAGAATATATACCAGTCTCGGCACTGGTCGTTCCAAGTTTGTCATAGTACGAGCAGATTAGGTCGTGTCCGGAGATGCAGTGAATTGAGAAGGGGGCTTAGCGACGGATCTGCTTGGCATGTTTGTTTATCTCGCTACTATAAAATAGTTTAGTCCGACTAGCGCAGAAATAGCATAGGGATTCGTCCTTCATTAACCACCAGTCTTAGGTTCTTGCTCGTCTTGTTCGCCTCGTTCGCCTTGGTCAAGGATCTAAGGTCAAGAATTGCTCGTTGTTTAATACGCGTCTCGCTTTGCCCGTTCCTGCATGTTGCTTTGCTGTCTATTACTTCTTGTGTACGTGCCCTGCTGAGCGGTTATTTCTCTTGTGCCTCGACCTGCCTAGGTTGGATCAGGCTGCCTTGATTGTATCGCCCGTTATACTAGTTAACTAAGAGTGTTCGGTAACTTAGCTAACTAGTTAGAACGGGGACTGGAAAACAATTTTCTTATATAAGAATCGCTTTGCCCCTTCTAGTCAGTTAGGACTTAGGCTCCTCCCAACTATCCAGGGTATTGGGCCATTGGAAAACCTTAATATATGGCCAGACCCGATACGGGGTCACTCTCGCTTTATGATTCAGAAATCGGCTATCTATTTCTCTCCTCGTATCGCTCGCGGATCCAACCAATTTCTGCATTGACGAGATAGTCCAACCCTTCAGAAACAGGAACTCTATGAATGAAGCATTTGCAAGACGGATAATTGCCCCGGAATTTCAATCGAGTGTTAAGTTTGGGAAACATTCCATCCGTCAGGTGTTCATTCCCAGATTTGGCGGCGAAAGCCTGGAACCAAGCATTCAATATATGTTTCGAATGACTGTACATCTGGATGTCGCTTTGCTTCTTGCATCTTCTGCGGATTAAACTTCGGATTTGCGAGGAGATCGGAATAGAAGTTCAACAGTCGCCAGCGCTCCCACGTATTGACTGCAAGGAAACCGTAGTTAAACTCAGATTCTTTGCAGAGCAAAGGTTCATCCTTTGAATGGATGGAACTCGCATACGACGTTCATGCATGAGCAATTTGGACACCCACTGAGATCATGCGAGACCTCTGACATGAGGCAGTAGATTCCGATTGTTTCATTGTCAGCGCAAAATATCTTGACATGCTCCTCGTTTTCATCGCAGACCATCATAGCTGCGGAAACGTGTTTTGCATCAATCAATGACTTGGCCTTGGGATCAGTTTTGAAGCGAGCTAGCGTTTCGGCAAGTCGGTCGAGGAATTGGTTCTTCAGTTTGATGTGGTATTGTTCGTGTTCCGGATCAGTGCCCAACTCCGTTGGGCCTTCTGGGTCGTCGATTTCCTCTTCGTTCGAATAGGAAGGAGACTCTTTATCGTTCTCTGTGGTTTCCGTCTCTTGTTTTGATTCTTCGAGGCCCGGTGGACGGTCAGAGATTAATGTCAGCAGACATATTGCATCCTCGAGGTTTTGATGCATGGACATCGGATATGAGTTCGGAGATATCTCGAAGAGACCAAGGTGTAAAAGTAAAGAGTGCAAGCTTTGCACTCGCCGAGCACCCAACGAGGTAATTCAGTATCTAATATTTAGTGGGGACAGCTAATTCCGCGCTCACTCGTCACCACCAGCGCCACATGTGCATCGGCGGTTACAATGGTCACGCCCAGAGAACCACTCGCCGTTGTCGTCCGCCAAGAAGAACCGACCCGATATCGAGACCCGCCAGACCAAGTCCACTAGTACCCGTCTACGCGTTGCCGAGAAGACCGAATCTTTGACCCCGATCAAGGCACTCTCTTTGGACGGCGCTTCGCGCCGTCTATTACGGCCGCAAATTTCACTCCAGGCAGATTCCCTGGCCTCTGGTTAGCCACAAAGACAAGGGTATGTGATCCGCGGCTGTGCTACAGATTTACTCTTGCCCGTCTGTGCAGTGCTACAGGCTACCAAGGAGATAGATGTGACTTCGTCCCCGGTCGTACTACAGAACACGGAAAGGCACGGGACTGGTACCTCGACTGCGGATAGGTAGGACTGACGATGGCGCAATAACGGCTGGTCAGTTTATCAACGACCTGCTCAAGGCAGAGATATTGGCGCCCAACGTCCTTGTATCAATCGTGTCCGAGATCCTTCCCGTCTGAGGGGCGAAGAAGGTGGCCGCTAGACTGCCGCTTACCCAGCCACAGCCGCACATTAGGCACGGAGCCAATCTGGCAGGGCAGGTTGCTAGAGCAACCCGGAAGGCTGGCACCTCTCCGATCGCAATGTCAATGGGTCAGCCTTCTTGCAACCACCTTATCAACGAGAGCCAGTTCTTCCCGACACGATCCATCCTGCCGAGGCAAATTATACACGACTCAACCGTTACATGGTCCTTTTGCGATATGCATTACTGTACTGGGCGATTGTGGTCGCACGTCTCCGATAGCTGCCTAGGACTTTGGTGGAGCCATCCCTGATTGATTGACCTTTGCGCTTTGCCATGATTCGTTCGATCCACGCGCCAAGCGGAAGCGATCTTGGCAGGGCCCACGATGGTTTGGCACTTCCATTGTCCGCCATAAAGCCATTCATGATTGTGTCGAGCGATCAGGCGAACAATAACAACAATAACCACGCGACCTCGATTCCAATCAGCGCTTCAGTCTAGAGTCTTCAGCTGAATGGGCTCCTCCTGATTCCCACTTCCAATATCCAGCCCAGCCCCTTCTCACTTCTGCAGGCAACCTCCCGGCCCCTCGCTTTTGTGTTGTTGCGCCAAGCGGGTGGGTCTGTCCCCTGCCGATCATCGATACACCGAAAAAGCCGGGGGCCGGGGATCCTGCTTCCACTGCTGCTGCGCGACCGCAAAGGAGGTCACAAATGTCTCAGAGAGAGAAGAGGCTGGGCCGGGGGCGGGTATCCTATCTCCCGACCTCATCACATCACCGGCTATGCTTCCGACAGCATCGTTACTCAACGGGTACGACCAGTGATGCAACGAGAACGGCGGAGAACCGGAACCTGTGATGACAAGCGGCAGGCCGCCGCAGCACCGCAGGTCGCAGGGCGAATCATTGGTTGGCAGCTGCTTGGCCCTGGATCTCGCATAGCCCCCGACGGGCATCCGCGTTGATCAGGGTCCACCGATGTCTGGTGCGATGAGACTCTGCACGGCCAAGAAGAGGAGGTCCGGCTGGGCATTGGGCTGCCCACTGGCTTGACTTAAAGCTTGCGGAATTGGCCTGTCTTGGCTGGGAGTTGAGGACTTTCATTGCACCACATTCCTGGTCCACCATTGTCCATTCTCCCGGCCAAATGCAACCATAATAATCAATCGATCATAATAAACACTCGTACGCGGGTTTACCCCTCTCTCGTATCAGTCATTCCGGGGGTTCAATTTGGTTATTTATACTTTGGTCCTTCGCTCGGGCTATCTATTACCTTGCTTGAGTCAAAAGTCCTGGGAGTCGTGTGCCTTCAGTCTGTGTCTTGTTCCTAAGTATGTTTGCGTCTTTAAAACGGGGCGCCTTGTCGCTGGCGGTGGTTTCGTTACTGGCGTCCACTGCTGCTGCGGAGGTATTCGACAAGCTCGCCGCTGTTCCTGAAGGTAAATACCCAAACCAATTGCATCCCGTCTCATCCTCTGGCCTCGGCTAATTGCTGATAGGATGGCGCTATTCCCGAACTCCTCGTGGCGACCAGCCCATCAAGTTGCAGATTGCCCTGTCCCAAGGTGACACTGCTGGGTTCGAGCAAGCCGTGCTGGACATGTCGACGCCCGATCACCCCAACTATGGCAAGCACTTCCGCACCCACGACGAGATGAAACGCATGCTGCAGCCTGATGCCTCCTCTGTGGATGCGGTTCTAGACTGGCTCAAGGCTGCTGGAATCACCGACGTCCAACAAGATGCGGACTGGATGTCCTTCCAAACCACCGTGGAGAAGGCCAACCACCTCCTCGAAGCCAACTTCCAGTACTATATCAACCGCTTCAAGCATGTCGAGCGCCTGCGTACACTGGAGTACTCGGTCCCAGACTCGCTTGTCTCTCACATCAACCTCGTCACTCCTACCACTCGCTTCGGCCAGATCCACCCTAACCGCATGACCCTGCACGGCAAGGCCAAGGCTGCTGATGAGAAGTTCCGCAAGGCCGTGCTGTCTGCCAGTGCTGACTGCAACAACGCCATTACGCCTCAGTGTCTCAAAGACCTGTACAAAGTCGGTGACTACCAGGCTGATGCTTCCAATGGCAACAAGGTGGCTTTCACCAGCTACCTGGAGCAGTATGCGCGGTATGCGGATCTTGCTCTTTTTGAGCAGAATATCGCCACCTACGCCAAGGGCCAGAACTTCACTGTCATTGAATATCATGGTGGTCTGAATGACCAGAACTCCATGTCCGACAGCAGCGAGGCCAACCTCGACCTGCAGTATATTGTCGGCGTCAGCTCTCCTGTCCCAGTCACTGAGTTCAGCACCGGTGGTCGCGCACCTCTTGTCCCAGACCTGGACCAACCCGACCCGAACAACAACAACAACGAGCCGTACCTGGACTTCCTTCAAAACGTCGTCAAGATGGACGATCAGGACCTTCCCCACGTTATCTCCACCTCGTACGGCGAGGACGAGCAGGTAAGCACACCCACTCACAAAACCAACCCCACCACCCATACTAACTCTCCACCCAGAGCGTCCCGGCAAGCTACGCGCGCAGCGTCTGCAACCTCTTCGCCCAACTCGGCAGCCGCGGCGTCTCCGTAATCTTCTCCTCGGGCGACTCCGGCGTGGGCGCAGCCTGCCAAACAAACGACGGCACAAACACAACCCACTTCCCACCTCAATTCCCCGCCGCCTGCCCCTGGGTCACCTCCGTCGGCGCAACCACCCACACCGCGCCCGAAAAGGCCGTCTACTTCTCCTCCGGTGGCTTCAGCGATCTCTGGGAACGACCGGACTGGCAAAACGACGCCGTGAGCGGCTACCTCTCCAACCTGGGTGACCGCCAGGCAGGTCTGTTCAACCCCAACGGCCGTGCGTTCCCTGACGTCGCAGCCCAGGGCCAGAACTACGCTATCTATGAGAAGCGTCGTGTTACGAAGGTTGATGGGACTTCGTGCTCGGCGCCGGCGTTTGCGGGTGTCATTGCTCTGCTGAACGATGCGCGTATTAAGGCTGGTCAGCCGAGTATGGGTTTCTTGAATCCCTGGTTGTACTCCAACACTGATGTTTTGAATGATATTACTACCGGTGGGAGCACGGGCTGTGATGGTAATGGACGCTTTGGTGGGCCTTCGAATGGCGGTCCCGTTGTGCCGTATGCCAGCTGGAATGCGACTGCGGGCTGGGATCCTGTTTCGGGCCTGGGAACGCCTAACTTTGAGAACATGGTCAAGGCTGCCACTGGGAAGTAAGATCGTATGGTGACGCTTGGTGCTATTTGATCATGTGAGATGATACTTTCCCGGGCTATGATGGATGCTGTGCCGTATGGGCAAGGTGATCCGGCCTCTTTGCGTGTATATAAATTCGAGCTGTTCGATTTCAATTCTGATATATAATGAATACTTCTGGGATGATCTCGGCGCCTATAGCCATGTATCTGCTTTTCTTATGCTAGCGGAGAATAAAAGAAAGGAGTTCTCAGGTCTGTAATAAGAGTGCTACTCCATATAGTGCTGACGGGTGGAAACCTAACCTATATAATAAAGTCGCGTGCCAGCTCACCCGGGCTAGTGGAAGCCCATCCAAGTCAAGTCGGAAAATTCAGTGCGTCATAGATATAGACGTAGGTTCACGAAGCAGCCATCACCGACCTCAGATACCCGACCCCAGCTGCATTGTGTATTCAATGCCCCACAGTGAGCCCATCAGATCACTCGTCCTCATTCAAGCCTTAACGCTCTTTGAAGTTCTTCTAGGTACCGCCAACTTCCGCTTGCAGTAGCCGTGGTTCCAGAACAGCCCGTTGGAAGAGTATAACTGTGATTAGGGTCGCTCTCCCACACGATGCTACCTTCGCTCCCCTTCTTGATAAACTTGTACTCAAATGTAGTGCTGGTGGCAAGGTCCACTGTCGCCCTCCATAGCGGATGGGACGAAATGTATGAGGTTGAAGAGAGCGCAATCGCCGATGAGGTTGACCCGGAGCTCACTTGGCTAATGGATCGGGCGAGGAAGATGTTCTCGCCATACGTAAGGTTGTGGTCCCGACTTCGTTGAAAGTCCTTGAGACAGTGGCCGCGGCAATACATATCGTAGATAACGCAGCAGTTGTGCTTGTCATGGCAGTAGAAGCAGTCGTAGTCGAAAGCGTAGTCCCAACCCCGAAATCGCAATATCCGCACAATGAAGATAAACCTCTGCTGCGCCGTCTGGAACGAATTCCACCGAAACCGCAGCAACGTATGCCCCGAGTCATAATCCGGAATCCGAAACCTCTTCGTCACCGTATACCCACCCGCAATAGTAGTCTTGCACGAGCTCAATCCCGGAAGGTGAGATGAAGGTGTAGAATCTTCATTGACTATGCTGGGAAATGGGATGGCGTCAAAACCCGTAGGTGAAAGGTGTTTCGGCATTTTCTGTTCTTCTAGAAAATGAGGGCACGGTATAAGATATCAGGGAGAACGCCATGAAGAAGAGATCGTCGCTTGCTAAATGTAGCTCACCCGTTGTGCGGGGCTCAACTAATGGAGCTGCTCCGGCGCTGCTTTCGGCATTCGGCCATGATATGAGCGAAAACTGGCCAGGTGAATTGCAGAGTCCCATCCAAGGTATTACATACCCCCTAACAACAGTTTCCAAGCATCTTAGTCGGTTTGCAACTCCTAGTCACAATAGTATGATCGAGGCTATGCTAGGGAGCAGGGGAAATTCCTCTTCTTATCTGTGTGTAATCCGTCATGCATAACGGAGATAGTACTTTCTAGGTAGTTCCAGTTTATGGAAACCACTCTCTTTCAAGGCCGAAGCATATTAATATTGCTAAATCTTCGCCATTGCTAATCATGTAATCATGCCCAGGTCCCATGAAGCACAGATAACGCCTTGTGATTCGTGTCCGGTCGCTGCAAGATATCGAATGCAATCGTTATCATAAGTCATCATCGTCCAGCCTTCCTGTATCGCCACACAAGAACATCGTGACCAGAGTCCCTTTGTAAGAATAACCAGGCTTGATGGCCACTAGCATTTCCCAAGCGGTGTCATTACTCGGGTTGAGAAGGCTCCCGCTGCTCAATACGGGCTTCACCGGTCGCCAGGGTCCTATAGCAACGTTAGCGCGGTGCACTCATAACATGAGCCTCATTAACAAAACCACTCACTTGTGACCTAGCTTATGCAGCTCCTCCCGCTTGTGCTGCCTCAGACGGTGCTCGGTATCCATCAGGACATTCTGCAGAGTCCGGCCGGCTTTCGAGCCCAGTCCCACCCTGTGATCATTCATGAGCGCGGTCGACGCAGTTCGCAGCTTGTAATCGTAGTCCCCAGAGCCAGAACTCCGTCGATGGGTATCTTGGGATGCGGAGTATGAAGATGAGCGTTCGAGGGGCGCGGGCGTGTTGGGGGTCGGGAGTTTGTTCGTTGAGGCAGCTTTTTCGGTGATGGAAGGGCGGCGGTCCATTTTGGATGCGTGTGGATGGAGCGCAGGGGCTGGTTGAAGGATGAAAGTTATGGCAGAGATGATGCGAGGACGAGAGAGATGTTGAGGGAAGATATGAATCCCGTGGGAGACGTCGATTGTGGTGATAACGAAGGAAGGGGTTCAGTCGCGACTTCCTCGTATGGTTGGTTGATGCTGGGTTGATGCGGGATGCTGATTGGCGGGTTCTCCAGTATATCAAATCGCTGCATTCGCACTCTTCACTCATTATGACGTGGAAACAAAAGTGCAACCATCAGTGGCGCATGACCAGCGTTGGAGAGGGCGTAATGTCTGCGCCCTATGGACGGGTAGCTTATTGTTGTCTGGATGTAAACGTATTATCAACAGGGGTATACCCTGGCATTGTGTGCATTCTTTATCGCTAGAAGTCTGTCATGTGGAACTAGCGCGGCTGGTCTTGCAAGATAGTGTTGTGAGGAATGATATTATTTGTACAAAATGCTATACTCCAACCATGCAGCGCTTATTTCTTTGCCTCCTCCTTGCCTTCCTCGGCAAGCTTCTCAACCTGCTCCTTTCTCTTCTTTAAAACGTCCTGAACCTCCTCAAAGGTCTCCTTGAGGACCTTCTCGGCCTCCCCGCCCTTCTTCTGCGCAACAGTCTGCAGTGTCTGCAATTGAGGAAGAATGTTGGAACCCCCAGGGATCGCCTTCAACCACTTGTCCAAATCCCCAAACCCACCGCCCTTGACTTGATCAACCTTGTCCTTCACAAACTTCTCCACATCCTCCGTCTTCCCAGAAGAAGCACTCTCCTTCAAAAGACCCCACAAATCCTGGAAGTTGCCCTTCTTCAGCGCATCCGCATTCTCCTCCACCAGCGCCTTGAGCTTGGGGTTCTTCTCCATGAACTGCTTCGACTCCTCAAGCCCCTTCTGCCACGCCTCATCACCCAACTTCTGGAGCTTCTCCCGCTTCTCATCAATCAACTTCTTAATCTCCGCGACCATGTCAAGACTAGCGCCCCGCTTGACGATGTCCGAAACCTGGTTCCAGGTCTTATTAACCTCCTCCTTCGCCTGCGGCCCATAAGCATCACCCATCTGCTTGAGCTGATCCCAGCTCCCGCCAACCTTCTCCTTCAACTTGGGGTGGTTATCCAGCAAATCCTCGCCGACATCGCCAGCCAGATCGAGCAGACGATCCAGATGCTTCTGCAGGATATAGAATGCTTCAAACGCGGTGTCGGTATTGAACCCCCCCTTCTTTGAGACATCGCTCAGCTCCTTGTACGCATCTTGGATGACCTTGTCGAATTCATCGCCATGGCGCTCCTTGATCTTCTCCAGGTCCTTGAACGCGGTGTCGGTGTACTCGCGCGCACCGGGGATGAAGACGGCGTAGCGGGTCACGGTCTTTTTGAACCAGGCGTAGGATTCGCTGGGTTCGGGCGCGGCTTCGGAGATTTTTTGCTTCGCTTGCTCGAGGTATTGCTTGGCTTGTCTGTTGGTGTCGACAAGGGTCTTGGCGCCGGAGAAGGAGTACCATGCGTATCCAGCGGCGGCGGCAAAGGCGCCGCCAGCGACGCCACCGATCAGGGCGGAGTTGGCGCCGGACGAGGCCGAGCCCGCGCTGGAGGAGGTGGATTGGAAGCGGGCATTGTTGAAGACACGGGGTTTGGATGGGCAGCGGACACGACCGATGACGCGCACGGCGGGTCTTTGGGTCTGGTTGAGCATCGTGGATCACGTGGTGATAAGATGGAAAGAGATGGAGTTAAATGAAGGTGAATTGAGAAATAAGGATTGGGAAAGGAGGTTTGATTTGATTGCGAAAATATCGTGAGAGGAGAATTGGCCCTCCTTATGTACTCTTCCCAGGCTGTAAAGCCACATCAAGGTACTACGACGGTGTCGTCCTGCTTCTTGGTAGAATGGCCCAGTTCAGGAAGAATGCCAAGGATGAAGCGCGCATTGCGTCATGATTGTGACGGTGTCAGAAAGTGGATGGGACCCGCCAAGCCTCGGTCGCCAAGCAGATCATGGACAACCACTTCCATCATTGGGGACATGGTAAGAACTGGAAAGAACCTCGTGCCTTGGATTATCCTGGGGAGAGCCGAGGGAACGATGGGGAAAGTTCCATCCAAAAAGGGCGATCAGCCATGAACCAGTCGGACGAAGACTACCGAGTTCTTTGAGCCTCACGGGCAATCATGAGGCCTACAAGGTCACATTAAATGCTACGTATTTCAAGTGCCGAACTTTACTTTCCTAAGGGTTCGCTAGAGAAAATAGTATATCGCTAGCCCGAAATTTGCGTCTCAACTGGAGGTTTCTATTGGCCTTACTAACGCATCCCAGGGTGTTCTGTCTCGGCCACTCAGAGCTTGGGCTAAGTCGTATCTTAAGCACAGATAGCAACCAAATGTATCATCAAGCCAATACGTTGGTGCGGGCTCGACGGGTCATTCTACAGGAGTAGGTCGATCCCGTCTGGCGAATAGACAGAGCCTATCACAGATATTGAGTCTAACATAGTCTGCCAGCTCCCGCGGGCCTAGCCGTATCCCTACACCAACTTCACGGCCTTTCACGACGGCGTTATGACTCGGGATGGGATCGCTTTATTGGATTACCTCGCCGTCCGGCGCGTTGCAGTGCTGGGCTGGAGTGATGGCGCTAATCTGGCAATGAACTACTCCTCGCAGATTGACCGTGTTTTTGCGCACGCGCCAATTTGCAATCCGATCAGAACACAAACGGTGTACTCTGATAATCCGAGAGCAGCCTGGCCACAAGCTTCGTGAACCTATTCCCCAGGCGCAGTCTACGCGTATACACAGGAAGCAGTCAGGACGCAATTCAGAGTCTTTGTGGCCTAGAGATCTCCAAGGAAGTAGAAGGTGACAGGGGTGACAAAAGCCTCTTATAGCTTCAGCCAGGAAATGAACGGCACAGGGCCTGCCAAACCGGAGTCTACCAAAGGGAGATTCTCCTTCTATACCAAACTAACCTACGATTCTAATCGAAGACCCTGAACCCCACAAAATCCGCACCCCAGGACTGGAAACCACCAGAAACCGCATTACTTACAACAACCTCATTGTCACCGTGCTTCCAGCCATTGACCAGGACACCCAGGGATGCGGTATCCCACCAACCAAATCCGGGACCGAACAGTTCACTATGCCGTCCAGAGAGCGGGACTTCGAGTCTGACTGGAGAACCACCATTGACGGAGACTGTTATATTGCGGGAGTTTGCGCCCAGACCCCAGGAAGTCGAAAATGCGACGTCGTTGTTGATATAATCCAGCTCGAGGAACTTGGCCGATGTTGAGTTGCCAGGGACTGTCGCGGGGACTGTGATCTTGGCAGTGTTTGTGCTATCCAGGTAGCCAATCTTTGAGCCTACGGGTTGACAGAAGCCTGAGCCGCATTGGGTGAGAGTTGCCGACCCGGAGAGGGTGAATGCAGTGGAAGGGTAGTATGTGCCGGTTGGGGATTTGATTTGTATCGAGTCGATTGCCAGACTGGAGGTGATGACGATTGTGTTTGAAGAGCCGGCTGCAAGTGAGATGGTACTCGAGACTTTTTTGCTGGATGCTGGGACGCTGATGGTGCTCTTTTGTAGAGACGACGAGGACTGGACGATGATGCTTGCCATGGACGAGGATGTCCTCAAGAAGGTGACCAACAGCGTGTGATTGGCACTGGTTGTGTTGGCATATATCGAGTTGAACGTTACCGAACTCCTGCATGGGGGTCAGTATGATAAGACAAGAAACGCGTCCCAGGAAGATACTTACCCCTTAGAAGTCCCAAACTCTGCTGTGGGATACGTGCCAGCCGCCGTCGTATCACTCAGCTCCACCAGCATGACACCATGGGCGGCGATTGTAGCTGTGTACGCACTCTTCACTTTGCGGACAGTTTTCCCAGCCCAAATATCCTTCAACGTGCCGGCGAACTGGACTCCAATATCCGCCAAGTTAAGTGTCAATTCTCTCGACTCATCAGCCCAATTAATCAACGCCGCAACGGTCCTACCACCGGACAACGGGCCACTCCAAACTTCATATCCTTCCTCAGACCAGCGCCGATTCAGGGTAGCACTGACACCAAGCGAGTCCTGATTGAAGGAGACAACGTCTTTGTTGGACAAGATTGCCAGGGACTTCGCGTTGATTGAAGTGACCTCATCCTTCAGAGCACCGCCAATGACGAGCGGACTCTTCAGTATGGCCCAAAGCGAGAAATGAGTCTGCTCCTCGGCAGTGGTGAGGATGTTATTTCCAACCTCCAGCATGTCGAGATCTGGCCACTGGCCGGGACCTGCGAACGATGTCTGCGGCACAGCTTGATTCAAGGTTCGGAAGATAGCTCGCCATGCTGGGATGATATCGTTACCAATACGCCAGGTATGGCCGAGAGCAGGAGCCCAAAGTGCTGGGAAGTCAACGCCCCATTCGCAGATCTGGAAGAGCACCGAGCGGTTCTGGGCGGCGAGGGCTTTGGTCATATTTGCGTATCGGGCACTGGGGGATGTGCTCGGCGCGTAGTTGACATTTGGATAACCGGTCGCTGCGTCAGAGAAGCAATTGTCGTCTGATGGTCGTTAACTGGATGCTACTACAAGCAAGCGATGCTTGAAGGATACTTATGGGGGCACTTACATTTCAAGGCGTCGATCTTCCAAGATGCGAACAGTGCAGCATCCTGGGCCTCGTGGTCTGAAACAACTGTCAGCAATCCCTGCATCTCGAATCCCGGGTTCATCCAACATGGGAGACGTACACAAACTACCAGCCTGCTCGATATTTGTCTGACAAGACCGAATACCCGCATCCTCATACACTCCAAACAGCAACCCAAGGCCGTGGATATACTCGCCCAAAGCGGGGAAGCCGCTCGGAAACAGCGTCTCATTCCACGTCAGCGAGCCCTCAGCAGTGCGATTGGCAACCGTCCAGCCGCAGTCGGTTGTCACATAGCGGTATCCTAGATCAGCCAGGCCGAGGTCAACGAGGGCTTTCGCGTTGGACTTGACAATCGTCTCATTGGGCGCGCAGGAGTAGTGGTTGTAAGTATTCCAGCTATTGACAGTCAGCACCTATATGCTGAGCTGAATTCAGTACCGCATTGGCCTACCCCATAGGAGGTGTTTTGGCGACACCATTGTCAAGTCGTGGTCTCACAGCAGCCGCGAGGGCTAGCGGAGCTGCTGCGAGAACCTGTAGAACAATTGCCGTGCTGTGCATCTCGTTTATTGCTTGGAAATACAATCACACATGCTTTAACTGTTTATATACCTCCAGAATTATCTCTATTTCTCCGGTCCCTGGACACGCTGCAGCGGGGTAGAATGCTTGAGGATATTGTAAACCCGGAGAATTGCCTAAACGAGCGCAGTCGAGGATATGTGGAGAGGAAGATCGGCAGATCTCCCCGCACAACTTACACCAATACGCCATTGTACCTGAAGGAGTGGTTGAATGTAGATATGAATACGAGATTAAGGTGATTATGTAGTGCGAAATATTCGTACAGGAAGAATAAAAACCCAAAGAAACAGAGCAGTAACCCGAGGCAGTATTCACATTCAGTAGTCGACCGGGATGCTACGGGCGCATCATAATTTTCCGTGTCTCAAGCCGCATCCGCATCTCCAAGTCGAAGGAGCATTGTGTGACGGTTTAAGCTGAAAGTCGTCCCAGTCGCCCCATTGGATCCCTTCAGGTTCGTCCGATCATAAAACCCCGCATCTCACCACCCCACAGGTGTGTTCTTCAAGCAACAACCCCCATCAACGCAGAGCAAAACAGCATCGCAACGACACCCAAGCCCGTCATCGAAACGGGACGATTAGCCACCGCCGCCCCAGAGCTCGTACTAGCCGCACCAGTGCCCGTTCCCGTCGAGGTACCCGTGGAAGTCGACTTGGTGGTGGTCGCCGCGGCAGTCGCGGTCGCATTCACGCCCTTGTTGCAGAAGATGGAGTAGGTGCCGCTCTTCTCCTCGAGACACTTCGTGAGCTGGTCGACGGTCTGGCCCTGGGCGAGGCAGTAGATGCCGCAGTCGTTGTCGTATTTCACGGGGGCGTTGCCCTTGCAGCAGGTGTTGAAGGCATCGGTGATGTTGCCGGAGATTGGAGCGCCGCAGGCTGCGTCGGTGATGTTGGGGAGGACGTAGACGTTGCCTGTGCAGGCGGTGGTGTTGGAGGACATTTTCGGAGGGTGGAGGCGAGGTGGTGGTGAGGTGGTGAGGTTGTGGGTGGTGGGTTTGAGGGAGTAAAGAGCAGCTCGAAGCTCTTGGAGATGGCGGAGCTGACCTTGTTTTCGCTGGTGATGAGCAGCAGGGAGGACTAGAAGGTAAGGATAGCAAGAGGAGGAAGGAAACCAAGGCAGCAGCCCAAGCCATATATAAGCAAGAAAAAGAAACGTCCCGATAACCCTTCCTCAACTTGAAACGACATCATACACCTCACACCCGCCGACCATGCAATCAATCAACCACACGCACCCGCAGGTTCATCTCAGACAAACCGGGCCCTCTTCCCAGCCCCAGCTCCAATTTGTGTTTTATTGGCTGGTGATGGCCAGGTTTCAGCCTTCCAGGTCGGTACCCGAACACGCAGAACGCCCATTTGTGGGAAAGTGCACTACAGACCCACTACACAGTACGCAGTATGCTAAATTTATCCCCAGGGCGAGGCTGCGTCGTCATCGATGGCTAGAGTACATATAAATCCTTGATGCATAAGGGCCTCAGATCAAGTCGTGATCAGGGTTGTTGTGACCACAGGTTAACACAATGATAAATAGTGCGCTGATATCACGTTCTACCTTCGAGTCGGCATAGTTGGAGTGTATGATGGATTGTATATTTCGATCTTGGCTCGGAGTTGGGGTGACGGGTAGTATTCGCGATGAGCGTTATTGCATGACGGATTGGCTAGTGCCGCGCCACATAGATCGGACTCCGCATATAATGATGATCATCAAGGACTTTTGCTACACACTTAGTGTGCTTGGTTCAACTGGACAAACGTTCAAAACAACTCGACAGGTCGAACCAGGGGATATCTTCAGCCTGGATGAAGAACACATGAGCATCAATGATTTTCCATTATCAGGTAAATGTACATATTCACCATTCTGTCCACTCCGGCTTGCATGATAAGCTAACTCCTTGCATCCACCCCTAGCTCAGGTCATGAATTCGGAATCCAGTGCGCTTTACCATAGACACACCCTGTCTACATACCCTTCTCCCCATCCACTCCACAAACATGGAACTCCTCATCATGCGAGATCTCTTTAATCTTCTTCTCCTTCCCACTCAGAACCTTAGATAGGACGGCGCCAGGGCACAATTATCACCAGTCTGATATCCGACGACGAACAAATTTAGCACAGAAACGCAGCATGATCTTCGTCTTACCTCAAAAAATGGTTTCAATGCCTTTCATGGAGGGATGTTTCTCTGAGGGTGCTCATTCGAGTACCTGGTAGCAGGAGAGCTGGAGGCGGAGATCGGCAACAGTCCGGTTCGCCGAGAAATCAACCGCCTACTCATGCCATGACTAGAAGAGGAGTTTGTTACCAAGTATCCCTTTGAACAATGCGATAAGTCTTTCTAGATCAATCCCGGGGAGCATAACATGTGCCCGATCGCTGTGATACCCCGATCTCCCGTTCCAACCCACAAGTGCAGAATTAAAGCCGCGGATCCCTTCTGCCTTGAATTGCGAGGGACAGATGCTACCATCGACACCTACTTCTTGAAACAACTCACGAAATGAGCAACTAAAACATCTTAGGGAGACTCTCAGCTCTCGATACCAATACCGTTTCCGATGCCCTCGACTTCCTCCAGCTTCAAGGTGCCATATCATATACGGTCTGCGGCCGCTATGGGACTGCGCGAAGATTGTGGGACGAGCCAGCACAGTTCAACGTGGCCCAAAGACCGATGCAACTCCAACGACTCATCTCATCACGCCTATCATCAGCGCTGTGACGACAGATGACCGTATCCGGGTCAATGCGGGCGGCCAGGAGGGCATCTCCTGCTGGGGCGATATCGTCGCCAATGCCTCGAAAGTGAAGAGCATTCGTGGAGCCGTCATCGATGGCATGAGACGCGATATCGACGGGAGCCGTGATATTGAGTATCCTCTTTACGGCCGTGGAATCAGTATGATCAGTGAGCGGTATCGAGTGGTGCAGGTTTCTCCAGGCATCCCCATTCAAATGCGTGGCGTGACAGTCAAACAAGACGACTCTGTGATTGCTGATCGCTGTGGAACTGTTTTCATCCCCACCGAGCGCGTTGAGGAGGTTCTGGAGCTGGGTGAACGCATTGATCGTCGACAGAACCTCATGGTCTAAGAGATTCGCACTGGCAAGCCCGTGTCTGAGGTTATGCACGACTCGCAGTTTGACGCTATCAACAAGGACAAGATATCGCAGCCAGAGAACGGGCCCCAGAGCTCGTCTATCTCCAAAGGAAACCCTAAAAAAGCAAGTCCCGAAGATGAAGAATTGGTGGCTCTGTTCGCAGGCTCAAATACACCCGGTGTCTCTGATGCGCTGGACAAACTCGGCATTCCCGGACAAGCATTCAACATCATGCCCCTGACCGACTGTAAGAAGGTCACCGTCGGTCCAGCCTTCACTGTGCGCTACGTCTCCGCCAGCAATTCTGCGGGAACCGTCGGTGATTTCATCGACGACGTTGCTGTAGGCGATGTGGTGGTTATCGACAACGGTGGTCGCACAGATTGCACTGTCTAGGGCGACATCATGACCCAGTACGCCGGTCTTCGGGGCATTGCTGGTACCGTGATTGACGGTGTCTGCCGTAATATGCACCATGCCATCAACGACAACTTTTCTCTGTTCACTGCTGGTCGTTGTATGCGGACGGGCGAGGATCGCGTGCAAGTGGGAGGGGTGAATGAGCCAGTCGGTATCGACAAGGTGCAAGTCGAGCCTCGCGACATTTCATCGCCAGAAAAGACCCACTGCCGATGGCCCCAAATGGAATGACCCCCAGCCTACAGCTAGGGCTCCCAGGTATCAGGGCTATGTCTCAAAGATAGAGCTTTCTATTCATCGTTCTTTCCCTTGGTTAATCTATCAAAAGTTGCATTTAAGTGCAAGCACCCTCCCGCTAGTAGGTAGACGTGACTTGGCGGCGTCCGAGACGGAGGTGAGATGTCCCCTATTACGTTCTTGAGCACTGGAGAGTTTGAGATGATAGGCGCATCCATTAGAATGTCTCGGTAATTTCAAAAGGCGTATGCGGGTGTGATGGAGATCGACTTGAAGGCCATCGCGCACTTCCGTACCCAGAGCTTCAGGCCACCATTGTTTGCTGCCCGGCCTTCCAAATGGAGTATATGGCAAAGCATCTAAGAACACATCCATATTCTTCGCAGTAGAAACCCCCTCTTATCCAAGTTGCGTTAAGCATTCAGCGTAATTACGTGGAGATTCTCGAGATCCTATCCTAGCCAATATCACGGACAGAGATTATCCTCCAACTCAACATTGAAAAACCACACCCCCTGGTCGGCCCCAATCAGCCTTACCCCGCCCGTTTCTTAGCCTCGCCATATTCCTTCCCAGATGCAGCAGACATTCCAGAGCGCAGAACAGAGCGCAAACTCAATTATATGTTTTACTGCCTACCCTACGTGAACACCCAAGAGGCCAAATGCCTCAACCAGACTCTGGCAATCGTTATGTTCAAAGTCTGCCTATACCCCTCTGGATCGCCTTGCCGCTATTCATAGTAATTCTTCCTGTGATCGCATACGATGGTGTCACGAGCAAAATCAAAGAGTCGAAGCGCAAAAGAGAAAAACAGAAGCATGCTAAAAAGCAACCCCAGAAGAAGGATGTCCTTTTATCTGCATCTGACTCTGAAAAAACGGTTTGACACTGCGTCTTGCGCCTGTTCGAAATGCCATACCTACCTGAGTGGCAAGTTGCAACCCTGGATCAAGATATTCTTGACCCCATTGTTAACACTTCTTTTGGTTAGAATCCCAGCATGAGTCGCACGGATTTCGAAGAGATGACTGAATGTTGACAGGCACGAGGAAAAATTCGGTGCTAGATGGATATTGTCATCATTTGGCAACGACTTCAGAAAGAATGTTTGACGTGGTTTGATCAACAAGGCCGCGACGGGACGGGGCTTGAAGGTTGTACCTCTTTGACAATTGCCTATTTCTCCAAAATGAGGCTCATAGGTATATATCAAAGATCGGTCCTGTATCATCTTATTCCAGTCAAATTACTTGGGGTAAATCATATTGATATATTGACGTCGAATAGTATAGGAATTGTAATAGGAGCTTTTGCTCTTGATCCATCAAGGGAGAGATAATCTTTCAAAGCAGTCTGCCGATTAAAGCTATGTCTATGACCTATATATAAAGGTTCAGGGCTAAAATGTTTTTAACCTCGATCACCTACGGATATTACAAGGCAGACCGTCAGTGCTCAAAGCAAAGCAGGCGATACTACCTACCTACCGATCCAAGCCAAGGCCAGCAGCATACCCCAGTCGGCCCTAGTCAGCCTTGCCCCGCCCCTCCGAGCCGCAACCGAATCAAAGGCACAATTGCTGAAAAGTGAACATACAAAACGCACCTAACGTCCGACCTGGAGACCAAGAACCCCACCAATCTTCCAATCCTCACAGACTCACATCAGTGCAACAGTGAACCCATCCATCCCACTCAAAGTCCGGCCGCAAACACGCACTCACTCCGAAACCACGATGCCCAAACATTCACAACCAGGATTCCGCGTGCCCCTATACATTGCGGTGCCGATCGTAATCGTTCTCGTTGCGGCATCCCCTGCGATTCTCGTGTATATAATCGGCCAGGAAAAGGTTGCTGACTGGAAGAAGAAGAAGGCGATGAAAAAGGAGCAAAAGAAGGCGGCCGAGAAGGAAGAGATTCTTGATGCTGGTGATTGTGAAAGTGCGCAATAAGGCCGTGTTGACTCGGGTCGACGCTGGCACCACCTACCGATTACTGCGCCTGAATTCAAGCTCGAAGACCAAAATGTGACGAACAAATGCACTATCCGATTTTTTGGGCGCCAGGCTGAACTTGATACTACATACCTATCTACTTGAATACCCGCGGAGGACATTACATGTACAATATTCCGAACCATGTGTCTCATAATCCAACCAGGAGGACTACTGTGAGGATAGCAATGAAGCTCTATGTACATCAAAGGACTAGGGCTATCCTCAAAAGTCACATCTCCGCGGCGACTGATCGAGTTAGGCAGCATCAAAACTCATATACTTATCCTCGATTCAATATTGAAGAGGTCGACATCTCATAACCTTTGTCCGCATTTCTCCTGGACATTCCATTCATAAACCGGCATAAAAAAGCTCCTAGCTAGAAAGACCTCAATAGGCAGTACCTATATAAAAGCAAAACCCCGAGTCAAAACTATCTACGAGACAAAAGCACAGCCCCTGTATTTATCGCCGGCAGGTACAAAAAAGACAAAAAAAGACATCCTAAACTCTCACCACCTCCAACCCACGGGTAAGCACGTGCAATCTCGCGTGAACTGGGTAGTATCTCACCATCACACAAGTGCAACACCCGCCTTAAATGACGGAATGTCCTACGAAGAATCGTGGTCAGGACCCAAGGTAGATATGTAGTACACCCGCAATGTTACCAGCGACTGCGGTTTCAGGTGCAACAAATACCCGTTCGAGACAGGAGTTACCGAACCTGAGAAGCCGACACCGTCAGGAACCTAGAATGCATAAGAGAGAAGGATTAAGCAGAGCCAGCATTCCATTTTGACTAATCGATTTGCAAATTAAGCGTGTACCCCTGCGTAGCTAGGTGACATAGCAATCAAAGCCCGGCATATGGATACCATGATAAGAGAAGATCTCTAGCCTGGTTGCCCAGGCCGGAGATGCCATTAGCGTCCCCCGATCAAAAAAACACAAAACAAAGAAACCATAAAAACACATGTCCGGCTCTTCCATCGCAAAAAAATCTCCCCATCAAATGCACTCATTCTTCACCCCCCTAGTGCATGTGGCTCTGCGACAGGTAATGGGCTGGGCGCCCCTGCGGACGAGTTCACTGTTGTTACACGGTGCATCTACTCACCCTGGACGGTGGTAGTGGCAGGGACCTGCTTGGGCACGTTCTCCTCGTCGGGCTTTTCCTGGACCTGGGTGGTCAGGTTCTCGTGAAGAAACTCGTGGTCCTCGCCAGAAAGATCCTCCAGGGTGCGACGTTTGGTCTCGGGGATCAACCAGGTGGTGAGAACGCCACAGAACATAAAGCCGCCGAAGATCTCCATGACGTGGTTGAGCCAGGGCGACGCGCCGGAGCCAGGCTTGGCACCCTTGTGGACCAGGGGCCCAAAGACGCACTGTGCGATAATGGCACCGACCTTGCCAGACGCCGCGCTGATACCGTGGGAAGTCGAGCGGTAGCGAGTTGGGAAACACTCGCCCGGGACAATGAAGGTGGTCGCATTAGGTCCGAAGTTGAAGAAGAATTGCGCCAGAACATACAGTGCCAGTAGACCACCATGCTTCTTCTCGAGATGGTGGTAGGCGCCACCGATAATGAAGAAAATGATCGTCAGGATCAAGAAACCAGCCATCTGGATAGGCTTGCGGCCGATGGTGTCCACAGTAGCGACAGTGGCCCAGTAGCCAGGGATGGCACCGGCGCAGACCAGAATCAAGTTTCCGACAGCGTTGCGGTAAAAGATTTCATAGACATTTTTTCCTCCAGTCCAGCCGATCGCACTTAGGATAATGGAGTTGTTGAGACCGAGGCCATAGAAAGCTGTAGGGGGAGACAATGTTAAATTCGTCACACCAAGTACGTCAGATAGGGAATGATTGGACAAGCTTACCGATGTCCAGGAAAAACCAAGAGCCAGCAGTACCCAGAAGCACCTTGAAGTTCTTCCACCGGCCATAATGGGTCTTGAAATCCGCCCAGCTTGCCTTTGGCGCCAGGAATTCGAGACTCTCATTGCGCAGAACACGGATGCGCTGGATCTCATCGGGATGGCCTTCAGGGTGACCCTTGATGTACGCCCGGATGTCCTCATCTGCCTTGATGATGTCGCGGCTCACATCGAACGTGTAACGAGGGGTCTCGGGAATAGTCAGGCGGTAGTACAGAGCAAAACAAGCCGGAACAGCGCCGAAGCCGATGACGGTACGCCACATCTTATCAACTGCCAGCTGGCAGACACCAGTGCAGTGGGCGACATCCTTGGCCGTCAAGAGCGATTCTTTGAAGCCAGCCGTGACAATGAGAGCCACGATAGCAGCAGCAAATTGGCCGATTCCTTGCATTGCAAACACAGCACCCATCATAGCGCCGCGCCACTTGGTGGTAGCGAACCTACACTCATGTTAACGAAATGGAACTAAAGCAGACTGTGGGGCATATCAAGTGTACTTACTCAGACGTAATGATGGACGACAGAGGATAGTCACCACCGATACCGATGCCCATGATAACGCGCCAGAAGATCAACACACCGACGATGGACATGCCGGGGGAGTCGGAGGACAGAGACTGCGCCAGGGTCGCGAGGATAATGATCATCAACTCGATGCCGTACATGCGCTTTCGGCCGATGCGGTCAGCCAGCCATCCAAAAAACAGCTGGCCGATGACGGTGCCGCCAGAGGTTGCGACCTTGATAGCAGTATCAGCACTGTTGGGGAGCTTGCCCGGGCCAGTCTTGGCATCCTGCCAGTAGACGACGCCCAGCATGGAGACGGCCAGGTTGATGGCGAAGATGTCATAAGAGTCAGTGAAGAAGCCAACGCCAGCGACGATGACAGCGCGGACATGGTACCAGCCGAACTTGGCCTGATCGATACGGGCCAAGGCGACGCGGCGACGTTCATTCGCGTCCATGACCGACGACAGCTCACTGTCAGTGGGAGGGTGGCCCTCGACGTCTGGGTCGACGGTGTGGGAGGCCATGATGGATGGTTAAAGCGTGATCCGTCGGACGATGAGCAAGTGAGAAGGAGGGTGGTGAAGGGGAAGAGTGGAGGATGGAGGAGGGTGGAGGAGGAAGAAGAGGAAGAGAGAGTCGGAAGAAAACCAACTGAGGGATGACGGTTACACAATTACCAGGGGACAAATGAGGAAGGCACGGATCCTGCATGCGCTAGAACGAGATTGCAGTATTTCCTAACGTGTTATTTGTATCTCCATGTATTGTTGTGTCACTCGGTGGGTGGGTGTGCGGGTGCAGAGCCGCCAAAGCTCTGAGATGAGCCGCCGCTACTCTCGAGGCTCATACTTCCAAATAAACCAATCAGCGACGAGAACTGGAGCACGGGTACAAAGACAACGCGCCAGAAAGGGAAAGCGCGATGGGGTGCGTTCCTGTCTCCCGCAGTGGCACCCGTCAGCCAGAAAGCTTATCGCAAGCTACTGACTCTATAACCATGCATCCTAGGAGACTTGCAGAGAGAACCAAACTTGGATGCAAGTTCACGTCATTCTTTCCTCGGAGACTATGCCTACTGATATTGTAGGTCGAATGGTTGACGGGAAGACCTGCCTTACAATATCGTGTCAGCTTCCTAACATCATCCACCGTTCACGCATCCATATCCCTCTGTATACATGGAATGCCGGCATCCTGCCCAGTTCAATCGCCACTTCACATCTATACAATATCGGTCTAGAAGCATCCGCCCCCTGCCACAGTGGACCATCATCTCTGAAGCACATTGCACCATCATCAAGTCATAGTCTTTACCCATTCCTCCCCTTCCCATGGATCCCAACCACCACACATGGACATGTCATGCCTTCATCACACCAACGTCAACCCCCGCCTCCACCCTGGCCACACGTGGCGCACCAGATCACCTACTTAAACCCCGCCAGATCATCCAGATAGACCCCCCAATCTTTCATGAAAGTTAGGGGTTATCGTAATCCAAACGAAAACCAAAAAGCAACACACGAGCTCACGCCACGGTGAACGTATTATCCAAACCATCCAGATCACCATCCGACATGGCCCGCAACACCGGTAGCGACGAGAACAAACTTCGGGGTTACAAGGCGTAAGCCCTCTCCCCCTCACCAACTAACAACTAACCCCCCTTCTTCCCTGTAGATGCTAATCACGCTTCTCCCCAACAGAGCAACCCACAACCCCCGCGTCTCTGACGAAGCCAAGCGCCACGCCCAGGAAGAAGCCAACAAGCTGTCCAACTACTCCAGCGACGAGGAGCGACATGACGAGAATGTCAAGCGCGGACTGAAAGCGTACGTACACCAGCCCTCTGCCCCCGCAAAACTGGTTCTTTGAGAAAAGATCCCAATCAAAGCGTCTGCTGATCGGCACCAGGGCCATGCATAATCCGCGTGTCAGTGAGGGGGGGAAGCGAGGTGCTAAGGATCGGCTCAATGAGATGGGGGAGCCGGCGGAGTAGGTTGGCGAGATTTTTGGATGAGAGGGTTTATGACTGAGGGATGTGGAGGTGTTTATAGAGTAGACTGATGGGGAGTATTTAGAATGAATTTGCAGTCCAAAGAAGAACGATTGTTTTTGCGGTTATATTTTGATCATGCAATGCGTTGCAATGGATTCTTCTATTCAATCTATCGTCGATAGAGGGTGATATGTACACTAAGATTATAAGGTAAAAAATGATCCATCAACTTTTGACAACTACAGTCGGAAGGATGCAGGTATATGCAGCACCGCTCCATAAGGTGATGATACAAGTCTCACGCCCACCCACGCTTCATCTTCCACCGCATGATAGAGCTGGCCACCGGGAAGAAGGCAATAGACACCGCAATCCAGATAAACAAGACCGCGAAGTCAATCCCGATACGCGAGTGCGTACCAAACAAGATAGTCCGAAGCGCCTCGACAACTAAAAACGTAAAGTTAGCAAACTTCCACAAACAACAGACCGTAGAAGGGGTAAACATACTTCGATGCAACGGCCACGCATATCCCCACCGATAAAACACACTCGCCAATTCAACCGCATAAAACCCAGTCGCCACATTCGTAATAACCCAAAAGATAAGAAAAAACGAACTCCACGGGAATCCCAACACCATGGCCATATTCTCACACGGAAATCCCAAAGCCGCCATCCCAACCCAGTTCAGCATCCAAAACACCACAAATGAGCCCCGGCCATACGCATTCGCATTCTCGGCGGAAAGCGTATCCGGGGCCGGAGAGTTCGTGAACGGAATGCCAAAGGCCAGACTGACGAGGCTGTAGAAGAAACTGAGGAAGAAGTAGGCGGCGATGTTGGAGCAAACGCGCCAGATGAGCCATTGCGGGATTTTGAGAGGCGGGTTTGAGGGGGAGGGTTTGATTAGTTGGGCGTGGATGGGCATTAGGAAGGGGAAGTTGAAGAAGGCGATGATGATGAGGTAGATGAGGCCGATTGTGACGGCAGGGGCGGCGGCGGCGGGTGTGAAGGGGCGGAGGTCGATGGTTGTGAAACCGATGGCGGGATTGAGGGCTTGTGGGGGGATGGCGGTTAGGTTTTTTGTGTTGGTGATGAGGCTTTGGACCCATTGTGGACCGAAAGAGGCGAGGACAGCGCTTTGGAAGAGGGAGAGGTCGGGGAGGATGTAGGAGTAGTATGTGTTTTGGTCGCGAGCGGTGATGGTGATTGTCTGGATTGCGCCGGTGGGATCATAGCTGGCGTTGTGCTGGGTGGTTGCTGCGCGAAGAAGAGAGGTTGCGTTGGGGTTGATGATGACTGCGGCGTAGGCATGCTCGTCGTAGACTGCTTGCCGGACGACCCATGGGTCATTGTCGAAGGTGCTGGCGTTTTTGATTGTATAGCCTAGATGTAGATCTGGCGAGTTGATAAACTCTTGAGTCGTTTTAATAACCGCTGGCCCGACGAGAGGACTGCTGGTGCGGTAGTCGTCTGTCTGGCCGTCAAAGTCGACGACCCAGACTTTGAGCTCGGTCAATTTGCTCTCGGTGCTGTATTGCATGCCCCAGAAGATCGATAGCACGCCAAGCACGAAGATGCAGAGAATGGATACTAATGAGATGTCAGCCTGGATCAATCTGTCTGTCCACATTGCTTGAAAGAAAACCTCGAGATTGATATCTCGACATACCAGTCCGGCTCCATTGATAGAACACCCGCCGCCGAACCTCCTTCAGCGCAGGGTCGAAAAACGACACTGCTGGTACAGCCTGGTCTTCTGCCTTTTCAAACATTCTGTTGATAACACCCGATTAGCCTCGTCGTTAACAATTCCGCACGACAACTTCATTTTAAACCAGCAGATATCACAGTGGTGTCATCGATAGCCGCTTGCGGTCAGTCAAGGGATGCTCGGAGAAAAGGCCGTTTCGGGTAGGACCCTGGCTTAACTCCGATGCCCTACCACTTTATTCAAGGTCAATGGGTGAATTTCACCAACGAGCGCGGATGAAACGGGGTCTAAATACTCTGCTTTATTGATTGATATAGGATAAGAATTGTGCCAGTGGGGCTATACTGTGGAAGCTCGGTATATGCCTTGAATTTTGCTGATAGATAGCTGACAGACCGGAAAAAAGGCATAGCTCTCCATGCGGAAGATATTTCCATACATCCGAACCGAGGCGGCTGGGGTGGTTAGGTATCGTCCAAGCACGTATACTTCGTTGGTCAGTCTGTTCTCTGTATTTAGTATTCTCTTCACGACATGACTCGGTCGGCTATGTACCATGAGCCGATCGGATCGGTATTTTCGGGATGGTGAGAATCCTGAGGTTGCTTGTCGGCTGGGTCAATATGGTCTGTTGTACGGAGGGAAATAAGCAATGAAAGTAAGTACAGCAAGTAGTCAGCACCAACTAAATTAGTTAACTAGCAGATTAAGGTGAAAATTTCAGTAATGGTATCGATTGGAAAGCTTGGTTTTACAGACTCGTTCCTATCATGGATACGACGAATACACATGCACTCTCCCTGCATAGCGGCGACACTTCCGATGTATCAACTCCCTGGCACTTGGCCCTTCGTTCAATCCACAATCTGAGTAGCCAATTGCTGTCATTTACCCCGTAGTACCAGCATCCCGTAACAGTTTTATCTTTACAGGTCCAATCCTGACACGATCAAGTGCATCAAGTCGAAACAGGGCGTTGCATTCGCGAAACTCAACCCCTCCTGTGGTGTGTTCCTGCAGGATCGCCCCGGGCTTGCCCATTGGTGGATAACCACAGGGCTGTTTGGGGCTAGCAAGGGATCGCCAATCAGAACCACTGCTGGGCGAGAGGTTGTGATAGATAGATGGATTTACATTGACATCCATCATTTACTTGAAAGGTGAACTGGTCTAAATGTCACCCTATATGATGGTTTGAATTGCTAGAGTTGGGTATATGTGTATCAGATTGAGGGGTAATAATTTCCAGCTGGTCTATGCAGTCACTCGAAGTCGAGTGCATTCCGTCTGATCGAAAGGAAGACAATGAATCCAAACTCCAGTTCGCCAAATCTATATTGTGGAAATCAAAATCAGTCTATCGCTAGCATTCTCCGGAACCAGCCCGAAGTTATCCAAGTTCGTTCACATCGTATCCTCCCAGCCTCCCTTCCAGATAAACCAAACTCCATACTTAGAACCGGCCAATTCCGAAAATAAAAATAAAAATGCAAAATCCATATCCATGTCCCCATCAAACTTCAACCTTCTCACAAGTAACCCGATACGAAGCATACCGGCGCTGCAAATTCGGCACCCGACACGTCTGCGTCCTCGTCATTGGCCCCGCAAGGTCCGAGATCTCATTCCCATCGCACATCGTGTTATCGAAGAACTCGATGCGGCACCCGTCCGCGACCGTGTTCAAGGTATACGCCGAGGCAACGCCGTTCAAGTCAGCGCGGCAGCCGGTGCTTCCACTTCCAGCGTGGAGTTCGCTCGTGCCATTGCAGGTTTTTGTGGGGTACAGGTCGAACGACCATTGGATATCTCGGGGGAAAAGAGGGAAGGCGGTTGTTGTGGTGGTGAAGAGGAGCGCGGCGGTCCCGAAGGCGCGGAGAGTGAAAGAGGGCATTTCGAAGTATTCAAGTGATTGTGGTGACGGATGTGGTGTAGAGCAGTGAAAGGTCACTCTGTAGAATAGGAATGAGAGTAACGAAGGACGAGATCTGGTTGTGAGGTGTTCAGCGACAATCAGCGACGATAGTAGCCAGCATGGTGTACATACCAAATAGTCTGCGCGAGAAAACCCAGACCAAAGCAGGATGGCTGGAGCAATGCAAATCCAGGGTCCTCCAGTTTAAAAACCAAGTCGAGTGCCTGCACACAGCAAGATCAAAAAAAAAAAAAAGTGGACTGACAGCAGCCAAGCCCGAGTTTAATAACTTGGCTTCTTTCAGTGGCGGGGAGCGCCATCCAGCACCGACCACCCCAGCACCCCCCAACCTCCGTGCTGGACTTCGTAGCCACCGTGTTTCAGGGACACAGCCGACGATCGTCAATCCGCCAAGCCGCGCAGCCGTTCCTGCAGGCGTACGTATCCTTGGGCTTGGCGTGCTTCGTATGGAAACTCTGTTCAACAGTGTACACACGCCAATCGCGACGCTCTGAGATGAGAATTCAATGAGCAGTCAGACACACCCAACTTTTCAGCTACAGCAACACGATAGGCACATAGCAACACCATGGCTGGCACCAGTTCAGACTTTTCACCCTGCCAACCGCCATTCCGATGAGGTCATTCGCGGTGATCGTCGAGGTGGTGGGGCCGATCCTCCATCGGTGCTCCGCTTCTTACGTACCAGGTGTACGCATCCTTCGAGCACGCCGCTGGGTGAGCGTTTGAGGCGATCGGCCTCAGGGTCTGCGGACTCCGGTGGGGGTGAGATGGTTCCTGAGTTCCTCGAGTCTCGAGGATCGAAGATCAATGTATGGCGGACCAACTGAAGGAATGATTATTGAGTTTCGTTCATCCGGAGTCCGGAAATGTGGTCGTGTTGTTTCTATATTTGTTGTAGGCGGTGGAGATAGGCTAGGGCAGACTCGGGCGACTAGGTTGCAGGTACGAGGAGGAGGATACTGGTGGGCTTTCAGCGATGAAGACTTTTATACGAATAGGTATCCCACTGACAGTATGCGAATGACAAAGAACTGAGGTACGATTTCGTTCGTTGCATGCCTGATCCTTCGCTCTGCGTTCCTATCACGGGTGGCTGAGCATCAGCTAAGCGATTGATAACGTTACATGGATTTAGAACCCTTCAGAAGTTCAGATGGATGTGGTTTAACGTCATTTTCAACTAACGAACGAACTATGTAGTCAATTCCTACTCATATTAAAAGTTGAGGCCTTTTAAAGCGATTACATTTCTCTAACTCCAGGTTTTCAGGCCAACGCTCAGCCATTAGCGTGCCAGTTCACTTCCGGCTAGATGCTAATATGCGGTGCAGAATGGAGTCATTGCACAAATTCACACCATTCTCTGGGCAGCCAATCTAGAAGGCGCGGCTTTCCAACCAGTTCAGCAAGGTTTTAAGGTTGACCGTTGACATGATCTATGTCCCGGTTTCCCAAGTGCCGCGCTCCACACAGTGCGACTTCACAAGGTAGTTTACCTACGTATCTCGGTTGAGCCAAGCACCAGCCGTCTTGCCAAGCTAATGAATATCCATGTCACAGGAAACATTGGAAGACGACGGATATCGTCAAGATACGTTACACCTCCCCCGCCGATCATATTCTCCTGGTTTAGTGATATCACAATCCTCCTAACTTCCGCGTATATTTCCGCTGCGAGACGAGTCGACAAAGGTCGACGTTTGAAAGAACATATTGAGATTTGGGCAAAGATAGGTACGAGATATTTTGTAATCGGTCAAGACCTGAGGGGAGATGGAAGCAGTAGTGCGAGAGATATGAGCATCCTTTGGCCTAATTTCTGCGATGCGTGATAAACATGAAGTTTCCTCTTCATTCCGATGTGATCTCAAGTTTTCTTCGGTCTCTATAGGCTTCCTGGCTAATATTTCTAGTTGAGGAGTACGTATCAACCGTCGGCCTGCGCAATATCGGATGCCAAAGCCCGTTCTTGGTCTTGATCCAGTAAGTAAAAGAGCTTGCATAGTGTCGTCCTAGACATCTCTATATTTTCGATAACATCACAGGCAGCTTGTCTTACTTGAGATAATTTAGTTTTCAGCATATTGGAGTCATGGTCACTAATGCATTCATATTTTCCATGTGGTGCCAGATGCACCACGACATGAGGGCTGGTCTTTTCGATGCTCCGGGAACTCTCTATTTCCGATCCCGCCGTTTTAATCCTCGTCTTCTTCATACCTTGGGTGTGTTCCACTTTTCGCAGCGTACTTTGCTAGCACATCTATTCTGTAAAGTCGATTCCAAGCTCCCCTTAATCCTAGTTATCACCTAGCAGCCGCTGAAATGCTGTGTACCTTCTGCTGGTGTAAATCACGTACAAAAGCGGCGAGGGCCCGAGCTACTTATCTAGAAAAGGAAATCCAGGACGTGGTATAGGAAATGAGCATATAAACGAACTACTTACGCATAGCTGAGGTTCTTTATAGCCTTTAGGTCAGTTCTACTAAGAAGGTCCACTCGAAGACTTCACGATCCCTTCAGGCTTTTTCGAAATCCTAGTGCGGACTACGCTACGATGTCTACGAGTACGCAGGGACATAGCATCGGTGTCACCTTGATGGTCTTGTAAGTGGATATTACAAAGAGGGAAAAAAGCCCTATATCGGAACTTTCTATTTCAGTGGAACAATCTCAAGCTAAGGCAATCATGTGCGGACGCGCGCGGTATCGGCTGTCGGCTCTTGGGTGGACGGGGCAATGAACCCCCACCCAGGCAGGACTCTTCTGCCGCCGACCCTTACGATCACCATACTGCTCGTCGAACTTCTGAATCGCAGACAGAGAGGATACGTCTTCGCTGATCGACGCACTGATTTCTTATATTCCACGGTTATAGGGGGCGCAAGTCAGGATGCGACGCGCTGGATACTGGTAAGGCTCCTCGCCCTGGTGCTGGGCAGCGGCTCGGTTTTCCTCACGCAGGTATGCCAACGCCGCAGTGATCACCACTAAGGGCCTTCCTTAGAGAACAGATTGAACTTATTAAAACTAGGAATTTACCCATCTATCTTCATTTACAAGGTCAGGATGCTCAGTCATACTTATTCCACGCATGCGATATTCGCCTTTACTCCTAGGGCGTAAGGTGTGGAAGGGCGCGAAATGTGGGGCATGAAGTATGAGTAACAGCTGTGAGTACTCTCGTAGCAGGTCATGGAAAGACTTCAAATATGCAATATTCCCTGCAATATCTTCAGCAATATCTTCAATAATCTTTAAAATTATCATCGAAGCATTTCCATAATGTCTTCCAACGACTACCTAGCGCAGTGCCCCGGCCTAGCAGGCTTAAACCCCTACATCCGCCCTCTCTCCCTCGCAGACGTCAAATCCTGCGTCGCCGTCGAAAGCACATTCCCCGAGCAAGAGCGGTGCTCTGAAGAAAAGGTCCAAAGCAACCCATATCCTCTCAATCCCAGTTACTCTGCTAACTTGAAATGCTTTGAACAGTTCAACTACCGCCTCACAGCATGCCCAGCCCTAAGCATAGGCCTCTTCATCACCACCCAAACAGGCCCCCGACAAATCGGCCACGTAATCGCGAACAGAACATCCCACGACGCAATCACAGAAGCATCAATGGGGATGCCAGACAATTGGCAGTCCCAGTCCCGCTCCACCACCGAGCCCGTCGTTGTCGACGGCGAGGTTGTAGGCAATGATCCCGCCGGCGAGAATATCGCTATACATTCCGTCGTTACGGTCCCCGAGTTCCAGGGGCGGGGGATCGGGACGGCTATGGTGAAGAGCTATATTGAGTATATCAAGAAAGGGGGGGTTGGTGTGAAGAAGGTCGTGTTGATTGCGCATGATTATTTGGTTCGGTTTTATGGGGGTGCGGGATTTGAGAATCGGGGGGTGAGTGAGTGTCGGTTTGCGGGGGATGTTTGGATGGATTTGGTAAGATTACACCCTTTATGTTCTTGGATGTGTGCTGATGTTTTGAAGGTGTGCGAGATATAGACCGGCAGGTACTGCCTGGAGTGTAAAGAAGACCTTATTAGTGCGCGAGTCATGACTCATAAGCTGGGTGGCTCATTCTTTAGACGTCTTGATCATGACCTGACACATCAAAATATCAATTCGAGCTCCAGAAATGCAAGAAGTGATTCTGCCCATGTACACATTCTATACCCATATTATCCTTTGTTCCCCGACTCCCCAGCCTCACAATGTAACCGCCGGAACGAAGACAACCACTCCGGATTATCAGCAATAGTCTGATCCCACGCATCCTCACAATCAAAAATCACCCTCCGCGCCTCCTGCTGAAACATCTCATCTGTAGGAATAATCCCCTTCTGCATCTGCAGTCGCGCAAACTGGCCCAAATGGCGCGTGAAGTTCCCCAAGAAATTATCAAACTGTGACTTTGCGGCATCGGCCTGGTCAGCAGCCGTGGGATCCTGGCCGGCACTTGCATTTGCATCTTCCTTCGGGATTTTGACCCGGGAGGACATTTGCGCATAGTGATCTCGGACATCTGCGTTGGTTGAGGAGAAGGGGATCATGCTTTCCGACTCGGTGCCGATGAGATATGGTGGGAATGCGTTTCGTAGTTGCGCTGTGATGGAGGGTGGGAAGCCGTGGTCTCCCTGCCAGTCTTTCATGGTGCATCCGGAGCGGAAGTGGTCGCCTATATGCTCGATGCGTTCGTCCCAGTCGTGTAGATTCTGATTGCAGAAGCCGCATCTTGATGTAATATTTTTAGATTCCGTCTTCCACTCGTCGATAGACGGGACTGTATTCACTTGGTGGACATGCCGAAGATGCTGCACCAGATGGTCCTTCCGCCGGAATGACCGCGATGCCTTGGAGAGATTCTGGCATTCTTCGTAGTTATGCTCTTCGATCAGATGCTCGCGAGACGGGTCTGGGGCGTTGCAATACGCGCAGTGTTGCTGGCCCGTTGTTTCCGAGAACACTGACGGGCCCATAGGAGCGCAATACCACGTCTCCAGGTTCAAGTGCAGCGACTTCTCATGGCGCACCCAGTCGTATTTGCTGCGGAAGCGATCGCAGCAGAAGGTGCAGCAGAATATCCGCGGCTTGGTGTCATTCCACGGCTTCGCTTTGCTCTTGGCCACACGTGTCTTTGGCCGGCGGCTGCGACTGCTGAGCGGTGTCGATCGCCCCGCGGATGAGCAGGCCGAGTCAGCAGAAGAGGCGCTAAATTCTCCGCTCGTGACCGATGCGGATTGACGGTAGTGTCTGAAAGCATTGTGCGATCGACTACTAGGTGTAGTTGCCGGGCTGCGCTTGGTTGGCATCTCGTCCATGGCGTTCATGATTGCGGTGAGTGAAGCTGGTTCATCCTCGGGCGGAGATTCTTGCCATCGCTGCATTGGATCCATCTCTTTCGCGGCGGGGACCTGGATGGGAGCAGTACTCTCGATTGGTCGGGAGATGAGGTACCGACTTCTACGCCGCGGCAGGGCATTTCTAGTTCGGGTCACCGGCGAAGGCCTTTGTTGCGATAAAGAAGCAGGAGCTGTTTCTTCATGAAGTTCCGCGGCCGGAGTCAAATCGGTGAGTACAGGGCTCGACTCCCAGTTCCAGGAGCAGCCTTCGAACATTTGGGTCTCCGGCGTATCTTGCGGGGCGCCAGTTCCAGGGCTTGTTGTACCGGAGTACACATTCATCATATCCGAGAATCCATCCAACGACGAGACCGAAGCGGGGAAACTATTGCTTCCCAAATCGTGCCCCATGAACGACGGCATCGCGGATGCCGTATTGCTGGTATCGTACGTAGAGTCCATGAAGCATAGATCAGATCCATCCAATAGCTGGGTCTCGAACAGGCCCCCTGCATGATCAGAC
Organism: Penicillium simplicissimum; assembly: GCA_024706585.1. Taxonomy (NCBI): domain Eukaryota; kingdom Fungi; phylum Ascomycota; class Eurotiomycetes; order Eurotiales; family Aspergillaceae; genus Penicillium; species Penicillium simplicissimum. The sequence continues at coordinate 555,436 of JAMZTW010000068.1, forward strand.
AAACCATCCAAAGGGAAATTATCCGTGGTAAAGAAGGCCGCCGACCCAGCGCCTGGACTATATGTCCAATCATGATCGTTTGGAAAGAGCTCATGCGGCTCTGTATAGGCTGAGTCTTGTGTGGGCTGGCTGTCCGGTGGCATCGCTGTGTTTTTTCTTTGTCGGCGAGATGTGCAGACGGAAAGTGGTAGATTTCCCCAGAGAGGGGCCGAGAACTACTCCAATCGGTGTGGGTCCGACAACAATCTGATAACGTAATCCCGGTCATTTCCCGACCCGGTCCCGGAGACTGATAGGAGACTCGTATGAGGACAAGGTTGAGTTCGGGTTTCGAGAAGGGCTGGTTATTGGAAGGTGTTAGGTACTAAGGTTACCTAGACCTGAGAGAGGTGGACGGGCTTTTTTTGGTTCGAGATCGGAAGAGGTAGGGAGAGTCCTCCAGCGGGAGAGAACCTGGTACACGTCAAAGTTGGATTGAACATTGCTTGGAATCACAAATATATCCAGCTGTCTCCGAGAGCCGACCTCAACCATCCGATCGGGACTTGACCAAAGAGATGGAATGGACGTCGTGAAATATCTGCATTGCGTCCATAAATTCCGGGATACGCCCGGCACTCTTTCCCGGGCAATCTAAACTTGAAGCTGCCCAGGCGGTGGCCGGGGCTTGGGGGTGCCTTCCAAAATAGATTTGTCGAAACATGAAAAGTTATCCGGGCGCTGTGAAGAGAACGTCAATGGAGTCCAAGGGAGGTAACGGAATCGGCCATTGAACCTTACGTAAGGAAGAGGCTGCCCGGTAAGTTAGACAAATCCATTTGCAGGTGGTTATCGTGCAATGTGGAATCTCGATAATCATCGATAATCATTTAAATGGAAACATTCCAAGTTCATTCATCTCTATGGGACATCAAAAGTCATCACCATGCCTTCACCCGGCAAGCCTCAATCTAGAATCTAAGCGAAAACCTTCACCTCGCCATCCTTCAGCTTACCAGCCTCAACGAGACGCTTGGCCTCAGCAGACCAGGCAGCCTTGACGGCACCGCTGTCCTTGCCAGCGACGGTCAGCTTCGCGGCCAGCTCAGCAAGCTCATCGACGTCGATCTTGCCCATGACCAGGTCAACATCACCCAGGACGGAGTCAACCTGGGCAGGAGAAGCCTCGCCGTCAGCGAAGTAGTTGACGTCCTTGACAGAACCCTTGAGAACACGCTTGTTCTTCTTAGCAGCGTTCTTGGCGGCCTCCTTGGCCTTCTTCTTCTCCTCACGCTCAGCCTTGGCAGCCTCCTCGGCGTTCTTCTTGCGCTCCTCCTCCTCGGCCTTGGCGCGCTCACGCTCCTCGATCAGGCGCTTAGCCTCCTCCTCCTTGGCCTTGCGCTTGGCGTCCTTGCCGGCACGGGCCTGCTGGCGGAACTTCTTAATACGCTCGTCTAGGGAGAGGCACTCATCCACCATCTCGCGCAGGCGGGCGATATCCTCAGACTTGCGCTTGCGGCGGGCATTGGCGTTCTTCTTCTCGGTGTGACGCTTCTGGTCACGGCCCTCACCGTCATCGGGAATATCCTCGTCCAGGTACTCGAACGAACGCCAGCTGTCAAAGTTGTACCAGAAGTTGTAGAAGGTCTCCACCTCCTCCTGGGTGGAGTTCTCGTCACCGAGCTGGGGCACGGGCTGCTTGTTGGAGAAGCGGCCCTCGGCCTTGAAGACAGGTCCCCAGAGCTTGTAGAAGTTGCCCTTCTGGACATCCTTCTTGCTGGGCGGGTCGACATCGGCGGCCTCGTCGACAGAGTCGAACTGGCGGCGGCGGACGGGGTCCAGGAGCAGCTCGGTAGCCTTCTGGATGCACTTGAAGAAGTTGTCGTTCTCGTCACGCTGGCCCATGGCGGCCTTCTTGTCGGGGTGGTGGCGGAGGACCTTCTTGCGGTGGGCACGCTTGATCTGCTCGGGGGTAGCGCGCCAGCGGTACTTGGTCAGGCCGAGAACGGCGTAGTGGTCCTGGGCCTGGAAGAAGTTAGTTGAAGTCCACAAGAAAGGTGACGAGTGTCATATTTGTAGTGTCACCGACCTTCCAGTCCTTAGCGTCACGGGCGAGCATCATGGGGTCCTCATCCTCAGAGATGTCATCATCCTCCTCATCCTCGGTCTTCTTGACGTTCTGCTGAGCCTGGATGCGCTCATCCTCGGAGAAAGTGCGGGCGTGGCGCTTCTAGAAGGTTGTTAGAACGGTTCTTGATCGCTGCCCGCATCAACGGGAGACAAATTTCATTGAAAACACATACTCGGCGAGCGTGGGCAAGGAAGTGCGGGCCCACGGGTTCAATGTTGCGCTGAGTAGCAGCCGAGAGGGCGCCAACAGCCTTGAAGTCCTTCTCGGCACTCCAGCCCGAAGGCAGGGAGGGGAGGGAAACGTTGACAACCTGAACAGAAGCCATTGTAACGAAAGTGTGATGGGGATGGTTCCTGGGCGTGTGTGGGAGGAGCAGTTGGGTTTTTTTGCCTGTCTTTTTTTTTTCTGCCCCTGTTGGCCGCCCGCCAATCAAACGACGGAGCGCCGCCGTCATGCTTCACGCAATGTTCTGCGCTCAACGCTCAACTGCCTCGGGTCTTGTCGTCAACGCACCGGAACTGAATTTTGGTGATTTTTACAGTTCTTCGAAATGTCTACTCCCAGTATCTCCGCTCTCAGCGCCTACCGGCAGATCCTCCGCGCTACCCGAGTTGCATTTAGAGGTTTGTTTCGAATGACCCTCCGCATCTTGTTATCTGTCTGTCAACTCAAGTCCTAACGGATCTACCCTAGATGATGCTCGGGTGATGATCGCAGCTCGCCAGGAGGCCCGTCGCAACTTCGACCAGAACCGCCGTCTCGCCGTCGATACCGGAATGCAGATCAACCACGCCATCGAGGTGGCCAACATCTTGCGACACAACATTGTGCAGGGTGCTCGGGAGGATGGCGACGAGTCTGCCAAGTGGCGTATGTAGAATCAAGACCCCGCCTGACAATCTTGAGGGACCATTGCTGTCGCCTTTCTACGGCCGGCTTGGACCTTCGCTGCCTGAACCTGTGGCTAACTTTGATCCTTCTTAGAACTTCGGATCCACGATGATATCGAGCGTGGCGACAACGATTCAATCAAGGTCGGCAACAAGGACGTTAAGATCCATAAAGCCTGCTCTTCCTAATCCGAGCGACCTTCACCATCACCCACCTTGCATATCTCTCCTACCGACCCGCGGCAATGGGCTACTGCGTCCTCCGATAGGCGTACGGGAGGCCAAGGAGCAAATGACACCAGTTATGGTGGGATTGAAACTTGTATTATAATATACCCGACTCTTTTGTATCACTTTTGGCGTCTCGGGGTATTTTGATTTTGATAGACCTGTGTACACATACAAACAAACAAAGAACCAGGAACCGATCCGTGTCAACGCCCGCTTGGTGAAACCGAGTAATGCAAGCTGTCCTCGTAGGAACTTGAACACAAAGAAAGACAGAAACTATGCATGAAGCCACGGCCTAGTCACCCGACATGCTGGCGTACTGGACCTGGCCTGAGCCTGGAGGTGGAGCCACAGTATAGCCTTGAGCCTTCTCTTGCTGCTCCGCGCCTTCACCCGACGCTGTGATCGCCCTCTTGCCAGGACCTGTCTTGGCAGCAGGACCAGCAGCTGCTCGGCCGTCGCGAGCGTTTCTCATACGCTCCTCACGGTCCATATTATCCAGTGGCTTGGGCTTACCCCAGCGCACGCGCAGCGGGCAGCCATTGACAATGGCCTTGCCCTGGCATTTCTCAGCAGCAGTCTCGGCGTCGGCGCGGTTGACGTAATTGATGAAGGCGCAGTGCGAGCGATGGGAGCAAACAAGAGAACGAAGTTGACCAAACTCAGCAAAGAACGAACGGAGGGCGTGCTCGGGGAGGTCGTCCTCGACACCTGTGATGAAAAGTGAGGTCACATTAGGATCGGCGGGTGGTTTGATGTCCTCCGCCGACGGGGGCAACTGCGCAGTACTGGGGAATGGACGGCCACCACGACCACCACCGCGACCTCCTCGGGCACCTCCCCGTCCCGGCAGCCTGTTCCCAAGACGCCCCTCCGTTGTGCGTACAGGGCCGGGTCCATTTCCATAACGAGACTGTGTCCGTGACTGTTCTGACGGACCAGCCTCCTCTCCCTCCTCGCCTTCCGCCGCTGAAGGCCCTTCGATGCGCCGTGGCTTGCGATAGTAGGGTTCGCTGTTGGCGAGGCGGCGCAAGAGCTCACGCGCCTTGTCGTCTGTTTTCTCGTATTCCTCGATGGCACCAACACCGTCTTCAATCTCCTTCTCATGGTTCTGCGCGTAATATTCACGGTTGATAGAGCTGTCGGGACCCGGTGCAACCATCTTGAGGGCCGCATCACGGACTTGGAGCGGCAGGCCGAATGACAAATCGAGCATGCAACATTGGCAGCAGTTCTTCAGACGCGCGCAGGTGAGGCAAATATTGGTCCGCTTCTGGCGCGACGTGCGGTCAGCCTTCCAGCGGAAGATTGTGAAGGGACGAGTGCACTGAACAACATGTGTTAGCTTGGGTACTTGGTTCCGAAGGAGCTTGGGGAAGCGGCAAAAACTTACAATCTTGCACTCGGCGCCATGGTCTTCCTTGAGCATTTGCACATATGGGTTCTCTGGTAAGCAGTTCTCGCATACGGACGGGAAGTCGGTGGACTCCCAACCGGAGCGGTTGAGGTCATGCTTGATCTGGGGAGGCATAGTGTCGCGGTGGGGTGAACTGGATGACTCTCGGATCTCAATCGAAAAGAAGCCGAACAAAGATGAACGTGGCTATCGATAGACGGTGGCGGTGTGTGGCTGATGCAACACGTGACTAGTATAGATTGTCCAGTGTCCCATCTCAGTGCCTTTGTTGCTGAGAAATCCGGAATAGGAGACTGGAGTGATGTGATCAGAGGTCGGAATAGACTCTAGTACATCCGAAACATCTGCCTAGATCATCTTCAGCCTCGTTATCCGCTCCAATCTCGTCTGTGTGCAAGTGGGGTGTATCAGTCTCCAAGATCAGGTCACCCACAGATATCGCCGGGGCCTTGTCCTTCCGACTCAGCCACCGCCCGGAACCTCGCAGTCCCGCCAGTTGGACGGCCAGCACGTGATGGGCTTTGCTTCGGCCCAGTCGCAGGAGCCCGCGCTCAGGGGTTCGTGATTGGTCTAGCCTTTTTCCCCAGTCCGCCAAAAAGTTGTCCTTCGAAGAGGGTGCACCCTATTTATCCTTCTCGACCACCTTTCTCTCCTTCCTCCTGTGTAAGAATCACGCCTCTTCGCTTCTTCACAGCTTCTGGGTCATTCCAATTGCTGTTCATTGTTCTTACTATACGGACCCGTTGTCCCTTTTTCCTCTTCCCAAGCCCCAATTCCGCCGCCTTCGGATCCCCCCTTTTAATACCCACCTCCCTTCCACTTCTTCACAATGGCTCCTACTGCTCTCGAACGTGAGGACGTTGCGCGCGATGCTGCCTTCAACCAGGCCATGCACGGCAAGTCGGCCAAGGTCCGCGGTGGTCTGACTGCCCTGCGCGGCAAGGACAATGCTGCCCAGAAGGCTGCTGTCGACGAGTACTTCAAGCACTGGGACAACAAGGGCCACGAGGAAGAGACTGCCGAGACCCGTGAGGTATGATATGAGGACACACTTGGCGCATTGCATTTGCAAAGAGCAATTGATTGACTTGAGTTCTGTAACAGGCTCGTCGCAAGGAATACGCCACCCTCACCCGACAGTACGTACTCCCCTCTCCTGGACACTGGCTTGCGCTTTGCGACAGCTCAAAGCCTTCCTATATTGCATCATGATTACTGACATCCAGAACAGCTACTACAACCTGGCTACCGATTTCTACGAGTACGGCTGGGGCTCCTCCTTCCACTTCTGCCGTTTCGCCTACGGCGAGCCCTTCAACCAAGCCATCGCCCGCCACGAGCACTATCTCGCCATGCAGACCGGTATCACGGAGGGCATGAAGGTTTTGGACGTTGGTTGCGGTGTCGGTGGCCCGGCCCGTGAGATGGTCAAGTTCACCGGTGCCCACGTCACTGGTCTCAACAACAACGACTACCAGATTGACCGTGCTACCCACTATGCCGTCAAGCAGGGTCTGTCCGAGAAGATGGCCTTTGTCAAGGGTGACTTCATGCAGATGAAATTCCCCGACAACAGCTTCGACGCCGTTTACGCCATCGAGGCCACCGTCCACGCTCCCGAGCTGGTCGGCGTCTACAGCGAGATCTTCCGTGTCCTCAAGCCCGGCGGCAAGTTCGGTGTCTACGAGTGGCTCATGACCGACGAGTACAACAACGATGATCCCGAGCACCGCCGGATCCGTCTCGGTATCGAGCAGGGTGACGGTATCTCCAACATGGTCACCATCTCCGAGGGTCTCAAGGCCATCCGCGATGCTGGCTTCGAGCTCCTCCACCACGAAGATCTGGCTGCCCGCCCCGACGCTACTCCCTGGTACTACCCGCTGGCCGGTTCGTTCAAGCACATGGGCTCCGTCTGGGACTTCTTCACCATTGCCCGCATGACCTGGTGGGGCCGTGGCCTTGCCCACCGCTTCGTCGGTGCTGGTGAGACCATCGGTCTGTTCCCCAAGGGCTCCCAGAAGACCGCTGACAGCCTGGCTCTGGCTGCTGACTGCTTGGTCGAGGGTGCTCAGAAGAACCTGTTCACACCCATGTACCTGATGGTCGGCAAGAAGCCCGAGTAGATGGGTATTCTAAAAGTTGCATTCCCCTTGTGATCTCTCGACTGTGCTTCTCCCTGGCCGTAATATACATACTCCACTGCCCTTTCCCTCCACACTGTCACACCTACTCCCTCGTCCTGTGACTCCTTTGACTCGGAGTCTGTTCCTCATTACCCTACCACGTTAACATGTATTTCTCCTTCCTTTGTCATTATTTCGAATACCTCCTGTGCCACTGAGCTGTGAGTCCTTGGATGTGGTCTTGCGAATTGGTTCCTTTGGCCTGCTTTCTTGATGGATGGTGACGTTGATGCTTTCTCTCTTCTTTTCCATTGTTTCTTTTGCACTGTCATAGATATGTAATAGTTATTGAGGCAAGAGTAATGAGCAAAGGACTGGCATTGTTCTGGATCTGCAATTTTCTTTCATACTGGAATAAGATGTGTTCCGATCTCGTCGAAAACCATCTCCCTGCTAAGCACCACCAGATTTGGCGCAAGTCTCGCGCCAAAGGAGGAAGTTGCTTTGCGACTACGGAGGCGAAGGTTTGCTTCTAACCCGTTCGTTTATTTTAAGGTTTGATTATTGGTGTAGTAGCCCATTAACATTAGCTTTGAGTATTTCTTTGACCATGCCAGCACTGTTGGTAACGGCCCCCCCACGTTTGAGGTCCTTTGTTTCGGCTCCAGCTCCATGATACCCTCATGTTTTACAGACATGTGTGTACCTGTACGCTAGCAGTGGAGTTCAAACACAGTGGTTGAATGCAGCTGTCCGTTATGCAGCCCGGTCGTTTTCTAGAAGCTTAACCTTTTAGCAAACGACGTTTAAGCCTGCGTCAGGCGTTTGTACAATCCGGAAGCTTGAGAAGGGAAATGTTTAACCAATGGCATGGGTCCATCGGCTTTCTCGAGATCATCCAAAATGGAAAATAGGGCGGTCCCGAAAGTAAGAAACGAAAATAGGTGCAGACAGCGACGATGCTCACAAAGTAATTGATCCGCCTCGAACTTTCTGCCACAGGCTGAGAGGAGTTCTTTTGACTGATAAGTTGCAGGATCCACAGGGTAACTTTTCTGCAAATCAAAGCTCGTACTTGCCTTTATGGAGCCTACCTTTCTTTGTCTGTATGCCAAAAGCGGCAGATACCCTGCATCTTACGCTCCCCCCTCTCACTTGATTTTGTGCCGTCGACTGCGGTCGCTATGGACGTTCTTTGTCCTACAGGATGGCTCCTCCCATTGCTAGCCCAACGAAATACGCGCTTCGTGTCTCTGTTTCTTGCTATTTAATCATGTCTAGTACCCAGGAGCTTCCACATGTCCTCTTCATCTCTCCATCCAACTTCTGCTTCTCTCCTCTCAAGGCAACACGAGGAAACTCACTCATCATGTCGGACTCTGGCCCAGTTACTTCCGAGACCTCATCCGCCGCAACCGCGATGAATGTTTTTCGTGCCGTGAACCCCGGCATGGACGAAGATACCCAGAGAATCTTGGAGAATAGTCTGAATGAGACTGACAATTCCCTCTTCACCCTTTTGGTGACCAGTGACTGGGCGCTCTACTATCCCAATGAAAAGGCAGTGGAGAAATTCTTCGAATACGTTAAAGCTGGACGAGCCCTGGTGAACAGCGTAAAGGACGCTGATATACCGACTCAGCAGAGAGCTGCTCTTAAGGTGCTTGTTCGCTGCCTTCACAAGAATCTCGAAAAAGAGATAGATCGCATCGACGAGACGGATTATTGAAAAGAGAGTTAGTATGACATGTCGATTTCCCGTCTTCTTTGGCTATTAACTATGCCCCTGGAGACTCTCCTGCTTTTGACCATTTCCGGATTGCAGTCCTTGAAGTGGTTCATCGCTAACCATAAATTGCCCCTAGTTCGTTCCTTTGCCGGCTCAATTGCCTGGCTGACTCGTTGTACAATGTTGAAGCAATTTAGGCAAGCGGCGGATCCAGCTAGTACCTGAACATTGTATCTTTTTTGCCAGACTTCTGTGGCTGCTCCTGCAATATTCTCTCAATGCCATCCTTTGTGCCCGCCTGTTAGCTGCTTTCCCGGGCAAGAGGATTTCTGTACCATGGAATTTGGCGATTTTGTGGTTAGTGAACAAGAAAACAGTATACAATGCAATGCAAGCTACCCATCATTCGCGTGAAGAAAAATGTAAAAGTAGTATTAAAGGGGGTTGTGTTCATGGACTGTCTTTCTTCGAATGCAATTCAGAGTGGTCCGAGCCTTTCGCTGCAACGTCTGTCATGGGTCATACTTTGCCGAGTTCTGCGGTTATATTGTATCTTTTACACACTCGTTCAAAATTTCGAATCTCTCTGCATGTCAACTTACCAGTCACGTCACGCATGTCGGAAGAGAGTCGGACATTATCATCATGACTTGTGATAGCGTCTGATAGTTAGAGATTTCCGGTCCCTAGAGCAGAGGTTTAAAAGGATCGACGCTAATTTCTCCCCATTTGTGCCTGTGTCTCAGGATTGTGTACCTGTTCATAAGATCTCATCTTTGACTGACTTTGGGTCTTTTTGGTTAAGAAATTTGCAAGAGAGTTTCCGAGAGATCTGTATATCCTCCCTCGCTTCCGCGTGTTGCAACCATAGACATCCCCGCGTCTCCAATTCAGAATCTGGGTGTTGGGAATTAATTTTCCTTCTATGGTTGTAACATTGACTTCAGGACCTGAAACTCCGTTGGTTAGCGGATGGTTTCTTAAAGCGGTTACAAACCGCCGGACTGGAGGCTGAATAGACTGATGGGCTGGGCTAGGCACAGATGAGAGGTTAACCAGATCGGTGGATAGCTTGGGATAGGTTGCAGGTGATTTCCAAAGGTTTCATCCCTACTGGAGACGGGTTTTTATGTGGCCGCAGCTGTAGCACGTGCGAGCATTGGGGCTCGCTTCTTTAGTTTACTGTCATACCTGGCTTTCAAGTTCAAGTCCCTGGAATGAAGTGATTGCAAAAATTAATGCCCAGATACCTCACATAAAGAGAGACTCGTAACCATCTCCATCCTTGCTTTGTTTTTGAAGAGATAGATATGTAGTCTATGCCTCGTCCATTTATTAGCCAGCTCTGGCATCATTGGCCGGGCTTACTACCTCAGCCGATTGAAGCTTAAGGTTGAGATCTTTTGCTATATTATCCCAGTCTATTTTAGTGACGGTGGCCGCAGGTCACATGGCCTCACATGTCCGTGTTCCCAAACGGGGAGGCACCCTCAGAGGCTCGACTCACTTGACATGATTGCTTCTTCCTCCTCACTCCCGTCCTGCCATCTTTCTACCTTTCCTCGTCCTCATTCCAACTTTTACGTGCTCGGTCATTTCATCCACGCTCGTCGTGACAATTCTCAACAGCCATCGCGCGCAGTGAATATCCGCTGCTCAACCCGATGGGCTCCCTTGCCCCTACGCTCCCTACCCCCAGGGCTCCGTTTGATGAGTCACCCACCGGTCGAGTCAAAAAAACCTGCTGGGATGCCTTTCTAGCCACGCGACCAAGCGAAGAAAACCAGGAACAGTTTTGGGCTTTCCTGGACCAAGCAAACACCACTCGCGACATGCGCACCGTGATAGTGATTATCCGATTTGCGCAGAAGTGCCATTCCATCCTCGATAAGCTCGGCCCGAAAGAGGCCAAGACCATGGTGGAAGAGGGTATTGTGGAAGCGGTGCACCAACTGTGGCAGGAGGACCTCTCAGACGAGGACTTCCAGCGAATGTATCGAGAACTGCTCCCCTTCGGATCTGCACCACAGGACGTTATATTTGCCCTGCTGTACGAACTGAACAACCTGGACGGATGTCAAAAGCGCAACCGCAACCGACGCATTCCAAATTCCCGGCGATGGGGCTGATGATGATCATGGGACACAACCTCCACGCACATCTGGACTTGCTTTGCCACAACCGTCACGAGGCTTGACTTTAGATCAACCCTTCTGTCTCATCGTTGAACTCGAGGTTTTCGAAAGCGCAACCAAAAGAAACCCAGCTCCCGGTGATAGAGCCGATGATGATTATGGGACAATGTCTTCACGAGCATCTGGACTTGTCTTGCCACAACCGTCACGAGGCTAGACTTTGAATCAACCTTTCTGTCTCATCATCTGGCTTATTGAAGAACACCTTCTACTCAATATGACTATCCCGGCTCTGAAGCAAATGCAGCACAGTAAATTTATCGATAGCCCTCAAGACAGGAGCATACTTAACTCTTTCCATGTAGCTCTAGACATTGGATCCTGATACCTTGAAATTGTTTTGCTAGTGCTACCTCAGAATGGACGTTGACGTGCACCCGGAGAGCCTCTAAATAAGAGCATCAAACAAACATCCGGCCAGCCTCTGTTTATTGCCTCACAAAATACTTCTGCGTCGAGCTTGTGAGACCAGGCGATTCTATCTTCTTCCGTCTCTGCCCCACGCTCTCACTTTCCTCCCACTCTCCCAAACACTCTCTCCATCCCTCCTCAAGCACGGAGAGTCCCTCAAGCAACACTCTTCCATCCATCCGACTTAATCAGACCTGTGCCAAGGTGAGTACCCTTCCCGTCCTACCTCCAGACGTGAAAACACACGAGCTCCGTGACATCTGAATATCTCGCTAATATTCTCTCTCGTCGTTGTTCAGATCTCCTGAACTTGATAGGCAACCCACCAGCAAGGCCACAGGCCTTGGACGCTTTCGCAATGGATTCGTCCATCCCGAAAGTGCACGCGAGGGCTCTGAATCCCCTGAGTCCGCCATTCACGCCAAGCAATATGGCAGGTCCTCAGCGTGCAGCTGCTTCGGGAAGCGCCATGGAAAATCGTCTACCTACCCGTACTTCGGCATCTGTCAAGCCAAATCCTCGTGCACCTCCTTTCGCCCCGGCCATGAAAAAGGCTCGGCCTGCTCGTACTTCGGCATCTGTCAAGCCAGATCCTCGTGCACCTCCTTTCGCTCCGGCCATGAAAAAGGCTCGGCCTGCTCGTACTTCGGCATCTGTCAAGCCAGATCCTCGTGCACCTCCTTTCGCTCCGGCCATGAAAAAGGCCCGGCCTGCACGTCCTTTGGCTCCTGTCATGGAAAATCCTCCGCGTGTGCCTTATGCCGAGTCTGTCATGGCAAATCACCTGCGGGCCCCTCCTTCGACCGTCGTGGGAAATCTTCCAAGTGTGCCTTATGCTCAGCCTGTCATGGACAATCCTTCGCGTGCACCTCCTCCCGCAATCTTCGTTGGAGGTCATATGTATGCCCATGGAGTCCTCATTGGGGGTGCTCTGGTTGTGCCTTATGGCGAACCTGTCATGGAAAACCCTCTGCGTGCACCTCCTTCTGGATTCCCCACGGATACTTCTCTGCTGGTACCTTATGATGAACCCATCATGGAAAATCCCCTGCGTGCACCGCCTTGTGGACCTGTCATGGAAGATACTCTGCGTGCACCCCATGCTCATCCCACCATGCAGCGTCCACTGTCCCTACCATATTCGGCCACCGTCATGAATAACCAGCTGACCATGCCTGCTGATGGCCAGCCAAGTCATGGAACCCAGCCAACTCGCAATGCCCCAGGCCCGTACTGCAAGCCTGAGGATCTCAACATCAAGCAGAAGTGCTGGGACCTCCTCATGAACTTCCAACTCAAGCGGGACACCATCGTGAAGTGGGATATCCTCTTGCGAGACCCAATCTCTGAGCAGAGAAAGGAACTGGCCGAGGGCCTGTGTGAGGGTATGTCGATTATCAAGGCCTGCATGGACGACAAGGAGTGCATGGACGAGCTGGAGGATGCCATGCCAGACCGTCACCGGTACCTGAGCTCGCGTGTCTGGAATCTTCAAATCCTTCTCTCTACCCTTCTCGATACTGGTATCTGCTTCGAACCCATGCCAGCCCCGGCCTGTCTCCTTGAATTCCTGCGGCACAACCCCTGTCGGTTCTCGGACCAATTCCGCAACGTTATCCGCCAGACATATCTGGATGGAAAGAGCCTGGAATTGGGCGCTGCTCGTCCTTAGACGAGAAGATCTATGCGCAGATATGGAGGAAAAAGACATTTTTCGACGCCAATCTAAAGCGCATTTTGTGTGTGACGGACCATTCACGTCTTATCTACCCCAAGGATCTGATGTTCAGGGTGTCACGATTTGATTTCCAGTGTGCATATTGCATGAGAAGTTCAATCTGCTGAAACTGGGCTACTGTGCTGACTACCCCATTGCCGTGAGAATCTGGACCTCATTTGGTCCATGATTCAGCAACATGGAGGTTATCAAGGGTTCTCTCATTTTCTGCAGATTAGGTTGATAGGAAATCCAACACTTACTCTTATGAACTAGATTTGCCATAGCCTGTAGATTTTACATGATTCCATTCGCCCTCTAAATCATGTTGGTTTTAGTATTCTCTAGGGAGAGGCTGGCGGCAACATACTCTATGCACAGCCCCGGGCGAGTAGGAATGCATCTCTAGTAGAGGCCTAATGCGAGCATACCTAAGTACGGATAGGTTGCTCTTGTGCCATAACGGTGCTCTCTGGGCTGGAGACCCGCCAAGACTTGGGGCCATCACTTTAATCGTGAAGGCTAGTACAGTAGTAGGAGACTTACGGGCAGCAATCAGAGCCAAGAGTAACGTCTGTACTCGCTTCGCGACTGAGATTGTGCTTCGCCGGCACCTTGTCAACAAAATCAAAGTGTCCATCGATCCCGGAAAATCCAGAATGGATGCGCAAGAGCGAGAAAGATTTTGCGCCTTGACTTCGGAGTCGTTCTCTTCCGGCGAAGACCTTCCTGCTCTCATTGAATCTGCAAAGAAATGCATGAGAGTTCCACTCGTGTTGGTTTACTCCCGACGACTCTTTGATGGCAATGTTGACCCCATAATAGCGATCAAGCCCAACTCGAAATTCCATCGCGACTATGAATTGCCTCACATCACAATTCAAATGCCTGTATACAAGGAGGGTCTTAAGGGGTATGCAGTTTCTGATCGATGATTAATTACACACTGCTAACTTGGCATAGTGTCATTGTTCCGACCATGATGAGTGTTCTCGCCGCCGTTCAATACTACGAGGAGCAAGGAGGCACTGCATCTGTCTTCATCAATGATGACGGTATGCAGTGCATCCAGCCAGAGCTCGCCGATGCCCGCAAACAGTACTACCGTGAGAACGGAATTGGCTACACAGCCCGTCTTCCAAACAAGAAGAGCTCTCCGCAGAAAAAGCGCGGGCTCTTCAGCTGGTTCCGCAAGTCCAAGTCAGTGGCGAACAACACCAACACCGATGAAGAAGAAGACACGAGTAGCCCTCAGGCTATCGCGAACAAGATTGGCTTCGAGCGCAAGGGAAAGTTCAAGAAGGCTAGTAACATGAATTACGGTCTTGCGTTCTCGAATAGGGTCGAGGATGAATTGGCGCGCTTGACGGAGTTGGAGTGCCAACAGCGTGGATGTACCAATGACGACTTGACGGTTGAGGATGATGATAGGCTCTACCAGCAGGCTCTCGCTAATATGCTCGCCGAAGACGAGGGTCGCACTTGTGAGTATCAACTGCCGATTCTGCAACCATGAAAATCACTAATTCCATGCAGGGGCTGAAGGAAACATTCGTATCGGCGAGATCATTCTTATGTATGTTGCTCTCGAACAGTTCTCCCATGGCACGGTCTAACGTCTATTACTAGCATTGACTGCGACACGCGGGTTCCGGTTGACTGCCTTCTTTACGGAGCCTTGGAGATGCATGAAAGTCCCGAGGTTGCGATCATTCAACACGGCTCCGGTGTCATGCAAGTGGTCCACAACATGTTTGAGAACGGAAGTAAGTCATTATCTTCAACTCCTAATCCAATCTTTGGATCATTATCTTACCAACAATTTCTAGTCACTTATTTCACCGACGTTGTCTATGCTGCCATCAAGTACGGTGTCGGCTGCGGCGACGTCTCTCCCTTCGTTGGCCACAACGCCTTTCTCCGATGGAAGGCTATCCAGAGCATCCAATACGTGGATCCCTCAGATGGCCAAACAAAATGGTGGTCTGATGCACATGTCTCAGAAGATTTCGATATTAGTCTGCGGCTGCAGATGCAGGGCATGACCGTTCGTCTGGCTACTTACCACAACGGCGGATTCAAAGAGGGCGTGTCGCTCACCTTGTATGATGAGTTGACACGGTGGGAGAAGTATGCTTATGGGTGTAACGAGCTCGTGTTTAACCCCATGTAAGTGAATGTAGACCAGGCAGGCTATCATGCTTTCATCTGCTAATACCCAGACAGCTACCAATGGCCCTACAAAGGCCCAGTGACGAGGCTGTTCCTTCGCTTCCTTTGGAGTAACATGCCCGTCACTAGCAAGGTGACTATTATTGCGTATATCTTTACCTGTGAGTCCTGGAAGCTTTGCTCATGAAATCATTTTCTAACATCTGCAGATTATGCGATCGCCTCCGGCATGCTTCTCTCAGTCGTCAACTATATCATCGTCGGTCTCTTCAACTCGGATGTCGACCACCTCTACATGCGATCGTGGGGAATTTGGATATCCCTGGTTGTGGTCTTCAACGGAGTCGCCTCAGTTGCATTCAGCATGGCTCGTCACCAGCTGAAGGAGATGGTCTTCTGGAAGGCCCTTTTGAAATCGGCATTGTGGCTTCCATTCCTGGTCATCTTCTTCGGTGGTATTAGTCTGAACTGTGCCAAGGCTATTTTGTGTCACGCTTTCAGCATCAATATTGAGTGGGCGTCAACCGCGAAAGAGCCAGGTCCTTCTGGTTTCTTCATCGGCCTTGACAGAATGGTGAAGCAGTTCAAGTATACTTGGGCTATTTGCTTGTTCCTTGCTGCTGGTACGGTTTCTTTCCCCTTTTCTCACGCCTTTCCTTGGCGAAGGCTCACCGGCTAATCTTCTTGCTTTTTTTATAGTGATGATCGTTATGGCCCTTGCTATGCCTTGGGGATGGCAGATTAAGCCCGGCGAATACTCAACAGCTTCCATTGCAATCGGTCCGCTCGCTATCCAAATTTGCAACGCGGCAATCCTCCCATTCATCTTGGGTCTGAATTGATTGGTTTGGACTAGGGGTTGCACCTGAAATTTGCATCATAAACTTTCCTATCTGCTCTTTTCTTCAATTTTGGGCCTGGTTTTTCATTTGACTCCGTGACTATATTGAATTTTATTAGACTTTTGTGACTAATATACCTTCGTTCCTTGGATTTAACCTTCCCCGCATATCATTATTTCGAAAATATAGGTGTCATTGCAGTCCAAATTTCCTGGCCACACCATTTGAAAATGGACAGACGCTGAATGACGCCGTATTTTGTGGCATCCCCTGGACCCTGCCCGGACGCGTAGCGGATTTATTCGCTTCTCACATTCATTGAGCTGGTGAGCGACAGGGATTTCTTGCCACGCGGGCTACTATATGAGCTACGCAGAGGGTACCTAGCATTGCAGTGTCTACCTAGCCTGTTCGATATAGCTTCTCTCCCCTCCCCCTCCCCCCCTTTTCTTCTCTCTCTTGGTAGGTATGTTTCCCGGTCTTGGGTCTGCACGATATGTTACGCTAGCAATTTATCCTGCACGCCAATCCACCAACAGCAGAGTTCCAACAGGACAGTCCTGTCGTGCGAAATGTTTCGCGGGAGTGATATATATTTCCAGGTACGCCGATCAGGTCATGCTGCCAGTCCCACTAGGTATTTCAGGCTAGGGCGTACGTATATGGATGTCCCGACTAGAATTATCGTAGTAAAAAATAGGTGGATCTCACACCATGAGGTTATGAACGGAAGCTCATCTTCCAATCTAGAACATAATATTAATGATCACTTTGAACAAGAAGACCTATAAACAAGGCCTTTAGACGTAAAACCCTCACGTGACCGTGCCGAGATGCCGAAAAAGATGAGTCAGCAATACCGGGACCGGCCCTGAAGAGAATGTCGGCGCCTTCGCTGCCTCAAGTTGCCTCCGCTTTTTCCCCAAAACAGTTTGGGCATGCCGGTTCAGGCCGCCGCCGACGTGATTTTTCTTCGGCTTGGCGGGGCCCAGGAGCTGCCCCGACGGCCAGTCTTCGCTCAAGCTTTGCTGCTTGGCCTATCATGACGGTCATAACGGGGCGCGATGGGGGGCAATGGAGGGCCGATTCCTCGTCGAGGAGCGGGTTTAAGACTTGATTATCACCGTATGCGTGGTCGGAGATTTTATGCTGGCCATCCACGGCATCGTGCTATCCGGTGACATGGTGGTATAAAAAGGTTGGCTGCCGACCTTTTCTCGTTTGGCTTCCAAGGTTGGCTGTCGCGTGTTGTTGGAGATCATTGTACCTTACCCTCTATTTCACTTGAATCACATCTGCTTTCTGGAATCTCCCGTCGGACACTCTTGACCACATCGAACACTGACTACGCAGGCCATGTCCGAAAAAGACGAACATGACCACCGATCAGCGCTTTCTGAGTCTACCTCGGATACCAGCTCAGAGACCGACGACCCCGCATCGCGGACTCCGTCGCTCTCCCGAGGTGTTGCGGAGTCCATCAAGTCAGGAAGATCCAAATCAGACATCGACGACGCAGTGTTGGACCGCGTTCACTCTGCGAGATACCCCGATGACAACACGGTTTATCACAGTCACGAGGATGACGGCCCTGACCTGACAGATGATTCCTCGTTGGAGGCCGCCAAGGTCGATACCATCCAGGAGGTAAGAGGCGGGATTGCGAACGAGCGAGATGTGGACCTCGAGAGAGGCCAACAGCCAGCGTCAGAGCTTGAGAAGACAAGGACGTTGCGGTCGACCAAGTCTCGTCACGGGGGAAAGCTGGTAAGTCGCGAGCGTACAGATTATTGCCCATCTTTGATTCTGACAAGCGGTATAGGTAACATGGAACGGACCCGATGACCCAGAAAATCCCAAGAACTGGCCGTCGAGAAAGAAGTGGGCAGCAACAATTACAGTCTCACTATTCACTTTTATTTCGCCCGTGTCCTCGTCCATGGTAGCACCGGCCTTGACCACCATCGCCGCCCAATTCAACGTGACCGACCAAATCATCTCTCAGCTTATGCTCTCCATCTTTGTTTTGGCATACGCCGTCGGTCCATTGATCCTGGGACCCCTTTCCGAGATCTACGGGCGAACCATCGTCCTTCAGCTGGCCAATCTATTCTTCTTAATTTTCAACATCGGTTGTGGTGTGGCCCAGACCAAAACCCAGATGATCGTATGCCGATTCTTCGCCGGACTGGGTGGTAGTGCCCCCCTCGCAGTTGGTGGTGGTGTTCTATCCGATTGCTTCAAACCTGAAGAACGAGGCAAGAGTATCGCCATCTACAGTCTCGCCCCGCTGTTAGGACCAGCACTGGGCCCCATTGCCGGCGGCTTCATCGCCGAGAATACCTCATGGCGCTGGGTCTTCTACTCGGTCTCAATCGTCGACGGACTTATCCAGGTCATGGGCCTATTCCTCCTGCGCGAAACATACGGTCCCCGCATCCTTCGCGACCGCGCAAAGCGCATCCGCAAAGAAACCGGCGACACCACTTACCAAACGGAAGCAGAAATGCTAAAGAAGACCCTCTCCCAAGTCCTCCGCACCGCTCTCATCCGCCCCTTCCGCCTCCTCCTCACCCAATCCATCGTCCAAGTCCTCGCCTGCTACATGGCCTACGTCTACGGCATCATGTACCTAGTCCTGTCAACCTTCCCCGGCCTCTGGACCAGTAAAGAATACTACAACGAGTCCATCGGCATCGGCGGTCTGAACTACATCTCCCTCGGCCTAGGCTTCTGGTGCGGCTCCCAGATCTGCGCCCCCCTCAACGACCGCATCTACAAGCGTCTGAAAGCGCGCAACAACGGCGTCGGCAGACCCGAGTTTCGTGTCCCCCTCCTCGGCGTCGCAGCCATTCTCATCCCAACCGGCTTGTTCATCTACGGCTGGACCGCGCAGGCACACGCCCACTGGATCGCACCTAATATCGGCGCTGTGCTTATCGGCGCGGGCTCCATCATCTCGTTCCAGTGTATGCAGACGTACATGGTCGATGCGTATACGCGGTATGCGGCGAGTGCGCTCGCGGCGGGTGCGTTCTTGCGGTCGTTGGCGGGTTTCGGGTTCCCCCTTTTCGCGCCTTATATGTATGATAAGTTGCATTATGGGTGGGGGAATAGTGTGCTTGCTTTTATCTCGATTGGAATTGGGATTCCGGCGCCGATTTTCTTGTGGAAGTTTGGTGAGGCGTTGAGGAAGAGGAGTACGTATGCTGCTGGCTAGATTTGCATGTTGCTACACGTTGCTGTGCGGTATTGCTCCCTGGCAGACCCATGAGAAAATAGAATTGCTTTCAAAAGCCATATCCGAGCCTTGCCGGTAGCCTAGTACCAATGCTGACAGCGTAGTACGATCAAAGGAAGAAATACTGTTAGGACGCTTCATAATTCTCCGGTTCCAAAGCTTCCCTGAGGGACCATGCTCTTCTCACTTGATGGGATCTTGCGCACAATTTCAATTCGAGAATCCTCCAATCTCATCTTCGAAACCCCGAGTTGCTCATGTTTCATTCATCACCGAGCTATGACCAGCCAAGGCAGTGGCTCGTGGATATCCGAGATCCCTCTTGCTTTTCCGAGATCGACGCCGAATTCCAGATCAACAGGGCCAAACTCGCCCCTGTGGTCTCAGTAAGCTCAACAAAACATAAAAACCAATACCATGAGCAACTACAGTACCACAGTACAGTGGCGAAAATGCAGAAGAATGACTCAGTCGCATTGATTAACTGTTAATGCTTCACAATACCCGAGATCCACTACGAGGTATCCCGGCGCCCAATGGTCTTGGGATGATAACTACGGCGCTCAGCAGCCGTCTATTCTATGTTCTGATTCGTCCGTCAATTAGTAAGCATCGCTTCGTAAAGAGACCAATTATCAATCTATATAGAATCAAAGACGCGGGGGAGACCCCCGCGGACCCCCCTGCGGGTGTAAACTCAGGCTGAATCCGCGGATTATATCGCATCGTAAACAGACTAATCATCAATCTACAGAATCAAAGACGCGGGGGAGACCCCCGCGGACCCCCCTTCTGGTTGTAAACTCAGGCTGAATCCGGACAGGAAGGCGTTACGGCGGAGGCAGGCGGTGTAAAGGTCACGTGATAGTAACTCGCAACGGCCAATCAACGGCCAAGAATCCCGACCAACGGACCAATCAAAAGCCAAGGATCACTAACCAATCAGAGGCCAGAGATTCTGCCGGGAGTGAGATTTGCGGCCGTAATAGACGGCGCTTCGCGCCGTAATCAACTCTTGGACATTCTTGAAAAAACATCCGATTCCTCCAATCTGGGACTAATCTTCAGATGTCGATGCTTATGAGCAGTTGCTCTTGTATGACGAATGAACGCCAGTTTGAGGAGGATCCATAAAGTGATAGACGCAAGACCGACACGAGAAGAATAGGTCTGGTAGGTGGGTTTGGATTTGCCGGAGCGCATCTGCTAGATCGAGTCGAGGAGACCCAAAACGAGTGAATATGACAACCGTATCCCTATTACTCAAATGATGCTGGGCAGAATGTCTCACATGACGACAGCTTTAAGATCTCCATGACAACAACAATTTACAGTACAGACCACTCGTCCTCGACAAGCTCAATCCTTTGTGGTGAATGAATTGCACTGTAAAAATCAAAGAATCCCAGAAGACACTGTCCACCACACCTTGCTCTGGCGAATCCACTAGTAGAAACCCTTTCGAGAGATCCGCCAACAAAACCCAATCATCCACGCGACGAAAGGCGCCAGCTATCGTATTCGGATGAACATTGATCACGCGTCGTAGGCCAATAACCGGCTGCCTGCCACTGAAGAAAGTCCCAGAGACACGCGAAACGCCTCGGTTGAATTAACCACGTTTTAAGGGTCCACAGGGTTCCGCAAACAAACCGTGTAGGGTAAACAAGCTGCGCCGCGTGGGCCCGAGTCGTGGGATTTTTGGCGAAGCTTTCGGCCAAGCTTGAGACGGAGTGCTGCCGAAGCTAAACATGGTCAAGTTGATGCGGGGCAGTCTTAGCAATCCGGGGTTATTCTGCATGATGTTGTGTCCTGATCGACTGTGTGGAAGTCTTTTCCACCTTGTTGGTGTGTGTGGTTGTTGACCTTGCGGGGGAAAGTATAAAGGCTTCATCTCCCTGTTCTCTCTTGCATATTGAAGATATCCATTGATATATTCAGTCACCATGCGCTTCATTAGATCTTCTTTCATGGCCGTCAGCGTGGGTGCTGCGCTGATCTCCGCCAACCCGGTCGACCTCGAAGCTCGCGCCTCTTGCACCTTCACCACGTCTGCCGCTGCCATCGCTGGCAAGACTGGTTGCTCGACCATCACCCTGAGCAACATCGCCGTCCCAGCCAACAAAACCCTAGACCTGACCGGTCTGACGAGCGGCACCACCGTATGTCATTAGTCCCCAAGCAACACCAAACCAGCCAAGCTAACATCCCCAACAGGTAATCTTCGACGGCACCACGACCTTCGGCTACGCCGAATGGGTCGGTCCCCTAATCTCCGTCTCCGGCACCGACATCACCGTCAAGCAAAACGCCGGCGCCAAGATCGACTGCAACGGCTCCCGGTGGTGGGACGGCTTCGGCAGCAACACGGGCGGCAAGATCAAGCCCAAGTTCTTCGCCGCGCACTCGCTGCAGTCCTCCCTCATCACCGGCCTGCAGGTCTACAATACCCCCGTCCAGGCCTTCAGCATCCAGTCCGACCACCTGAACCTAACCAACATCCTGGTCAACAACAGCGCCGGCACAAGTCTGGGCCATAACACGGACGCCTTCGACATCGGCTCCAGCACGTACATCAACATCGACCACGCGACCGTGTACAACCAGGATGACTGTCTGGCTATTAACTCGGGCGAGCATATCACCTTCACGAACGGGTACTGCAACGGCGGGCACGGGTTGTCGATTGGTTCTGTCGGTGGTCGTAGCGACAACACCGTCAGCGACGTGACGATTTCCTCGTCGCAGGTTGTCAACTCGCTGAACGGTGTGCGCATTAAGACTGTGTCTGGCGCGACGGGCGCTGTTACTGGTGTGCGCTTTGAGCACATCACTCTCTCGAATATCAGCCAGTACGGTATTGATGTGCAGCAGGATTATCTGAATGGCGGGCCTACTGGTATCCCTACCAACGGTGTTAGGGTCACGGGTATTACTTTTGAGGGCATTACTGGCACTGTTGCCGGCTCGGCTACTGAGGTCTATATTCTGTGTGGATCGGGGAGCTGCAGCAACTGGACTTGGAGTGGTAACAATGTTACTGGTGGTAAGAAGAGCTCTGCTTGCAAGAATGTCCCTGCGGGTGCTTCTTGCTAGGTGCGAGTTGAGTCGTGTCTCGGCCAGCGGGAGGTGTGTATCTCGGTGAAAGGACGGTGTCTGTCCTGGTGGGAGTTAGATATTAAGTGATTGGAAAGGTTCGGGGTTCCTAGAACTATGTATAGAAGGCAAATATCAATCTTGATTGCATAGCAGTGTTAGAAGTCTGTAAAATAGGTGACTCCAAAATTGGAAGCTTCCATTAAACCTTGGTCCATAGGTAGGGTAAATAAAACTTTCTTCTTACTCCAATGAATAACACCCGGTGGGTCTGTGATGGGGTTGATAGAGCTAAAAAAACCCCACCCCTCATGCGTAGGGTAATCAAATGGAAATCCTGGGGCTGATCGCGTCAAATATAGTTTTCGTACTATGCTACTCGCCTTTAAAAAACGTGAAGAGGTAGCCTTTAGACGTGAAGCTTGGTACATCAATATTAAAGATCGTGTTTTGCTACTACATGGGTATGTACAGTCTATCGAACTATAACATAGGAAGATCACGAGCAACGCGCGATTCGAATGCGTTACTCTGATCAATGCCACAGATGAATTTAGTTAGTGATGCCGCTCTCGGTCTTGCCGTGCTTCTGTAAAACATGTCAATAAATGCGCCTTCCCGTGAGAAATATGTGGGATGAAAATCGTGGACTCACCAGAGTACGGCTGTACTTGACACCAACGTTGATACCAGCAGGGGCGCTGTATGGGACAGGGCTGGTGTAGTTGTAGGTGGGCTTCAGGCCAGCATAGGTCTTCCTCACAGTCTCCAGGATACCGTGACCAGCCGAGCAGCGCTCCTTAGTAGTAGGAACGGGCCACTGGGAAGTGTACTTGGAGTAGGTGTTCGAAGACAGAGGGCCGGGGGAGGTCTGGTTGAAGTAGTCGTTGGCAGCAATGGTCTTCAGGTCAACATCGTAGTTGACGTAGCCAGTCTTCTCGGCGACCAGCTCGAGCAGGTTGGCGCCGCAGTCCCAGCGGCCGAGGGAGGGCAGACCCCAGTTGGCGCTCAGGGAGGCAATGACAGAGTAGTGAGTGTAGAAGGTGTCGTCAATGGTACCCTTCAGGTGCTTGGGGACGGCACCGCCGAGGAGGATGGAGTAGACACGGTTCTCCTGCTTGTATGTGGAGACCTCGTCGAAGGTGACGAGGATCAGGGTGTCCTTGCTGAAGTAGTCGTTCTTCAGCAGAGGGGTGATGAAGCGGTTGAGCCAGGACCCGGCGAAGGTGACGTTGGTGTCGTGGGCGTCGTTGGTCATGTTGGGGGTGATGAACATGTGCTGAGGGAGACGGTGGTGCTCCAGGTCTTCGTAGAAGGTAGTGAAGTTCTTGATCTGGCGGGGACGAACGGCGTCGTTGGTGACGGAGTCGAAGAGCACTAGCGGGTTGTGCTTGCGAACATAGTTGTTGGGGCCAGACTCCGGGTAGCGGAAGCCCTGGTAACCTGGTCAAGCTCTTTGTCAGCTAACGGCCTCAATTGGGAGCGAATAGAGATTGTACTCCAATGACGTACCGGCATAGGGCATACCCTCCTGGTACTCGCCCCAGGCAACACCCTTGGTGTCGAACAGGTCAGCAATGGTGGAGACGTTGGCGGGAATTTGATGCCAGTTATCGTTGTCCATGCCAAAGTCATCACCGGCGGCGGCGGCGCAGTAGTTGGGCTCCGAGGGGTGAGTGACGGCAAAGTAGTTGGTCAGGAGAATACCCTCCTTGGCCAGGGCCTGGAAGTTCTTGTCCGCAGCGGTGGTGTCAAAGTCCTGACATTACATGTTAGCGCTAGATCCAGTTGCCCTCCAGGAGAAAGGATCACTCACGGTGTTCTCGATCCAGATATCAACGAAGCGATCGAAAGCGACACCCTTGACATTGGAGACCGGGGAGTAAGGCAGAACGGAGGCTTGAGAAGCTGCAATCTCCGCAGCAGTAGGGTACTGCTCGGTCGAGGTCTCAGCGGCGGCCAAGGCCAGGCAGCTGACGAAAGCGAACAGGCTCTGCTTGGTGAACATGCTCGCGGTTTAGTTTCCGTTGTTTGTCTGTTCTACCGATCTTTTCGGAAATGTCGCGCGATGGTCGATTATCGGGGTAATTGTCGGGTTTCTTATACTTCGCAATCCTGTAGCTCCGTGGACCATCACGGGCAGCTAGTGGGAAGACGCGTATTCGCATCTCGTGGCTGTCTGTTTCCCCTCCTCGCTTAGGAAATACGATGAAGCCGATGCTGCCAAGCCGGCAATGCGAAGTGCACGTTGCATTGCAGGCGGGATTGACTGGTTTCTTCAGATTGGCGTGCCCGCACTGGTCATTTTGGGGGGCGGTTGATTGGCGGGCCTGTCGTGGGCCGGGAGGGTGGAGATGAAGCGTTCCTGGCACGTTGCGCCTCAAAGCTTCATGACTGGCTGAAGCATTTCGAGATCGGGAGATTATTGCTAGGGCGCGGATTGGAACACTTCCGAGAAAATTCCACGCAGCTGTCCAAGACTCTGGGGGATGGATAAGCGTGGTGCCAAGACCAGTCAGAAGTCTTGGTTCTGTTCCCGCTCGGCAATTAACTCTTGTTTGTGCGGACTGGCTGGCCTAAGCCGATCGGGCTGAGGCCTCAGGGCCGTGGAGTCGTGGACGGAGAAAACTTGCCCATAGGCCGAGCTGGAACGCCCAGGCATCTGCCGAGCTGGTGATCGATATTTGAATGCGATGGACCACGTGGGGATCAAGTATTCTGGATCCTTTACCTTGGCAGAGAGGAAAAAGTGATCGCGGCCACAGGTACAATCACCTGTGAGGGGAAATCAGGTTCACAACGTTTTGATCACCCTATTGATCACAGTGAAACGGCCACGGCGGATGCTCTCGAGCCTCATCATGTTGATGGCGTCAAGTTATCAGCAACTAGCCATTCCGGATTACGGCTGCCGGCGCATTACTAAAGTCCCCTCTTCTCGTGTACCTCGCTCAGAAGCCGATCTTGTGGGAGCCGATTTTCCGCCTCTATTATAGGGTGCTCTTCACCTCACCCGTATTAGTTGGGGAGCTCGGCGCTATCCGTGCCCGGGTTGCGGCCGCTACTATCTGGATGGTGGGCACGCAAGAGGCGCAACCCTGTCGATATTGCAGCGATAACGACACGCCAAGCTGCGGTAACTGCTACTGGCGCGGCAAGGCCTGCTCCTTTAGTTATGAGGGGGGAAATAGCAATACCACTCGTCGTCAGCCGAGAAGACTAAACGCTGAGGCAATCAACGCCATTTTCGAGGAGCACGATGCCTTTGAGGAGGAGCCTACTATCCTGAAAGAGCACCTCGATAATAGACTGCGATCAGTTCAGAGGTGATTTTAACATCGAGAGCACGGTGTCTATGAATACCTGGCGGAGGTCTAACATCGCCAATGGGAATTCAGGCATGGCGTTCATTGAAGGCCCGAATCTCAATGCATGTAAGCGCAAATCCTCCCTGACCTGCCTTACTTCGTGGATCTTTCATCGGCCAGGCAGAACTCAGCATGAGCGCTAATTGTCATTTCTAGGGGCTGCGATCACGCTAGCGCCGCCATGCCCTGGTATGGACTTTCTGGTAGACGACGAGGCCATCATGCCTGTCCAGCTAGGGAACGGTTGCTACTCCGGGCAGCAAGTCATAAGCCTCGGGATCAAGCCCTAACACGAGGATTTTCAACTGATAGTGAGCATTTTGACCACTTTTACAGGCAGTTTCGCACTGGGGAATCTCGATGGCCGGCCTCAACTTAGAGAGGTGAGTCCATCGGCCAAGCCAGGATCGTTCGAAATCACCGTCGACCATAACTTGGGCAGTTCAGACGGAATTTATCCCATTGGGCCGGCAGCTTATGATGAAGATAATCACATCTGCCCGTTGGCCGCGTTGTGGTGCTTCTCGATGTGGTGCCTGACCGACCGTCTTCAAACTGTGGCATGCACTTACTTCACGGTGTTAGAATGCCAGTGGTTGGGACGGAGGCAATCTCGTGCAGATTGTTCCTAAGATGAAATTCTATGTATCGACTCGGAGCGATCGCATGCGGATATTCCTCGACCAAGATGAGGTCACGTAGGGGGCTGCGGTAGTCGACTTTACTGAAGGCCCGGGAATGGGCACACATACGGTTCTGCCGTTGTTCAAGACAATACTGACGGGTTTACTGTTAGATATGAGCCTGCGACTTGAAGTGAGAAGTGAAGCGTTGGACCTCGGTATAGAGGCGATCTTTCTGTTATGATTAACTGAACTGGGTATGGATTTCTCCAATCTCGCACCTACATGATGGGGGCAAGATGTCTTGGCTTGCAATGAGTGAAATAGTACGTTTAATCTGGTCCGATTCCACAAGACTGGAAAGCAAAGGCCACATGTGGATAGCGATTTGAAGGGTAGCTTCTCCAAGTCAAGCTTGAAGTGGCAGCCATGAATGTAGCGTATCATGCAATTTTACTATGGACCCTTTTCTCCCCAAGCATGGTATAAGTAGGCATTTGATGGCCTAGGGGTTTGCGCCTTCACCCTATCGTGTTGAATCCCCACCTCGGCCAGGTTAATCCACTCATTCCGTGGTCCCGCTTCTCTGCGAGCTGATGGTTGTATGCAGATTGATAAGGTCGACCTACCAACTGGCTAAGGATGGCTCACACAATATGATGCCAAATCACTATATTCGGGATCAAGTCGGTCCAATGCCCCAGCTAAATGTGGTGAATCCTTTGAATTCTCACGGTCGCACATGCTTGCTTGCAGTAGCAGTTGCACCTGGAACGCGTGGCCCGATAAGCTGAATGATAACAACCCCACGAATGGAACACAACACTCAGTCACTCACAGTCGTCGTGAAACCTTTGGAATCAAAATATGAAATGGGGATGGCCAAGGTCTCGCACCAAAAATTAGCCACCCAGTATTCATCCCTGACAAGCGTCGAAATCCCGCCTTCTTGTCACAACCATTCTAAGGTTCTCAAATAGACTTTGGCTACCCCACACCCACACGAGCCCAGCACGTTCCTTATCAGTCCAGCGCCGCCTCCGAGTTTCCAGGATCCGCCCTTTTCTCCCTCCTCACAGATTCGCGATGCCGCCAGATCGACAGCCGCGCGTGCAGCGGATCATTCGCGTCCGCACAGGATGCTGGTCCTGTCGACGCCGAAAGAAGAAGTGTGACGAGCTCCGCCCAATCTGCTCGGGTTGTAGGCGGAATGACCTGCGCTGCGAATGGCCCTCGACCGTGCCCGGAAGGAGGAACTCGGGCCCGGAAAACGACATGATGGGGTCCATGCAGGTGGACAGACGCTCAAGTTACGCCGGCTCGGTCGAAGATCTCGATGCCATGCAACTACCCGGTAGTCCGATGTCCAGGCGCACCTCCTCGTCCCCGTCGAGTGCGGGGCTTTCCGCCATTCTTGAGGAGAGTCTCGGCGAGGCCATAGCCCCGGAGGAGGTCGTGGATCGCCGCCGGTCGACGCTGACGGATGATGGGAATGCACTCGTTGCCAGTATGGCCGTTGGGAATGTCGTTCCCCGTACTCTGTCCATGTTACCGGGGTATGACCCAGAGAGCTATGGACTGCTTTCGCATTATCTCAGCAACACGGCCGATGTGATGGCCAACGGCACCACCCCGATCAACCCCTTCCTCGTCCAAATCGTTCCCCTGGCATTCACCAGCGATCTACTGCTACAACTCGTCATCGCTCAGAGTGCCGCCCACCGAGCCTTTCGGCGGCGCGATGAATCAGATGCCGTCGCCAATTCGCACTATACAAAAGCAATTCAGCTGTTCAGACATGGCGTGAACGATTTCATTGAAGGAAAAGAATCGAATCCACTGATGTTGTTGGTTGGAGCCTTGTTGATGTGCTTTACGGAGGTAGGACCAATAGCTGAACTCGATCACAATCACCCGGATGCTAATGGCAATGGTAGACCGCCAAAGGCGACATGACAGGGACCGTCTTCGATCATCTGTCCGCTGCCCACACTCTCCTAGTGAAGCTCCTCGAGCAAAGCGACACCGCAGTTCCCAGAGAACTCAAAGACTTTGTAATCGAGTACTACGTCTACACCGCGACCGTCAGCATGATCTCCATCGACGCCCGCTTGAGCGGGCAGTTGTTCCTGAACTTCGATCTCGAACAACGCGCCCGAGAGGTACTCCGCACCCAATACGTGGGCAACCTGTGCGGCTGCTGGCTCGAGCTGCTCCTTCTGATTCCCTGCATTTTCGACCTCGGCCGACAGTGGATGATGGCCGACACCCAGCCCGTTGTGCCCACCGCGGACGACATGGCCATGTTCGCCTCCATCCAAGCCCAGATCTTGCGCTGGTCGCCGTACTCGTTCGTCGAGCCTGAGGTTTACCTAGCGGGCCTGGTATTCCAACAAGCCATGCTCATTTATTTGTACACCTCGCTCGGCGGATACACCTACACTCCTGATGGGATGTATAAAGGTCTCATCCAGACAGCCGTCACCGAAGGACTGTCCTATCTCGACGAAATTTCGCCGCAGGCCCGCATCAACTCTGGTCTCTGCTGGCCGATTGCCGTCGTTGGATCGTGTCTTGAGAAGCCAGAGCAACAGGAACGACTCCGGACGCGCCTAACGGCCATGGCAAGTCATTTTGGACTGGGCAATATGCAGCGAACATTGCTCTTGCTTGAAGCGATGTGGGAACTCTCCCCGGTTGATGCTGGGCCCTGGAATATTTGTCGGACAATGCAGGCCAAACAGATTTGGATCTCGTTCGCGTGAGAGGACTTGGGTTGACTTTGTTCTTTCGAAGTATGATTCTCTACGAGCCTGCTTGGACTCTTGCATCACGTCGTGGAGAAACATCAGGTGTCTGTAGGGCGTCCACCGCAGACGATATCAACTACACGAACCACCTAGTTTTGGCTGCACCCCCTCCTCGTCAGGACGAGCAGGGGCATGGGTTCTTCAACTTGCATTGCCAAGTCGACCATGTCGACAAACGAGCGCTCCAAACAAGCGTTACGCTCTTTTTCGAAACAAATCTCAATTTGAGCAAACGTGCTGAATGAGACAGAACGCTTGAAAGGCGTAAGACTGCCATTTTCAACCACAACCCTGTCCGGCAAAGACAAAAAACCAGGTCGGGACCCCGCCGGGCATCGACGCCAAAGAAGTACCATGGCTAGTCCTGTACGGTACCTACGGCGTGGCTCCAACAGCTAGCGCAGGCATACGCGCAATGTTGATTACAATCGCACAACCGTCTATGAAATCCAGCTCCAATAGCAGGCTTGTCTTGTCACCCCACAACTGCGATACCGCGATCCCTTGGTGACGCGATGTCGTCGCTGTCAACGTGTGCATGAGACCCAGAAATGCGAGGTCGCGTCCAGACCGCGCAATCCATCGACGTTCTCGGTCCCCAGCTCATGCGAAAATCTGGATACCGTGCCCATCCCGTTGAGCTTGCCGGTGACTTGAGCGGAATAGTCCCTTGCATGGTTGCCGCGGTCGGGAGGCCTACCTCGCTGACATATATCTCTTTCAATCCCACAACTCGCTTGTGGGCAGGGATCGGGTATATACTCCCTGGGTCGGTTACCACCTTGAATTGTAGTCGGGATTCCTGTAGTGACGGGCATACATGCTGTGAACTGAGGCTTCAGTCTCATGTACACATAGATGGACGACAAATGGCTCCTTAATATGTACACAGATGCAGTCCGTTAGACCTGAGAAATTGATGAATTAAATCTAGCCCGTTCATTGAAAGCTACACTCAAGCTAGACCAATGCATCTATCAGGACAGATGTACCGGCCATGAGCCGATACCACCAATATCAGCTATATTCCCGGCCCTGTCAGCAAGATGTCAGCTCACTCATCCCCCCGTAGGTAGAATCTCGAAAACCATACTGATGATCACCTATGAAATAGCACATTGACTGTCAATTCGATATGACCACCCACCCAATGGAGATAGATGGGAGATACTCACGTGACTCATGATACGAGTGCTGGCTTGTCACGTGTAGATAAGCGCGCTTCAGATTTAGCGCAGCGCGGTCCGGGACCGCGCTCAAGTGGGTCTATGATTTAGGCTGTTGGCGGCGGCGCTGGGATACTACAGCCAGCAGCAGCAAATATACCAAAACCAGGGTGATGGTTTGCGAATAGGTACCTATGAATATGCTGGTACATATTGTTGGCAGGTATCAGGTAATCCGAAGGATTGGTAGGAAATGCGCATGATTCAAAATGTATTGAATTGTATGGTAGTAAATTTGGGAATATACAGAACCCAATCACGGTGTCTTTAGGAGTCATAAACTACCTAAATTGAGAATATATGTCGATATCGAAAAACCACGCCGAATCTAATTTGCGCTCATCAAGTCTTCCTAAACCTAAGCATTCTTAATGTGGTAGCTCTTCAACTTCACGAACCCATCATAGCCGCGTGGTCCAAGTGTACTGCCCAAGCCCGAAGTCTTCCAGCCAGTCCAGGCGAGGTCCTGCCAAGTTTGTTAGCCAAAATACATCCTCTCAGACACTAAACCGGAGAGAGCTAGAAAACATACCGGAGCAGGATAATCACAGCGGTTGATGAAAACAGTTCCAGCCTCAATCTGGTCAATCAACTCCTCGCCGCGAGCAATATCCTTCGTCCAGACGCTGGCGGTCAATCCGTAGTCACTGTCGTTCATGAGAGCAATGGCCTCTTCATCGCTGGAGACCTTCATAATGGGCATGACGGGGCCAAAGGTCTCCTCCTTCATAGTGATCATGTCATGGTTGACGTTGGTCAGGACGACGGGTGCGAGGAAGTTGCCCTTCTGGCTTGTCTGGGCAAGAGAGAATGACTCGTTCTCGGGAGTAGCGTTGATAGCTCCCTTCTTCAGGGCGTCGTCGATGTGGGATTGGATCTTTTGCTTGGCGGGCGCGGAAATCACTGGGCCGGTAGTTGTAGTCTGATCCTGGGGGTCGCCCAGCTTATATCTGTGATGTGATTAGCTGTTGCTACCAAATTCGCCGGACAGGACAAAGTTGGAAGTAACCCGGAACGTACCCCTTAAGTTCTTCCTGCACACAGCGAACAAACTCATCATAAATCTTCTCGTGGACGTATACCCGCTCAACGGAGCAGCAGCTCTGTCCCGAGTTGAATACGGCTCCGTCGACCAAGTTCTCCGCGACATTCTTGACGTCCACATCGGGGCGCACGTAGGCTGGGTCGTTACCACCGAGTTCCAAATTCACCGGCTTGATCTGCTTGGCAGTTGCTTCCCGAAGCCGGATACCGCCAGCAGTTGATCCAGTGAAAGAAACAGACTGCACCTCGGGCAACTGGGCAACCTGATCCAGGACGTCCAAGCTGCCGATGTGCAAGACCTGGAGGACGTCCTTGGGTAGTCCAGCCTCGGCGAAGATCTCAGCTAGCCTGTTGCCAAAGAGAGGAGTCTGAGGAGAGGGGCGCAAAAGCACAGTGTTACCCGCCAACAAAGCGGGGACAAGAGCATTCACGGTAGTGAGATAAGGATACTGCGCCAGGTACGTTAGCCTCGGATTTTCATAGAGATTGCGTTAGCAGATGATGAATCCCTTACGTTCCAAGCAGAAGCAATGAGAATAGGACCCAGAGGAACGCGCTTCACCATGCGCCTGAATCCATCTTGTGGCTCACCAGGCAGATCGGCCAGACTCTCCTTTGCAATCTTGATCATATGCTCCGCGCGAAGAGCGGCGGTCTTGATCTCTCCAGCGCAGTAGCGAACCGGCCGGCCCATCTGCGTGGTGAGCTCCTTGGCCAACTCATCAATGCGAGAGTCTGTAATCTCAAGAGCGCGCTTCACGATCGCAATTCGATCATCCAGGCTCACGGCGCGCCAAGACTGGAATGCCTGCTTCGAGTCGGTGGCGAGCTTGGCAGCTTCTTCTAGGGACGTGCCTGGCTGATCGAAGATGACCTCATGGGTCGCGGGGTTGATGGTGCGAATCTGGTTTGCCATTGTGTGTGTGAGGAGTGTGGTGAGAAGTTTGAAAGAAGGAAGAAGTGTTCTGTCAAAAGTTGTTGACTTCTCGGGGAGAGTGAAAGGGGAGGGGCAGTGGTTGGAATTTATGTGGTCCCCGCCGCTTATCGCGGTCCTCCCGATGCTCCGTCGCCACTTTCCCCGCCGAGCGCTTAAGATGCTTTGCTCGGGATTTACATGCTGCGCGTCGGGTTGGAGCACACTTGATAGTCATCATAAAACGTAAAAATTGCATTGAAGGTATAATCTATTCTATGCCGTAGCATCTGCCATAAACTTGATAATCTCCTTCGCTAGGAACTCTCCATCATGTGGCTTGGCTGCCCTCGAAGCACCGTCCTCATACATCTGGTCATTGAACACGCCGTTATTATGCCGAGCTTCTAGAATACGCGACATAATAAACTCATTGAACTCGGGGTGCGCTTGAACGCTCCACAACCGCTTCGGCATATAAAGACCCTGGACCGCGCAACGGGGGCTGAACCCGAGATTCACACAGCCCTCGGGCACCTCATGGACCACGTCGCGGTGCATTTGTTGGAGGGACTAGTTAATGTCAGCAGTGGTTAACAGCATATCTAAGACACATGACATCTTACCAATTTATCTTTACCAAAAATCTGCTTCCCAGCGTCCGTTAAAGTGATCTCTTCGACAGAGACCTCCCATCCACCATCGCCACGACCAACGCGCGAACCCAGCGCGCGAGCAATAATCTGGTGGCCGAAGCAGATCCCAACAACGGGCTTCTTGTGCCGCACAATAACACCCCGGACGTACTCAGTCAGGCTCACGATCCAGGCATCATCCGCGAATGAGTCATGTTCTTAAAGAGCGCGTTAACACAAGATCTCGGCCAGTGAGCAAGAAGGGGGGTTTCAAATACATACTACTGCCAGAGAGTAGAAACGTATCATACTCGGTCGGATCAGGATAGACAGGGTTATCCACGACATGCCACTTGCTGATCTCTGCAAATTCCACCGTCGCATCCGGGGACGCCTCGAGACCCTTGTTTAGCAAGCGCGTGAAGATGTCCCCATAACCTCCCAGTTGCTCTTTGACGGGCGGAATCGGCGTGTCGCATTCCAAGATAGCGATGCGTAGTGATCGGGTCATTTTGCCGGCTAATGCGTGTTGTACTTTGATCTTCCCCGGATGATTGATGGGCTTGTGCAGAAATGCTCGGTGCCACTCGGCGGGTGCTTTATGGGTGTTCGGCCCCGTGGTGTTGCTCTGCCGAGCCCAGCGAGCGCGCTCTTCGCCCCACTGCGCGGTCCGCGGGGCTTGCACCCTCGTGAAGTTTGCGATTGGGATCGTATCCGACGGTTGCGGGGAAGGAGATAGGGTTGTTTGAGATCCACGACCAACGGCGGCTATCGTGTATTGTTTTGGGCAGTGCGTTTTGCCTTTTGTGAAGTGTTGCCTTCGGCCCTTGAGGAATTCATTCGCTTGTCACGTGGTCGCGTCGCTTATTCATTTCGCCTTCACAGTGAGATCTCTGCAAGCCACCAGCATTGAGCAAGCCACCAGCATTGAGGGAATAAACATTGTTTTCCGAGGATATCATCACGTTATATCGAACTTCGATGATTGGAGACTCAACTTGATACAATCATATCTAGTAAGTACAGTAGTGTCTTGTAAGTCAGAGTACCTGTGCCAGGGGTAAGACAGGTCTAGAACATGACGTCATTTGGAAAACGCTCTGTCTACAGGTCGGCTCCAACGTGAGGAGTGCAAATCATTTTGGTCATAGAATTCTTGTCAGTTTCTGCTTATAGTAATGATGTGGCCATGATACAGCCGCCTTCTGTTGTCAAAGACGAGGTATCTGAGGCCGATTTAGAAAGCAAATCCTTCAATCTGCTCCAAAGCAATCTAGGCCGTGGCTTGGTGACATGGGCACGGTTCAGGTTGGGCAAGCGAACGATTGACGTAGCAGGGTCCAAATAATACACCACAAATAGCCTTAACAGAGGGCCGGTAGGCCCAATAAAGCTAGCATGGATTGCTGCCAAGAGTGGACTTAATTGGTATATGTTGGTCAATATTTAACCCGCCTCCAGTGCTTTTCCATTGTCTAATTGCGGATTCTGAAAAGTCTAAGAATAATCTAACCCAAACGACATGATAATAAGAAAATCTATTTTGAATCTAAGGCAAAACGAATGTACAGGAAAATTTATCCCAGGGTAACGATGTACTCCGCGTCAACCGAGCATGAAAGAGTGTTCACATCGTCAGGGTGCTGATATGAGTCGGCGCAGTTGGTGTCACCAGGCTCACAAGTAGCGGTCTTGCAGCTCGAATCGCTGGGCTTAACAGAAAAACCACTCTTGACGAAATCAGAAGATGAGTCCAAGTTAATAGATGACAGATCCCAGTACAGCGTGTCGGAGTCGACAGTGTACTCGAATTGAAGCACGCTGTCCTCGTTTTGGGTAGTGGACAGCTTGATCGAGATACCGCCACCATTGGAATTGGTCTGCCATTCTTCGCTGTAGGTTCCACCGCCGGAGGGGAGAGTCTTCATGCTGCCGGGGTCGGAGGATGTCGTCCAGAGGTAGATGTCTGAGCCCATGTTGTTCACGAATTGGACGTTGCCGCCGAGGCTGGAGGCTCGAGCACGATGAGGCAGAGCTGCAGTTGTGGTAGCGAGGATGCTGGCGATGAGGGCGTTGGCGAAGAACATTTTTTTTATGTGGTCGTTTGACTGTGGAAATCGAAATGACAGTATACAGTGATCAAGAGATTGTCTTTTGAAAATCAAATGGATATCTAAGAGAATGACAGGATCTGAAAGAGAGTGATCAGATCGGTGCAATCAACAAGAGAAGGACAGAATGGTCGAAAGGACTGTAGTGGTTAACGAGACAAGAAAATGTTATTGTCGCAGATCATCCTGGGCTATATATCGTCTTCGGTCAGGTGGGGTTCTGGAGTCGTAAAAACCCAAGACACTGCCATTATTCAGTCAATCTGATAGAACTGAGATTTTATGGAGTTTGCCAATAGTTATCCGGATGTGGATCATAGGTAGTCGACATCCATGGCCTCGAACGTTGTTGCCATCGCCGGAAATGGTAACCCACCGACATCTCCAGTGGTTCCGAGTCTTGAACCTTTCAAGCACTCAGTCGGTGGCAGGATGTGTTTCGTTCCACCCCCTGGTACCAAAAGATAAAATTGGGGTAAAATGGCATCAGTGGCGTTGGTCCTTTTTGAGCCGCTTGGCTCGCTCGTCTGATTTGCTTCAGTCTCGATAATGGACTTCAAACTTTGCGTTCCTGTAAACCCTGCAGGCACAGAACCAAACTTAATTCTCCTTAGAACATTAGTCGGTAATCAGATATCCAAATATCAATGAACCTTGTTTGGTATTCCACGTATGCGATGAGACAAATCAGCGAACTGGCAGTTTGAACATGGGAGAATCTAACAACACCGGACCGGTTAGGTAGGGATACTCCGAGAAAATCCGGTTTCTTGCCATCGTTGGAGTAATATGAGCAAATACCTGGTCAGAGTTCTGTGGCAACTACATGAGAAACAAAACCAATCTCGTAGTGCGAAATTTTTCAGAGTTCTCAAGCTCAAGCATTCAAACGACTCCCGGAGCCTAGGCTAAAATGTAGTCAAGGGTACAGTAACGCATAAACCCTGCAAGTGATAAACCTAGGTGGAAATTTCCAGTATGGCTATCATAGAAGCTAGGCTGCTCTCATACCTGTATTGTGTATTTGGCCGTTGACATACGACAAGTAGGGAGGTTTCGGACTGTCACGGAAGGGAAGCAGCATGCACCATGGCGGCAAGTAGGCCGAGAAACCTGCCATACCTGGTTGTCTAAAGCAACGCCACCTGGTTTTCAATTCAACAACCAGGGCAGGAATAGAGCCCGTCTGAGAAAAGGCTGGACCAACAGCTAGTGGGGTCTCGGACGAGTTGGTTGATGTTGACGCAAGTGTGGGGAAGACTTACACCCAGTAATAGTATTCAACAGATCAGGGTAGAACCTCCTGTTCCAGTCATTACTAATATCAGAGACAACCGTCTCATGTGGAAAGAGTCAATTGAATTCTTCCTTACCCAGTCCAGCCCCAGTCCGGCCATTATATTTGGGACCCTTCTCTTCTTTGCTTCCACATGATCTATTTTTCTTCTCAAGACTCAGGCTGGCTACGTTGGTAGCTATTATCATACAGATCCAGCCACGATCACGGAGACTCTCTCGAATTCAAACATCAGTTTGACTCTAAGCCAGCCATCAGAATTGTGATTCGGCGAGATTGCTAAGAAGCCATGGAAGAGGGCCGAACATATCAACTTTTGCACACATCAAGGCTATGAATAGCTATGAAAGCCATGTTTTTAGGTAACTGGAATGCTTTGTCTGGTTCTGCCAGATGACATCTGCTTTATCTCGAACCCACGATCGAGGAATTCTGCTGAATGATATGAATGCAGAGAATCTCCTCCAAGATTGAGATCTGAAAGATCTGGATGATAAGCAATTCTGGTGGTAATTACGGGGATTCGGCATTCTTGCCGACGGGAAGTGAATTATATCCCCTCCGGTGCGGGGAACGGAGATAAACACCCCCAAGCAAGGAAGACATTGTGAAATTCACAAACTCCCACCTGCAACAGCCTCTCGAGGGATCTCGATCGATTCAGGCTCGCGAAGAAACGCTTTCTCAACCACACCTACCATGTTTTCTTCACAAAGAATTGGCAATGATGCGAGGAATTTCTGGGCTCATGAGCCCGATAGCAACACCCTCGATCTCTCTCGCGGATCAAACTCCAAGCATCTCATCAACCTCGAAACAACAACTTACACGACTCGCCTAGATCCAAACAAGAGCGCGCTGCTGCTGATTGACCTGCAAAACTTCTTCCTCCACCCAGCCGTACGACCACAAGGCGGCGACAAGCCCACCCCTGCAGAAGCAGCCGCGAAGGCGCTCCTCAGCGCCGGAATCCCAGCTGCTCGGCATCTTGGCATACGAGTCATTTGGCTCTGCTGGGGCCTGATGGAGGATGATTTGAGCAGTATGCCGCCAGCAACAGTGCGCACATTCGGCTGCAGCCAGACTGGTCTTTCTGCCAGAAATCAAGATGACAAGAAAAGACCCCTCCCGTCAGTGCCCAACATGATTCGAACCAAAGACCCCGCACTATACAGGGGTCTCGGCACAGACCTCGGTAGTGTGGCGCTAGGCGATAACAAGACACTCGCTGGCGGGCGAGTGCTCATGCGTGGTTCCTGGAACGCCGCGCTTTACGATCCATTCGACCAGGAATACAAGGCTAACAGCGGTGGAGAGGGAGATAGCACGCGATCGAAGCAGGATGTGCTATTCCATAAGAACCGTATGTCTGGGTTATGGGGATCGGGTTCAGAACTCGATAGCTTCCTGCAGAAAGAAGGAATCGCGACACTCCTTTTTGGCGGGGTGAATACCGATCAGTGTGTTGGTGGCACACTGACGGATGCCTTCAGCAAAGGCTATGATTGTATTTTGTTGCGGGATGGAGTGGGAACGGGCACGCCCTTTGGTGCGGCGGAGGTATGGGAATACAATGTCATGAATTCTTATGGATTTGTCACAACTTGCGAGGCTTTGATGAATGCATCAAGGAGTCACAATTAAACTTCGTTCCATCCATTGTCACACATTCTCTTCACTTGGACTCCTTACAGGTATTCGTGTGGTCACAAATGGATGGTGAGACGACGGTCGGCACAGCTGGGGCTTCGTATCGGATTCCAGGCAGCCATCCGCATTAGCGTCGCAGTGCGCTGCTGGAAGGTATATAAACTCTCGAAATTTGACTGTCCTTCCAGTCGGCCTTCCCGAAAAGCAATACGAGCCAGCGTAGTATTGGTGGAGCTCTACAGCTTTTGCTCCCGACTTCATGACCTGAAAGGGTAAACAGGCATGTCTAATACGACATCGCTAGTCGGGCACTAGCTTCGGCCTAGGGCCAAATGAAGCATTATGATTCACACAAGCGACAAGGCTGATTATGACTCCGTTAACCACACCCCCCAAACATATCCCTTGACTTAACAAGGCTTATCTCCGATCAAGTGGTTTTTTCCTCTCGTCTCTAACTTTCCTCACCATGGCTGCATCCAGGCCTACCTCACTCGATTTCAAAATCCTCCCCGCAACAGAGGCAGATTGCCCCGCCATCGCAACTGTCGAGGCAATCTCCAACTGGAACTCCGACAAAACCAAGCCGGAAAGCAGCGTTTCGCGAGTCCTGTTCGGCGCTCCTGGAGATGAGTCATTTCGAGCCAAGGACCTAGCCGACAAGCTGCAAAATGACGAGACTATGCGAATGTGGAAGGCCGTCATCAGCGATGCAGCGGGCCAGGAGAAGATAATCGCCGCTGCGATCTGGCATTACCACCACGAGCCCAAGGAGATCAAAGAGTGGGAGGATATTGAGTGGCCGCCTGAAAGGGACTCGGAAGGGTGCAATGGCTTTATTCGTGCTGCGGTTGCAGTGCGACGGAAGCATATGTCGGAAAAGAAGTTTGGTCGTATGTGACCGATGAATCGCAACTCTGGTTGACTATTTCAATTCTGACTCGTGAGATAGATTTGCAGGTTCTGGCCACTCTTCCTGAGTATCGTGGACAAGGAGTTGGTTCTGCTCTGATCAAGCATGGTCTTGATGAAGGCATGAATACTGGCCTGAACGACTTCTGGCTCGAGGCATCAAACGATGGACATGCTTTGTATGTAAAATATGGATTCCAGGATGTCGAGCCCATTCTGTTCGACTTGGAAAAGTATGGTGGCGTGGGAATGGCCCAGCTGAGGGCTATGAGAAGATTTCCCAATTAGGTCATCCTCGACAGAAATAAGAATATGTACCTCACCTATAGTCATACCTAATGGAAGTTACACAGAAGAATCTGTCCGCCGAGTGGGGCTTTCTTGTCTGGGCTGTCGCCGCTTTAATCAGGGCAATAACCAGGCTCGGGCTCATTGAGTACGTACGAAGTCAATATCAGCACGGGCTTATGCACAGTACCCCACCAGTCAGACTTTTCAGCGAGCCCGTAAGGTATTGGAAATTAGTCAGTTAGTTTGAATGGATCGCATGACGTTAAAATTTAGTTGGTGGCCTACGCCGTCAGGCTCCCTGTCCTTTCGGCCAAAGGGTTCATTCTCAAACTCTTGGTACATCGCCATGCCGATATTGAGGCCAACGTGAATAAACGTGATCAGACGCCGCTATTCTTTGCATGCTCAGGGCTTGTTTCGGAGCTGGCAAAGCATCGTATCGAATTGATAGAGCTGCTTCTCGACTCTGGTGCTGTTATCGAATCCAGGATGCGGGTGGTCGAACAGCACTGGAGCCTGGTAGAAGATGGCCACCAACCCACTCGGAAATTTGTTCAGTATAGAGGTGCCAACGTCAAAGCGTGGAGGAAAATACTAAATCTGTGAATGGTGACAATATTCGACCCCGTTCGTTCCGTCTTTCACACAAATTTACTTCATCCCACTGTTCAACGATATACAACTTAATTTCAAACTATTACAGAAGTCAGGCACTAAAACAATGGACTTAAACGTCGGTCGTCTTCTTCGAACCACTAGGCTCTCCAGGGCTTTCCTGACCACTCCCATCTTTGCTTCCGAGGTTAGTGTCAATGATATGACCACTGTCAAATCCTGTCGTATGGAGACTGATATGGCTTCGTTCCCCCTCGAAGAACAACGCGTATGCCTCTTCACCGTGAACTGCATCATCGCCGACAAGAAGCTGCTGTTCGTTTAAGCGCAATGGTATACGCAAGACGAACTTGATGAACACGCAAATAATTGTGGTCATGAACAAATTGAGGCCGATAATGAATAATGCGCCCACAATCTGCAACCAGACTTGTCTGCCGTTACCTTCAATCGCACCGCCGGGATTCGTAAGGCCGAATGCAGCGCACCCATCGCCTGTGGCAAATATTCCGGTGAGGAAACCCCCGAGGAATCCAGCAACCATATGAGTATGTACCACGCCCACTGAGAAAAAGGTCGTAGGATCAGCCAGAATCCACAACGGAGAGCCAAACGGCATACTTACTGACGTCGTCAACTTTCTTCATCCATTGCATTCTTCCGAGAATATTCATAGATATCCACGGAATTGAGCCTGAACAAGCTCCAATGATGATAGCACCCCAACCAGTCACAAACCCAGCAGCCGGGGTAATTGCAACAAGACCCGTGATCTCACCTTGGACAGCACCGATCACGGAAGGCTTCTTGAAAAAGACAAAATCGAGTGTAGTCCACACAAGAAGACTCATGGCAGTACAGATGTTCGTGTTCAGAACGGCAACACCTGCATCGGGGCTTGCAGCATATGGGTCACCTCCGTTGAACCCGTTCCAGCAAACCCAAAGTATTCCCGCACCAACCAGCATGAGGAGAACGTTATTCGGATAGAAGGAGTCTCTGTCACGTTTCAGGCGAGGACCTAGCCAATACGCCGCGGTGAAGCCTGTCGCGGATGCGAAACGAGTAAATTAGCTTGAGGCGTAGTAAGTAGGTATCCTTCCCTTACCAGCAGTACCCGAGCTTAGATGGATAACATATCCACCTGAATAATCGAGGACCCCCATTTGAGATAGAAAACCTCCTCCCCAGAGACTGTAGCAGCCTTTAGCATTCTACGTCACAAGAGCACTTGGATACACAAAGCAAACCTGAAAGCGCCGACGGTATAACTAAGCGTGATCCACAGCGGCACGAATACCATCCAAGCCAGAAGATTGATTCGACCAAGTAAGGATCCGCCTAAGATAATAACCGTAATAGCGGCGAAAACGAATTGAAAGTAAATCATCGTCGATAGATTGAAGTTGGTGCTGACATTGGCGGTTGGTAAAGTTGCTTGGGCGAGATTTTGTTGCATAGTCAAGACAGGCCCAGGCGTTCCGACTAGAGGGAATTTTCCCCATTGCTCACCAAAGGCCATTTTGTACGCCCATATGACCCAACATACAAGCGTGGCGGAGAAGGCATAGAATACCTATCTTACGGTTAGTAGAACTGAAAAAGGTTTCAAGGAACAACCTCTCTTTGATACCATAAATGCAGAATTAATGGCCCATTTTCTATGTACTGTCAGCTGTGATGCAGATGAACTTGGAGTGTCGGGCCAAGCTTGGACATACTTCTTCACGAAGCCAGCATAGAGAATTGCAAGGCCTGGAATAGATTGCAGTGCCACCAGAGTACCTGCAGTCAATTGCCAGGCTTGATCACCCTTATTGAGCCACCTGTTTGATTAGCTGTTAGAAATAGCTCAAGTTCATAAAGGTGAAACTGCTTCGGGCAGACTTGCTCTGGAGCTGGGTTGGTCAGAGCTGTCACATTCGACATATTTGTCGATGCTCAGGGGAACCTAAGTCGATGAAGGTGTACTGAGATCGAAATTTGGAATTCACTGGCATAACCAGAGAGGGTTACGGTGGGAGTGTTGGAAATATAAGCAGTTGGACTGCTCGCCTACTTAAGAATCGAACAATGACCTGGGCCCAGATCCTCAACTTTTCGCAGGACTAATGGTTTTTTGCAATCCCACCTTTTGCTGCCATTTGTTCATTGATTTGCTATCCCCTCGGTTCCAACTGAGCAACCCTCTGACCAAAAACTCACAACTCGGCTCCAGATAAAGACTTCGATGTGATGATAACATCGAAAGATAAGGCGAAGGTCAATCCTGGACCAATAGAAAATCTTCTGTTCGCTATTACTATAGAGCTAAGCTTCATCGTGAAATTTCATGACACATCAAAATAGTGATAAGAGCACAAAAACTGCTAGGCTTCTATCTGCTAAAAATGGGTTTGTGAGAATGTCCTTCCAACCGCCCCACTATCCGTTCTGAACTCCCCGCTCAGAGAAGCTTGTCTAAAAGCTTAAGCGTCAAATTGTGGAGATAAGCCCACCTTTAGGGCTCATAATTGGGTCTTCGTCGCTAGCTAATTCGACGGCGGCCGCGGTGTGACGTTGGCCATTCTAAGTAGAGATCCGTAATCGCATGGGCCCTATTCGCTACCTCTATACCTCTCAAGCCCGTTCCGCGACAGAGCAATCAGATCGTTTCGGCTTATCTTAAGAGTGTTTTGATCTAATGTTTTCTTCCCCGCACATGACCCCTTCTAGATAATTTGACTTGGGGGAAGCTGCGCCAGTTAATCCGGTTGCGAGTCTGAGATCCGAACCTAGAAGTGTTCATCTATCGATTCGTCAAAAATGTCTCATAGTATCGAGACCAACAAACCCGAGTAAGACAGTAGAAGCCTTGCCATGCGTTAGGTCAAGGATTTAGATAAAATGTAGAGTCTTGGCTCATGTGGGATTCATATGCGTATTTGCTTGCATTATTCTGATCGCGTCGTCTTGGTTCCATTCCATGCGAAAGAGCCAAGGCCCAGGAACAGTGAGTAGAATCTGATACATGGTTGACAATGAAGAAATACACCGTCCAAGCTGAGAAAATTAGCATTTAAGAAAGGAACATTGCCCATCACTACCCCCGAACAAAGAAAGCCAGAAGATGGCCGGGACTCGGAGGGGCTACTCTTTTTCCAGATTCCTGGTTGCGGTTTCTGAAGGGCACAAAAATCAGGAAGAGCGGGATCCCCTGCTCCGCAACTACGAAACTGAGCAGGGGATCCCACCTCGATCCTCTAGCTTCGTCGTACCGGAGTTAAGTTCATCTAACACTGCACAGCCATCAGTCCGATATGTGAGCTTTGGTATTGGTGGTGCTGGTAATATTAGGAGGTGGGTGTGATGACTTACTCCCCCTATCTCTTAGGGTGGTCCTGGCCACGATGCTAGCCTGTATTACCACTAGGCTGTCATAGTGCTGACATTTATCAGGGTATCTGTTCAAAATGGAGTCTACCATGAAGCCATTAAGCAAGCTAATGATGATTGAAGTGAATTCAGAGAGAGAGCTCACTGGCTGATCAATCAATGCAACTCATTTGCAAAAGGAATTGATTACTACGCGACTTGCAAGCTTGTACTAGTGCTTTACTCAAATACCTAGATTTGAGACGAAACAATCTCCTATTTCTCCACCTTGCCACAAGGGAGCAAGAACAACATAGTTCCAGTCACTTGAAAGGATGGATAGTCCATGTTCATGAAGGCCATGATGGCCCTGGGTTAGATTGGTTCTTTCAACTTCTCTAGGGCATCATCGACCTGGTCGATCCTTACATGCCCGCCACATTCGAACCTGACCTGTCGATTCAAAAATACCTTCCTTTGCTACGCAATTCAAACCTTCGAAGTGAGCAGTGCATCCTGTAGATGGTGCCGATCTGAGTCTTCTTCCAGATGCTAAATATAAAGCATCAACCCAAATGACTGAACTTTTGACCGATCTACTGAACTTGACTTCCATAGCTATCTGGATATTCGATTGTTGCAATCACTGTTCTTCGATGTCCACAACCTAAAACGTTTTGCAATATATAATTAAAACATCATTGCCCATATTATCCAATCCCTGGAGTGAGATGACGTGGTTTGCGTTTTTTTCTTGGCCTTGACAGGCGTCACTACAATTTCTGAGGGCAAGACAGAGAAATTCATGTACCTCATGACCATGCTTGGAGGAGAGTTTTGGCCTTCCAGGTTCACGCTTTAGTACTTTCGGGTCGGGTTAGGGACTTAAGGTTAAGTTAGGATCTTTGGTATTAGGTAGCTTAGGAATCTTGTGAATGGCTACGGTTATGAAAGATGCTTATTTTTGCATGCTGAGCAGACCATTCTGTTACTTTTTTGGATCAGTAGCCCGATCTCTGCTGCATCAAGTTGTGAAGAGCAGTATGCCATTAGCCACATAATTTGCATATTTTCAAGCCCGATATTCGAGACACGTCATTTTGCAATATCCACATCGAATGAACAATAGAATATGGTAATTCTGACTCATCGCTAAAGAAAGAAATGCTAATGAACTTCTGTCTCTCCAACATACTTATATCATAAGGTGACCAATTTGCAACTTCTCACCACCATCGAGCGAACCTCGGTAGCCTGATAAAGACTCTCAGTCACGATTGCCCATTCTCATTCTCATCACTACCCTCCTCGACGGTAACGTTATGGCTGGCTCCCTTCGCCTTAGCGGTTGACTCAGTCTCGGTGGATGCCCCGTCGTCCTCATCC
This sequence comes from Penicillium simplicissimum, assembly GCA_024706585.1. Classification (NCBI taxonomy): domain Eukaryota; kingdom Fungi; phylum Ascomycota; class Eurotiomycetes; order Eurotiales; family Aspergillaceae; genus Penicillium; species Penicillium simplicissimum. The sequence continues at coordinate 599,848 of JAMZTW010000068.1, forward strand.
TCGTGGCCATTTGACTCGTCGCGTAAACCATTGCTGGGGTTTCCAATTTCTGATTCGGGTGCACCATTGTCCTCCACAGATTTACCCTTCTTTCGCTCGCGAATAGGCATGGGAGTCTCCGCCTCGCTCTTGAACTCAGCAGCAGACTCATCACCAGCCTGCGAGACGCGGGAACTCCGGTTTCTCCGCGCACGGGCACGCCGAATCATGCGATTGTGGTAGTCCACCTGCTCCTCTTCTGGATTTTCGTGAAGAATGCGACGGGCAGCCTCACGGCCAACGACAGGAAGACGGTCGACGCCCTGAGCGGATTGAGGGACCAGCTTCGGATCCAAAAGCCCAACTTGGACCAATACGCTGGCCTGGTCCCAGTAGGTGTGCTCCGAGTACAAGCGCCCCCCTCGCATACTGACGATACTCACAAGAATAATTTCGACGCGCTTGTTGGTGGGAGGAACTCCTGGAAGCATCCAGGGGATTTCTTGGGAATGCTCGAATGACACGTAGAGCTCATCGACCACGCGGTCGGCTCCCGTTGTTCGAGAGAGCAGGCGAACGTGCATGGAAGGAGGCAGCTGGCCGATGAAATGGTGCTCGTAGAAGCGGCGTAGAGCTTGGGTGCCGATTCCTCCGCTCACAGTTGGAACATAGGTGACTGCGGGCTTCTTGTGCTGAACGTATGCGTCCATGGTCTGGGTGATGTTTGACTTGAAGAATTTGCCTGGTGCTTCTTTAGCAGCGGTTATGACTAGCTGTCGAGGTCTATCCTACCTTCTTGGTGCTCTTCCAATCTCGTCTCTAGATCCGCGTCTCTCGAGAAACCCTTGCGAAGGACCTTGAGTGTTCGTGTCCATGCCAGGTCTGCGGCGAGGTGATCGTACTCCTCCATATCATGTTCAGCGAATCCTGGCTGGGCCTGGTCATAGGTATAGGCTGGATATGCCAGCTCCAGCCGCTCGCCAGTGCCAATCCCCGGAGTGAGACGACGTGTTTTGCGTTTTTTCTTGCCCTGCAGGCCTAGTGCGACGGGGATGGTAGTGACATCCACACTTTCGCCTGCGAGGTGAACCAGCACTTGAAGGCCGAGTGGGAAGCGAGATCGCGTGTCGGGGATCACGCTGGGGTAGTATGCGACAAGTGCGCATAGGCGACTTGCATTTTGCGATTTGAGATAATAATCCAAGCAATAGTTCGCCGCCTCGCCAAAAGCTGGTCAGAATTAGTCGGGGGGGTCCTTTAGCGTTCTTGCTCTCCAATACCTTACCGATGACTGCGTAGTTCTCGCCAACTCCCAACCCTTCCTTGACACCTTTCAACCGACCCTCATAATCCTTGCCTCCTCCATCTAACGGCAGGTAAACGACGTCAAATCCTTCATCCTGCCAATTTTTAATCGTCTGCATATCGAACTCGCCAGTCTCCGACGTAATGCACACTCTCGCATTGTTCGAGCCATTATTGTAAAGGAGGCCCCCGCTCAAGCCGGGGGCATTGATCGAAACAGTCGCCATGCGGTGCTGATGCTTATTCCCTCCAAGGACGATTTGCAACAGGTCCAAGGTTTGTTTCTCGTTATCGTCGCTCTCCTCGCCAAGCGGGCTCTCAGTTTGGGTCGACAGTTGGTTGATGTGAAGATTTTGCGATAATCTTCAATCGAAATTCAAGTTGCTTTTCTGATGATCCAGCGATGGAATCATAATGGTAAGAGGGAGGTTGGTGGTGATACGATCGCTGTTTGACAGCTAACGGGCGCTACGTCATCGGCGCTGTCACGCTTAAGGACCGACGTCATTTGCAGTGGCAGTTCCCTGGCACTGGCCAGGTTCAATTAATTAATTGGCCACACAGACAACTGACTCCGATGGTAGAGAAACTAAATTGGAAACACGTGTTTTTGGCATATTGTGTCCGTGGGAATTCGACGTCCGCCAGAATGCTCATCGCGAAGCGCTGCTCGGCCACAGGCGCGGCCGATCGCACTGGGCACTATCCAGGGCTGCCCCCACACATTTTCTCCGAGACAGGGTCAACCTATCAAGGTCGCCATTAGCTTTTGTGAAGTTATGGCGATCTGGTATCGGCTGGTACGAACTTGGAAGACCCTCCCTTAGATCATGATGGTGAGAATGTGTGTAATTTGAGTACATAGGAGAACCCGGATATATATGCGTGCGTGAAGCGAGAGACTAGCCAAATAGGGTTCGTAGCTGGCTGGATAAAATACGAGGGGTCATTTTCCTCAACAGCTTTTAAGCAACTGTAGTCTTCAAATAGTCAGACGATTTTGCTTTGTTGATGCTTTTCTGAAGGTTGGATGGGTAGGTGAAGAAGTTGGGTTTCTTGGAGATAGCAAACCTAGTGAAAGACCCGCTCCCCCTTCGTTTAGGCGCAGTCAAACCGGCCGAGGTAAACAATGGCACTCAAATCGGTGGAAGCAGCTGGAGTAGCAAAACCGCTCTTTTGTTCAAGTTAAACCTAATCTGTGTAACGCTGATGAACTTCCACGTATCTTATGCTCGACTTATCACCACACCTCAAGGCCTAATTGACTCTGATACTCAGGTGTTCGTATTATGTCTATTCTGGCCAGTATCGATGATTCGAGCCTAATGACCAAATCTAGGCAATATCATCAGCTATAATATGACTGTATAATGGAGTAAATTATTTCATCTACTTTGATACTCAAGAGCTTCTTTTTTAATCCAGGCTCCATCTCTACCATGTATGCACCATGCAGGGCCTGTACCTTTGAGATTACTTCAAGGTCAGCTCGTGAAGGCCTACGTAAGTATAGGTATTCCATGATTTAGGCTGCCAGACTCATTCAGCTTTTTTGAATAGGCTTCTTCGCGAGCTTTAACGAGTTGTCACGCCGCATGCACACAATTACGCTCCATCTCCCACAAGCTGGAGGCTCAAATCCACCCCTTGATGGATACCTCTCCCTACCTTGAAGGAAACCTCTCCCTACCTTGTAGTTTGCATCAAAAACTCCCGATATAGATGTCCGTGAAGTCTAGGGCTGTATGTCGGTACCCCTGAGATGTACCCTACACGCCCTATCTACTCAATGAGTTTACCATGTAGTAGTAGCTCGCCACTAATTGCTGGGGCTTATTATGTGACACTTCTCTCGTTCGTTCTGCTACGATCCCTGTGGTACGCGCCTCGTCATACGTAAAACATCAAATTCTTTTTCATGTCCATTGCAAGCCTCGGTAAGATGCCTACAACCCGTGGTGAAGGGTGCAAATAGGAGAAACAAGTCAGTTTCCAAGGCTGGAAGCATTTGACATTTCTTCGACCGAGTACACGCAGTGAATCGAAATTCGTTCACGGTAAATCCAGCTCCCATCAATGCTGTCTTGGTAGATACCAGGTTAGGAGAAACCCTGCTTTGGTTACTCTTTGACTTTGGCACGAGGATGTTTCACGTCGGATCAAGTCGGAAGGTCAACGACCCCAGTTGTCGAGTGGTCCAGAAAATGGAGAGGACAAGGGGTTGCCGTCTATGAGCCGAGGTGAATTGAGAGGTTTTATGTGCTCTAGAGTTCCAAGACCACAACAGGAATGAGAAGACGCCTCAGATTGCCAAAGCCTGCTAGACTTTGACGTGGATTTTCGACAGGTGCTAGCGCCCAACAAAATAATCTGTGGTTTAGTTATAGACGGGCGTGATATCGACTCTTCTAGTTAGATCCACTATCGTCAATTAAACCGATCAACCCCATCGATTGGACGTATGTAAAGCTGGGGTAATATATCCACGTGGGCCAATGCGGCTGCTCTCCCATGTCCATCAACATCCTTGCGTTTACTCCCCGATCGATGCAAGCTGATTCGCAGCTCAAGGCTCAAATCGGCTATATGATATACGCTACCCCCAAGTGGTGGGATCATACGACAAGGTTCACCATCCGACTCAGTCGAGCCAAGATGGGGCTTTGTATCATGCAATCATCACGCGCTGTGGTTAGTGCCAACAAATCGTACAGATCCGCAATATGCCGCGGTACTTTTCTTCCAAACTCTTGGATTTTGTTAACCTCATTCCCCCCTTCCCCAGACTTGTCAGTACTATTAAGAATAAAAGGTAAAGTAGAGGTGTCATGCTCGTATACCTCCCGTTAGCGCGAATCATCAGCGCCCCAAGGCAGCAGTTTACCTGACCCGTCCCCAAACCTTAACCCTTAACTTTCACAGCATAGCGGACCTGACCGTGGGGGAATACAGTGGCGTTGGGGTAGCTCATGGCACTAGCAAGTTCGAACCCTAGCAGAGACAAAGTCAACCAATCGTGAATCCCCCAGGCCGGGTTTCAGTCCCTTGCCAGGCTCAGAACCATGCCACATCTCCAACCCAGCAACATACTCCCTCCCCCAGACCCCCCAAATATCGATTCCGGGGTAAAAGATCCCTCAACTCACTCTCACGCCCAAAAACCTTAGATACACAGGCCACATTCGACCCACATCTTTAACCAGCACCAGCTGACGACACGATCCCTCGTCCAACCTATCGCGCGTTGACTCACCCATGCCAAGCTGCCAAGCATACCCAGCAGCGCCTTCCCCCGCATTTCCCCCCGGTCAACAACCCCAGATCGTCCACCTCGCCCATGATCCCATCCCGCGAGCCCAAAACCATCGCTAAGTCTGACCCGTCCTCTTCTCTGCCCAGCCTGCGCAGTGGAGACAACACCCCTCCTTTGCGTCTTGTCGCGCACTCGAGGGCGGTTTGTCTCACGCGGCGCTTTACCGACGTGCCATACATTGTGTCCCTTGCACCGAGGTAGTTTCCTGATTCTTGTCGGCTATTGCTTTGACGATGCGCTGTGGCGCGGGGGCTAGACTGGCTGGGCGAGAAGACGGAACCAGTCTGCGACAGGTTGGACCAGTATACGGCTGTACGCTGGTCTTGCCACTGGTTAGTTGGACTTGGAAAGAGGATTTGTTTTCCTGAGTGTGGGTTGCTGCTCCGATGTGTCTGTCCACTGCCATCACCGGTGCCCAGATGTAGTTCCCACGAGAGATAAAGGCAGTCTCTGCCCCTCCAGGGATTTCTTAGGATCGTGAGGGTTCATTCTGATCTCCCTACCTTACACTTTACGACGAACAATACATAATATCTCTATTTTCTTTTTGTTCTTCACGACTGACGAATCACGCATCATGTCCGCCGTCGACTCGAAGCCCGGCAGCGTGGACCGCGTCGAGGATATCGCGCAGAAGGAGTTGGGCCATGAAACCACCCCTTCTGATGATTACGATGAAGAGTTCACGCCGGAGGAGCAGAAGAAGATCATTCGGCGGATTGATCTGCGTCTGGTCACGATGACTGGTCTGGCGTATTGTATTTCGCTGATGGATCGGACCAATTTGAGTGCGGCTGCTATCGCTGGGTACGTTCACTGAGTGCTTGAGGTAGAAGATGTGAATACTAACAATAATGACGGGACCAGTTTGAAGAAAGAGTTGCAATTGAGCGTTGGGAACCGCTATGTTCGTATCTTCTCATCCTGCTACTTGGTATCCTTCTTCAATGAGGGTTCGCATTGGCTAATTCCAATCCCTTAATCTAAGTCTATCGTCGTCTTGATGTTCTTCGTTCCCTACGTCCTCTTCCAGCCGCCCATGACAGTCCTCATCCGCAAGATTGGGCCGACTATCTTTCTCAGTACGATTATCATGACCTGGGCGGTGATTATGATTGTATGCCGACGACCATCATGGCGATTCTGAAAGCTAGCACTGTTAGCTAACTTCTATCCTAGGGAACGGGATTCGTTAAGAATTGGGGTCAATTGGTTGTCTTGCGCGTCCTGCTTGGTATCCTTGAAGCAGGATATTTCCCGGGATGTGTTTATCTACTGTCTTGCTGGTACACGCGATGTAAGTTCAAGGAGCTTTTGAAGGGGACGACCTCCCGTCCAATTTGGGAGGCTAATCCTGGCTCAAGATGACGTTCAAAAGCGATTCTCTGTTTTCTACCTGATTGGATGTGTGGCCTCGGCAGCGTCTGGTATCCTCGCCTTTGGCCTGATGCAACTCAATGGCAAAGAGGGACTGACCGGTTGGCGATGGATTTTTATTCTCGAGGGTGTGGTACGTGGATAACATGACGTGGAGATTTAGGGTTGGCATTGACCGGACTAACTCTTTTATTTGCCTTCTAGATCACCGGAGTCATTGGAATGCTCTGCTATGTCTTCTTGGTCGACTTCCCCGATCGGGCGGCCAAGTCGTGGAAGTTCCTTAACCAGAAGGAGTGCGACTTTATCGTGCGACGCATCAATAATGATCGCAAGGATGGAAACTTGGAATCTTTCTCGTTGATGAAGTTCCTGCGTCCCGCGGCCGATCTCAAGATCTGGGGATTCGCCATGATTTTCTTGTTAGTATTACCCAGAAGCTGCCGTCCCAGCATCGACGATGCCATGCAGACCGATTCTAACAAGACTAAAGCTGCTTGACCACCGTCACCTATGCAATCGCCTACTTCCTACCGATCATCCTCATGGAAGGTATGGGCTTCGGCGTCGGAGCAGCCCAATGCCTGGTAGCCCCTCCCTATGTCTTTGCCGGCATCGTGATGTACAGCACCGCCTGGTTTGGCGACAAGTACCATGTCCGCGCACCCGTCCTCATCTTCAATGCCCTGCTCTGCATCATCGGCCTGCCCATGATGGGTTTCGCCAAGGGCGACGCCACCCGGTACGCAGGCGTGTTCTTCACGGTCGCCGGCGCGAATGCGAACATCCCCTCGTGCATGGCCTACCAGGCGAACAACATCCGCGGACAGTGGACGCGAGCGTTCTCCAGTGCGACGCTCGTGGGCTTTGGTGGGTTGGGCGGTATTGCCAGTAGTTTGGTGTTCCGTACGCAGGACGCGCCGGGGTATCGACCGGGAATGTACGCCGCGCTCGCGTAAGTTTCACCCCCCGGAATCGCTTATCGGTTCATACCTGGCGGTGTGGCTTGAGCTTCTAGGCTTGGATTTTTTTTTTGCTGACTGGTCTGCTGCAGATGCAATGTTTTGATCATTCTGATTGTGTGCACTCTGAGTATTTGGTTCCGGTACTGCAATCGACAGGCCAACCAGGGCAAACGGGTCATCGAGGGGGAGGCCACCTTCCGGTACACCATTTAATCGAGCAAGTTGGCGTGATCCGCGGGGAGAAGGAAACCGGGGCGTTGTTCGGTGGGTGGATCACATGTCACTTAGCACTGTAGTTAGTACAGTATGAGTGTCACCAATGTATGCTGCGGGCAGTTTTTCAATCGTCCTTCAAGGCGCTGTGCTAGTAGTCCTCGGAAGCCTAGGAGCATGTCTCGATGAGATCTTAATTGAGTCCCAGCGATCGGAGCCTCACCGTGGAAACCAGCTAGCGAGTTCCGGTAGTGAAGTTGCGCGAAGCCGGAGTACCTGTTTCCCCTCGATGTGGATCCCCCGACTTTATCGGTGGAAATCGGTGGGGAGAAAGACGCTCTCCAGACGCGAAGGAGGCGACTTTCCCGACGGGAAACCAAAAACGTCCAGCGGAAGCTCGTCCGATCGCAGGGATGTTTGGACGGTTTGCATCTGCGATAAGCATTTACTATCACCTGATTCGCCCGATAAGCGTGCGTTATCAACTGGCCGCGATGTTTCCCGACCACCTTTGCCCTTTGCCCGTTGCCCGCCCCTCGGTCAAGATGGAACGAGGGCGCCGAAAAAAAAAATTAAGAGCTTCCCATGGAGTCAGAAAATAAATATAGCATTTCCTTGATCCCGGTCCTTTGACTTCCTCACATTCTCTCCCCTCCCTCTCTCTAATTGCTTCTCGGGTACATGTGTTGAGGCCCTATCCCCTGGCTACCGCCCCTCAACAATCCTCCCGACGTCACTCCGTCACTCCCCCGGTAGCTTCTCCAGCATGGCAGCCTCTTGGTTTGCCCTGCGTGGCGGCCGACAGCTGGCCCTGCGGTCGCGTGTGCGCCTTAGCCCATCGCCAGTCTCGCTGCGGACGGCCTCAGTTGCGCCATTGAACATTACTCGCCGCGCTCTGCATACCTCTCAGCATGCTACTCCGGCTACACCCACTCGCCGCGGTGTGTACACCAGCTCCGTGAACGCCCATGGCGACCCTCACCCCGAAGACATCTTCCAGCCCCTCGACACCTTCCCCCGCCGCCACATTGGCCCTTCTCCCGAGGCAGCCTCGGAGATGTTGGCCGTTCTCGACCCCCCAGCCGCCTCGCTGGATGAGTTTGTGAAGCAGGTTCTTCCCGAGGATATCCTGTCCAAGAAAGACCTGAAGGTTGCCGAGCCGCATGCCGACATTAACCTGTACCGCTCTTCGATCCAAGGTGGTCTTGGCGAGACCGACATGCTGAAGCTGCTTGACACCTACCGCAAGCAAATCGATATCTCTGGCAAGACATACATTGGCACGGGATACTACCCAACCATTGTGCCACCCGTGATCCTGCGCAACGTCCTTGAGAACCCGGCTTGGTACACCAGCTACACTCCCTACCAGCCCGAGATCTCCCAGGGCCGCCTCGAGTCCCTATTGAACTTCCAGACTTTGACCGCCGACCTGACTGGTCTGCCCTTCGCCAATGCCTCCGTTCTCGACGAGGCCACTGCCGCCGCCGAGGCGATGACCATGTCCTACGCCACCATGCCAACCTCCAAGCAGAAGATGGCCAACAAGTCCTTCGTCGTCTCCCACCTCTGCCACCCTCAGACTATTGCCGTCATGCAGTCCCGCGCCGAGGGATTCGGAATCAACCTGGTGATCGGTGATATCATGGCCAATGACTTCCAGCTGGTCAAGGACCAGGGTGACCACTTGATTGGTGTTTTGGGCCAGTACCCCGACACCGAGGGTGGTATCTATGACTTCCAGGCTCTCAGCGACTCCATCCACAGCCAGGGTGGTACTTTTAGCGTTGCCACCGATCTGCTGGCGCTGACCGTTCTCAAGGCCCCTGGTGAGTTTGGTGCCGACATTGCCTTTGGCAGCGCCCAGCGTCTGGGTGTCCCCATGGGCTTCGGTGGTCCCCACGCCGCCTTCTTCGCCTGCGCCGACAAGTACAAGCGCAAGGTCCCTGGTCGTGTCGTCGGTGTCTCCAAGGATCGCCTGGGCAACCGTGCCCTTCGTCTCGCCCTGCAGACCCGTGAGCAGCACATTCGCCGTGAGAAGGCCACTTCCAACATTTGCACGGCCCAGGCTCTCCTCGCCAACATGACCGCTATGTACGCGATCTACCACGGCCCCGTCGGTCTGAAGTCCATTGCCCAGCGTATCATGTCCATGACTTCGCTGCTTCGTGAGAAGCTTGTCGCTCTTGGCTACAACGTGCCCGCTCGCTCCAACGTCGAGGGTGGCGCCGTCTTCGACACCATTGCCATCGAGCTTGCGGATGCCTCCGAGGCTGATGCTGTTTACGCTGCTGCTCTCAAGGCCAACATCTTCCTGCGCCGTCTTGAGGGCAACAAGGTCGGTCTCTCCTTGGACGAGACCGTGGGCCGCGACGAGGTCAAGGGAATTCTGGACGTCTTCGCTGCCTACAAGGGTGCCTCCCCCGTTGAGGTCGATGGTACCCTTGCTCTGGCTTCCGTCCCCTCCAGCCTTGAGCGTACCTCCTCCTACATGACTCACCCCGTTTTCAACACTCACCATTCCGAGACCGAGATGCTCCGCTACATTCGCCACCTCGAGTCCAAGGATCTGTCTCTCGCTCACTCCATGATTCCCCTCGGATCCTGCACCATGAAGCTCAACGCTACCACGGAAATGATTCCCGTCTCCTGGCCCGAGTTCTCTCAAATCCACCCCTTCATGCCTGCTGACAAGGCCAAGGGCTACATCCAGATGATTGATGATCTGGAGCGCCAGCTGGCTGACATCACCGGCATGGCTGAGGTCACTGTCCAGCCCAACTCTGGAGCTCAGGGCGAGTTCGCCGGTCTGCGTGTCATCAAGAAGTACCAGGAGGCCCAGGGTGATGCCAAGCGCAATGTTTGCCTGATCCCTGTCTCTGCCCACGGCACCAACCCTGCCTCTGCCGCCATGGCCGGTATGCGTGTCGTCACCATCAAGTGCGACACCAAGACCGGTAACCTGGATCTTGCTGATCTCAAGGCCAAGTGTGAGAAGCACAAGGACGACCTCGCCGCGTTCATGATCACCTACCCCAGCACCTTTGGTGTCTTCGAGCCCGGTGCCAAGGAGGCCTGCCGCCTGGTCCACGAGTACGGCGGCCAGGTGTACATGGACGGTGCCAACATGAACGCCCAGATTGGTCTCTGCTCGCCCGGCGAGATCGGCGCCGACGTGTGCCACCTGAACCTGCACAAGACCTTCTGTATCCCCCACGGCGGTGGTGGTCCCGGTGTCGGCCCCATCGGTGTTGCCGCCCACCTGGCTCCCTTCCTGCCTTCCCACCCGACCAGCGAGTACCTGCAGACCAAGCGCGGTAGCTCATCCTCCCCGCCCATCAGCGCCGCCCCCTGGGGCAGCGCCAGCATCCTGCCCATCACCTTCAACTACATCAACATGATGGGTGACCGTGGCCTGACGCACGCCACCAAGATCACCCTGCTCAATGCCAACTACATCCTCTCCCGCCTGAAGCCGCACTACCCGATCCTGTACACCAACGATCACGGCCGCTGCGCCCACGAGTTCATCCTCGACGTCCGCGGCTTCAAGGAGACCTGCGGCATCGAGGCCATCGACATCGCCAAGCGTCTGCAGGACTACGGCTTCCACGCCCCGACCATGTCCTGGCCCGTCGCCAACACCCTCATGATCGAGCCGACCGAGTCCGAGAACAAGGCCGAGCTGGACCGCTTCTGTGACGCCCTGATCTCCATCCGCAAGGAGATCGCCGAGGTCGAGGCTGGCAAGCAACCGCGCGAGGGCAACGTGCTGAAGAACTCGCCCCACACCCAGCGCGATCTGCTTACCTCTGAGTGGAACCGCCCGTACACCCGCGAAACAGCGGCGTACCCGCTGCCCTTCCTGGTGGAGAAGAAGTTCTGGCCGACTGTCACCCGTGTCGACGATGGTAAGCCCACCCGCCACTCCCCCGACCTAAATTTGACCTCCTTTGATAGCCTAAACTAACACTCTCTTCTACAGCCTTCGGCGACCAGAACCTCTTCTGCACCTGCGGCCCCGTCGAGGAAACCGATTAGATATATGATACCCACGTTGCGTTGTGATTAAGATTTAACTCTTTGGGCACTGGTCTTGGCGTGCACCAGGCCCTTCATCATGCATTTTGCTAACCGCGGAACCCTTTAACTGGTCCGCGTGGTGTTTCTTCTTGTGTATACATTCAACATCTTTATTGCCTTTTTTTTCTTGCTACAGGCGCCTTATGATGATGACTTTTTGTGTAATGGCTACAGCGGTAGAGCTGAATTGATTCAACATGATTATCTTAGACCAGACTTCCTTGACACCTAAGTATATTGTGTAATGTTAAAACTTGTGAGTATGAGTAGCAGATTCCAACATATTCCAAGCTTTGACCCTGTCTTGAGTATATTCTCATTCCACTTACACTTCCAACGGAGACCAGCTTATTTGAAAAGCTCGACACAATCAAATATCTAGACATCTCATCAGCAGGCCGCCCCTTTTCGAAGATTTCCGCACCAGTATCAACACTCACAAAGTTCGGACTAAGAAACGTATCCCCCGAACTGCCCGAAATAACCGAAATAGTAATCTGCGCACAGTCAGTCCTCCACCCAACCTATTCCAACCCAATGCACAACAGTTTACAAATCAAATCATAGCCCCCTTCCGCAAAAGATAGGATGGATGAGTGACATACCGTATTACTCCCCTCGACGATAACCCCACTCGGAACATTAACATCATAAACCTCCCCCAACCCCCGATACGCGCCCCTCGTCACGCCCCGACTATCCAAATTACTCGGCGCACTCGGCGCACTCCCCATCCAACTATTAACGCTAACCTGAGGCCGTCCCCCAGCAAACGAAAGCGTCGTGCCGATGCGCAACGTCGCGGCTCCTATTTGCGCCGCGGACGCGGTGAATTTAATCGTCAGCGGGGAGTTTACCGATTTGAAGAGGGCCATTGGGAACGACGAGGTGGATGAGGTGCCGACTGTAAATGTCTTTGCGGAGGTGCTGGTCCAGGAGGACATGCGGGTGTCGGAGGGGTGCATGCGGAGTTGGGAGGCGGCGTTTAGAAAGCCGGTTGGTCTGGGTGATTATCAAGGAGATTCAGAAGAAGTCTTTAAAAGAGGAGATGGAGGGTGTTGTCTTACTGTCCGTCCCATTCCCCGATTTTAAAAATCGACGTGCCTGTCTTCACGGAGCCGGAGATGTTTTTGGTCACCGTGGACCCTGCGGTCACGGTTACACTGCTCGTGGCAACAGCATACTCGCCCTGGTAGTAAACCATAGTGTACGTGCCCGGTTTCATGGCTGGGGAGGTAAACGCTCCGCTGGAGGACGTGTAGGTCCAGTATTGGGCGTTGTTGTTGTACCTGGCCGGTCTAGGTATCAGCTCTTCAAACCTCCGCATCAAACATATAGTATATACTCCAGGATCGATGCACTAACCAGTGAACAACCCATTTAAGAGCTGAATTCGCTCCCGACGCAGTCCCCGAGACATACCCCCGCCCCGACGTCGCAACGTACCCCTTAATCCCGAGATTCGCAAAAAACGACGTATCGATGTTCGTTGCTGGCGTGCCGCTGCGACTGAAGTACATCATGTAAGGGCCGTGCAGGCCCTGGCGGTATGATTCAGTCTGGACGTGACCCGAGTTCATATACCAGTAGAGACCGGTGTAGCTGCCGACGTTGTTGGTGTTGATGTCGCTGGCGGAACGTGTCAGCATGAGAGATTTACTTGCCAGTCCGGTCGACGATAGCGAAGGGCTTACCGGTGAAAGGGTCCTCCGGCAGAGGTCTCGTATTGATTGAGGATCATGCAGACTCTGTGTGCAGGTCCGGATACGCCTGTTGATTGCATTGTCAGTATCTACTTTCGGAAAGGGAGGGAGATGTGAGATATACTGACAGTGTCGCTGGTCATCGATAAATCGCTCGCTTGAGTAGAACTTGCTGCGGGTCTGCGAGCCGACGAGGAATACATCTGATCCCTCGATTGCGGTGCCGCCGGCAATGTTGGAGACTGATCCGAAGGGTTCTTCGTTTGGAAGGAGGTCTGCGTTGAGACGGGCAATGTAGCGGAGTTCCCCGACCGAGGGTTCTTTCACGGAGTTAGATCCATGGTATCTTATTTGGATCGATTGGGTGACTGACCAGCAGTGGTATAGGTCGCCATGTAAATAATGGGATCCCCACTATGTGCAACATAGTAGTGCGTCAGGGTGGACGTTTCGCAGGTAATCTTGATATAGTCGCCTAGTCTTATTAGCTTCTGCATAAATCGAAAACTATAAACTTCTGAAAAACAAACCGCTCTGCGTCGCAGTCACAGTAGCACTCCCCAACCCTGATCCAATATGCGAGCCTGTCGACTGATACTGCAGCTCTGATCCATAGTAATTGATCGAAGTGATATCGCAGTTTGACCGGTCAACCGTAAACTTCAACGGATTGCTCGATCCAGCATCAACGACGTAGCTGTCAGTGTTGGTAGTAAGTCCAAAAGCAGCTTTGACTCCCTTGCTCCAGAGAGCTAGGGAGGCAACAATCAATCCCGAGAGGAGCATGCTGCCGAGGAAATTCTCAACTATGTCGTGAAATGCTCTGGGAAGCCGTCACGGAAGATCATCTCTAGGTATTATACCAGTACCAACGCCTTCATCCTAAAAGTTCTTTCTCTCTCACCTAAAAGGTGGGGATTCCCACTCGCCTTGCCCTATCTCCGCAGAACCGCCAAAGAACAGATCCTCCTGCATTCGAGTGTACTTCCGCCAATCGGAGTAGAGTGCCTACAACAGCCCTCGCATCCCTTCTCCAAAAAGCCGGGGAAGGAGCTCCATTCGTCACGGCGACTGGCTCATCCCGGGAAGCCATAATGCTGATCTCCTCCGAACGCCCGAAATGTGTACAGGTGGCAGGAAATAAAAGATTCCGCTCTGGAGTGCCAAGCCTCCGTTGCTGACACTGGCTTGCCAAGAGCCTCCCACAATTCCGTATGGGGGAGTGTGTGTTTCAATCCGTCAAGCAAACACTAGCTTTCCTTGGAATTGCAGGTCAAAGTAGCCTGTGGTGGTATATGATCATCACGAGTTGTGAGGAAAATCAATCTCCCTGGGAAGGGGGGGGGGGGGGGGGGGGCCTCTCTACGTCGAAGCCCCGAAGAGGTTGGGAGTTGCTCACCTAACTGCAATCTGCATTATACTCAAGCATTGTTATGTTTGAGAGGTTCCCTGAAGGTGGTATTGGTTGGGCTTCAGCTCAGCTATGATTGTTGCCCTCAAATAGGGCCTTGAGCTGGTTATTGAGAGTCGATGGCCAATAATTAATTGAATCCTGGGCGGCTTTCCAGGTGTCAACATGTAGATCTGAAAGCTCGGTGCTCTCGTAACGCCAGAGCAACGATGGGGCCTTAATAGAAAAAAAGCCTGGATATTATCGAAATTCTCAGAAAAGCATCCCTTCTTGATTCGTACTTGAGACACGGACACGGATCCAAAACGTCTTCGGGCTGAGAAGCCAACTCTGATGGATGTGAATCAGGCCCAATACTGCAACCGTCGCCAAGGCATTTGCGGGGTATACCTTATACCTATGCACGCCAAATGCACTAATGGTGGGTAAATACGGGGCACCGGATGTGAGAGAATAGCGGGGCCTGTACTCGGTCTATCTTTATCTGACATCCGCCGAGAGCACGAGGAGCAGAATTCCATTGTTCTTAACGGCGCTTTGCCTGCCCCCGTCCACCGCTAGACGCACGCTACATCAGTTTGTAGGGAATAGTGGAAGGGATTTCGGGTGGTTCGATGTTAAAGATGATGAAGAGACCATTGCAAATCGACACGCGTCTGAGTCACGAATGTGTTCGCGTTTGTCGAGAAGTGACCTCCCTCGTGCTGTAGCCAGCTAGCGACTAACCATGTTTAGCTGGCCTCTCGCTACACGTACATATCCCGCCAACTCTTGGCGGTCTCCTTTTGTTCTGGTGCTGACCCGCTCGCCGCTTTTGCTCACTGAGTAGAATTGACTACGCCCCTGATCAACTCAAGGTAGTCAGTAATCATTATGCAATCAACCTAATTCACTCAGTTAACTACTGTGTATGTACATCCCTCGCCCTCGTCATACTCCACCTCTCTCTACGACCTCAAATCAGACCAATGCATGTTCCACCATGCCAGCTGCTCCTTCCGGTATGAGTCCTGCTCGACCGATATCCCGCCCTGGTTGTCCTCGGTGCGAAACACGATATTGCGTGGGTGGGCCGCGGTATATGCAGGCCAGTGCGCCGCCTTCGCCAACCTGTGATGATTGGGATTGAGGTCGTGCACGAATGAGACCCACGAGCGAGACATCAAGGTCGATAGATCGTGGTACGAGGGGTAGGGGCCAATGTAATTGGAGAGATTCGGGGACGGGTTGTTGAACACGAAGATCAACTGCGTCAGACCCATCAGTCAGTCAGCCAGTTTATGCTTTCAACTCGACTCCTCCACCTCCATTTGGTGTGTCCACTCACCTCGACATAATGGGTACTATACACCGGCGCCAGTGTGGCGATCAGCTTCTCCACCCCATTCCATGGCGCTTGATCAAACCGGTAGCTGTACGTGGGGTTTCGCGTCTGTCTCCCTGCAAAGAACTCGGCCACTCCCCGCCGGCCAGCATGCACAAAAATGTCCCCTGCGATTGCCGCGCCGCGCTTGTACATCCACCCCTGGCTGGCGAACCGCTCCTGCCCCGTGCCGTACGGACAGCCCTGGGCCGGATCGTCGGGATACAGAGTGAGCAATTCATCGACCTGCTGGTTGTCCAGTCCACCCCCGTTCAAGGTCCGGATGTACGCTGCTACGTCCGCTGAGGTGTTCAGGGTGCCGCGTGGGCCCCAGAACGCAGCCGTGCCCTCGTCTGTGTTAGCACCTACTAGGACGGCGACGTCGGCAACCAGGCCCAAGGCCAGGCTCTCGCTCGGTCGTCGTACCAGGAACGTTCCATCAATGACTGGGGTGTATACTTGTGGAGCGAAGGCGGCGAACAATTTCTCATACGAAACGCTCCGCAGACATGCTAGCGTGTCATCTGCACTGGCGCACCCCACAGTCATCGTCACGTTGTCGTACATCTCCTGGAAGCCACCAGGGAGCGCGATGGTCTCTGAATCCTGCAAAGCTGGGCCCAGCATCGAGCCGCTCTCGAGGATCGCCCCGCGGAACAAATCAGCATGCTGTCCCTCGAAGCCGACAAGGTGGTATCCGACGCTGAATGCACCCGCGCTTTCTCCCCATATAGTGATTTTGGTCGGGTCACCGCCAAAGGCACCGATGTTCTCTTTGATCCACGCGAGGGCCCGTCGCTGGTCGAACAGGCCAATGTTGGCCGCGCCGGCTGCAAACACCTCCCGTGACGATAGGAATCCCCAGCCGCCGACGCGGTAGTTGATGCTCACGCCAAGGATGGGCTTCTGCATGGCGGCGGACTGCTGCACAATGTACGACATATTGTAGCGTGGGTCGGCGATGCCACCAGCATCAAAGCCACCTCCATAAATCCTAATTGGGTTTCAGTGGATGGGTCCGGATGGGAATGGAGAGAACCTAAGCGAGAGAAGATAGAAACAATCCGTGGGGGGGAGCACTTACCAGACAAGCACAGGAAGCGCCTCATGGGAGGTATTCCGCTGCGTAGACGGACCCACGATGTTGAGATACAGGCAATCTTCGCTGAGGGGCCCGATCCCAGCGTCAAAACCTGCATAGCCAGGGCAGCTTGCGGGTTGAGCATTCGCTGGATAGGCAGAGTACGTGTGGTTATAAGGGACTGGATGGCGGAGGCGGAGATCGCCGACCGGGGGCTGTGCATAGGGGACCCCAAAGAAGGCCGTCTGGTTGAACGTGGGCAGCTCGATGCCACAGAGGGTGCCGTTTGTTGTATGGGCAAACGGCGCATCGTCGGGACAGTGGCCTTGGACGGGGAAAGCAAAACATGAAGCAGTCAGATGTGCGTATATACACCACACCACAACTCCGGCAGGAGAGGCGAAGATTGCCCGTATGCTGTTGGTTGGAAGTACACCAAGCATCTTGGACATGGTTGTGACACGAGAATCATCCAACTCGTTCATTTTTATAGAATATAGAAACATATTCGTTCCGCGACCACCTTTGCTGGATGGTACATTTCCCCTCCACCATCCAATTGATGATCCGGAACAAACCCCCGCAAACTGTCCCGACACCGGGCATAGAATGACTTATGCTCCGCCATTTCCCCCGTATCTTGGATTTTGTGGGGTAGATGTGGCCCATTGTTAGCAAATGATGTGTAGTTGCTAATCGCACCTCGAGAGAGATAAGCCTCTGGGCTGTGCATGGTGTAGTTCGCCTGAGAGTAGAAATCGGCGCTGAATACTTTAAATGCAGATTCCAATGGTTCCTTCCTATGTAGCACGCCGTTGCGCATGCGTTTAAGATCCTCGTGAGTGTGTCAGATTCCTAGGTAAACAAAGTCTCCCGGCTTTTCCTTGAAGTACGTCGTCGCGTCGACACCAGGTTGAGAGCCGAGTCATTGAATGGGTGGAATATGTCGTGGAATGTCTTGGGTAACAGCGACGCACATAGGTAGCTATGATACGACAGTAACTGTCAAGGCAAAGGCAACAAGCTGGAAAGGTTTTAACGCAGATCATGGAGGACTGATAATTCCGTTCCGAATCGAAGAGATTGAATACAGACCTTTGTCATGACTGGTCAGAAATGTAATGCGAGTTGAACACCACGACTCAGGTAGATGACAGGAAATTGCGATCTAGCAACTAGGAAGATACAAATACATTTAGTAAAATTATTCCGAGTTGAATTTCTCTCACAAGAAGAAACCGGACGAATGACCGGAGAGCGAGGGCCTCGTCGGGGGTTCGCGGGTCGGCACTACGGGCTTCTGAGTTTGACCAATTCGCGGTGGCTAAGCGGCGCGTGAGGATCACCAAGCTCAGTCATAAACACTCTTTCGAACACTCTTTCTTTTGTGTGCAAAAAGTACTCGGAGGGAAGGTTTTTCCAATTTCTATCGTTGAGAATCCTCGTAGCTGTCCCACTCCCGAGTCCCGAGTGTTTTCTGCATCATGCCCAGATCAGCGATCAACATTCTTCCCAATCGGGCAACATTCCAACAAACCTCCCTGCCCGTTTCCAGCTATGCGTGTCTCAGCCGATTTCCAAATCACTCGATGCCGATGGTGATTCCCTCTCTGGCACACTCGCCAAATGGGTTCTGCCTTTCAGCTGTGGTGTTGACTTGTCCATGTGCTAGTCCCGCAAGGCATCAAAGAACAATATCAAGCCCCACCGATTGTCCACCACGCAGGAAATCACCACCTCGGAACGCCACAGGCCAACCAACCGATGTCTTGCCATGTCTAATTACATTATTCCCATTTCCTGGCATTCCTAGTACTCGTCCCGTAATCTCCACCACAATGGTTCCGGATCGCGATCCAAGTGCCACGCTCCAGATCGCGTGGTCCCTTTTTTTAGAGCGTCTTGAGTTGACATTTGACCTGATTCGGAAATCACTGATAAACATGGCCCCGGCACATTTCCGTAAACTGTACACTGATTCAGAGACTGCAGCTTGGTTGGTCTTGACTGAGTACCCTTCCGCGACCGATTCTTGACTCTGTTTCTTGGCTCGAAGGATGTAGCTCTAGGCAGTCCAGTCGGCAGCTACAAGCCCCCGACGGAGTCCGTCCTCAGTGGCGAGGTCCGTCGCAAAAGGTTAATCTTATTATCGAGCGCGATGTAACAGCCGTATTGTCTATTGAGAAGGAGGAAGCAATAGCATCATACTTGCAGTAGGCGCTGTATGGGTGGAACTCCATTCACGTAGTTTTGTTCTTTTTGTCGCTGGTGCCTGGAACGAAGATCCCGCTGCCAAGCGGTGTTTGGGTTGCATGAGCGAAGACAAGCCACGAAGGAAGTGTCCACAACTGTCCAATTTGCGACGCCGCACGCGATGCTCGTGTCTCGGGCACCTCTGCCGAGTGTGCCCCGTCTGGCCAGTCACAGCGCCCAGCGCGCTGGACACCTGCAGGTGCCTCCGCAAACAATACTTGCCGTAGTATTGTTCCTGTAGTATTGTTTTCGGACGGATGCTGGGCACCGTCGAGCCTGGAGAATCTACTGATACTGGGATTAAATTGCTTATATACAGGAATGCCGTTCCGATCGGCAGGATCTTGTTTTCCTTAATGATCAGAAAGTCAAGTTTTTAGTGTGCATTACTGCTGTGTTCTTAAGCGCTGCATTGCATTGAAGAAGGATGCGTTACTCTGTGCTGGCCCAGGTGGCCGCCATCCTGGTCGGGCTGTCTAGTACAGCGGCTGGGACGGGAATGACGGTGCTTCGACGCGAGCTGAGGCTTGCTGCAGAGATGGGGATCAATCCGAACAACATGGTGAAGAAGCAGCAGTCTGTGCATCAGCTTGCCGAGGAGGCTGTGGGCAACGTGATGGCAAAGACCGTTTCGGTGAGATCGAGAACCTCTCCCATGGTCATGTGCGGATAGGGCGCTGACAATCTTCCAGATCCCTATCGACCACGGTGATCCCTCTGTTGGGACGTATCAAAATCGCTATTGGGTCAATGATGAATACTATCAGCAAGGCGGGCCAGTGATCGTGTATGATGTCGGCGAGGCCACAGCAGAGGCTTCGGCAAAGCATCACTTGGGCAATTCGACTTCGTTCCTCGTGGAGATGCTGAATCAATTTGGAGCGATTGGGATTGTATGGGAGCATCGGTATGTTTCCACTCCTATCCCGTTCCTGATTAGTACACTATCATCGTCAATACTCACCAGTGCAATATGTAGCTACTATGGACAATCCCTCCCCTTCAACGTCAGCGTGGACACGCCACCCGAGCACTTCAAATACCTCACCAACAAGCAGGCCTTGGCGGATATCCCATTCTTCGCTCAGAACTTCACCCTCGACGGGCATGACGAGGATTTGACTCCTGCTGAGAAGCCGTGGGTCATGGTGGGAGGCTCATATTCCGGCATGCGATCGGCTTTCACGCGTGATGCCTATCCTGATACAATCTTCGCCGCTTATGCATCCTCGGCACCCGTCGAAGCTCGAGTGAACATGAGCATGTACTTTGACCAAGTGTACGACGCAATGGTGGCCAACGGGTACTCGAATTGCACCAAAGACATCAAAGCAGGACTCAAGTACATCGACGACGAACTCTCCAAGGACGACTCATCCGCTGCAGCAATCAAAAAGCGCTTCTTTGGCGACGGCGCGGAGAAGAACAACAACGGCGACTTCACCGCTGCCCTGGCAGGCATCTTTGGCTATTTCCAGGCGTACGGTCTGGGCGGCGGAGATGGCGGATTGGGATCCTTCTGCAGGTACCTCGAGACCGACCCGACGACTCTGCAAACCGCCGGTCCAAACGGATTCGCCCCGTACCGCGGCAACAAGTATGTCGCCGAGCGCTTCGCCTCATGGCCCATCTTCGTCAGCCTCGTCAATTTCAACTACGAAACCAACTGTCAACAAACAGATCCGACCCAGCCGCTCGAGTGCGCGCTGAACCCGAAATCCACCGACCCGGACATGATCAGCTGGTTCTGGCAATTCTGCACAGAATGGGGATACTACCAGAGCAACAACTTCGGACCACACTCCCTGCTCTCCAAGTTCCAGACCCTCGACTACCAGCAGTACACCTGTAACCGGCAGTTCCCCGAAGCCGTGCAAAAGGGTCTCCTCCCTCCATCCCCGCAAGTCGACGCGACCAACAAGGAGACGGGTGGCTGGACGATTCGCCCGTCCAACACTTACTGGAGCGGTGGCCAGTTCGATCCATGGCGGACCCTGTCGCCGCTGGCCACGGAGGATATTGCCCCGCAGGGGGTGACGTTTACGACAGAGATTCCCAAGTGCGGCGTTGAGACGGGGGAGAGTGTGCTGTTCGGGTACATTATGGAGAACGCAGAGCATTGTTTCGATTTGATAAGCGGCTTTGGTCTGGGGAAGATTTCGCGGGGTTATTTTCACGATGCGTTGAAATCGTGGTTGCCATGTTTCAAGGCTGCGAGTGCCCACCGGAAGTGATCCGAAACAAGCCTCGAGGAGTCGAGGATTGTGGACAGTGGAAGTCTGCCAAGGCATGTCATTCCGGGGATGACGATGGCTTCAGCCAGGATCGGCAGGGTGGAGATGCCTCGCGTTGGCCTCATTCGGCTTTGTCCATAGGTTAAGCGTGCTCATTGGCTCTGCGGAGTCGCAATAAGAGGTGTAAATTCTCCCCGAATCTCTGGCAATCCGCGGGTAGTCTAAACCGTTTTCTGGCGAGCTTGCGATCTCGGCTCTGGCGAGCTTATTATTAAGATACTTTTGTACCTAAAGTGAAGATCGCACGTGCGGTACAACCGAGGATTTTCGCTTCCCCGCGGCAAGAATTTGAGCGTGTCAACTGGTGATCTTCAGGAGCTCTTTCATACTTTACTGACTCATGTCCCTCCACTCCTTTGGCAATGACCATCCACGATTCTTGTTGACTATATAACATAGAGAGTACTTGATGATACCCCATTACCTCCCTTGCTAAAACAAGCGTCGCATATTCCCACTCGGAGATTTACGGCACCCCGCATAATCAACCATGCTGCTCAACCCGGCCGTCGTGCTGATTGGAGCTCTGTACGCAGCCTTCCTGCTCCTGCGTCACATCGCCCAGTTACACCATCATCGCAAACTCGCTAAAGAGTTACACTGCCAGCCCCCGGCATCCGGGAATTCAGGGCTCCTCGGCATTCCGGCGTTTCTGAGGCTCACCAAAGCCGTGCGCCAGAAGAGATGGATTGACTACCTGTGCGACCAATTCGACATCAACGGCACGACGTTTACGCAGATATTCTTGTCACGCAAGATTATTACGACTATTGAGCCGGAGAATGTCAAGGCGGTTTTGGCCACGCAGTTCCAGGATTTCTGTCTGGGGACGAGACATGAGCAGTTTTATCCACTGCTGGGTGATGGGATTTTTACGCTCGATGGAGCGGGTTGGTCGCATGCGCGAGGGTTGTTGAGGCCTCAATTTACCAGGGATCAGGTGCGTGTTTGTAGATATGGAGATTGAAAGTTGATTCATTTATTGACTCTCTACGCAGGTCGCTGATCTCTCCATGCTGGACGATCACATCTCCCACCTGATCAACCTCATCCCCAAAGACCGCAGCAGCTTCGACATCCAACAACTCTTCTTCCTGCTCACCCTCGACTCGGCAACGCACTTCCTCTTCGGCGAGTCCGTGGGCTGTATGTCCCCCACGACAACTGGCGTCCTCGAGAAATCCGCTGTCCGCAACGCCCAGGGCTTCGCCGACGCATTCACGACCGCGCAAGATTACCTCGCTGCCCGGTCCCGCGCACAGAGTCTCTACTGGGTTGTCAACCCCAAAGAATTCCGCGAAGCGAACAGCCGCGTGCACGAGGTCGTCGATCACTACGTGAACCTCGCGCTGGAGGCGAAGCGTAATCCCAACCGCAAGCAGGCGGACGGTCGGTATATTTTCCTAGAAGCTTTGGCTGCAGAGACGGATAATCCGAAGATGCTACGTGATAATATGTTGAACATCTTACTTGCGGGCCGGGATACCACGGCCAGTTTGTTGTCATCTACATTCTTCTATCTTGCACGGTACCCGAATGTGTTTGCGCGCCTGCGGAAGGAAATCGTCGATGCGTTTGGTGATAGTAACACGACGCCCCGTGTCGAGATTACACAGACAAAGCTCAAGGATATTCCTTATCTGCGCTATGTCCTGAACGAAGGTACGTCTACACCTAGTAGCTTGACTTTATTACGACCAACTAACCCACTTGACAGTCCTCCGCCTCCAACCACCCGTCCCCGTCAATTTCCGTGTCGCAACCAAAGACACCTCCCTTCCAGTCGGAGGAGGCCCCGACCGCCGGTCCCCCGTGTACGTCAAGAAAGGCACAATGATCGCCTACAACGTCTTCGCCATGCACCGCCGCACCGATCTCTGGGGCCCGGATGCACGCACTTTCCGGCCAGAGCGCTGGGAAGAGAATGCCAAGCATGGATGGGAGTATCTTCCATTTAATGGTGGACCACGTATCTGTCTTGGTCGTAAGTTTTGACTCTCTCTCCTTCGTCCTTTTTCTCTGGAATGGAGAGAATTGCGTACGGTTTGTATGAGTACTGACACTTGTGTAGAGCAATATGCCCTTACTGAGGCGAGCTATACTGTCGTCCGACTGTTGCAGCACTTTGATTGTCTGGAGAGTGCGGATCCGGATCCGAGGTTGGAGCCTATTAAGCAGTCTAATTTGACGATGATGCATGATCATGGTGTGCCTGTGAAGCTTTATGCTTCGAAGTGAGCGTGGGTCGTGCTATGAGTGATATGACGTTTTTATGTTATTGTATATATTGATTTGAGGACATGGGGCATGTCCGTGCGACTCTTCGTCTTTGCCCATATCCTGATCGCATCAACCACTCAATGAGATCTATTCATCCACTGGGTATTCACGGCATAATTTTGTCCCAGATTGAGTTTGTCAGCCGGCGGCGTTATCAGTGCGGTGTCCGGTTCTATCCAGGAGCTCGGGTGTTCCACTGCGACCGACCTCCATCCCTCGTTCTCCCAGTCAAGGACCTCAGCTTCCATCTTCAGTCCACAACAAGGTTTGCGTCGGGCAAATTCAATGTCCGAACCTAACACCAAGTGGATGGTGCCTTGCTGAAACAGGAAATGTACTGGTGGCAGCCGCCCTGCAACACCGGAGATAATCGGTCTCGGCTTTACATCTGGAATTAAGCTTCTACCCCAAATTGCCTCCAGTACATTGACCCATATATTTACCACGCCTTTGACGTATACCGGATATGCGCATTTGCAAAATCATAGACTCCGGTCACCTGTCAACATCACAATCCAGGAAGCGCTACCACAATGTCATTCCCATACAAGCACGTTCTCCTCATCGGCGCCACGGCAGGTATCGGCCGCGCCATGGCCGACCGCTTCATCCAGACAGGTGTCAAAGTGACAGCCGTGGGTCGTCGACAAGAGAGACTGGATGAATTTGTGCGCACGCACGGCGAGGTCAAGGCTAGTGCCGTGGCTTTTGATATTTCGGATATCTCCAAGACCCCTGCTTTTGCGGAGAGGTGCATCGAACCCCCAACTTGACTTTCTGTGTCATTACGCAGCCATGCTGACTTGACTATAGGGTGTTAAAGTCCCATCCCGACATCGACTGTCTATTCCTGAATGCTGGCACTCAAAGTGTCTACGACCTGAGCGATCCGGCTCGCTTCGACATGGGACGGTTCCAGGACGAAGTCCACGTCAACTATATCAGTCTTGTGGCGCTGGCCCACGCGTTCGTGCCGATCTTTAAACAGAGAGATACACCGACGAGCGTGATCTTGTGACTTTTCCCTGAACATCTGATTTTGAATTGCCCCCTTACTGACATATACTAGCACGGGGTCTAACATCGCTATCGTCCCCGCCGCATCGCTCCCTGCATACTGCGGATCCAAGGCCGCACTGAATGTCTTCACCCTCTGTCTACGCGAGGATCTACGGGATACAAATATCAAAGTGATTGAGATTTCTCCTCCTCCTGTGCAAAGTGAGTAGTGTTCTCTCTCCCGGAGAACCAGAGTGCTAACCTTCTTTCCCAGCCGAACTGCACGACTATATGGGTGAAAGGGGCAGAGCATTCGGTATGCCCGTTGATCAATTTACGGATGAGGCACACAAGGGACTTCTCGATGGAAAGGACCAAATCGTCATCGGCGCAATTGGACCAGCCGACACTTTTAATGAGATCGTTGATAAGCGCCGTGAGGCGTTTGAGAATCTGGCCAAGTTGATGCGATCGCCTCATTGATGTGACACGTATCTTGGAGGTTATGAATACGAATTGCGTTTACTAAATCGTTGACGTAAATCATTCATTCAGCAATAATATTGGGTACATGTTAAGATAAAAATTTGATCACAACCTTGGTCTCCAAATCCCGACTGGCCCGATCGTAGAATTGCGGCGCCTCTTCCACTTTGATAATACTGCTCACGATAAAGCTGGGCTTAGCCTTGCCAGCTGATACCATCTCGATCAACTTGGGCGCAATCAAGGTCGAGTCGTTAACACCAGTCCTGACCTGCGCCCCCTTTCTCAAAAAGCCCGAGAAAGCAATTTGGAACGTTGGCAGAAGTAGTTGCCACGCCGAGGGGCTCGAGGAATTGTTCGCTGTGAACGTGCCCACGCGGCCAATCCCTCCAGCAGTCTTCGTAGTTGCAGTCATATTCTGCAACACCTTGTCCTCCTCCTGTTGCAGCTGACTGGCGGCTTCGATGCCGACGCAGTCAACACTCCGGACCACACCTTCGGGTTCCTGGCGAAGGATTCTAGTGACTGGATCGGAGTGACTGCGGTCGATTGGCATGGCACCTAGTCCCTCGGCAACTGATAGTCGCTGACGGTCACTATCGACGAGGAATACGCGCGAGGCACCGCGCAGAATGGCCGAATAGACAGCCATCAGTCCGACGGGGCCTGCACCGAAGACAGCGACCGAGTCCCCAGGTTGAAAGCCGGCTAGATCAAGGGCGCCCCAACCTGTTGCAAAGATGCTGGATGCGAGGAGGTAATCAAGGTCGAGGTTTTTAGGGGCAGATTCGGACTCGGAAGGACCCTGAGAGTTGAGTTGGGGGATGCCGAAAAGATTGTTGTTTGCGAATGGAACTCGCACGTATTCCGCTGTGCAATTTGTTAGTACCGTGACTGTTTGGACATGCTTCTGGATGTTCTGCTCGAACCTTGACACCCTGTCGTCAAGTAATATTCTGAACCAAGTCCCAACCCCATCAACTCCGCTGTGGAAAGGTCTTCAAGCCCATTTGAAGCTTGATCTGGAATCACAACTTTATCCCCAACTGAAAAAGAAGTCACCGAGCTCCCAAGCTCGACGACGATCCCGAGGGCTTCGCGTCCCATCACCCATGGTATCTCTTTGTCCTCGTAAGCCCCATTGTAGGTATGGATATCAGCACTGCATATAGCAGACAGGCTCACTTTGACAATGGCGTCTGTTGGGTCGAGAAGTTGTGGAACTGGAAGGACTGACACATTCACATGGAGAGGACTTCCAATCCAAGTAACAGCCTGCATAGACGTGACGTTGAGCACCATGATGGATTTTCAAGACGAGAAAGAACACTGAACCTACCTAGCCCTGGGGAGCAAACATAGCTGTTTAAAATCTCCAGGATATACTATCAATTCTCCAGCGCGGCTTATTTCCGTCAATCAACTCATCCACAATCTGATTAAAAATCATCATTGCCAACGTTAATCCCCAGCCAAGCATGCACCGAAAGCCTAGCAACCAAGCCACACTCCGCGACCACCATCGTCTTGGCGGTCATCAAAATGTGGATCACCCGGTTCCCGAACAGTCGATCTGGACTAGGCATCAGGTTTTTCGTATAGCAGAGCCAAGAGTTCCAAGAAGTTTGCCCTGGGCACCTTTGAATCCCGCCCAGTAAACCCGAGACACAGGGATGCCGATAAGAGCTTGGCATGGTCAGCGACTGGCATTAGTGTCAGCTCAATTTTGATGGGGGGCCAATGGTAGGCTTTGTAGCGGAGCTCATGGAGTTAAGGGCTTTTCTGGCCAATGGGGGAAGGTTGGGTGGCATAGCCTGGGGGATCCACTGCTTGTCATCGCTGAGCGTTCGCTGGATTCGGTAAATAGTCGAATGGTCCTTATTGCGTACGAGACACTCAAATCTGCATAGATGACGTAGGAACTCCTGTTTTTCTCAGAAGCATTTGCTACAATATTGTCCTATTCTACCTTTTCGGGCCCAATCCCTACCCACGATCTGGCTCAGGTGAACCTTAGAGGATTCAAAGTGTGTAAAGCCAGAATGCGGCAGCCTTCGAGGGGGCTTAGATTAAGGTTAAATTGAATCTAAGCCTCAACATTCCTGAAGTAGTATCGTTGTAGGCGAGAGGATTCTCATCGGCTGGTGCCGATCTGCGGCAGGTACCGTTGTCGAAAACCCTCCGGCTGAGCTCTGTTCAACAGAGGTACTTTGAGTTGTTCTTGGCTTTGATGCTTCGCCATTCCATGAATAGTGTCAGAATGACTGTGGCGCATGAATAGCCAGACTGACGTACGACGCCGTTTTCCCCCTAAAATTTCCAGAGGCATCAATCACTCTTCAGCGCATACAAAAGAGGTATGTATACTTCCAGTTTCCAGCTATGTCAAATGCCTGGAAGTTCCTCCGAGGTTGTCGAGCTTCTCGGCGAGGGTCCTCAACTGCGACCGAGACTTGGTCAGACGTCACGGTTGAGTACCCTGATATGACATGGCCCGGAATGTTTCGGTCTCCGAATCCTTGCAGATGCACCACATGTATTAACGTAGGCCCAATTCGAATTCTGCCCTGCATTGGCGTAGAGAGATTCCATAGAATCACCTAACTAACTATTGGGATGCGCTTAACCATGCCAGTAACTTCGGGTCCATTGGAATAGTTTGGATTAAATTCAAATATGATACATCACCGATCAGCCACTTCCCTGCTTCCCCAACCAAACCCGAGCTACAGTAGGGCATTAGCCTGACCCCAGACAGGGGTTCACAGTTCACACAAGTCGCGGCCTATGGGCTATGGCCCTATCGTTAGCCGCCTTCGACTAACGTTATTCATGCATCCGTGGGGTAATAATAGTCCTGACGGTTCAATTTTGATCCGAGAAGCATGGTTGCTTTTCTAAATGGCGCTCATTTTCTAATGGCTATGTAGCCCCTCATCTCCGAATTTTACCTTTCCCACTCTCCCTTCTGCATCAGAATAGTCCGATATGGCTCCTATATCTTGAACCTCTCTCAATGAACCTGCGTCTGTTTTCATCTGCCGCGGCTGCCATTTTCGACTACTGGAATCAATATCACACCTATCTACGTAAGTCGGATTGTATCGCCTGCGAACGACAGGTGGAAGGCGGTTATATGGTATGTCCTGACACTGACTATATCGCAATTGAATTGATTCTCACGCAATGATATATAGACTGCGCCGTCTGCGATTGGGGCTATTCAATGTCAACGGGAGGGCCTGGTAAAGAGACTATTTCGGGATTTAAGCGTTGCGGTTCTGCAACAAGATGGGATGCGCGATATTCAGGAGGTTATCTTGTACAATGAAAGGTGTGAGCAGCCACTGGAATTGTAGAGTACCTAGCGATATACATTTCTGTTGTTTATCCCGCTGTTTTCAGTTCTCGCTTTCTCGGCCAGGATTCCCGTCTTCTCCCATACTCCGTTCCCAGCCTGCTGCAGAGTCCAGGATCTGATACTTGCCCACGCCTGCAAATTGTACGAAGAGGCCATAGTCAGTTTGGTGATCTATGTCGTGTTATTGTGTAGCGAGTAACTGGCTGATACCTTCCAATCTACCACCATCTCGTACTCGACTGGGCGTTTCCGCCTTCTTGCGCTTCCTGTTTGATTTGGCAGACCAGGGTCGCCGGAAGATCACTGATACCCTATCCAGTGATGCAGCGATGAGCACGAGGGCCTCGAGAATCTCGATGATTACGACGATACAGTACCCATTTGCGGACGATAAAAATCGCGGATCACTGACCGTCTCTTGTCAAGGCGGGTTTCGTCACTGTCGATGCTGCTCTTCCAGTTCCTGGTGTTGCAAATGAAGCCTATGTTTTCAACCAAGATCAGTACGCTCGTATCAGTCTGGCCTAACCTGGATTGGTGTGATGTGAGTCAAGCATGGTCGACTATATGTGTCTTTCATGTTCGGTTCCGTGGTCTTCAATGCAGTACTACGTTCACTCGAATTCCACGCACACAATTCAGAGTTAATGAACCTGCATCGTTGAGTATATTCATATCGCACCTCGGAGTAATCTGGTAGACTTGCTTCGCTGGTCCTCTGTTCTCTATGTCCAGACTTTTTGTAAATCATAGTAGGAACATACAGATGTGTAATTTAAATACGCAGCGGGTAAAGTGCCCGTGGATTAGGTCACAAAGCGGTAGAATAACTAACGTAATCCACGGCCATCTCGGCCACACGGCCAACTCGGCCACCCCACCAGAAATCACGCGTCTCCACCAACCCACCTAATTCAACTATCCACTATGCCACCCAACCGCTCTGAATCTCGTCAGAAAGCTACCGAGCAGGAGGGCAGGATCCTACTAGCCCTCCAGGCCTATGAAAAGGGCCAAGTCAAATCGCTACGCGCCGCAGCGCAGCTATACGATGTACCGAAGACTACTCTATAGGACCGCGCCACCGGGATGGCTTCACGCGTCGAGAAGCGCTGGCATAGCCATAAATTGACACAGTTAGAAGAAGATTCACTTTCTAAGTGGATACTCTCTATGGATTCGCGTGGTGTAGCACCTAGGGCTTCTGCTATTCGAGAGATGGCTGATATACTACTCGCTACACGCGGTGAATCGCTAGCGCCTACAGTAGGCGTGAATTGGGTATTATCCTTCGTGAAACGCCGCGACGAGCTCCAATCGCGCTATTCGAGACGCTACGATTACCAACGTGCCTAAAACGAAGACCCTCGGTCGATTCGCGCTTGGTTTGATAGCGTTAAGCGTGTAGTAGAGGAGAATGGTATCCTAGCGGAGGATATCTATAACTTCGATGAGACTGGATTCGCGATAGGCCTTATCTCTGCGCAAAAGGTAGTTACTCGAGCTGAATACTACGGTCGCCGCTCTATCCTATAGCTAGGAAACCGCGAATGGGTTACTGCTATCGAAGCTGTCTGTGCTGATGGCTACTCGCTACCGCTATACGTGATATTCGCAGGGAAGGTCTATATCTCTGGCTGGTTTGAATCAAACCTACCTAGCGATTAGCGAATCGAGGTCTTGAATAATGGCTGGACTACCGATGAGATAGGCCTTCGCTGGCTACAAAAGCACTTTATCCTATACACAAATTCGCGCGTACGAGGTCGATATCGGCTACTGATTCTTGATGGCCACGGTAGCTATCTTACACCATAGTTCGATAAGATCTGCGCGGATAATAATATTATATCGCTTTGTATGCCAGCGTATTCTTCGTATCTA
Organism: Penicillium simplicissimum; assembly: GCA_024706585.1. Taxonomy (NCBI): domain Eukaryota; kingdom Fungi; phylum Ascomycota; class Eurotiomycetes; order Eurotiales; family Aspergillaceae; genus Penicillium; species Penicillium simplicissimum. The sequence goes on from JAMZTW010000068.1 coordinate 630,198, forward strand.
CTCCAACCGCTAGATGTTGGCTGCTTCGCGCTGCTAAAGCGTACTTACGGTCGCTTCGTTAGCGATCTAGCCCGTAATAGCTATAACCACATCGATAAGCTCGACTTCCTCGCAGAATATCCTCGGGCGCGTATCGAGGCCTTTAAGCCGCAGACTATCCAGACTAGCTTCGCTACTACTGGTATCACACCGTTTGATCCAGAGCGTGTGCTAGCTAAGCTGAATATATCGCTCAACACGCCAACGCCACTAGGTAGCCGGCCAAGCAGCAGATCTAGCCAATTTACACCAAAGACGCCTAAGACAGTGATTCAGCTACAAAGGCAGGCTAAACGACTCAAAGATCTATTGAAACAGCGGTCAAATAGCCCCCCGTCGCCCTCAAAAACTGCTGTGGATCAAATTATCAAGAGTGCCTATCTCGCGATGCATAGCGCTGCATTACTATCCTAGGAGAACGCTAGCCTTCGCCGCGCGAATGAGAAGAAACGCCAGAAACGTACACGCTCGAATCGGCAGATAGCTCACGAAGGAGGCCTAACTATCGCAGAGGGCCTACAGCTAGCTCAGCAGCCAGAGCAGCCAGTCGAAGATAGCCAGGTGGTATCGCATGAGGCAGGCGAATCAGCGAATCAGGCAGATTTACCACGCAAAAGGGCTCCGCCAACATGTAGCGGGTGTGGGCAGATAGGTCATAAGATTAACCGATGTAATAAGCGCTAATTTGAGACTAATTAATATTGTTTTGGTTGAATTATCTTGATTTGAAAATTCTTAATGGGGGGAGGTGGCCGAGTTGGCCGTGTGGCCGAGATGGCCGTGGATTACGTTAGTCCATTCACGAAGATCTTAGATTACCAAAGTGCACGCCATCTAGTGACGCCACGGTAATAGCATTTCTAATTCTACAGTACCATCGATGGTACGATCATGTGACTGAACCCGCACCAATGACACAATACAGGCGACCGAATACCAACTGCAGAGCAGCCACAACACATCCATGGCCAGTCCTAATGCACATTTGGCTCTCAAGTGGCGATGTTCTTCTCATCGAAGCAAATCTGAGTGATAGGGCAGAGATCTGGAGTATGGAGTGATTGAGGCGAGAACGAGGCCAAAACATGTACCCGATGTGGTCGATCCCTTAAAGTATATCGGAAACCTCGGGCTTGGCCTTTCTGCACTTCTTTTCTAGAAAAGTCGCCACCAATATTCTAACGTTCATTCTCGGGGATCTTATCATGATTCCACCACCAGGAATTTTCCCACCAGGTATATAGCCTTTGAAAGCCTCATTTCAACTCCCCAATAGGCCAAGAAGATCGTCAATTCACAGATTCGCACGTGGACGTTCCACTGGGTCTCTAGGTAGAACAATCACTGAATATAGGGGATTCAGTTGTTAGGCGGACAATTCACGGAATGTGCATGATTCATGTTTCTCCGAGGCGGTTGGAGTTGATTGGCAAGCCACCGCGGCCTAGGCTATGGATGAAAATCACGAGAATCGCCTCTCCACCACCCCAGGATGGGTTAACTAGTTAAGTAGTGGTCCGCGTACTATCACCTGGCCGCATTCCATATCTAGGCCGTGGATAATGAAATGTTCAAGACTTCCTTTGCTGAGCTTCTTCCTTACGGATAAAGGTCGGCCTAGTACCTTATCTACGACAACCTCAAATAAGACGCTTTTTTCGGCGGAGTAAGAAGTCACAAGGTAGAATTCGACAAAAGTGCCAAATTCGTGCCCAGTTGACCACCGTCATCAGAAGACCTCCGGTCCTTTCGGGAGATCCGGTGAGCGATGATGTGATGACGAGAACCTTGTATTCAGCCTCTTCTCTGCAAACGTTCCGCATTCACCAACGCCCATCACGCTGCAAAGTCTGGAAGCTATTGTATCGAGTAAACAACTGAACTCTCGAGAACCGTCCTCTCGGCAAAAATGACCCCCGCGTTGGCGTGGAGCTTCACCTCCCCAGGACGTTATCAAACTAACTTCCAACGGCAGAGGGGCCGAGAAGGTCTCGGAGCCGATCGTGTGCTTCAGAACGGCTCGCCGTGCTTGACGACCAGTGTGATGCACGCAATACAGTCCGTAACCGGACCGCCCTAGCCGTAGCAGCTCACCGAGAAAGCTAAACAGAGTCGGAGAGCATCCCTAAGAATCGGGATTTGGACGTGGCTGGGGCGACTCCCGGGCGAGGGATTTTCAAAGTTTATGGCTTGGACTACTGTAGTCCAGAGTCCAATGGTTCGTGGCAGGCTCCAGCTAGGAAGGAGTGACCATTGCCCCAAACCGGGGACAAATATCAACAGGCGCGAAAGCACACCCAGCATAGAACATGCCTTTCGAATTTGCATGGTTTGAGGCAAATTCTGAATCCAGTCCCTTCTCACTTTGCAGCCAATTTGACGGGTTAGAAGTTAGAACCCCAGGCTGCATTGACCACTCCTCGCCTTTTGTCAATCCGTCCTGGGCCGGGGTAGCATCAGAGTTCCACTCAAGCAGGGAAACCTGAGCTAAGGCGGAATTCTCCGAAAAATCACCGGCCAGCACCAGACTTGATTCACTTGAAGGCATGTGGAATGGTACAGAGAAGAACTTTGACGCCCTTTCTCAATTAGCGTTCAGGAGGCGCCCAATCCCTCAACAGCAGTCAGCAAACCTAGTCGTCTGGTGGAGAGGAGTCGACCAACCATCGCCATGGGTTACCCCCCGGCCCAGGATGGTCGCACGGCCCGTTCTCCTTGTTGTCCTTGCGCCCGATTCACGGATTCAGACGGCATCGCATGATCTAAGCAGACTAGGGCCAGAAAACTCCGAAACTCTGTCAACCCGAAGGGCCACCGATGGCCTATGATCGTTCGTACACCGAGGGCCTTCCCGAGGTCGCTCCGAGATCCTACCGACCCGATCGTGGAGAAGCCACTCCAGAAATCTCCCCGCCTCCGCATCTCACTGGACGAGAAGTTGGCACACTCAACACGTTCCCCCTGGGGTTATACTCCCCCACACATGCGTATGCTTTTCATGGGCACTATCAGACCATGGACGGAGACTCAAGTGGCGAACAGGGATTTGTTGGGGTCTAGTCCATTTTGGACGGGGTCTCCGCGTCCCCGTGAGTCCAGAGTGTTGATCATTGAAGTATAAAACCCAGGTCGCGTCCGCCGATCTTTCTCCCAGATCACACATCTCCTATTCTCATTTCACTCCCTACACAGTCGCGTTCATCTTCTTCTCTCTCCCCTATTCGCTACATAGACCTCCTTCTTCACAAACATGGGCATCCTGCTCAAGCAGCCCGAGGGCACCCCAGGCAAAGCCTGGCCTGCCATTGTTATTAGTGGTTTCGTCGCTTTCGGTGGTATTCTCTTCGGGTAAGTCTACCGCGATGTCCAGCTTTCGTCTATGAGCGCGCGCTCACCGTCGTCACAGTTATGACACCGGCACAATCAGTGGCATCCTTGCCATGCCCTACTGGGACAAGACATTCTCGACCGGCTACAGAGACGCCAACGGCAACCTTACAATCACATCCAGCCAGTCCTCGGCCATTGTATCTATTCTGTCTGCAGGAACTTTCTTTGGTGCGCTCGGCGCTGCCCCCATGGGAGACTTCCTCGGTCGTCGCTGGGGTTTGATTGCTTCAACCGGTGTCTTCTCGCTCGGTGTCGCCCTGCAGACCGCTGCGACTGCGATTCCTATTTTCCTGGCTGGTCGTTTCTTCGCAGGATTTGGTGTTGGTTTGATTTCGGCTTTGAGTGAGTTCCTATGTCTCCTGCTCTAGGTTCTATCCCAAATCTAACGATTATTGCGCGAATAGTTCCCCTGTACCAATCCGAGACTGCTCCTAAGTGGATTCGCGGTTTCATTGTCGGCTCATACCAGTTCGCCATTACAGTCGGTCTCCTGCTAGCCGCTGTGGTGAACAACGCAACCCACAACCGAGACGACACTGGCTCCTACCGTATCCCGATCGCCGTCCAATTTGCCTGGGCCATCATCCTCGTCACCGGCATGCTCATCCTCCCCGAAACCCCCCGCTACCTTATCAAGAGGGACAACCACGCGGGCGCCGTCAAGAGTCTGGCCAAGCTCCGCCGTCTTCCCGGAGACCACCCTGCCGTCCTTGACGAACTCGCCGAGATCCAGGCCAACCACGAATACGAGATGAGCGTCGGCACTGCCGGTTACGCCGAGTGCTTCAAGGGCAGCCTTGGCAAGCGTCTTCTGACTGGATGTCTCCTCCAGGCTCTGCAGCAGCTCACCGGCATCAACTTTATTTTCTACTACGGCACTCAGTTCTTCAAGAACTCGGGCTTCCAGAACGAGTTCGTCATCAGTTTGATTACCAGCTGTGTCAACGTCGGCTCTACTATCCCCGGTCTGTATGCTATTGACAAGTGGGGACGTCGCCCGGTTTTGCTTCTGGGCGCTATCGGCATGAGTATCTCTCAGCTCCTCGTTGCCGTCCTTGGAACAACCACCACCAGCCAGGACGATGTTGGAAAAATCATCGTCCACAACGTGGCTGCCCAGAAGGCCGGTATCGCGTTCATTTGCATCTACATTTTCTTCTTCGCCGCGTCCTGGGGACCGATCGCCTGGTATGTCTCACCTCCCTTCCACCCCTCCCCCCAACATTGGGAAACCCAAACTAACAATCACATCCAGGGTCGTCACCGGCGAAATCTTCCCGCTGAAGGTCCGCGCCAAGTCCCTCTCCATGACCACCGCAACCAACTGGCTGCTCAACTGGGCCATCGCCTACTCCACCCCCTACCTAGTCAACTATGGCCCCGGCAACGCAAACCTGCAGTCCAAGATCTTCTTCATCTGGTTCGGCTGCTGCTTCCTGTGCATTGCGTTCGTGTACACCATGATCTACGAGACCAAGGGGTTGACTTTGGAGGAGGTGGATGAGCTTTACAATGAGGTTAGCTCGGCACGGAAGAGTGTTGGTTGGGCGCCGACTATTACCTGGACGGAGAAGAAGGAGATGATTAATATTGCGGGGGCGAAGGAGCCCGCTGGAGAGCACCAGGAGTTCCAGGAGCAGGCTCCTGCGCAAGCTTAGGAATAGGTGTTGTTCTGGTGAGATAGTTAAGGGGCGGATAGCCTAGGTAGGGCTGTCATAATGTATATGAAGGAGATGCTTGATGTCGCTAGCATACTTGTGAATGAATGTACGGAATTCCATTTATGGATACATTTGCCACATCATGTTTTTGGGGTTGATAGGTTTAAAGCCTGATGAATAGGTCTTGAGTATCCCAGCACAGCGGATACGGATGATCCCTCCAGTGCAGGTTGCATGTTTTGATGTTGGGGTTCGAATTTGCGTCCATTAATCTGATAGTTATGGATACTTTTCAACCGAGATTTTCCCGCGCCCCGGCCCCAATTGGCTCTATCTATGGGTTGGTTGGAAGTAAGAATCGCCACCACAGATCAGAATCTAACCGGAGGATCGACGGTGAGTCATGGGTCACGTCGCGATCATTGATATCGCTCTTTACTATACTATGGTTTTCTACATAGCAACGTTAAGGCATGGATGGGTGACCCACTCATATGTCAAAGTTGTGCTGCTAAGCCATGGGCGATCGTAAATGTAGGTACTGGAAGTCAAGCTTCTACCTAGGGCTCAAATTGTCAGGTTTGGTTTGTGCAGTCAGCTAGGAAATGAAGATGATACATATGAGTTTTTTTTTTGTTATCTACGTATTGAATTTCATAGCGCTATTGTCATCTCCAGTTCCTTGCGACCGACTGTGCCTTGTTCAGATCAAAGTAGCGATGGAGAAACGCTTTAGTAGAGCTCTTATCGCTCAGCAGCCACATCTTAGACTACTCTATGGAATCCGGGACAGGAAGGTTGTGATTGACCCAGTTCCGAGGACTTTCTGTTAACATGAATTGAATTTCCTCTTGGGGCCTTACAATACTATTGGTCGGGAATTCACAGGGTTACTTACCCCTGGCGGGTATAGGGCTGGCGCATGGACGATAAAGTTTGATCTACACGTGAACGATGGAAGAGCCTCGCGATTGTACGTACGGGATTATTCTCGAATCATGATCGAATATTCTGTCTGATATGGATTTGAAATAGCAACATCAGGACTGGGAAAGGGGCCAAAGCGAGGGGTGCGCCGATGTCTCGGGCGAGTAAACAGATTTTTCATCTTGATTAAAACTCTGAAATACAAGTAAGAAATTCGCATTAGCAAGCATTGCGTTATGCATTGGCTTTTAGGCGAAGATCCGAGAGTCAATCGCGCAGAGCCTGCGACGGCTGTGCCTCTCCAGGATGATCCTTATTCGCCTTGTGCATGCAATAAGGTACAGTACAGTACAGATCAGATGAAAACCCTTAGGAAGGTGGCAAGTGCCGCCGACGGGCGGTGTGGGGCCAAGAGCGATAGGCTTAGCGGCTAACAGCTGACAACTCTGTCGTGGAAAACTCTTTTCTTCCGAATGACCTCGTTCATCACTAATTTTAACCTCCAAAGGATCACTATCTACACACTATCGCACACTATCTACCCCGTGTCTTCTAGGAATTCCTCCCCCAGTTAATATCTCGCTATGGACTTTCCGAGGCCAGATGAGCAGCTTAGTTTGCCTCAAAGGAGAAAGTCGCCTCCGTGATGGCCCAGAGGATCTCCACCTCTCCCCTTATCTCCACTGTTTCCTCCTTCCCAGATCCAACGAGATCCTCAGATTTGCAAGATGTGCAAAGCCTTTCCCAAGGATCTGGACTCCACCGCCCACTGAATGATGTAATGCGGTTCCCATCACATTTTTCGGCGGTCCGCTGTCAAAACCGGCGGTGACCCCAAGGTTCAAAGCTACACATCGCACTACTCCTTTTTCTCCCTCTCCCTCTTCATCTCTCTTTCGCTCCCTTCCTTACCTCTGTCATTGTCATCTCCTTCCTCCCCCCTCCTCACAATGGCACCCCTGAAGCTCAACAGCAAGAACCTGGCGCAAATCGCGACCGCGGGCGAGACGCAAGTCAAGATTCCCACCTACCAGCGTGGTGGCGCGGTCAAGGAGGGAATCGTCCATGTCGGCGTCGGCGGCTTTCACAGAGCTCATCTGGCTGTCTACGTCGACCAATTGATGCAGAAGCATGGGGTGACCGACTACGCGATCTGCGGCGTGGGCCTGCAGCCCTTCGACGCCGGCATGCGGGACGCTCTCGGCTCCCAGGACTACCTCTACACTGTCATTGAGCGATCGGCCAAGGGCAGCTTCGCCAACATCGTTGGCAGCATCAACTCCTACCTCTTTGCCCCCGACAACCGCGAGGCTGTTATCGCCAAGATGGCTCACCCAGATACCCACATTGTCTCCCTCACCATCACCGAAAGCGGCTACTACTACAATGAAAACACGCACGAGCTGCAGAGCGAGAACGCCGACATCCAGCACGATCTCGACCCCGCGAACGAGAACGCCCCCCGCACCACCTTCGGCTTCCTCTACGCCGCCCTCGTCCGCCGCCGCAAGCAGGGCCTCAAGCCTTTCACCGTCATGTCCTGCGACAACATGCTGAAGAACGGCTCCATCACACGTCACATGCTCGAGTCATTCGCGCGCCTGCGCGACCCTGATATGGCCAAATGGATTTCCGAGGAAGGCGGCTTTCCCAACGCCATGGTCGACCGCATCACCCCCCAGACTGCTCCCTCCGATAAGACGGCACTCGCCGAGAACTTTGGCATCGAAGACTCATGGCCAGTCGTCACAGAGCCCTTCATGCAGTGGGTGATTGAGGACAAGTTCTCGGACGGTCGCCCTCCCTTTGAGAAGGTCGGCGCTCAGGTTGTCAAGGACGTGCACGACGTCGAGCAGTTCGAAAAGCACAAGCTGCGTCTGCTGAACGGCAGTCACTCCGCTATCGGCTACCCCGGTCAACTGGCGGGCTTCAAGTACGTCCACGAGGTGATGGAGAACCCCCTGTTCCGCAAGTTCGTCTGGCAGTACATGCAAGAGGAAGTCAAGCCTCTACTCCCCGAGATCCCCGGCGTCAACATCGACGAATACTGCAACACCCTGATGGAGCGCTTCTCCAACCCCACCATTATGGACCAGCTGCCCCGCGTCGCTCTCAACGCCTCCGGCAAGATCCCCCAGTTCATCATGCCCTCCATCGCCGAGCAGATCTGGGTTACCGGCCCCTTCCGTCGCCTGTGCTTCATTGCCGCCGCGTGGTTCCACTACATTAACGGTGTCGACGACAACGGCAACAAATTCGAGATTGACGACCCCATGCGCGAGGAGCTGCAGGCCAAGGCCCGCGCCGGTGGTACCAACCCGGCCTCGCTGCTCAGCATTAAGACTCTCTTCGGTGATGACCTGCGCAATGACAAGCGGTTTATCCAGGAGATAACTACCGCCATGGAGGATATTGCTCGGGATGGAATCCTGAAGACCATCCCTAAGTACATTGACTAAGATGGTTGTGTGTATGCTTTGGACATTTGGGTTTGAACAGTCATGATAGAATTTTGGCAGCGAGCGATTGTTTATTGTTTTTTTGCGTCATGATGTTGTGATTTACACCATATCAACATAGAGATAGATCAAGGATAGAGAAAAGTCCTTAATTATCATTTCATACGTGATTTGTCTAATGACTTTAAACATCGAGTGTGTACCCTCAGCAAGAATGATATCTACGCCCCGCGAAAGACTAAAATCTTCCCATCATCTTAGATAGATCAATCTCCCATCTGATCCTATTCCTAGATTACCAAGGATAAACACCCCCCACCCAAATAAATCTCCCAACATCCCCATCCCTTTTGCCAGACACGATATCCAAAATCCCCTTCCCACTAACCATCGGATCCCCCGCCCTCCCCCAAGCACTAACCTCCTCCTCGGCCACCCCCCTCAAATTCGACCTCACCAACCCGGGACAAAACGCAAAAACATTGACCCCCTGTCCCCCAAGCCTCTTCACCATCTGAATAGTCATCATATTCAGCGCTGCCTTACTCATCCGATACTCCTCGTAAGCCGCGACACTATGCGGGCTACTCGGGTCCGCCGCAAGACCCACCGAGCCCAGCCCGCTGGATATCTGGATTAAATAGGGGCGGGGCGAGAGCAGGAGGAGAGGCGCGAATGCGTCCGTGACCAGCATTGCGCTGATCACGTTTGTCGAGAAGATGGATGTTAGTTTCGCCCGGCCGGATAGCGTTGGTGCGGCGGTGCCGGCGTTGTTGATGAGGACGTCCAGCCGGCCGAAGGTCCTGGTTACGGAGGCTACCGCGGCGGCGATGGAGGCGTCGTCTTCGATGTCGAGGTGGAGGATGGAGAGGGTTGCCGGGGGTGGCGTGGGCGTTGTGAGGGATGTTAGGGCGCCGGAGGCCTTTTCGGGCGAGCGGCACGCGAGGATTATGTGGTGGGTTGGGATCGTGGCGAGGGTTGCGGCTGTTGCGTAGCCGACGCCGGAGTTTGCGCCTGTGTGGGTGGGGTGAGATGAGTCGTGGACCCTTTGGTGGTGAGGTACGGTTGTTTGGTGGGAGTGGGAGAGGGTGGCTTACCGGTGATTAGGATGATGGTTTTTTCGGACATTTTGACGTGAGCTGCAAAGGTTGGTGGTGGTGGTGGATTGGGATGATGGGACGTGGTTAAGAGAGGCGGGTTCTTATATTGATTTATTGGGGTAGGCAGGCGCTGGGGGTGAGGACTTTCTAAAATATTGGGAATCAATTGCACGGCGTTAAGGTTGTATCCCCGGACTTGGACAACATGAGGGATGTAGATGTTGTACAAGCTAACGCATCAAGATGGATATAGAGATGTGCGGAGATAAGCTCATGTCCGTGCCCGGCTTTAACTCGGAGACCAGTGCTGAATCCACTGCTGATCCTTTGAGAATGTCAACGCCGATGATAAACGGAGAATGGATACGAGCACGTTCTCATCTTATCGACGAATCTGGCTCTAGCTAGAGAGAAATCCTTGTCAAAGACCGTCTCTGCTTTGTCAATGCTCGATCTCCGGGGATGTCCATATTGAGGCTCTCATCTAAAGCCGCTGGGCACTGGAGCACATGGGTTCATGGTATCGACGTCAAGATGTCTATATAGAGATCGGTTTTTGTTTCTGGGTCATGATTAGAAAGTTAAAATCATCCATCTGATAGATTTTCATCGTTCAATCAATCTTATCGAAAACAAAACAAAATGCCACACGCGATCAAGAACGTCGCTCTCGCTGGAGTAAGAGCCTCCAAGAGAGACACCACATACCCACCTACTCTGAAATTAACGAGCATCTAGGCTACTGGCAACGTGGGAGCCCGAGTTCTTTCCGCAATGCTTGATCTCGACTTCAACGTAACAGTCCTCACTCGCACTCCCAAGCCTTTCCCGGCCACCGTGCAGGTGAAAGTTGTTGACTTCACTTCGGTGGCATCAATTGCCTCTGCTCTCGCCGGACAAGACGCAGTCATCGACACCACCTTCTCCCCCGAGACCGAAACACCACTCAGACTCATCGATGCAGCAGTCCAGGCTGGCGTTTATCGCTTGTTCGTGAGCCTGTCACTTCATTACCGAGACAGCCTTGGCTAACATCTCATTCTTCGTTTCTCTAGTATCACCAGCGACTTCGGGCTCGATCCCGAAATCCCAGGTGTACGCGACATGCCCGTCTTCGCCCGCAAGAAGGCCTCCTACGAGGCCGTCAAGAACCAAGCAGCCCAGAACGGACTAACCTACACCCTGGTAGCTTGTGGCGCATTCCTAGACTGGAGTCTCTCAACCGGCTTCCTGGGGCTAGACTTCACCGCAAAGAAAGCCTGCATATACGGCGACGGAAACAACGTCGTTCCCTGGTCGACCTTAGAAGATGTCGGCACCGCAACTGCGAATGTACTCTTGCACCCGGAGGAAACCCTCAACCGCCCGGTATACGTGCACTCCGTGTATCTCTCGCAGAATCAGATTCTCGCCGCGACGAAGGACGTTCTTGGTGGTGAAGGGGAGTGGGTGGTGGAGCATCTTGACATGAAACCGCTTTTGGCAAAGGCGATGGATGATCTGAAGACTGGTAATATTAGTGCGGCGACTTTTGAGGTGCAGATTCAGTATTGTCTTGCTGATCAGGGGCTTGCGCATCCGTGGGTGAGGGACGATAATGCGCTTTTGGGATTGGAGGAGTGGGGTTTGGAGAAGGTCAAGGGGCTTATCAAGGAAATTGTGAACAAGACCAATTGAGGAAGTCGGGGATTCTTCTTTGACTGTCTCCTGCTGGTCGGGTTGATCCATGAAACATGGTTCTGATTTCTTTTTTGGAGACCAGAGATAGTTTCAAAGGTCGTTTCTTGGTAAAGTCGATGACAACATGTGAAGGTACCCCTTTGACTGTTCGAAATCGAGCTCTCTTAATTACAATATGCCTTCCAAACGGAACGCCAGGCGACGTATGGGAGTTCAAGTTCATTTGTCTGTTTCATGTCGTGACTAAATAGTTAAAGATAAGTATTTCAATGAGGACGACGAAAGAAGGGAGTCCCATGAACGCAGTTTAATTTCCAATAAACTGACAATACAAGTAAGTGGTAAAGGAAAAGCCTCAGTGATCTCGCCGAAATTTTCACATCCTAAACTATGCATGCGAAACCTCCTGTGCCCGATAGGCATACCGCTATACATGATCAACTTCGGTAACAAAGGGCATTCCCTTCTCATCCAAGGTATTTGTCGCTGGTAACTCGATTTGATAAACTATTCAATCTTGAATTGGCTTCTTTTCTTCCATCCACATAATTTGACGAATTCTAATTCTTTTGTCTAAACTCACACTTGACCTGGCGAGCTGGCACACCTCTTCGAGGGACCGACCCGATGTTTCCGGAAGGACGAAGAACACCCAGACGACAGCTGCAATCATCGAGAAACCATGAATAAACCCAACTAGCGGCCCGAGACCCGCAGAATCCGCATTGAACAGATATGGGAACGTAAAAGTGAGCATTCAGCTACAAAACCAGTTGGTCGCAGTCAATGTCGCCATAAGTTTGCCAGGATTCGGGGCTCCCGGTGGTGACTATGCTGCTCGAATGAATTGGAAGAAATTCTCCATACGAACCGATAACTGGGCTGGCAGGTCTGTCCTCTCGTGGTGGACGAGCTCACAATCTTGCAGGGATCAAATAGCCGTTGGAATATCCACTTAGCTGGCAAGGATGAGCGAATGAAAACTTGACGGGACACTGAAAGTTCTACGATTATCTCGGTGCTCATTGGGGATACGGATCTTGAGATCAGTATATTGTCATCTCTAGTGACGAAATCAAGGCTAATGATTTCATTCCTGAGAATGGATCCATTTATTTCTCCCAAGTGTCACAAATTGAAAGCTTTGAGTAACTCAATGAAAGGCTTGCGACAAAGATCAAGTCCCCTGAGTTTCTGGACAGATTGTATCAAGTCTATGGCTTGGAACCAAAAATGTCAGCGGATCGTCTCCACGAAGGGCTTCTGCAATTCCTACCAGACACGCAATTTGGTAATCCCGTACAGCAAGCCCGGGAAGAGCTCATGGGCTGGGATCTGTCAAAGCCAAAGGACATAACAGATAGTGGAAGTGCTCGTCCAACAGCCGTGCAATCATACCGAGTGAAGTTTGGAAACCCGTTCCCGGGTATCAACTGCGCCAAAGCCCATCACTGTGTGGATCTCATATACGTCTTTGACTGCTTTGGTGAGGCATTACGGGACGTTGGTAAAGCACTGCCGGCAGGAGCTGTCACGCATGCTTCCCTGGTGGACCGTAGGCAAGCCGACTGGAGTATGCAAGCCGACTGGATACGGTTCATCACAGCTCCATCAACCGGGGACCAGTATGGTCTTGCCACTGTCTATGATGTTGACAGAACGGTTGTGACTGTTTCCATGGTTAGGATTGGATTGGGATTTCATTGACAGAAAGGCTAGACTGAATCTCTTGGATAGCGATTTACCTTCGTCCTCCAACCGAGGTTAATGAGGTGGTCATTGACCGCGGTATCACCATCTCACAGGATACTTGAAACGACTTAACTGCGTCCCGTGGAGGACCGCCAGGCAAATAAGCCCTCGCTGGGGAAGTTCGGGTACGAACCTATCGAATATATACGCAGGCTTAAGCAGCGGGCCCTGACCCGGGAAAATTTGGCTAAGATTCGCCAGGCGACTTGAAAGCGATCGCGTTTATTGATAAAGTCTGCAGTATCCTATGACCACTACCCACCGCGCTGCGCAGCATTATCATTGCTGGCACCTAGAGACTCTCCCCGCGCTTGAGGTCAAACAGCCTCTCCCTCGTACTCTCACGGATGCTGGTCAAAAGTTGAATCATCAAACTAACGAACCAGGGTCAAAAGACCAGGCTTGTATGGCAGGAGGTTATAAGAAGCCGTCGAGCTAGGGTCCCGGCCTTGGTAAAGGAACTGCAAGTTGCATGGATCAATGGGCATCGTCTGGTCGGGGCTGCTGCGAATGAGATCACCACTGCTGATATCGTTGGTCCAAGTGGCGCCACTGTTGGCCTTGCCCGCGAACGGAGCAGACTCGCTGGTGGCCTGGGGCGTCCACGAGCCACCGAGGCTAGTCGCAGTGAAGGAGCGGAAGTATCTGCCGTTTGCGCCAATGCACTCCACGATCATCAGGTACAGGTTCTGGCCCTGCACGCGGTAGACCTGAACAGCTTCGAAGAGATTGTAGGTCGAGTCGCTCAGGATCGTGGTGTAAGAGGTGCCAAAGCTGGAGGGGAAGTTGCCGATGGGCATGGAGGACCGGTAGATGTGGCCGTTGTCTCCTGCAAAGAAGAGGTACATCGTGGTGTCATCGGCGATGAGTGCCGGGTCGATCGGGTTGGATCCACCACCGAGAGAGCCGCTGAATAGCGACTGCGGGGAGGACCATCCGTTTGCATTGGATGGGTCACTGGATGTCATGTACATGAATGGGCTGGGGCCCCATTCATAGGCCATGACCCAGATGTTCTTGGGCGCGAAGTAGAACACGTTCGGGGCAACGGCGCCGTGACTCATGACGTTCTGACTGGCCGAGGACATGGCATTCCAATCTGAGAACAGACCGAAGTCTAGCGAGCCGTAGCTCCCTCCGGTGTTGACATCCGACGCATACACAAGGTGCTGGCCGTTGTATGGCACGACAGAGAAATCCTTGAGAGAGACGAAGCCCGACGCAGGGTTCGCCAGAGGGCCGGTTGAAGTCCACTTGTAGACCGAGGGAAGACTGCATGTGGACGAGGATGTCGCCGATGAAGTCGAGTGGGTGGTTGAAGTGGTCGAGCTCGACTTCGTGGTGGTCAGAGTGGTGCTGCATGGCAGACACTGAGAATACCAATCATTCGAGAAGATGCAGCAAGCTCCCGAAACACAGGTCGTAGCTCCAGTCCATCCACTTCCACCGCCTTCAGCGATTCAGACGTTAGTATTCCTCGACTCGTGGAGCTGGAGGTTAAGCACAATGCGACTTACACTGGCCGTAAAGTGCTGCTTGGCCTGCGACCAAGGGCAGCACCAAGGACAAGCTAGCAAGCCGCATCATTCTGACAGACAGGGTAACGACTAACGGCGAAGGCAGGGCGAGCAAAAGATCCGATGCTCTCGAGCTCAATTGTACCACCACTGTCGCCGGCGCCCGCGCGGTTTTTATAGGCACCCACATAATCAACCATACTCAACATATCCACGAGGTCGGGAGGATGGACTGTCAGGTGGGTCAAACAATTGACAAGGGCCTAGCTCCGGATGAAGCTAGAACGGGGTTAATTAGGCTAATCGCAAAGATCCAGTTTTCCCCGGAGCATCTCTTTTGGGCGCGATCTGATACTCCCAGCAAACTTAAAATCTCGGAAGGATTTGCAGTACCAACCAATCCGGAGAATTCGCGTGAAGAAACTCAATCAACCCAGAAATTCAGGGGGACGTGTTGAAACGTCTTCGGCAAATTTTTCTCCTGCCAGCTGCCGGTCAACAAGGCTGCGGATGCGGGGGCGTCCGGGGCGTTCTTCAGGGCTCTAGGGATCCTGAAGACCCTGAACCTTAATGAGGGGTATTGTCAGCGGAGGATCGTCCATATTTGACCAAGTTCAGCGCTGTTCATGCAGCTTTGCAAGAATGCTCATGCAAAATCAGCACTCTGCAGTGGCGCACGGATCGATATCTGCACGCTATCCCCATTTTCCCTCTTCCCCCATGCTGCCTCTGCAGAGGAACTCCGGTGGGGTGATCCGGGGTCGTTGGATAAATCCGAATCTGTCACGGTGTGCACGGCTCATCGGATGAGGAGGGTAGCGAGGTGCAAAATTAGCCACAGTAGTACGCGGGAGTCGGCAATTAGTTCTGGACGGCTACTGTCAATGTCAAGACCTGAAAACGGTATGCATGCGAATCAGATTTCTGTCAGGCGCCAGGCTAAACGGGTACTCCACATGCAAAAAGCTTACGATTTATCCAACTCATCGACACGGAATGTTTCAGATCATATCTTCAAGGAGCAATTCTCCTCGTGGAGAACTGCAGAGAGCGAAGTTCGAGGGACCCTGAAGGTTGTGTTCCTATAAGTAGGAGTAGTCATTTGACTACCAGCTAGTTGCCAGTGATTCGTGGGCTCCTGGACTGTGAACATCACAAATTCTTCGACACACGTTTTGCTATGAGAGGTCTTTCTCTCCTAGGCCTTTTGGCCGTTGCCGTCAGTGGCGCCACATTCAACCAGCCCGTCCTCTGGGAGGACCTGGCAGACCTGGATGTCTTCCGAGTCGGAGACAAGTTCTATTACTCCGCATCGACTATGCACTACTCGCCCGGAGCACCCATTCTTCAGTCCTACGACCTTGTGAACTGGGAGTACATCGGCCATTCCGTGCCCTCACTCGATTGGGGCTCCAACTATAACCTCCAGGGAGGTCAGGCATACGTCAAGGGAATATGGGCTTCGTCGATGAGATATCGGGCCAGCACCGGGACCTGGTACTGGATGGGCTGCGTGGAATTCAGCAAGACTTATGTCTTCACCGCGTCTTCCGCTACAGGCCCATGGAAACAGAGTAGCATCATCGATACATGTTACTATGACTGCGGCCTCCTCATCGATGACGACGACACCATGTACGTGGCATACGGGGGCACTCAAATTCACGTTGCTCAACTCTCCTCGGACGGCCTCAGCCAGGTGAAGACCCAGCAAGTGTTTTCATCAACCATCGGATCGATCGAAGGATCGCGCTTCTATAAAATCAACGGGGAGTACTACATCTTCAATGACCTCCCCGCCAATGCAGAATATGTCCTCAAGTCCAGCAGCCCCTGGGGTCCATATACTCAGAAGCAGCTCTTGAGTAATATACCCACACCGATTCAGGGAGGTGGTATCCCTCACCAAGGAGGCATTGTCGATACCCCCAATGGCGACTGGTACTACATGGCCTTCGTGGACAGCTACCCTGGAGGCCGTGTCCCCGTTTTGGCTCCCATCACCTTTGGCTCAGACGGATTCCCTGTCATAACCACCCAGAATGGGGGTTGGGGAACTTCTTACCAGTATCCAATGACGCCTCAAATCCTCGCCAGTCCGACTGGAACCGACACATTCCAGGGAACCTCCCTTGGTCCCCAGTGGGAATGGAACCACAACCCCGATTCCTCTTCCTACTCTGTAAACAACGGCCTCACGTTGCGCACAGCCACAGTGACCAACGACCTGTATGCGGCTCGAAACACTCTCACGCACCGTATTCTCGGCCCCCAGTCGTACGCTACCATCCAGCTCAGCATTGGAAACATGCACCCAGGAGACCGCAGTGGGCTTGCTATGCTCCGCGATTCCTCCGCCTACGTGGCCGTCGTCAACAACGGCGGTACTTTCCGAGTCAGCATGGTTCAGGGCCTCACAATGGGTTCCGGCTGGACCACCTTGTCAACCGGCAGCGAAGTCTCAGGACTCAATCTCCCTAGTGGGACCTCGAAGATCTGGTTGCGCGCCGCTGCCAACATCCAGCCGGGTAGCGGCCGGACTGCGACTTTCTCATATAGCACTGACGGCTTGAATTTCGCCAACATCGGCACGCCATACGTTCTAAACAACACCTGGAATTTCTTCATGGGTTACCGGTATGGCATTTTCAATTTTGCCACTTCTGCCCTCGGAGGAAGTGTTCAGGTCAACTCCTTCGACATGGAGAGCGGAGTTCCGTCCAGCACAACGCCAGCTTCTACCACTACGACTACTAAGACCAGCACGGTCAGCACCACATCGCACTCGAGTACTATCACAACCATCTCCACAACTACAGCTGGAGCTACTCAAACTAAATGGGGACAATGCGGGGGAAGTGGCTGGACAGGTCCGACCGTGTGCGCCGCAGGGTCAACCTGTTCGGTCGGAAACCCGTACTATTCTCAGTGCGTATGAGTGAGGCTGGGCGTCTGTGCGGGATGAAGGGCTCAGGAACGGAGGATGCGGCCGCATCTTAAGTGATGCGGGATTCAGAAGCCAAGTCCGGTCAGGTTTGGCAAATTTGGAGGGGGTTTCATACCCAGATGCTAGATTTGTGGGGTGTGACCAAGAAATATTCAAGAATTTCGGACCGATGCTTGATTCAGTCAGCATGTATCTACACTAGGTAGAAAGTCGAAACCTAACAGATCGGGCTCGAGTGCAAACGGTCCACCGCTGCCAATGTACAGATCAAGATAAAGGTCCGAGGATGGGGTCGGACTATGATACTTTCTGCCTACCAGGTATCATGAACTTTTGAGTTTTGATTGACTTCAAAGACAGTACGTGACTGACTAGGCGCTGGTTAGGTCTCGTATGTCTTCTGGGGAGCCAACGTCTTCTGGCTTTGTGATATATGCGAGGTTCACAGTACATCCATGCCCTGGGCAGTCTACATATTCCAATCACAACAAAGCTGGTAGGTACGCTACCCCTGATTTGATGGAGAGTCCGTGGGGGCATCAGTTAGGGACTGGAGGGCCGCAGTGTAGGGTCCGAACCCGGCTGATGCCGTCGATTTGCCGGGCCGACCGCAAATGGCTTGGATCAATCGTCGAAGCGAGGCTAGGGGCAATATGATTATGAGTAGCACGCTACTTCAGCCACCGTTCCGAGATGTCTCACACACGCAAGACAAGTGCCAGTGATCCACTCGACGCTAATAAGCTATCATGCACCCCGCTGGAGAAATGCTTGTCTTAAATTAACGCCGCAGTACGATTCCAAGGTTCATAACCGTTAGCCGAGTTAGTCACGGAGTTCGGTACGACGGCATCGGCATCCTACTGTAGTTGTAGAGTGCTGAATAACGCCTACCCCAGAAATTTTTGATTCCTTGGTTTATTCTTCTTCTTTGCTACAAATCAAGGTTTGTTAAGTGGGTTCGCGAATTCTCCCATGTGGTTCTTCACAAATTAGTTATCCGGCGTCGAGTCACCGGCTAAATGCGCCACCCCCCTGTCTGTGGTTGCGTAATTCGTTAGGTTCTAGCTCGAATTGGTCCGCATTTTATACTTTGCTAGGTCGGTTTCACGTTATAGCTTGATAGTATAGGATGTAAGATAGAAGCTTATGCAGCAACAAGCTAACCGCCTGGAATCTGTGGTTTTGAATAACCGACTCAAAAACCGAGATGGGTTGGGCGTATTCGACTATATAAAAGCTATTAAGTGTACCTACCTACCTACTACGTATTCATAAATTGTTAATTCCAAAGGAAGTCAATCTGAACTTCTTCCTGGAACCCTAACTGGCCTTCCTTCATAATGTACATCTCCCTTCTCACGACTCTCGGAGTCACCCTCCAGCTTGGGCTTGCCACGGCTCAGACCAAGGTCACAGTCAATGCAGGCACAACCTACCAGGTCATTGATGGATTTGGTTTCTCGGAGGCCTTTGGCTTCGGCGGTGGAGTCGAAAATGCCCCTGCGGCGCAACAGACCCAGGCACTGAACTACATGTTCAGCACCACCGAGGGAGCTGGCATGACAATCCTGCGTAACCGAATTGCAGCGGATCCAAACGGTTCGATTGAGCCAAACAGTCCTGGATCGCCATCAGCAGCTCCGACCTACAGGTCGATTGGCGATGACTCAAGCCAGGTTCGTGTCCTCTATAGCCTGCTTCAGCAACAATGCCTGCCTCCCCATTCTCTCGAGAGCCTGGATATGCTAAATTGTTCGTCGATTTTCTAGATCTTCTGGTCTAAAAAGGCCCGCGCAATGGGTGTCAAGTACATCTACGCTGATGCGTGGAGTGCTCCCGGCTTCATGAAGACCAACAACAACTACGTATGTTGCTACCCATCCAAAAACTGCAAGGTATCTCTAATGAAAATTAGATCAACGGCGGATATTTGTGTGGTGTGACTGGACACACTTGTTCCTCTGGCGATTGGAGACAAGCCTATGCCAATTACCTGGTGCAATATCTCAAGGACTACGCCAGCCAGGGTATCACCGTTGACTTTATTGGCTTCTTGAACGAGCCTGAATTCTCGTAAGCCGTGACGCTCACGTACCTCTCCGCAATACTTGAAATCAGACTGACCAAACTCGCAGGCCGAGCTACGACTCAATGTCTTCTGACGGTACTGAGGCTGCTTCCTTCATCCCAATTCTCCACCAAGCCATTCAGAGCGCCGGTCTCTCCACCGGCATCACTTGCTGTGATGCTGAGGGCTGGAACGACCAGGTGACTTTCACGCAGCAGCTTATCTCTGCTGGTGCAGAGCAATACTTGTCTCGTATTACCTCTCACTGGTACACTTCTAAGGGTACCTCTCCTATCAACACTAGTCTGAGAGTGTGGGAGACCGAGTATGCGGACTTGGACGATGCGTTCAGCACGACTTGGTACTCGAGCGGTGCATTCAACGAGGGTCTCACCTGGGCCAAGCTCATCTACCAGGGTCTCGTTGAGTGTAACCTCAGTGCCTTCCTATACTGGGTTGGTGAGTGATGACGTGCCCTTTGTGCTAAGATGTGTCGTTTCTGACGAACAAACAATAGGTGCCCAATCAAACAGCAACGCCGCTGGACTGGTCACCCTCACTGGATCCGGCTCTTCTACACAGGTGACCGCTTCAGGCTCTCTCTGGGCGTTCGCCATGTTCTCCCGCTACATCAGA
Organism: Penicillium simplicissimum; assembly: GCA_024706585.1. NCBI lineage: Eukaryota > Fungi > Ascomycota > Eurotiomycetes > Eurotiales > Aspergillaceae > Penicillium > Penicillium simplicissimum. The sequence goes on from JAMZTW010000068.1 coordinate 650,377, forward strand.
CCCGATGCTGTCCGCGTCGCGACCTCCGGTGCCCCTCCCAATACCCAAGTAGCGGCCTTCAAGAATGCGGATGGCTCCGTCGTCACCGTAATGATCAACTCGGGCGCAAGCTCGCAGAGTGTCTCCCTAGGCGGCGGCACTATTTCCTCGGCCAAGGCCTACTACATGGACAACTCGGTCTCATCGCCTTCCAGCCTTTCAATCACCCTGAGCGGCGGCAGCATCGCGGCTACCCTTCCCGGCTACTCAGTCGTTACTTTTGTTACTTCTGGCTCTGGCTCTGGCTCTACGACGCTGACCACCACAACCGCCCAGTCTACCACATCTACGACCACCAGCAGTGGCTCAACTGGCACGGGTGTTGCTCAGCACTGGGGTCAGTGTGGAGGCCAGGGCTGGACTGGACCTACTGTCTGTGCTAGCCCTTACACCTGTCAGGTCTCGAACCCATACTACTCACAGTGTCTGTAAAGGACGTGAACATGAACATGGAAGCAAAGAGTGACTTGATATATGGAAGATGAAACATTCTTCAAACATCCGCTTTCACATCTATGTGTCTATATTCCACCATGGTCTTGCTTTGTCCAGGACAAATATTGCTCAGTTCAACTTTACTCTGTGTCCCATGTATCTGAACGTTCTTCTGGTCTCATCTGTTCTGTGTATCTAGCTGAGGGTACTTGACCCTGTTCGCTTCGGTAATACTACTTCTCTCCACTTTCTCATTACATAATAGTAGAGAGAACGTAGTTAATGAGAACGGCTTGGTGATTCCACTCTCTACGCTGTTTAACCGCTGAAGCAAAACCATAACGGTCACACGTTGGCTCCATTCATTTCTTAGTAAATTGAGGCACAACTTCCAGAGAAACTCCTCGCCTTTCCTTGAGGTCAGGGCGAGAAATCGCGAGCGGAAATCTTCCTCGGCAACATATTTCTCGCTCTCACAGAGGTAACAGACACTGAGCATAATACGCGCTATAAGCAGTGCACACTCCTTGAGCACAGGTAGTGGGTCCAGTCCATCCGTATCCACCGCACTGTCCATAGAGAGGTGCACCCGGTGTTGTGGTACTACTCGCGGACGTCGTGGTCGTTGTACTGGTAGGCTTCGTGGTGGTGGTCAAAGTGGTAGTAGTGCCACCACCAGTGTTACCACTCATGATCTGCGCAACTTGATTGACGATGGCGACCATTTGGACTCCTAGAAATTGTCAGAATTGATTGGTTAGAGGATTTATGTCGAAAAAATTGACTAACCTCCGATTTGATCGGCATTTGAGCCGTACCAACCCACCCAATCCCAGCAGCCGTTTGGGTTGCTCAACTGAGTGCCACCCCAGATGGTGTGCATGGAATTGTCCGGAATTGCTTGAGGGTAGAGGATGATTATGTTGTTGGTATCTGATGGAATTGACATATTAGTTCGGATGTTCTTGGTGAGAAGGATGCTTCCACTTACCCGCCCACTGATTATAGCCAGTATTCTGCACGAATTTCATCTGGATATTGCTATAGCTTTGCAAGCATCCATGCAGAGCAACGTGGAGCTTGCAGACCGTGGTGCCACTTTGGCAACTAGCCGGAACATAGAGATAACCGGTCGAGTCCATACCAGCAGCGCCGTATGCACCAGTCTGGTCGAAGGAAAGAATAGTACCCGAAAGGGTACCCGTGTTTCGCGCATTCAAAGTGCCATACATCCACTGCAGCACTGCTCCAGCGCCGTCGTAGTTGCAATTACTGATGTATGGCGAGGAAGATGTGCTGCACGAGTTGTCGCCCGAGCCATCAAAATTAGTCGGGAAGGTGTGGGAAGCACCGCTCGTTGTCACATATGAGACATCGGCGGAGGTATCGAAGTTGCTCAATTGAGATTTCAGCGCATTCATCACGTTTGGTCCAACGGTGGTATCTGCGGAGCCGGTCCACAGATAGATTTTG